>OX422207.1:171403253-172608253 GCA_949130495.1 Sambucus nigra
AAAATATTAAAATTAAAAATTAGTACATTAGCACTATGCCACGCTACAGTTGAATGATATACATCTTCAATTGTGGACTTGTTTTCATATGGTCTAGGCAATGGTTCATTTGATACAAATGTTTTTTCAATATATACTTACCAAAAGTCTTCACCCAGTGGCGTACCCCCTACTTTTGTAAAAAGTTTTTTTACTCACAATGAATCCACGTGCCACGATCACTTTTTGAAGTCCGAAAGTAATAAGGTCAACAATTATTGGAAGTGCATTATTTGAGACCCTTTGTCATGGTTGATGGTGATTCTTCTTCTTCTTTGATGGTTCTTTCCACAAATAAGATGAATATGTCATCAACATTATATATCTGGAAAAAAATCGGCGAATTTTTATTTGTTTTTAAGACATCCCAAAATTTTTAAGACTACATACAACCAAATACCAACAACCCAATGTCAGGTATACATAAGCTCGACAATGACCGTGTTTATTAGGTCCGAGGACTTTATAATATTTCTCTCCTTTATGACTAACTGATACATTATAATTTGACGAAAGTTGATCTTCTTTTTGCCTCATTTTTTACTAAAATGAAATGATTCTTATTATATAAAACAAAAATTATAATCATTCATTTACAAAATCAAAATAGAATAAAGATCCCACTATCTCCCCACCACTAATTTTAAATGCTTCACATAATAATTTCATGCATAATTTTAACTTTCATAAACAATAAACTCATTTAATTATTAATTTAATCCCGATTTGTGTATGATATATAGTATGCTTTTAATGATATGACACAATCTCCTGCATGTTTTCTTTATATAATGGTTGATATAGAGAATAAGAATTTTGATTAATAGGTAAAATGACGTCGTTGAGATTTTCAAAGAAAGAATGGAAGGAACAAGGATGATATTTTTATACCATTGATTTAGCGGAATCCTTATCGATGGTTGAGCCATCGCTCCTCTCGTGTGTTTTGATGTAAACATCAACCAATGAAACATTTTTCCCTTAATCAGCCTCCATCTGCATAAACCCAATGACTTGTAAGTCGTTATATATATAAGTTTGGTAACATAAAATAACATTCGTAATCAAAATATATTATAAAACACCTTATGAGCAACATTCGCACGACTCTTTCTTCCGAAAGTATGTGGTGTTCTTTGCTTCTTACGAGTTCGACAATTTCTTCGAATGGTTTTCTGTTACAAAAATATATTTATAATTTTTTCACTATGGTGATTTAGGCATTAATGAAGAGGAGACATGTGAGGGACACCTTTCCTCTTGTGCAATTGCTTCTAGGGCTTTAATGTGGAGCTCACCCAATCTTGAATCTCCTCAGAGGACTTTGTGAAAGATAGAGAAAAATATTTTTCACTAAAAATCCCTTGTGGATCACTATGTTCCTTTAAATACAGCCGATCAAATTCAGAAAATGGAATGGGAATAATCTTGTCCGTCTCATCTTTAGGCGTCTCCACTACTACAGATAAATGAAAAATTCATAAAATTCAAACATTGTAATTATGAATTCTAACAAATAAATTATATACATATATAAGGTGAGTTAAAAATAACCAATGAAATATACAATAACTGCAATTAAGTTCCTAAACTATGAATTGTTTTCTTTACCCATGCAGATGAACTAATTTGAACCTTATTGAGATATTTGACAGAATTTTTTACCGAGGCGTAACCCGTTTAAGGAGTATCAACAACACAATACAAAATGTATTGTGATATCATTAATTCCATCATCCTTGCGTTTTGTATAACAAATCTTTTATTGAAAACCACACAATGATTATTTATTGTAATGAATTCTTCTATGAAAAAAGTCCCCACGTGAACCAAAATGTGTGAAAGGAAAAAATAATATGAAACCAAAAAGACAAAATAAAAGGAAGAGGGGAGTAAAAGTGCACTTCCAAGCAACTATATCAAGTAGAATGCTAGCGCATACCACTATAGTTTTCAATACTTTATTACATTCCTTGTTTTAGGTAAATCCAATTCAAATAAATATATAAATAATAAGTATATGTTGGGTGGGTGAGTGGTTGGGTGGGGGATTACATTTTTGCAGCACTGAAAGTAGCATATCTCCTGTTTGGATCACCCTGCCTAACATAGCCATTCATTTCTTTGATAAAAACTCCCTATTTTCTATTGCCCATGTTGTAGGCAAACCTCTCAAGCTTGACAGTTAATAACCCCATCACTCCTGCCTCCAGCTTCACTGATCTTGGTCCTGAAGACAATCAGCCTGATATGGATAATGCGTTGAATCAAGTGTCAGGCACAAATGTTTAACAGGAGGAACATAAGACTTTTGTAAGTTCCAAATTGCAGGATATGGTTCTTTTGATAAATAATCAAGTTCAAAATCAAGGTTAAATAATTCACTTTGCAGTTGATAGAGAAATAAATAGATCAACTGACGCCCCTCCGAAGAAGATTGTGCAACAGTTTGATATAATCAAAAGATGAGATTTATCAGGCAATGAAGTTATGGTGCTAGACTATGCGATGCTCTCCCCGCAAGGGTCTATTCTAGATTACAAAAAGAAAAAATGCATCGAAATTTTCTCAATGTCTGATTCTGATGATGTAGACAGTGGCCATATTCTGCTTGAATAGATAAAATTATTCTCTATAAATTTAGGCAAGAAGCTAGATAGTGATAAGGAGAGAAGAGGAAAACAAAAGAAGGTATTTTTTTCAATCTCCTCTAAATTTTCAAATTCCTTTTCAGGGAAAAGCAACAAGACTTTTTCCAAGAAAACTGATCCTCTCTTTAATAGAATCACTAGGTCCTCCATTAAAGCCCTCAAGTAATCTGCATTTTTCACCTCTCAATGATAGTTTTTTTATGCTGGAATGCTAAAGGATTGTCAAACAATCTGTAATACCCCGTATTTTTATGGCTTTTAAATTTAGGGAATTATTAAATTTACTTGAGATGAATTAATTTAATATTAATCCGAAAGTTGGTTTTAAATATTTACTAGCGTGATATGAGTTAGTAATTATTAGAAATTTGTTGAATATTACTAGATGCGTATAGTAATATATAAGATTGATTTTGTTAAAATTGTCACATGTGAATAAAATGGCAATTAAGGAAATTTATGTCGAGACGTGCCTGTGTCGGGTCAGGACTAAATAATTATGATTATTAAAAGTAAATAAATTTTAAGTTGCCCGTATGATCATTTCGAATGCACCAAAGTGTCCGCAAGGGTTGAGATAGTCAAAATAAAGTACCCGGGGGTTTAGTTTGGGTCTCGGGGTGTTTTTAGGTCTAATTAACATCCCGGGAGGGCGTTTTAGACATTTTGTATTTTTGGCCATGGAAACCCACGAATTTTCTAAGGTTATTTCAGATGGTAGGGGTTGTCTTCTAGGGTTATCTTAACCAAAAACAATAGACGACCATTGGAGAGGTTGAGGAGAAGATTTCCAAGGAGTTCTAGGCCAAGAACTCCACCATTTGCACCGCCGTCACCGCCAAATTGTAGATCGCGCGACCAGGATCACAACCACACCAATTTCTTCCACAAATTAGAAACAAAGATTTTCTAGGAAAGTATCTACCTTGCTCTATTCTTAGTTAATGCCTTAATTATGTTAGTCTAGGGTTGTTTAGAACTTGTTTCATGAGAGAAAGTGTAGTTTGGAGAGTAGAATTCACATGCTATTGAAGAAATAATCATATTTTGTACATCTAATTTGCATGTAGAGGATAAACCACGAATTAGTATGGATTTGGAAGTAAGAAATATGGAAAATAATTGAAAGAATTGAAAGAAAAAGAGAAATTAGGGTTCTTGAAGTCGAGACAAATTTTACCCCATTATATTGTTATAATTGATGAATTGAAACATATTTTACGTGGAGAATCATGTATTTAAGTGTATGGTACTGGTAATAACTTTTGTTCGGAGTTTGGGAATCAAAAATGAAGTTTTGGTTAAGGTTGGAGAGGCAAACCCGTAACTGGATAAATGTAGTTTTCTCCCTAACTGATTGATCGATCGATCGACCCAAGAGTATTGATCGATCGATCGACCCCCTTTCCTCGATCGATCGACCCCACCTGGAAAACTGTACATTCCTCTTATAATGTTTTATTCCGATAAAATGCGTAGTAACCCTTAAGTATTATTTTTAGAACATTTTGGGATATAAATAGGACCAATAGGGTTTTAGTAAACCCCAATAAGTGGGAATTTAATGTGAAATGAAATAAAGGCTTAACGGGGAGTGATTTTCCCATCAGGGATTATGCGAACGTTTAAATAAAAGATTGAGACTCGTAAGAGAGTTAGGCCAGAAAATAAGTGAGTGTATGTTTACTGAAATTTTACTTACGATACTTCAAGAGAGGGGGAGTGTGTATGAATTGAAATATAAATGAGAATAGAAATATAGCAAGTTCTTTATGCGAAATAATCAAGTAAAATGCGCTAAGGACGGATAAATAAAATTTTGGGTCGTGGACGTACCTAACCTAGAAATATGAGTATTCATATATATATATATATATATATATATATATATATATGACTGTGTGGTTGTGCATATATTATATATGTGTAAAAATCGTACCCGAGCTACTTCCTATCACGGGAGTTTCTGCGCCGGGACAGGCTTATCTCGATTGGACCTTTATGGGGGATAACGACTTGTACCCTAGAAGATAGTATCCTTGATTACAGGCTATCTGAGTGATAGTCAGATGGTCCTAAGAGACGTGAGGGTATGTGATGACCTCTTAGGACCGGGAACTATGCTTCGCCTCCATTTGTATGTGTTTTATGTTAATACTGTTCAAGAGTGATTCCGAACTAGTATTTCCCTTAGTATGAGTGATACCGGGACTTGATAGCAGAGTATGCCAGCACCATAGATTTTATGTGGGGTGCCGTAAGTGCATATATTATATGTGAGACTAATATATATACCTATATTTACATGGGAACTTTCTATTGTGCGTATAAGCAATTAAGAAATGAATAAATGTTTCAACTCTCTTAAATGTTCGGGAACTTCATAATGGTACTGAATTGTTTTAAATAGCGTAAGGAATTTTGAAGACATTTGCTTTCTAAACTAAATATTATCACCCTGTTATTTCGCGAGATAAAACTTTATGGAAGTGAGATAGACTTAAGATGTTTAGTAGTACGATAGACGTGCACACTAGATGAGAGGTGAGAATTCTCAAGAGAGTGTCGCATACTAGCATGGTTGTTGCATTAGTCGGTAAGCATTTTAAATACTTGCTAAACTAAATTTTAAAACTGTTTTACAATCGGGCTCTGACCCGTTTCCTATTATCTCCTCACTTGTGTATATATATATATATATATATATATATATATATATGTATGTGTGTGTGTATATATATATTACAGGTGCCCAACCACAGTGGCGTCATTCTTAGGTTCTTTGGATTGGACGTGCTGCAGCTTATGTGGGAGTTGCAGGTCATTGCTTAGACGACTTCGTTGTTGATTCCACTCCTATTCCAGCTCTAATTACTTTGGGCATGTTTCACCTGTTTCCTTATTTAGTTGGATTGGTTAGAGATTATGTTCATTCATCTTTAGTATTTTACTCGTTGGGATTTATTTACTGTCAGGATGGTTTTTTTTCTTTATGGTTTTAAAGTTGGTATTTGTTTTCCGAATGGTTAAATTATTTAGGGTTCATTTCCAGTCTTTTTAAATTATGTGATTCATAAACTGTTAATTATTAAGGGTTTTATAATTTGGTTAAATGAAATGAAAATAATGTTTTGATGATTTTGACACTTAGCTTAATTATTTAGGGTGTTAAATTGGAAAGTTTATTTTTTCGACAGTGATGCTAAGAATGAACTAACCGTTCACCTTGATTATAATTTAATAAAGGACTGATCACCCGGTATTTAATTAGGCGGGGTGTCACATAATCCTAATTATAGAAGACTTGAAAGCCCGATGAAACGCTATAAAATTCCTCTTTTAGCAGTTCTTGAACCTATGGCCAATAATAAGAAGTTAAGACAGTATCAAACTTAAGGTGCTATGTGATTATGGCTACAACAACATCTCTAATAAGATATGGGTATTAAAAAGAATTTGATTTATCTCTGAATTTCATTAGAGATGAAGACAATATCGAACTTAAGGTGCTATGTGATGTTTATGACTCTCTTATTCATCTGATCATATGAGATTTTAATATTATCTCTACTGATGCTGAAAAATGTGGTGGTATTATGCTAGATTACATGGCATGATTTCAACCAAATGATCTCTAGAAATTCCCTCTTTGGCATGGTCTACTCTGGCTCTAAATTTACATGGTGGAATAGTAGGATTGGTCTTGAGTCAATATTTGAAAGATTGGACAGAGTCCTTTGTATTTCCTTACGGAGACAGGTTTATCCTTATTCTTCTATTACTCATCCTAACAGGACCCGTTCAGATCTAAAGTCTAATGGATGAAATTATATCTTAGACAAATTGAATAGTTATATTAAACTACGACTAAGATAAGTTCCATTTATGCAACATTGGTACAACCAATGACATGACTTTATTTGTTAAAATCGATGAAGATAAACTATCCGGCCTTACTATGTCATCTGATGAAATAAATTATAATCAATTTGGGCAGAGGTCCTACATTTGTTCAGTTGAGTACATATATTAACGATCGACACATCACACAAGTGCGAGCCATCGATGTTTTCGAAAAATTGAACACTGTCAGTCCATTTGGCAGGTGTATACCAATGACACATTCAAACAGTGCAATGCCAATACTGCATTAAACATCTATCGGGTTCGACTTCAAAATCAAACCCTAAATATTTATTTGGGGTTCATCTTCAATCACCTCAGTAAAATAGCATCCTAACTAAGTCTACCCCTAACACACTACATACGTAGCGGAGACGTACCACGTACCCATAGCCTTTCAAACACCATATTGATCTACATTCCAAGTAACAGTGCCACGGTATCAGAGTCTATTGTTTGTTTTCTACACCAATGAAGTCATGTGATATACACAGTTAATGTAACATTTGGCCTATCCACCAAATAAACTTTTTGAGCAATTTTATATAACAAGAGTAATTTAACATTGAAAATTAGTAATATAAAATGGATAGGTAGAGGGGCAATTGCTCTCTTACCCTTTGATATTTTTCAAAATTAGTAACATGAAATGGAATGTTTTGAAAGAAAATGGGGTAACTTTAAAAACCTATAACATGTTGCCTCACTTAATTTTGGATAAAATGTTAATATTAACTTTGCTAACCTTAACCAAAAATTATGCCCCTACCCCTAACAAATTTTCCATATTTCGGCTCCTTGGCGGTTTCTTAATATAATCTTTTATTTATACAATAAATTAAAAAAAGATATATATATATATATATATATATATATATATATATATATATATATATATATATATATTAAAGTAGGAAACTTACGTATGTCATAAGCTTGATCTATGACATCACAAAATATTTTTTTTTTGTAATACCCACTTTGCCCCTCAAATATTTGGTATATATAATAAGTAATAATGGTATTTTTACTGTTCCATAAACACATAAGATCTTTAATGGTTTAGATTTGACCCAACAACGCAAAAAGCAATGGTTAAGATTGAACATTGCCCCTCCAAAATCGTTTGTCCAGACTTTGTGACTTAACTTTAACTTCTTTTATTTTCAGTACTTCTACAGTTGATCCATAAAATGTGACTTGAACTTCTTTCATTTCGAGTACTACTAGGGTGGCTGGAGAGCAGGTACATAGGTTGGTATTGTGCCCACTATAGGAATATTGAATTTTTTCGACATAAATTAAATGCCGAGTAACGTGACAGTGAAGAAGAAGGTGATTGGTCGTCTCCTCCTCCTTCTTGCACAACCAACACCTGTTGGCCATTTTCCTTCCTCGTTTCTGCAATCCCTCAGTCGTCAAAATAGTCTATCCAACCGCTGTCCACATAAAGAAGCTAACTTTATGGGTACGAACTCTGCCAAATCAACTTCCAAGGAAGAGAGGCACTCCCACTGCCCCTAAGCACATTATAATAATTCTTAACCGAAAAAGGGCATCCTAAGAGCCCGTCCACCTCAAACCATCAGAAGCATCGGATGGAATAGTGCCGAATTCAGCCACTTAAAGAACACCTCCGCCTCCTCCAACTCCCAATCCCTAAGCCCTCTTCTAAACTTCGGATCCCACACCACACGACCTCCAACCCTCTTCCTATGATCCTCTATAGTCCCCTCTCTATCTCCCCCAATATGATACATCCCTAGATAAATATCCTCTAGAGAGCCTCCATCACCCCATTTATCTTTCTAAAATCTGATATGATTCCCTCTCCCTATCCAGAATTAAGTATACTTGGAGAAAACATCCCACCCATGAGAAATACACTTCCAAGATCCCACCCCATTAGTAGATTGCCCCTCCCTTGGGCCCCATCCAAACGGGTCGGCCCCATGACTAGCCATCGTCACTTTACTCCATAGCCTGCCCTCCTCCCTACTAAACCACCACAACCACTTGCCTAGTAAAGCCTTGTTGAAATGGGCTAAACTTATCACCCCCGCCCACCCTCCTTCTGCGGCAAGCACGCCTCATCCCAACTCACGAGACTGTATTTGAATTGATCATCATGTCCTCTCCACAGGAAATTCCTCATCAACTTGTTGAGTCTTTTGCCAACTGAACCAGGCAAGGGGAGAACAAACATGAAATACGTCAGAAGACTCGATAAAACAATTATGATCAACGTTAACCTTCCCCCCTGGACAAATAACTATGCTTCCAACCTGCTAACCTCCTTTGGACCCTCCCAAGAAACGGATCCCACATCAAAGTGGGCTTGAACTTATCCCCCAAGGGGAGGTCGAGATAAATTTTTAGAAGCGACCCGACCGTACACCCAAGTACTTCAGCTAAAAAACCCACGTTGTCGCCCCAACGATGGCAAACATCTCGCTCTTTCTGACCCTGATGCGGAGCCCCGACACAACTTTAAAACACACCAGCATCAACCTCAACGTCCTCACCTCATCTACGGTCGCCCCAGAGAAAATAATAGTATCGTGTGCAAATAGAAGGTAGGATATCACGACGGGTTGGGAAACCCCACCCCCAATAGTGAAGCTAGAGACTAGGCCTCCCTGCACCGTACGACTCTTCATCCGGGAAAATGCCTCCTTAACCAGAATAAAGAGGAAGGGGGATAAAGAGTTGTCCTGCCTAAGACTCCGAGAACTCGAGAAGAAACCTTCTGGCACCCCATTCACCAAAGCAGAGAAATTGACAGTCGAGACACATCTTTTCATCCAGCGACACCGCCGGTCCCCGAAACCCATCCTTCTTAGAAGATAGAAGATAAAATCCCTGTTCACATGATCATAGGCCTTCTCATTATCAAGCTTGCAAATAATTCTCGGTATCCCACTTCCCAACCTAGACTCGATGTACTCATATGCCACCAATACCGCATCAAGAATATGACGGTCCCCCACAAAAGCGCTTTGAGCATCGGACACAAGAGGATCAATCACCTTTTTAAGCCTAACCGATAAGACCTTAGAAATGAGCTTCTAAACACTACTAACAAGACTCATGGGTTTTAAGTCTCTCACATTCGTTGCTCCACCTTTCTTAGGCACCAAATTAACAAACCTAGCTTTCAGACTCATAAAAAAGTACCCCTTATCATAGAACTCGGAGAAAATTGCCATCACATCCTCCCTGAGAACCGTCCAGCAATGCTCAAAGAAGGCCATAGTGAACACATCAGGGTCGGGTGCCTTGTTCCCACACAAAAACCTTAATGCATGGACCACCTCATCCTCCGAGAACATCCTTTCCAACTGAATAACATCCTCCCCTAATTTGCTAGCCACCGGAATATCATCTAAGTGGGGACCTCCTGCCCCTTCTCCTATCACACTCCAGTAAGATAGGGGAGTGATCAGAAGTAACCCTTGGAGGACAGGACTAAGTTGCCCCTGTAAAATGCTCCTCCCACTCGTTAGAAAGAAGAAGACGATCAATCCGTGAAAAGGAAGGAATGTCCCTTAGACTCGACCATGTAAATAAACCTTCCTCCAAAGAAATTTCAACCAAATACAACTCATCGATGAAGTCAAATAAGTGACGCGTAAAAGCATTCAATCTCCCCCACCGCTCCTCTCACAAGGGAATCGAATAATGTTGAAATCACCCCCCGTACACAACGGAACGCCCCAAACAGTTTTGGCCCCCGCCAATTCCTCCCATAAATCATTGCAAACCAACTCCACAACTAGCTCATAAAATCACAAAAAACTCCAAGTAAAGCCATCCTCTAAATTCCTGAATAAACAAGAAACGGACCTAGATCCCACTAACATATCAATCTTCTCCACAACTCTATCATCCCACATAATAAAAATCCGTCCTGACGTCCCCTCATAATCAAGGCAACACCACTCAATACAAAGCCCTCCCCAGATAGACTGCACCAACTCCCTATCCAAAACACCCATATTTGTCTCTTGTAAGCAGACAACATTCGGTCTCCACCGCGATAAGGCTCCACTAACTACACCTCTTTTCTTGGGATCATTCAATCCCCGTACCTTCCATGAAATGATGCGTAGATTCATAAATTATAACTTAAAACACCCCCTTCTACAACCTCTACCCTTCCCCTCCGCCTTTCTTCTAAAACACGGAACAACGCAAAAACATCCTTCTCGTTCACTATATATGATACCCCTAGAAATTTACTAAAACCTCCAATCATAATACAAACCCAATCCTCCCCCTCCCCCTCTAGGTACTTCACGATACTACCACCCCCGGACACCTCCCCCTCCTTCTCTAATTCCTCAATATCAACCCAAAGTTTAGGGCACGAAAATCCCAAATTACACAACTTCTCTTGTCCACTCAAAGATTCCCCCGAGGTGCTAGAAACATCTTGGACATCCGCTACGTACTCTAACTCTTCTAAACCCCTTTCCATAATCGTACACAGCGGGACACCACTATGAATGCCTGCACTAGGTGAGCACCCTGGATCACCACCCACAGAGGACCCATCACTGAACTCCCTCTGAACCTCTAACTTGCTAGCTCCGAAACCCTTCATAGTTCCACCAGTCTTCCACTTAACTGATCTAGTTTTTGCACTAATTCCCAGCAGCATAAAAGATTTAATATTTTTAAGACCAAGCATTGAATTGACCAAGTAAATATCCTTGTTACCACCATGAGAACGCACTGATTTCTTAGACACGCTCTCCTGCCTTTGCGTACCTTTACAACCACCTGACGAAAAATGGACTAAGTCTTCGACTTGCTCATTAGACGTGCTAGGAATGCACCTCCCATCATAAAACATGTGCCTTAGTTCCTCCCTATGAAACGAATAGGGGCCCACCATACTCACCCTTTCATCATCCACACAATTTACTTTGGCAAGAGACCCATCTCCACATGAAATTTTTTTAACACAAGAGTTCACATGAAAAAACGCACTTGACTTTGCACACAAAGATGTGGTCTTGGTATCCCCATAATTACTCACATCTTCCAAATGGTTAATCACCCTAGGACCCGCTGACTTATAAAAATAAGTCTCTATCAGATACTGCTGCACTCAACCTAGGATGACAGACCTCCGTAGCAAGGATAAGCGTCGTATCCCCCTTTTTCTCCATCACGAGAGCTTTATTTCGCACACTTCTAGGAAAGTACGTCTCCTGCAGGCAAACGTCGGCCAATGCGAGCTCTGCTCTAGATCCATCACTGTCAGATGTGACAACCCCATAGGTTGATGGCTCTACGGCCACCACTGGACAAGAACCTGCTACCAGAGTAGCTACCACCTCCTTATTCTTACTTGGAGCCCAAGCCACTATCTTAGGCGTAAAATCCTTGGCATAGGCTTCCTTCTTAGCTTTTCATCCTCCACGAACGTTGCCATTGTCTCCGGGAACGGGCAGATACGAACCTCCCGTTTAACACTTTAACTCCCTTCGACCAGACCTATCCGCCTCGGCACTACAAGACCTCACCTTAGGCACATAATAGTCACCTTAATAATAGCAATCCCCCATGTCTTCAATCAAAATGGGTAAACGAAACACCCACCCACCAGCGTTAACGGTTACTGCTTTCGGGATAAAATGATTCCCTTTAATTAGGATTCTTGCCCACCTAAGTTCTTCCCCCGTCTGTGTGACCTCATCCACCATAGAGAAACCCCAACATCTATCACCAATGGAATAAAAAACTTCCTCTCCCCAAAGGTATAGAGGTAAACCCATTACCCTGATCCAACGAGAACCTGGTTTCCGAACATTCTTAGGACTGTAGCCTAGAGGATGCCACCTATCAAGACACAGAGGCGATCCAAAGAATCACCATTTCTTCAAGCTAAAAATTATGGTAGCCTCAGCTTCCGAAGAGAAAGCAATACAGAAAGTATAGGGAGACAAAACACGGGTCATAGTCCCACCGATGGTCTCCTAATGCTCCTTGACCCATGCCTTCATTTTCTCAAGAGACGAGGGAACAATTCCAGCGTCGCCCACCCTACCCACCAACGCCCGCCTAAAGAACTTGACTCTAGACGTACAGGAGTCATCAGATATGCAGAAGTCTACATTACTAGAACCATCAACCTGAATAGAAATGGGACAGAAAGGCTAGGGGTCCAACTTGGCATCTTGAAGATAAGATTTCTTCATCTTCATCAGTTTGATGGTGTTACCTCAAATTGTTTACAATTATTTATCATATAAAAAAAAAATTATTACTTAAATTATATACGACTAAATACGACTAACATTTGGGAAAGGAATTTTTGTCGTTTTGTAATTACGTACTTTGAAAATATTGCTCTTTTATGGTTACGTACTGTGGAAATGGGCATTCCCCTAATATATATATATATATATTTATATATATACCGACACTATCATGCTACGACACGCACAAGCTATATTAGGTTTACAAAAAATAACAAAACGGTCAAAATCTATATAAAGGTACTAAAAAAAGTAAAATAGCACGAAAAAAAATTATAAAACATATATTAAAAAATAATAACAATATTACTACACACAATAGTGCAACCTTTGAAATGTAGCTAGGGATAGTCTTGGCTGGGGCTTTGGGCTTGGGGATTTGTTACGAGACTAAATTTTGGCACATTTGACTGTAACATTGTCGTATTTCCCTTGATTTAATGCATTTGAAACTGCAAATGCTAATTGATCTACAAGATAACATACACGCACATCAGACCAGGTTTTTTTTAGAACTAGCAATTAAGGTGTGTCTATTTGGACTATGATTTTAACACTTTTCAGTGCTTATCATAAGTCGTCATTAAGTTCTTCAACACCAAAGATTGTATTGAAGAAAAGAAACAACGAAAAAACCTACTAAAATAATTTTTGAATATCTTAATTATTTGTAACTATTGGATGTAAGTAAAAGAACAATATTAAGTCTTCATTATAGATGCTAGGTGTAAACTCGCGCGATGCGTGGTAGCCGATTTGATGTTTGAGTTAAAAAAATATTCAAAAACAATTGACTGGAAATTGGGACATAATTCTTTTATAGATTTCATAAAAAAATGGACTATTATAAGAAAAGATAAAACAACTTGAACAAAAAAAAGGATAAAATCTCACAATTAAAAACTATGTCAATATCAAATCTATCTTCTTATAAATGATAGGACTCAAATTTATACGAGAAAATAATCAAAATGGTCATTCCATATTGAATCAAACTATCAAAATAATATGTCCTCATAGTTAAAACTAAAAAATGGAAATTAAAAATAGATTCTTCTCGCAAGAGAAATTTAAAATCCGCAACACAGTTTGCAAACTGATTTTCTTTTCCACTTTGAACCAGCTAGACGAAGCTTGCAAAAATTATTCATTACTTAAATATATACCTATGTGATATAGATAAAAATATATGCTTAAAACGTAAAATCGACATTAAACATTTATATATATATATATATATATATATATATATATATATATATATATATATATATATATATATATATATAATTTCCTTTTTAGATTTATTAAGATACATAATGTTCTTAAAACAGATAATGAACTTAGTTGAGTAATTTTTCTTGTTATATATTAGACATATTTTCAAACAGCATCTGATGTTTTGGATTATGGACATCTTTGAATCCCCTGGATGAAAATTGGAGTTAACATTAATGGTAATTCTGACAATATTAATGGTGGGTTCTTTTCTTGTATCTAAGTACTATCTACTATGTCAAATACTTATCAAGACTCAAAGTTATGCTCTAAAAGTGATCTATTTGAAATTGTTTTAGATAGTTTTGAAGATCCCAAGCACAACCCAGTAGCAAAAAGATTTAAGTGGTCCCTAATGATGTGCTGATTTTCTAATTTTCCAAGAACAACACTGTTTTAGATAGTTTTTCTAAGCTTGATTGAACCTGGTGCTAGCTTTGTTGATGCTCTCTATATCAAAATTCTCTCCTTATGTGGTCTCTACTGATGTGCTATTTTTTTTAATCTAAATAATTAGTGCTAACAGTGGAGGATTTAGGATTTATGCTTGAGGGCAAATGCGGGGAGGGGGGGGGTTCGATTACAGGAGCCCCCCTGGGGCGAATTTCTTTTGGTTTAATTGGAATTTTATACAAATTATAACTTTAATTTCTACTTTCATTTTAGAAGAACTAAATGTTTAAATTTCTCTTTTACATTGACCAACACCTTTTTACACTACGATGGTTAACTTTTTGCGAGGCCAAGCTGACAATTGAGACTCTGAGAAACACTTTCATTTATTAATGTTTTTTTACCTCTATAGTTTATTATAATCTTTAATGGGTACTTTGTTTTTGTTTTTATTTTTTGCGTTAAAGCATTATGTGCTTTTACACGATGTGAAGTAGATGTATTTCTGGAATATGATCATGCATACTTTTAATAACAGGTGACTTATTTGGGGTACATAAAAAGATGGGAAGATTAAACTCACATCAATGGAACCAAATCATGGTAAACTCAGTTTGTACCTTGGATTTACTATTGAAATAAATACATTAATGTTCTCCAATGTACTTCTTTCGTGCTCTAAATCACCTACAATATATAGTATTATATATTGATTTGTAACATGACCGAACAAATTGAAAACATCGACGAGTACATATGTTTTAAAAATTGCAAAATTTCAAATGATTTGGAGTAGATGAAGTTTTGGATTACGTGCATTCAGATTTAAAAAAAGGCGCTTTTGGGGAGATATTCTACGAGAGATTTTGAAGATTTTTTAATAGATTTTCAGTAGAAAATTTCTTGCAATTGTTTTTGTATTTTTTCATTCTAGTTGTAGATATGTATGGCACGTTGGGATCATTTAGCTTCAAAAGGATGGGATTACTCAAGCCATGATTATTCAAAATGGTGAGGTTAATATTTATAAGCTATAGAGATATGGGGTTAAGATTAAGTTATTTGGTTATCTGTATATAGTTATCTGATTATGTTATTTGTTAATTTATGGTGTAAAAGATTTATGAGGTATAAAGATGCTTGGGAAGAGCTTAAACTAATCTTTGCCAAAAATGGTGAGAAATGTTGTTATGGTTGATTCGTTGAGGAGGGGAAAAAGAAAAAAACTAGTGATGTGGAAAAAAGATGACAGCTGGAAATTTATTTGCTCGTTTTTCAGTAGTGATGAACACAAGGTAATAATTTTCAATGTATGTTTTATGCTAAATTTTTTTTTCTTACATTTTAGTAAATTAACTTGAAATATATCACTTTTTTGTTGCAAAAATTTGATAGTGCAACATATTCTTTTATTTTTCTTTGTAGAAAGATTTGATTGAGTTGCAAAAATGCTCGGAGGATTCTGATGACGCATCAATCTGTCAGAAAGGCCTTGGAAAGAGTTCGGTATACATGAGGGTCTTGGATGGCAGAAGCAAAAGTTACAAACCAAGATTGTAGATTTAAAAATCCTACTCTAAGGGCATAAGTCGAAGATGACTGCAATGAAGGCTTCCTTATTGCAGGAAAAAGATGCTGGAAGATATCCCTGAAGGATCTTCTGCCCCTTTTAATCAATTTGCATGATGACAGTGTTTATTTTATCATTTTATTTGTGATGAGAACTAGTTTAAACTCATTTCTCAGTTATTTACTTTTGAGCTTCATTGTGATTATTAGCAAGGAATTTTATTTATCGCAAAATATCTTCTGCAACGAAATAAATGTTGCTGAAACCTATTGTCATAAAGGTGATTATTATTTGCAATTGAAGGCGTCTTTTTTTTTTGCAACGAAGTCTTAAGTGTTACGAAAGACTTTTATCAACGAAATATTAACATTTATAAATGAATTTTAATTCTCTCAAAATATCTTTTGCGAGGATTTATTAGTATCTTTTGCAACAAAATATTCATTGTAAAAGATTTTTGGTACAAATATGAGAAGTTTTTGCAACGAAAAAGCTTTTTCTTTTCCAACGAATTATTTCGTTGCAATATATTTTTAGTGACGATGACAAAATTTCCTTGCAAAAGATCTATAGCATGATGGCTAGTGTAAGGAACGTCGCAAGGAAAAAAAACGTTGCAAAAGGTATTTTGCAACAAAAGTAAACATTTTGCAACGATTTTTTTCCTTGATAAAGCCATAATTCTTGTAGCGGTATAACTTTGAGAAATAAAATGTGCTACGTAGATTGTTTTTGATTTAGTAGATATAGCATTTTAGAGTATATAATAGATGTGAGGAACATTGTTATTGAAATTAATTGAAGGCTTTGCTGCGTTAACTTTATCAGAGGTGAAGTAGATCATGCTATAGAAGTAGTGTATGGATAAAATGGTAATTTAATAATATTTCATAGATTAACAACTATAATTACATTTACACCCTTAGAATATGTTTCTACTGAAGTGTTTATGTTAACAATAGATTAACAATCTCTAGTGTTAAAGAACTCTTTTCCTACTAAAACTATGATATTGGATACGATCAATAAAAAAAGCGAAAAAAATTACGGAATAACTTTAAAAAAAAAGTAAATTCAAATGCAAATCCAATTATATTATATTGTATTTTTTTTTTGTGTGATTCTAGTCCTTCGGATATTGAAACATCGTAAAAGAAAATATAAATAAGACGAGAGAGATGTAACATTGAATTAAAGAAACTGGCATAAAAACTGAATAAACATGAAAACCGGAAAACATAACAGGACACAATTTTGCCTGCCTAAAAAACATGCTACATGAACAAAATCTATTGTGTGAATTTGGGGTCCATTTGTGTCTTGCGCCAGCTTGGTATGAGTGAACTACTCAAACATGCAGACATAAAACTGATCACGTTATCTCCATCCTTAGTCTTTTGAATTTCTTGGAGACCTGGTGCTAAGTTTATACGGCCGCATGTTGGTTTGGTGCCAAGATGGTCTTGTTCTTGTTTGCAAGTTGGTTTAGTCTTCTTTTGTGTTGAGTCTTGACCTTCTCCTTCATCTTCTTCACCATAAGCAGCGTTGATGAGCAAGTAGAGTTCCAACCCAACAAATTCTGCAGGTGACTGTGTGAAAAATGGCTCCTCAATGATGGTGTCCGATGGTGCTGTTAACTTGATCACCATTACTTTTTCTGTCAACAGCTTCTTCGATCTTCTTTCTTCAATAAGCGACCTTGTTTACTCTTGTTCGCAGTACGTCGTTTGTTTTTTGACGTCTATCTTCTATCAGGTGTAGTAGACGCATATGTTTGCATGTGTGGTGTGCAATAAATACTAGAGTCGAACGTAGGTTCCTAGAAGTATACTCACTACTAGTTTAGTCACTGTAGGACTCGATTTGTTATACAAATGAAATACTTCACTCTAATCAATCCCCCCAAAAAACGGTGCACCAATTACTAATTTTCATATTTATCGTCTTTATCATTCTAGAAATAAGATTTTGTATTCCCTCTTACTTGTACTACAAGAAAATATAATTTTTATGAGCATCTTTAAAATTGACATTATGACAGTTTAAAAAAATTTGTTTCAAAAAATAAAATATATGTAATTTAATGGCAGTATTTTGATAAAGTGTCCAGTAATTAAAAAAAAATTGTCATGAGTTGTAAATGGTGTCACATTATAAAGTAATTTATATGACCCTTTTTAAATATCTATTATATATAATTAATACTTTTATGACCATTTAAATTAAAATAGTCATCCATGTGCCATAAATTTTAGAGGGAGTACGGTTTATCATTTCATCCACCATTCCACTTTCAAGATCACCCCCGCTAAAATCATGAAATAGTTAGTCGGACATAGAATTTTAATAGTAATCAAGGTATCTGTCTCTCTCTCTCTCTCGATCGATCGATCGATCGATCACTCTATCTCTCTCGATCGCCTCTCAATCTTAGGAAATCTTTTTCATTGAACAAGGTATATAGCTATTCCAAGAAACCCTTTTCTCTCCAATGAATGGTTGATATATGCTTTGGTGGTATGAATGATTGGACAACTATTTTGATACCATTTTCAACCGTTAAATCCTATCAAAAGTTAATTCTGCCAATGACAATAGTTAATCCCCTAGGATTAACTATTTTCATTGAACAACTACTTTGAATTTATCATTTTTTTGTAGCGTTATTATTTGATTTCATGTTTTTTCTTTCGTACTTAATGATTCGTGTTAGTTTTTTCTTAGATTTATGGTATATGTTAATTTCTTGGAGGCTTTCATACACATATATCCTTATACACTCACAAATGCGCGCGCGCACACACACACAATGTATTCGATAAAATGTCTTGTGTATATGCTATCCGCATGTGCATCGCATTTTAAATGAATCGTATCATTTTTTATCTTGATTATGTTTGTAATTTTTAGCAGTTGCTGAAATAATAATAGTTGAACATTGTCAACACAGATCAATTTAATCCTATCACATCAGAGTGAGCATTACCAAGATAACTTATCAGAAGGCTTGTGCCCCTGTATAAATCAGTACAATCGTTAGCACCAATAAAAGATATCGAATTGCCTGTATATTTAGGGCTTCAACTATAGCAACACTAATCAAAAGTAGAAGTAATACATCTCACTCAAGAGCCAATTTTTATTCAGCATGTATTTTTTTCAAAACAAATTTTATATTTTATAGAAAAGTGGTTTAAAAGATGTATCAAATGCTTTTAGTTATTCGAATTAAAATGTAGTTATTAAATGTAAAATTCAATGGTGACTGAAGAAGATTAATACAAAGTTTCCCAAACTAATTCTTTGGCATTATGTTGTCCATTTACATAGTATATTACTGTTTGTAGTATCATGCAAAGCAATATATGATTCAATAACAGGGTTATTGAATTACAGATTCCTTGTTTTACAACGATATTCGATCATTATGCAACCCTTGGTTCTTATGTATCGGAATTTTTATTATATATGCCTTATGGTTGAATTTTTCTTTATATATATACTAGCGGAATGCCCGTGCCTAAAGGCGTGACAAAAATTTCCCAAGTACATAGTTGCAAAACGGTAAAAATTTCATTCCCCAATAAAATAAAATATAATTTGAAAGAAAATGATCATAATCTCCTTTTGTTTAAAGGACTGCCCATCATTCTTAACAAATAGTCCAACAACACTCAAATAGTCCAAACTCATCAAACAAATTCACATATAATTTTGCTAAACCTATAAAAAAAGCACATAGTACAACTCTAATAATTATATATAGCTATATATTGGTAAAAAATAATATTAAGTATAATAATAAAGAAAAATATATAATTGCATCAAAATACCAAGTTAATCTGAATTTTAAACTATTGAAATTCGACCACACCTGTCCACATTAGAAAAAAATGTGATGAATTAATCAGCGAAAAAATAAATGTAAAAATGGATGGATGTGTTATTCATCATATTATTCATAAAAATTATGAAAAAATACAAATACTTTGTAACATGGCAAGTGTAACACCTGGTAAATTCAAGGACCTTTAATTAAATAAAATATTTGCAGAAAAATAAATTATTTTATTTGGAGGAATTAAATCCACGATTATTGAAGTTGTAAAATTCGAGGAATTTATTAATCTGAAGAATTGAGGATTAAATATTTTGGACTATTTTATGTCACCTTTTGAGGCGTTAAAGTTGGAAGATATTATAAATTAATTCGTATGGCAATTTGGAGTGCACGGTTGAATCCAGATGGGTCAAAATAGTTGGAAATGAGTGGCCATATGAATATATTGGGTCTCGGGACTTAATTAGACATAATTGATCTCCAAATAAAGAGTTTGGGTCATTTTTAGGAGGTGACTAATAACCTTCACTTGTATTGTTGGGCAATAAGGAGTCTTTGGGAGGTTTTCTCCTCCCTTCGCTGGGTGGAGTGGGTGTTGTCCAAGTCTGTGAGAGTTGTCCTGAACTCATGGCACCCATTTAAGTGCTCGAAAGGTGCTAAAGAAATATGGAGAAGAGCTCCTCACTGTATATTTTGGACGATTTGGAGGGAGAGAAATGCGAGGTTCTTTGAACGTAAGGGAATGGATCCTTCAAGATTATGACACCTTTTGCTTGAGTTCGCTAATGATGTGGTGTAGAGAAAACCACAATCAATCTATCTTTGTTTTTTTGGACTTTTTCGAGGAGATAAATAGAGTTCAGTTATCTATTTAATTGGGGTGGCGGTCGTATGTCTTTGGACCCTATAGTTGCCTCTTTCTCTTTTTTTATTCGCTTGTGATGTATCTACACCTTATGTACAGGTCCTGTCCCCTTGGCGGTTTCTTAATATAATCTTTTATTTATACAATAAATTAAAAAAAGATATATATATATATATATATATATAATAAAGTAGGAAACTTAATAAGCTTGATCTATGACATCACAAAAAATATTTTTTTTGTAATACCCACTTTGCCCCGCAAATATTTAGTATATATAATAAGTAAAAATGGTATTTTTACTGTTCCATAAACACATAAGATCTTTAACGGTTTAGATTTGACCCAACAATGCAAAAAGCAATGGTTAAGATTGAACATTGCCCCTCCAAAATCGTTTGTCCAGACTTTGTGACTTAACTTTAACTTCTTTTATTTTCAGTACTTCTACAGTCGATCCATTAAATGTGACTTCAACTTCTTTCATTTCGGGTACTGCTAGGGTGGCTGGGGAGCAGGTACATAGGTTGGTATTGTGCCCACTATAGGAATATTGAATTTTTTCGACATAAATTAAATGCCGAGAAAAGTACTAAAAATGCCGGTAACAATTTTTGCAACACTTTTGGCGGCATTTCCAGAAGTGCGGTAATAGCCAATGTGGTAAAAGAACAACGGCATTTTAAAAAATACAGCGAAAAGTTAGCGGCACTTTTGGCGAAATATCCACAAGTGCGGTAGCCGCTATGGTAAAAGAACAACGACATTTTAAAAAATGCCGCAAAAAGTAAGCGGCACTTTTGGAGGTATTTTCACAAGTGCAGCAGCCAATGTGGTAAAAGAACAACGACATTTTAAAAAATGCCGCAAAATGTTAGCGGCATTTTTAATAATTTATATTAATGTTGGTAATAAACTTTTAGCGGCATTAAAAAATATTGATAATAACCGCTTGCAACACCTATTAAATGTTTAACACACTTTTGGCGACAGTAAAAAAATGTTGAGAACGATAATATCGGTATTAAACAAAATGTTGATATTATTTTGCAATATATGACTAGGAACAAGTGCCAAAAAAATATTTATAAGAAGTATTGTATTTAGGTGCAAATATATTACCATAACATTAAATTAAAAGGGCGGTAATCAAATTAAAATGTTATTAAATTAAAACCAAAAGCATTCATCGTAAATAAACATAATTGTGCTTGGAAACATTATCCATCCACAAAATAAAATGTATCACATGTCAAATTATAAAAAGTTGGGAAATATGAAGCGAAACAAAATTTTATATAATGTACAATCCTTCTTTATCAAAGTCAAACATCGTCTTCGACCTACAAATAAAAAATTCAACCGTTAGTCATTGATACTTATTCTTTAGTAATTTAAATAAAATATTAAAATTAAAAATTAGTACATTAGAACTATGCCACGCTACAGTTGAATGATATACATCTTCAATTGTGGACTTGTTTTCATATGGTCTAGGCAATGGTTCATTTGATACAAATGTTTTTTCAATATATACTTACCAAAAGTCTTCACCCAGTGGCGTACCCCCTACTTTTGTTAAAGGTTTTTTACTCACAATGAATCCACGTGCCACGATCACTTTTTGAAGTCCGAAAGTAATAAGGTCAATAATTATTGGAAGTGCATTATTTGAGACCCTTTGTCATGGTTGATGGTGATGCTTCTTCTTCTTTGATGGTTCTTTCCACAAATAAGATGAATATGTCATCAACATTATATATCTGGAAAAAAATCGGCGAATTTTTATTTGTTTTTAAGACATCCCAAAATTTTTAAGACTATATACAACCAAATATCAACAACCCAATGTCAGGTATACATAAGCTCGACAATGACCGTGTTTATTAGGTCCGAGGACTTCATAATATTTCTCTCCTTTATGACTAACTGATACATTATAATTTGACGAAAGTTGATCTTCTTTTTGCCTCATTTTTTACTAAAATGAAATGATTCTTATTATATAAAACAAAAATTATAATCATTCATTTACAAAATCAAAATAGAATAAAGATCCCACTATCTCCCCACCACTAATTTTAAATGCTTCACATAATAATTTCATGCATAATTTTAACTTTCATAAACAATAAACTCATTTAATTATTAATTTAATTCCGATTTGTGTATGATATATAGTATGCTTTTAATGATATGACACAATCTCCTGCATGTTTTCTTTATATAATGGTTGATATAGAGAATAAGAATTTTGATTAATAGGTAAAATGACGTCGTTGAGATTTTCAAAGAAAGAATGGAAGGAACAAGGATGATATTTTTATACCATTGATTCAGCGGAATCCTTATCGATGGTTCAGCCATCGCTCCTCTCGTGTGTTTTGATGTAAACATCAACCAATGAAACATTTTTCCCTTGATCAGCCTCCATCTGCATAAACCCAATGACTTGTAAGTCGTTATATATATAAGTTTGGTAGCATAAAATAACATTCACAATCAAAATATATTATATAACACCTTATGAGCAACATTCGCACGACTCTTTCTTTCGAAAGTATGTGGTGTTCTTTGCTTCTTACGAGTTCGACAATTTCTTCGAATCGTTTTCTGTTACAAAAATATATTTATAATTTTTTCACTATGGTGGTTTAGGCATTAATGAAGAGGAGACATGTGAGGGACACCTTTCCTCTTGTGCAATTGCTTCTAGGGCTTTAATGTGGAGCTCACCCAATCTTGAATCTCCTCAGAGGACTTTGTGAAAGATAGAGAAAAATATTTTTCACCAAAACTCCCTTGTGGATCACTACATTCCTTTAAATACAGCCGATCAAATTCAGAAAATGGAATGGGAATAATCTTGTCCATCTCATCTTTAGGCGTCTCCACTACTACAGATAAGTGAAAAATTCATAAAATTCAAACATTGTAATTATGAATTCTAACAAATAAATTATATACATATATAAGGTGAGTTAAAAATAACCAATGAAATATACAATAACTGCAATTAAGTTCCTAAACTATGAATTGTTTTCTTTACCCATGCAGATGAACTAATTTGAACCTTATTGAGATATTTGACAGAATTTTTTACCGAGGCGTAACCCGTTTAAGGAGTACCAACAACACAATACAAAATGTATTGTGATATCATTAATTCCATCATCCTTGCGTTTTGTATAACAAATCTTTTATTGAAGACCACACAATGATTATTTATTGTAATGAATTCTTCTATGACCAAAGTCCCCACGTGAACCAAAATGTGTGAAAGGAAAAAATAATATGAAACCAAAAAGACAAAATAAAAGGAAGAGGGGAGTAAAAGTGCACTTCCAAGCAACTATATCAAGTAGAATGCTAGCGCATACCACTATAGTTTTCAATACTTTATTACATTCCTTGTTTTAGGTAAATCCAATTCAAATAAATATATAAATAATAAGTATATGTTGGGTGGGTGAGTGGTTGGGTGGGGGATTACATATTTGCAGCACTGAAAGTAGCATATCTCCTGTTTGGATCACCCTGCCTAACATAGCCATTCATTTCTTTGATAAAAACTCCCTATTTTCTATTGCCCAAGTTGTAGGCAAACCTCTCAAGCTTGACAGTTAATAACCCCATCACTCCTGCCTCCAGCTTCACTGATCTTGGTCCTGAAGAAAATCAGCCTGATATGGATAATGCGTTGAATCAAGTGTCAGGCACAAATGTTTAACAGGAGGAACATAAGACTTTTGTCAGTTCCAAATTGCAGGATATGGTTCTTTTGATAAACAATCAAGTTCAAAATCAAGGTTAAATAATTCACTTTGCAGTTGATAGAGAAATAAATAGATCAACTGACGCCCCTCCGAAGAAGATTGTGCAACAGTTTGATATAATCAAAAGATGAGATTTATCAGGCAATGAAGTTATGGTGCTAGACTATGCGATGCTCTCCCCGCAAGGGTCTATTCTAGATTACAAAAAGAAAAAATGCATCGAAATTTTCTCAATGTCTGATTCTGATGATGTAGACAGTGGCCATATTCTGCTTGAATAGATAAAATTATTCTCTATAAATTTAGGCAAGAAGCTAGATAGTGATAAGGAGAGAAGAGGAAAACAAAAGAAGGTATTTTTTTCAATCTCCTCTAAATTTTCAAATTCCATTTCAGGGAAAAGCAACAAGACTTTTTCCAAGAAAACTGATCCTCTCTTTAATAGAATCACTAGGACCTCCAGTAAAGCCCTCAAGTAATCTGCATTTTTCACCTCTCAATGATAGTTTTTTTATGCTGGAATGCTAAAGAATTGTCAAACAATCTGTAATACCCCGTATTTTTATGGCTTTTAAATTTAGGGAATTATTAAATTTACTTGAGATGAATTAATTTAATATTAATCCGAAAGTTGGTTTTAAATATTTACTAGCGTGATATGAGTTAGTAATTATTAGAAATTTGTTGAATATTACTAGATGCGTATAGTAATATATAAGATTGATTTTGTTAAAATAGTCACATGTGAATAAAATGGCAATTAAGGAAATTTATGTCGGGACGTGCCTGTGTCGTGTCAAGACTAAATAATTATGATTATTAAAAGTAAATAAATTTTAAGTTGCCCGTATGATCATTTCGAATGCTCCAAAGTGTCCGCACGGGTTGAGATAGTCAAAATAAAGTACCTGGGGGTTTAGTTTGGGTCTCGGGGTGTTTTTAGGTCTAATTAACATCCCGGGAGGGCGTTTTAGACATTTTGTATTTTTGGCCATAGAAACCCACGAATTTTCTAAGGTTATTTCAGATGGCAGGGGTTGTCTTCTAGGGTTATCTTAACCAAAAACAATAGACGACCATTGGAGAGGTTGAGGAGAAGATTTCCAAGGAGTTTTAGGCCAAGAACTCCACCATTTGCACCGCCGTCACCGCCAAATTGTAGATCGCGCGACCAGGATCACAACCACACCAATTTCTTCCACAAATTAGAAACAAAGATTTCCCAGGAAAGTATTTACCTTGCTCTATTCTTAGTTAATGCCTTAATTATGTTAGTCTAGGGTTGTTTAGAACTTGTTTCATGAGAGAAAGTGTAGTTTGGAGAGTAGAATTCACATGCTATTGAAGAAATAATCATATTTTGTACATCTAATTTGCATGTAGAGGATAAACCACGAATTAGTATGGATTTGGAAGTAAGAAATATGGAAAATAATTGAAAGAATTGAAAGAAAAAGAGAAATTAGGGTTCTTGAAGTCGAGACAAATTTTACCCCATTATATTGTTATAATTGATGAATTGAAACATATTTTACGTGGAGAATCGTGTATTTAAGTGTATGGTACTGGTAATAACTTTTGTTCGGAGTTTGGGAATCAAAAATGAAGTTTTGGTTAAGGTTGGAGAGGCAAACCCGTAACTGGATAAATGCAGTTTTCGCCCTAACTGATTGATCGATCGATCGATCGACCCAAGAGTATTGATCGATCGATCGACCCCCTTTCCTCGATCGATCGACCCCACCTGGAAAACTGTACATTCCTCTTATAATGTTTTATTCCGATTAAAATGCGTAGTAACCCTTAAGTATTATTTTTAGAACATTTTGGGATATAAATAGGACCAATAGGGTTTTAGTAAACCCCAATAAGTGGGAATTTAATGTGAAATGAAATAAAGGGTTAACGGGGAGTGATTTTCCCATCAGGGATTATGCGAACGTTTAAATAAAAGATTGAGACTCGTAAGAGAGTTAGGCCAGAAAATAAGTGAGTGTATGTTTACTGAAATTTTACTTACGATACTTCAAGAGAGGAGGAGTGTGTATGAATTGAAATATAAATGAGAATAGAAATATAGCAAATTCTTTATGCGAAATAATCAAGTAAAATGCGCTAAGGACGGATAAATAAAATTTTGGGTCGTGGACGTACCTAACCTAGAAATATGAGTATTCATATATATATATATATATATATATATATATATATGACTGTGTGGTTGTGCATATATTATATATGTGTAAAAATCGTACCCGAGCTACTTCCTATCACGGGAGTTTCTGCGCCGGGACAGGCTTATCTCGATTGGACCTTTATGGGGGATAACGACTTGTACCCTAGAAGATAGTATCCTTGATTACAGGCTATCTGAGTGATAGTCAGATGGTCCTAAGAGACGTGAGGGTATGTGATGACCTCTTAGGACCGGGAACAATGCTTCACCTCCATTTGTATGTGTTTTGTGTTAATACTGTTCAAGAGTGATTCCGAACTAGTATTTCCCTTAGTATGAGTGATACGGGGACTTGATAGTAGAGTATGCCAGCACCATAGATTTTATGTGGGGTGCCGTTAGTGCATATATTATATGTGAGACTAATATATATACCTATATTTACATGGGAACTTTCTATTTTGCGTATAAGTAATCAAGAAATGAATAAATGTTTCAACTCTCTTAAATGTTCGGGAACTTCATAATGGTACTGAATTGTTTTAAATAGCGTAAGGAATTTTGAAGACATTTGCTTTCTAAACTAAATATTATAACCCTGTTATTTCGCGAGATAAAACTTTATGGAAGTGAGATAGACTTATGGTGTTTAGTAGTACGATAGACGTGCACACTAGATGAGAGGTGAGAATTCTCAAGAGAGTGTCGCATACTAGCATGGTTGTTGCATTAGCCGGTAAGCATTTTAAATACTTGCTAAACTAAATTTTAAAACTGTTTTACAATCGGGCTCTGACCCGTTTCCTATTATCTCCTCACTTGTATATATATAAATATATGTATATATTACAGGTGCCCAACCAAAGTGGCGTCATTCTTAGGTTCTTTGGATTGGACGTGCTGCAACTTATGTGGGAGTTGCAGGTCATTGCTTAGACGACCTCGTTGTTGATTCCACTCCTATTCCAACTCTAATTACTTTGGGCATGTTTCACCTATTTCCTTATTTAGTTGGATTGGTTAGAGATTATGTTCATTCATCTTTAGTATTTTACTCGTTGGGATTTATTTACTGTCAGGATGTTTTTTTTTTCTTTATGGTTCCAAAGTTGGTATTTGTTTTCCGAATGGTTAAATTATTTAGGGTTCATTTCCAGTCTTTTTAAATTATGTGATTCATAAACTGTTAATTATTAAGGGTTTTATAATTTGGTTAAATGAAATGGAAATAACGTTTTGATGATTTTGACACTTAGCTTAATTATTTAGGGTGTTAAATTGGAAAGTTTATTTTTTCGACAGTGATGCTAAGAATGAACTAACCGTTCACCTTGATTATAATTTAATAAAGGACTGATCACCCGGTATTTAATTAGTCGGGGTGTCACATAATCCTAATTATAGAAGACTTGAAAGCCCGATGAAACGCTATAAAATTCCTCTTTTAGCAGTTCTTGAACCTATGGCCAATAATAAGAAGTTAAGACAGTATCAAACTTAAGGGGCTATGTGATTATGGCTACAACAACATCTCTAATAAGATATGGGTATTAAAAAGAATTTGATTTATCTCTGAATTTCATTAGAGATGAAGACAGTATCAAACTTAAGGTGCTATGTGATGTTTATGACTCTCTTATTCATCTGATCATATGAGATTTTAATATTATCTCTACTGATGCTGAAAAATGTGGTGGTATTATGCTAGATTACATGGCATGATTTCAACCAAATGATCTCTAGAAATTCCCTCTTTGGCATGGTCTACTCCGGCTCTAAATTTACATGGTGGAATAGTAGGATTGGTCTTGAGTCAATATTTGAAAGATTGGATAGAGTCCTTTGTATTTCCTTACGGAGACAGGTTTATCCTTATTCTTCTATTACTCATCCTAACAGGACCCGTTCAGATCTAAAGTCTAATGGATGAAATTATATCTTAGACAAATTGAATAGTTATATTAAACTACGACTAAGATAAGTTCCATTTATACAACATTGGTACAACCAATGACATGACGTTATTTGTTAAAATCGATGACGATAAACTATCCGGCCTTACTATGTCATCTGATGAAATAAATTATAATCAATTTGGGCAGAGGTCCTACATTTGTTCAGCTGAGTACATATATTAACGATCGACACATCACACAAGTGCGAGCCATCGATGTTTTCGGAAAATTGAACACTGTCAGTCCATTTGGCAGGTGTATACCAATGACACATTCAAACAATGCAATGCCAATACTGCATTAAACATCTATCGGGTTCGACTTCAAAATCAAACCCTAAATATTTATTTGGGGTTCATCTTCAATCACCTCAGTAAAATAGCATCCTAACTAAGTCTACCCCTAACACACTACATACGTAGTGGAGACGTACCACGTACCCATAGCCTTTCAAACACCATATTGATCTACATTCCAAGTAACAGTGCCACGGTATCAGAGTCTATTGTTTGTTTTCTACACCAATGAAGTCATGTGCTATACACAGTTAATGTAACATTTGGCCTATCCACCAAATAAACTTTTTGAGCAATTTTATATAACAGGAGTAATTGAACATTGAAAATTAGTAATATAAAATGGATAGGTAGAGGGGCAATTGCTCTCTTACCCTTTGATAGTTTTCAAAATTAGTAACATGAAATGGAATGTTTTGAAAGAAAATGGGGTAACTTTAAAAAACTATAACATGTTGCCTCACTTAATTTTGGATAAAATGTTAATATTAACTTTGCTAACCTTAACCAAAAATTATGCCCCTACCCCTAACAAAGTCGGAGTTCAAGTCTTTCCAAGAACTTGAACACTATATTCATCACTAGCTTCCCTAACCGCCATCCCCAAAAGCAAGTACCAGAAATGAACTAGCCAGCATCTTAAGGAAGACAAACACGAAAAAATGCTAGGGGGATGCAGTAAAATATTATTAGTCCCACAAAAGATGTCATTTACTTTTGCAATTTTTATTTATTTAAGATGTGTTTAGGAGCTTCAATTACATGATTTAGAATCGGAATTGGAGCAAAGTTTGGTCAAATTTAAAATTAATTTTGTTCCAATTCCAATTCTTAATGAACTTGGAACTGGAGTTTTCAATCACACCCATATGATACCTTGTCACAATGCCAATCATATGACCATCTGAATTGGTAACATCACTGCCACTACCACGCGAATGCACCGGAGCTGTAGTAGCAATCATTGCTAGAAATTGAAGTGACCCTGACCATAGTAGTAATTTTCAACATCTGAATCATAAAACTAAGATACTTTTCTCTTCACACCATTAGATCCAGATGCATGAGAATTTCCTCCAGTATCCATTACCCTATTATGTTCAACCTAAATCTAAGATGAAATAAAAATAAGTAAAAAAAAATTAATAATTAAAAGAGAAAGGTTTAAGTTTTACATCGTGTTGATTCGTCTATTTGACAATAGTCATGTGATATTGAACAAAAATTATTGTAGAGATTAAGCCTCTATTGAGCAGATGTAATTGCACCTAGAATAGCCTGGCGATTCACCCTACTTTTTATATTTAAAGCACTTCCAAATTCATCTCCCAACATCTTAGTGAAATGAGAGATTTGATCACGTGGATGCATAATAAGGGAAATCATGTTGGTTTTATTACCTCTAGAAACTTCGAGTGCCTTGTTGACTTTCTTGATTTTTAATATTTGAATGTTCTTGTCGATTTCATGATCATCTGCCACCGTAAGGCAACAAAATGTGCCGAAACAGTAACGAAATTACCTGCAATCATACCATCATAAAATCAGCTCACACTTTGAATCTAAATAGGCAAAAGGCAATTAGCTAAAGAAGCAAAACGAGGACAATGATATAAATACTATTAATTACAAGCAATTATATGGGCTTGCTAAGTTGTTGTCCAAGATAGGGCCAACTTGTTTTTACAATTTGATAATCTTAACCAGTCGAATCCAATGATGCTTTAGCAATTAACTTGTAGGATCAGTCAAAGACTAGTATTTCATAACATTTGAATAAAATAAGAAATAGAAATAATCCAATGAAGGGCAAGACCCAAATTTTAATATTGAAGGACACCTAGAACAGACTGATAAGATCGATTCTTTGTTAGCAAAAAAAAGGAGCACAACCGAGCTTATTCATTACTGAAACCAACCATTTTAAAGGCTTAAATTACAAAGAAATGATGGATGACAGAGAAATTGGTGGTTGTAATCCTCGAGATAGATCTGTAACTATAGGGAATTTCTGAACTCCTGTGACAGGTCGTAGGGTTGCGCTTTATAAGCATCCTTACCTGATAGTGGCCCCTGCATAACCTTGCTGAAACACTTTATGAAACTGCCTTTAGATATCCTCAAGGACATACTAAAAGCATAGTTCATGGCATTGCATAACAACTTAATCAAGTCTCAGAAGCATTTTAAGAGGTGAACCAAACATAAGGGTCAAAGCTAAATTCGTTTTTAATTTGAGGTCTAACAGGGTACGATTTACTTTGGGACTACTATGGTATAATTTGCAAAATGGAAATTTCTTAGAAATTTGTCAGTCTCAAGAGTAGTATCTTTGGACTTGCTCTTCTTTTTACCATTATGCTTCTTTAATAGAAATGTATATACATCATCTTCTTGAGATGATATATTTTTGGCCCCATATTAAACAGGTTGTCGTGTTTTCTAAAGTAATGATATCATGTGTAAAATATACCTTAAATTTTTTGTCTCTGTCTTTTTTTCATAAGTAATGTTATCACGTGTTAAATATACCTCATACTATAACCAAAATCTTTGAAAATTAGTAAAATTTCTAAACCTTACAAATTGAGGAGTTCATATCATTCATCATATAAGCGTGAGAAAATGTAAAGTTGCATTGAGCTTCAATGGAACTTTGAGAATGAGCAATAGATATACACCACATAAATACACACACACACACACACAGTACGTACACACACACAGTACGTACACACATCACAGAAGATAGGGGAAGTTACCTCAGATTAGAGAGAGACGTGAGTGAGATGGTTCCCCCAGTTAGGCAACTTCTCGAGCTTATCACATTCATATATTATCAGTTCTTCAATACATGGAGGCCATGTTTTCTCTTTTTTTTGCTTTGGATACAAGATGGGGACAATGACTGACTCTTAAATGTTTCATATTTATAAGATTCTGACACAAAGATTCTTCTTGCCAGAAATGTCTCAGTTCATCACAGTATTCAATAACTAAACGTTCAAGTGATGCCAAAGATTTTACAACCCTTCACGTAGGTTAATAAGCCTAGTGATACCCGAAATCTCCAAGGTTTTTACTGATGAGGTGACACTAACCATACTTATCAGCACCACCTCACAGCATTGTTTTATTTTTAACACCATTGGAGATGGAGTCCTTAGAAGTATAACCATGTCTAATTTGGAGAAATTATGTAGACTAAGCTCGTGAAGGCGAGGACAAAATCCTCTAACACTTCCATCAACATCTGTTAAACAAGTAAGCCATTCCCCCCAACCTTCATGTTCTCAAACCTGACAATCTCAAGTGACGAGAAAAAAAGAACCTGAGAAGGACGAGCTCCATACAACTCAACACCAATGTTTTTTTACCCCGGACATATTTTGAATACACAACTCCCTGAGTGAGAGTAGCTGGCTAACTGGCGGTAAATGCGTACATCATTCACTGTGACCAAGTGTTAGGTGCGATATATTAGAGAATGAAGGATCCCCAACCCAACTAGTAAACTCAATGCCTCAATAGAAGTCAATTTCGAGATCGGTCAAGCTTGTATGTGGTTCTAGTGCTTCAAGTAATTCATTCCCAAGCAATTCTCTTAGAGAACCATTGAATTCACTACTCCATATCAACATTAATTCTTTAAAGCCTTTCTCACAGGATAGATTAGCCTCCCTTACATCTTATACATTCTTCACATGATGCAACCCTATAATGGAAAATTTCCCTCTGAGATTAGATAGCCCCCTCAACTCGGTTAGTTTCAACATCTTACTCTTATCAAGAACAATCTTCGGCAATGTTTGCAGACTACTCAACATACCAATCCCTGAGGACATCTCTTGTAATTCTTTGGTATCGGAGACATCAAGATGCAACAAATTAAATAGATTACCAATTTTTTCAGGTAACTTACTTAGTTTTCTGCAACTCCGTAACAATAACGTCTCTGATTTATAAAGATCACTCAAATACTCAGGTAACTGTTTGATGAGAGTCTTCGATAAATTAAGATACTGAAGGTGTATTAAATCACCAATAGAATTTGGTAGCTCATTTATCCAATAACCACTCAAATTTAACACTCTTAAGCACCGTAGATTCGGTAACAATTCATGGAGAACCTTATTGCCCTAGTAGAATTCTTCTCGATACGTCGAATTATCAATTGGTAGTGTCAAAAAAGTTCTCACACTCCAAGCCTTAGAAAATGACTTAAATTTATTATAGGCAGATGAACGATGAGTGACGAGCCTTTTCAGAAATTGTTTGTTGCTCATTACTTTTCATCTTATCATCCATCGTAAAGGTCAATTTAACTTACTCTCAACATCACCCATATACCTCGCACAGAAGGTCGCGCATTCCTCTACTAGGTATCCTTTAGCAATTGAACCTTGTGGACGACTTCGGTTACAAACATATTCTTTTAGTGTGAATAAAAACCTGTTCATCATTGTAAAAAAATTAATGTAGTATTCATATGCATTAATTTAGGTGACACAAACATAATGCATACATAAAACATACCTCTCGATGGGATACATCCATCGAAAATGTATTGGTCCATCAATCATTGCCTCCTCAGCTAAATGGATTGCCAAATGCTCCATAACATCGAAAAAATTTGAAGGGAAGATTTTCTCAAGATGACAGAGTGTAGGAACAACATGATCTTGCAAATATTTATAGTCTTTGAAGGTCATTGTCTTTGGGAAGAGTTTCCGATAGAAATTACATAATACAATCAAAGACCTTGCTACATTCGTAGGCAATGATTTTTGTACTGCTAGCGGGAGTAGTTGCTGTATTATGATACGATTATCGTGGATCTTAAGTCCAGAAATATTTCGCTCTCTAATGTTTACACGCCATGAAATATCAGATGCACAACCATATGGGACTTTCATATTCTTCAAAACCTTACAAAATGTGTCTTTATCACTTTTACTCATTCTGAAGCATGCTGGTGGTAAATATACTTTGTTATCTGGCAAGCTCTTAGGGTGCAATGCTTTTCGAATACCCATATTCTCAAGGTCTCGAGTATGTGAATCGGGGACAACAATCAATTAAAAATGAAGTGTATAATAAAATTTCGAGTACATGTCAATCAAAAATTAGACAAACAAACATTTGGTTTCGGATCTGGCATCAAAACAGTTGAGTATTCAATTTCCATAATATATATAAAGAGAGAGTGTGAAGCGGTTTAATTTTTATATCTGGCATCAACACAGTTTAATTTGTGTTTTTCATTCATAATATATATATATATATATGTGTGTGTGTGTGTGTGTGTGTGTGTGTGTGTGTGGCATCAACACAGTTAATTTTTAAATAATGAACAATAAGAGAAGAAAACAAATGTCAAAACATTATTGATTCGTGGTATATATAATCGAAGACGAACATGTCCAATATATATTATGGATTCATGATATATATATACATCGAAATAAAAAAAACAACAATGATCCCAAGAAAGTGATGCAGGTCCAAGAAAAAAAAACGTAGATGAACAGTTCAAATAAAACAAAGGCGAACAACTCCAATAAAAATAAAAAAAAAACAAAAAAAACACAACTTACCCGAGAAGAACATGTCCAAAAAAGTCTTCAATGAACAAAATGCAACATCAATGGTTCCAACCAAGAAAGTGTCACACTAGTAGAAAGGATTGATGATTGAAGATTATTAGTTCAAATCAATTGAGGGGAGAGAGGTTTGGGAGAGGTGAGGCGTGATGGGAGAGAGCATTGACGTGGTAGCTTAGAAGAGGAAACGTGGGTTTTTTTTTAAGAAAAAACAAACACCCGCCAAATAGTAAGGGGAGGCGGTTTTTTCTCAATTTTAGTGGCATTAGTTATCAAATGCCAAAAAAATACCACATTTATTTTATCATTAATTAAAAAATTCTTTATTTATGCGGCACATCAATATAAATGCTGTGAATTTTCAATACTTATAAATAAATGCTAGTAAAAAAAATTCTCATCATTTTTAAATAATATCGAGAAAAAGGTGCCGAAAAAGAATAGTTTTCTTGTAGTGGCCCTGGCTAACTCATTTCGGCTACTTAATATACATATGTTAGAGAGAAGTTTTCCTTCCTTATTTTCTCAGCTGTTGGAGTATGTACTTCGTCTCTTCTTTAAACATTTATTGTTTTCATCTTTAAACGTTTATGAGTATCTGTTTTTAGCATATGTGTGTTAATACATATCAGTTTTGTTCTTGTGTTCATGCTAATGTAAAATGCTCAATGCGTCTTTTGGAACTAAAATGTTCACATCTCTTTGTAAATCCAGTATGTAAATCCAGATATGCATCACTGAAACCTTTGTTCAGTCATGCATATCTGAATGGAAAAACCATATGCCTATTTCGTTGGTTTTGCAAGCTTCTCTGATAAGCTTTGCACATTTATTGAGTAGGAAAGGGATGCTTACTATCAAAACTAAAAGGAACCCGTAACAATGTGTGGCTGTTTACACCATCTCAAATACTCAGGTCCAAGGACCACCTCAACTCTTCACAAACAATCCATCTCATCGGCGCCGGAGCTTTCGAATCGGAAAGTATCGCTTCTGATCCGTTCAGTGGAGGCCCCTACACCGGCGTCACGAACGGTCGAATTCTCAAGTTGCAACCAGATGCCCACAGTTGGGATAATTTTTCCCTTCCTTCTTCTCAAAGGTACATCCACTTTTGTCACCCTTTTCTTGTCCTAGAATAAAAAAAATTAATATTGACGACATCCCCTTTTTTCACACTTTTTTCACCCTTTTCGTTTCCTACATCCACTTTGTATTCTTCATTGATATACTTGCTTTGATTTAATGAAAGTTTGAACATCTAATGGAGACGGAAGGGGTGTGTTCGTTCATTTGCACCGAAAATGGATTTTGTTTTACTATCATGATTTTTTGGAAGAGGCTTTTGTGTTCTTTAAAAACCCGGGACTCCATATGAAACTGAATATGGGTTTTGTTCTCTTTAAATATCTAACGGTTTTTCACTTTTGATTTTCTGGTAAACTCTTTATCGTGTAGGTAATGGTTTGTGCCGTGGGTTTTGTTTTCTTCGGGGGGTTTTGGTCAACGATTTGGGTTGTGATTCGATCATTGGTATGTCCGGTGTGGCTGTTTACTTTGTTGTCGTAAGCTGAGTATTGGGGAAGAATATTTTGGGGTGTTCAATAAAAAGCTAGCAAAAAGTTTTATTAATTGGCAAGTAGATGTTTATGAAGCTTGGATCTAAGGCTGTTTCGTTTTTAGACTGATAGAACAACGTCAGGTAAGATCTTTAAAATACAAGTTTTTCATCACATATATGTTTTTATTTTTTTTCTGTATAGTATTGAAGGCGTATGAGAAGGGTTTTGTTCTTATCATTAGTTTGTTGGCATTTGTTTTTCAATTTATTTACGACTTTTATATTCTTCAATTTGATAAAAGGTCTAAGTAAGTGTTTCACTTTAGACAAAAACCAACTCAAATATTGGTTATTTAAAGTTCAATATGCTATTGTGAAAATAAAGGTTGCCGATTGATTTTTATTGGGAGATTTCTACGTTTCTAATTTCATAAAGGCAGATTATTTTTTTTCTGAATATTCATTTATATTTTCGTTTCAAATTTCCAAACACGTTGACCATTTTTAAATCCGTATCATATTCATTGTACCTTCAATAGAAAAATGTGGCGATAAAAAAACTTTGTGCTTGAACTCACGATTTGTTTAAGCTTCAACGCAACAGGAAAGTTGGGAGGCTTCTTTATGTGTATGCTCATCCACTTCTCAACATTGATTTTTTTGCAGTCAAGAGCACAGGGCTCAAGGTAGAAACCACTCTCTCTCTCTCACTATGTTATTTGTTCAACCTCTCATTGTTATTAATGGAGATTTTTATTATGTTTTTGTTGCTGTCCGACGCCTCCATCGCCACGAGCCTCATGAGCGTCCTCTACATCATACACAACTTCTCAACATCGTCTCTAATGTCACGGTTAGGCAGTAATTTCCGTTTTTGCAAATATATATTTGCCAAGTTCGAGTATGTATACTTTTTTTCGATTTTTATTGTTTTCTTACATGAGCTATCCTAGATATTTTTTTCATTTAATATTTTTATTATTGACTATTTCTTTAGTAAGAAGGGAGCAACACAAAAAACACTACCATTACTGTCATTTGGGATACGATTAATAGAAAAAGCGAAAAAAGGTTACGGAATAACTTAAAAAAAAAAGTAAATTCAAATGCAAATCCGATTATATTATATGGTATTTTTTATTTTGTGATATTGAAACGTTGTAAAAGAAAATATAAATAGGACGAGAGAGATGTAACGTTGAATTAAAGAAGCTGGCATAAAAACTGAATAAACAGGTGGACACGATTTTTCCAGCCTAAAAAACTTGCTACATGAACAAAATCTATTGTACGAATTTGGGGTCCATTTGTGTCCTGCCGCAGCTTGGTATGAGTGAACTAAAACATACAGACATAATACTGATCACGTTATCTCCATCCTTAGTCTTTTGAATTTCTTGGAGACCTGGTGCTAAGTTTATACGTCCGCATGTTGGTTTGGTGCCAAGATGGTCTTGTTCTTGTTTGCAAGTTGGTTTAGTCTTCTTTTGTGTTGAGTCTTGACCTTCTCCTTCTTCTTCTTCACCATAAGCAGCGTTGATGAGGAAGTAGAGTTCCAACCCAACAAATTCTGCAGGTGACTGTGTGAAAAATGGCTCCTCAATGATGGTGTCCGATGGTGCTGTTAACTTGATCACCATTACTTTTTCTGTCAACAGCTTCTTCGATCTTCTTTCTTCAACAGGCGACCTTGTTTACTCTTGTTCGCAGTACGTCCTTTGTTTTTTTGACGTCTATCTTCTATCAGGTGTAGTAGACGCATATGTTAGCATGTGTGGTGTGCTATAAATACTAGAGTCTAAGGTAGGTTCGTAGAAGTAAACTCACTACTAGTTTAGTCACTGCAGGACTCGATTTGTTATACAAATGAAATACTTCACTCTAATCAATCCCCCCAAAAAACGGTGCACCAATTACTAATTTTCATATTTATTGTTTTTATCATTCTAGAAATAAGATTTTATATTCCCTCTTGTACTACAAGAAAATATAATTTTTATGACCATCTTAAAAATTGACATAATGATAGTCTTAAAAAAATTGTCTTTTAATGGCAGTATTTTGATAAAGTGTCCAGTAATAAAAAAAAAATTGGCATGACTTATTTATAAATAGTGTTACATAATAAAGTAATTTATATGACCCTTTTTAAATATCTATTATATATAATTATTTTTTTTGTTGCAATTTAAATTAAAATAGTTGTCCAGGTGGCATAAATTTTAGAGGGAGTACGGTTCATCATTTCATCCACCATTCCACTTTCAAGATCACCCCCGCTAAAATCGTGAAATAGTTAGCAGGAGATAGAATTTCAAAAGGATTCAAGGTATCTCTCTCTCTCGATCGATCTATCGATCGCTCTGTGTCTCTCGATCGCCTCTCAATCCTAAGAAATCCTTTTCAATGAACAGGGTAAATAGCTATTCCAAGAAACCCTTTTCTCTCCAATGAATGGTTGATATATGCTCTGGTGGTATGAATGATTGAACAACTATTTTGATATGATTTTCGACCGTTAAATCCTTTCAAAAGTTAATTCAGTCAATGAAAATAGTTAATCCCTTTTGATAGGATTAACTATTTTCATTGAACAACTACTTTGAATTTATCAATTTTTTTTGTAGCCTTATTATTTGATTTCATGTTTTTTCATTCGTACTTAATGATTCAGGTTAGGTTTTTCTTAGATTTATGGTATATTTTAATTTCTTGGAGGCTTTCATACAGATATATCGTTATACACTCACAAATGCACGCACACACATGATGTATTCGATAAAATATCTTGTGTATAAATGAACCCTATCATTTTCGAATCTTGATTATATTTGTAATTTTCAGCAGTTGCTAAAATCATAATAGTTAAACATTGTCAACATAGAACAATTTACCACTATCAAATAAGAGTGAGCATTATGAAGATTAATTATCAGAAGGCTTGTGCATTTGTATAAGTCAGTACAATCGTCAGAACCTATAAAAATATGGAATTACCTGTATATTTAGGGCTTTAACTATAGCAACACCAATCAAAAGTAGAAGTAATACATCTCAGTCAAGAGTTAATTTTTATTCAGCATGTATTATTTTCAAAACCGATTTTATATTTAATAGAAAAGTGGTTTACAAGATATACCAAATTTTTTTTGTTATTTGAATTAAAATGTAGTTATTAAATGTAAAATTCAATGGTGACTAAAGAAGGTTAATACAAATTTTCTCAAACTATTTCTTTGGCGTTATACAGTTCATTTACATAGTATTTTACCGTTTGTAGTATCAAGCAAAGCAATATATAATTCAATAACAGGGTTATTGAATTACACATTCCTTGTTTCAGGATGATATTCGATCATTATACAACCATTGTTTCTTATGTATCGGAATTTTTATTATGTATGCCTTACGGTTGTATTTTCCTGTATATATATATATACACACACACAAACACACTAGCGGAATGCCCGTGCCTGAAGGCACGACGAAAATTTCCAAAGTGCATAATTGCAAAAGGGCAAAAATTTCATTCCCCAATAAAATAAAGTGTAATTTAAATGAAAATGGTCATAATCTCCTTATGTTTAAAGTACTATCCATGCTTAACAAATAGTTCAACGACTTTCAAATAGTCTAAACTCATCAAACAAATTCACATATAATTTTACAAAACCTATGAAAAAAAAAACACATAGTACTACTCTGCTAAATATAAATAGCTATATATTGGTAAAAAAATTAATATTAAGTAGAATAATAAAGAAAAATATGTGATTGCATCAAAATACCAAGTTAATCTCAATTTTAAAATATTTAATTTCGACCACACCTATCCACATTCTAAAAAAAATTGATGAATTAATCAACCCAAAAATAAATGTAAAAATGGATGGATGTGTTATATATCATATTATTCATACAAATTAACAAAAAAATACAAATAGCTATTTATTTTTAGGAGGTGACTAATAACCTTCACTTGTATTGTTGGGCAATAAGGAGTCTTTGGGAGGTTTTCTCCTCCCTTCGCTGGGTGGAGTGGGTGTTGTCCAAGTCTGTGAGAGTTGTCCTGAAGTCATGACACCCATTTAAGTGCTCGACAGGTGCTAAAGAAATATGGAGAAGAGCTCCTCACTATACATTTTGGACGATTTGGAGGGAGAGAAATGCGAGGTTCTTTGAACGTAAGGGAATGGATCCTTCAAGATTATGACACCTTTTGCTTGAGTTCGCTAATGATGTGGTGTAGAAAAAACCACAATAAATCTATCTTTGTTTTTTTGGACTTTTTCGAGGAGATAAATAGAGTTCAGTTATCTATTTAATTGGGGTGGGGGTCGTATGTCTTTGGACCCTATAGTTGCCTATTTCTCTTTTTTTATTCGCTTGTGATGTATCTACACCTTATGTACAGGTCCTGTCGCCTTGGCGGTTTCTTAATATAATCTTTTATTTATACATAAATAAAAAAAGATATATATATATATATATATATATATATATATATATATATATATATATATATATATATATTAAAGTAGGAAACTTACGTATGTCATAAGCTTGATCTATGACATCACAAAATATTTTTTTTTGTAATACCCACTTTGCCCCTCAAATATTTGGTATATATAATAAGTAATGATGGTATTTTTACTGTTCCATAAACACATAAGATCTTTAATGGTTTAGATTTGACCCAACAACGCAAAAAGCAATGGTTAAGATTGAACATTGCCCCTCCAAAATCGTTTGTCCAGACTTTGTGACTTAACTTTAACTTCTTTTATTTTCAGTACTTCTACAGTTGATCCATAAAATGTGACTTGAACTTCTTTCATTTCGAGTACTACTAGGGTGGCTGGAGAGCAGGTACATAGGTTGGTATTGTGCCCACTATAGGAATATTGAATTTTTTCGACATAAATTAAATGCCGAGTAACGTGACAGTGAAGAAGAAGGTGATTGGTCGTCTCCTCCTCCTTCTTGCACAACCAACACCTGTTGGCCATTTTCCTTCCTCGTTTCTGCAATCCCTCAGTCGTCAAAATAGTCTATCCAACCGCTGTCCACATAAAGAAGCTAACTTTATGGGTACGAACTCTGCCAAATCAACTTCCAAGGAAGAGAGGCACTCCCACTGCCCCTAAGCACATTATAATAATTCTTAACCGAAAAAGGGCATCCTAAGAGCCCGTCCACCTCAAACCATCAGAAGCATCGGATGGAATAGTGCCGAATTCAGCCACTCAAAGAACACCTCCGCCTCCTCCAACTCCCAATCCCTAAGCCCTCTTCTAAACTTCGGATCCCACACCACACGACCTCCAACCCTCTTCCTATGATCCTCTATAGTCCCCTCTCTATCTCCCCCAATATGATACATCCCTAGATAAATATCCTCTAGAGAGCCTCCATCACCCCATTTATCTTTCTAAAATCTGATATGATTCCCTCTCCCTATCCAGAATTAAGTATACTTGGAGAAAACATCCCACCCATGAGAAATACACTTCCACAATCCCACCCCATTAGTAGATTGCCCCTCCCTTGGGCCCCATCCAAACGGGTCGGCCCCATGACTAGCCATCGTCACTTTACTCCATAGCCTGCCCTCCTCCCTATTAAACCACCACAACCACTTGCCTAGTAAAGCCTTGTTGAAATGGGCTAAACTTATCACCCCCGCCCACCCTCCTTCTGCGGCAAGCACGCCTCATCCCAACTCACGAGACTGTATTTGAATTGATCATCATGTCCTCTCCACAGGAAATTCCTCATCAACTTGTTGAGTCTTTTGCCAACTGAACCAGGCAAGGGGAGAACAAACATGAAATACGTCAGAAGACTCGATAAAACAATTATGATCAACGTTAACCTTCCCCCCTGGACAAATAACTATGCTTCCAACCTGCTAACCTCCTTTGGACCCTCCCAAGAAACGGATCCCACATCAAAGTGGGCTTGAACTTATCCCCCAAGGGGAGGTCGAGATAAATTTTTAGAAGCGACCCGACCGTACACCCAAGTACTTCAGCTAAAAAACCCACGTTGTCGCCCCAACGATGGCAAACATCTCGCTCTTTCTGACCCTGATGCGGAGCCCCGACACAACTTTAAAACACACCAGCATCAACCTCAACGTCCTCACCTCATCCACGGTCGCCCCAGAGAAAATAATAGTATCGTGTGCAAATAGAAGGTAAGATATCACGACGGGTTGGGAAACCCCACCCCCAATAGTGAAGCTAGAGACTAGGCCTCCCTGCACCGTACGACTCTTCATCCGGGAAAATGCCTCCTTTACCAGAATAAAGAGGAAGGGGGATAAAGAGTTGCCCTGCCTAAGACTCCGAGAACTCGAGAAGAAACCTTCTGGCACCCCATTCACCAAAGCAGAGAAATTGACAGTCGAGACACATCTTTTCATCCAGCGACACCACCGGTCCCCGAAACCCATCCTTCTTAGAAGATAAAATCCCTGTTCACATGATCATAGGCCTTCTCATTATCAAGCTTGCAAATAATTCTCGGTATCCCACTTCCCAACCTAGACTCGATGCACTCATATGCCACCAATACCGCATCAAGAATCTGACGGTCCCCCACAAAAGCACTTTGAGCATCGGACACAAGAGGATCAATCACCTTTTTAAGCCTAACCGATAAGACCTTAGAAATGAGCTTCTAAACACTACTAATAAGACTGATGGGTTTTAAGTCTCTCACATTCGTTGATCCACCTTTCTTAGGCACCAAATTAACAAACCTAGCGTTCAGACTCATAAAAAAGTACCCCTTATCATAGAACTCAGAGAAAATTGCCATCACATCCTCCCTGAGAACCGTCCAGCAATGCTCAAAGAAGGCCATAGTGAACACATCAGGGTCGGGTGCCTTGTCCCCACACATAAAACTTAATGCCTGTACCACCTCATCCTCCGAGAACATCCTTTCCAACTGAATAACATCCTCCCCTAATATGCTAGCCACCGGAAGATCATCTAAGTGGGGACCTCCTCCCCCTTCTCCTATCACACTCCAGTAAGATAGGGGAGTGATCAGAAGTAACCCTTGGAAGACAGGACTAAGTTGCCCCTGTAAAATGCTCCTCCCACTCGTTAGAAAGAAGAAGACGATCAATCCGTGAAAAGGAAGGAATGTCCTTTAGACTCGACCATGTAAATAAACCTTCCTCCAAAGAAATTTCCACCAAATACAACTCATCGATGAAGTCAAATAAGTGACGTGTAAAAGCATTCAATCTCCCCCACCGATCCTCTCACAAGGGAATCGAATAATGTTGAAATCACCCCCCGTACACAACGGAACGCCCCAAACAGTTTTGGCCCCCGCCAATTCCTCCCATAAATCATTGCAAACCAACTCCACAACTAGCCCATAAAATCACAAAAAACTCCAAGTAAAGCCATCCTCTAAATTCCTGAATAAACAAGAAACGGGCCTAGATCCCACTAACATATCAATCTTCTCCACAACTCTATCATCCCACATAATAACAATCCGTCCTGACGTCCCCTTATAATCAAGGCAACACCACTCAATACAAAGCCCTTCCCAGATAGACCGCACCAACTCCCTATCCAAAACACCCATCTTTCTCTTGTAAGCAGACAACATCCGGTCTCCACCGCGATAAGGCTCCACTAACTACACCTCTTTTCTTGGGATCATTCAATCCCCGTACCTTCCATGAAATGATGCGTAGATTCATAAATTATAACTTAAAACACCCCCTTCTACAACCTCTACCCTTCCCCTCCGCCTTTCTTCTAAAACACGGAACAACGCAAAAACATCCTTCTCGTTCACTATATATGATACCCCTAGAAATTTACTAAAACCTCCAATCATAATACAAACCCAATCCTCCACCTCCCCCTCTAGGTACTTCACGATACTACCACCCCCGGACACCTCCCCCTCCTTCTCTAATTCCTCAATATCAACCCAAAATTTAGGGCACGAAAATCCCAAATTACACAACTTTTCCTGTCCACTCAAAGATTCCCCCGAGGTGCTAGAAACATCTTGGACATCCGCTACCTACTCTAACTCTTCTAAACCCCTTTCCATAATCGCACACAGCGGGACACCACTATGAATGCCTGCACTAGGTGAGCACCCTGGATCACCACCCACAGAGGACCCATCACTGAACTCCCTCTGAACCTCTAACTTGCTAGCTCCGCAACCCTTCATAGTTCCACCAGTCTTCCACTTAACTGATCTAGTTTTTGCACTAATTCCCAGCAGCATAAAAGATTTAATATTTTTAAGACCAAGCATTGAATTGACCAAGTAAATATCGTTGTTACCACCATGAGAACGCACTGATTTCTTAGACACGCTCTCCTACCTTTGCGTCCCTTTACAACCACCTGACGAAAAATGGACTAAGTCTTCGACTTGCTCATTAGACGTGCTAGGAATGCACCTCCCATCATAAAACATGTGCCTTAGTTCTTCCCTATGAAACGAATAGGGGCCCATCATACTCACCCTTTCATCATCCACACAATTTACTTTGGCAAGAGACCCATCTCCACATGAAATTTTTTTAACACAAGAGTTGACATGAAAAAACGCACTTGACTTTGCACACAAAGATGTGGTCTTGGTATCCCCATAATTACTCACATCTTCCAAATGGTTAATCACCCTAGGACCCGCTGACTTATAAAAATAAGTCTCTATCAGATACTGCTGCACTCCACCTAGGATGACAGACCTCCGTAGCAAGGATAAGCGTCGTATCCCCCTTTTTCTCCATCACGAGAGCTTTATTTCGCACACTTCTAGGAAAGTACGTCTCCTGCAGGCAAACGTCGGCCAACGCGAGCTCTGCTCTAGATCCATCACTGTCAGACGTGACAACCCCATAGGTTGATGGCTCTACGGCCACCACTGGACAAGAACCTGCTACCAGAGTAGCTACCACCTCCTTATTCTTACTTGGAGCCCAAGCCACTATCTTAGGCGTAAAATCCTTGGCATAGGCCTCCTTCTTAGCTTTTCGTCCTCCACGAACGTTGCCATTGTCTCCGGGAACGGGCAGATACGAACCTCCCGTTTAACACTTTAACTCCCTTCGACCAGACCTATCCGCCTCGGCACTACAAGACCTCACCTTAATAATAGAAATCCCCCATGTCTTCAATCAAAATGGGTAAACGAAACACCCACCCACCAGCGTTAACGGTTACTGCTTTCGGGATAAAATGATTCCCTTTAATTAGGATTCTTGCCCACCTAAGTTCTTCCCCCGTCTGTGTGACCTCATCCACCATAGAGAAACCCCAACATCTATCACCAATGGAATAAAAAACTTCCTCTCCCTAAAGGTAGAGAGGTAAACCCATTACCCTGATCCAACGAGAACCTGGTTTCCGAACATTCTTAGGACTGTAGCCTAGAGGATGCCACCTATCAAGACACAAAGGCGATCCAAAGAATCACCATTTCTTCAAGCTAAAAATTATGGTAGACTCAACTTCCGAAGAGAAAGCAATACAGAAAGTATAGGGAGACAAAACACGGGTCATAGTCCCACCGATGGTCTCCTAATGCTCCTTGACCCATGCCTTCATTTTCTCAAGAGACGATGGAACAATTCCAGCGTCGCCCACCCTACCCACCAACGCCCGCCTAAAGAACTTGACTCTAGACGTACATGAGTCATCAGATATGCAGAAGTCTACATTACTAGAACCATCAACCTGAATAGAAATGGGAGAGAAAGGCTAGGGGTCCAACTTGCAATCTTGAAGATAAGATTTCTTCATCTTCATCAGTTTGATGGTGTTACCTCAAATTGTTTACAATTATTTGTCATATAAAAAAAATTTATGACTTAAATTATATACGACTAATGACGACTAACATTTGGGAAAGGAATTTTTGCCGTTTTGTAATTACGTACTTTGTAAATATTGCTCTTTTATGGTTACGTACTGTGGAAATGGGCATTCCCCTAATATATATATATATATATATATATATATATATATATATATATATATATATATATATATATATATATACACCGACACTATCATGCTACGACACGCACAAGCTATATTAGGTTTACAAAAAATAACAAAACGGTCAAAATCTATATAAAGGTACTAAAAAAAGTAAAATAGCACGAAAAAAAATTATAAAACATATATTAAAAAATAATAACAATATTACTACACACACTAGGGCAACCTTTGAAATGTAGCTAGGGATAGTCTTGGCTGCGGCTTTGGGCTTGGGGATTTGTTACGAGACTAAATTTTGGCACATTTGACTGTAACATTGTCGTATTTCCCTTGATTTAATGCATTTGAAACTGCAAATGCTAATTGATCTACAAGATAACATACACGCACATCAGACCAGGTTTTTTTCGAGAACTAGCAATTAAGGTGTGTCAATTTGGACTGTGATTTTAACACTTTTGAGTGCTTATCATAAGTCGTCATTAAGTTCTTCAACACCAAAGATTGTATTGAAGAAAAGAAACAACGAAAAAACCTACTAAAATAATTTTTGAATATCTTAATTATTTGTAACTATTGGATGTAAGTAAAAGAACAATATTAAGTCTTCATTATAGATGCTAGGTGTAAACTCGCGCGATGCGTGGTAGCCGATTTGACATTTGAGTTAAAAAAATATTCAACAACAATTGACTGGAAATTGGGACATAATTCTTTTATAGATTTCATAAAAAAATGGACTATTATAAGAAAAGATAAAACAACTTGAACAAAAAAAAGGATAAAATCTCACAATTAAAAACTATGTCAATATCAAATCTATCTTCTTATAAATGATAGGACTCAAATTTATACGAGAAAATAATCAAAATGGTCATTCCATATTGAATCAAACTATCAAAATAATATGTCCTCATAGTTAAAACTAAAAAATGGAAATTAAAAATAGATTCTTCTCTCAAGAGAAATTTAAAATCCGCAACACAGTTTGCAAACTGATTTTCTTTTCCACTTTGAACCAGCTAGACGAAGCTTGCAAAAATTATTCACTATTTAAATATATACCTATGTGATATAGATAAAAATATATGCTTAAAATGTAAAATCGACATTAAACATATATATATATATATATATATATATATAATTTCCTTTTTAGATTTATTAAGATACACAATGTTCTTAAAACAGATAATGAACTTAGTTGAGTAATTTTTCTTGTTATATATTAGACATATTTTCAAACAGCATATGATGTTTTGGATTATGGACATCTTTGAATCTCCCTGGATGAAAATTGGAGTTAACATTAATGGTACTTCTGACAATATTAATGGTGGGTTCTTTTCTTGTATCTAAGTACTATCTACTATGTCAAATACTTATCAAGACTCAAAGTTATGCTCTAAAAGTGATCTATTTGAAATTGTTTTAGATAGTTTTGAAGATCCCAAGCACAACCCAGTAGCAAAAAGCTTTAAGTGGTCCCTAATGATGTGCTGATTTTCTAATTTTCCAAGAACAACACTGTTTTAGATAGTTTTTCTAAGCTTGATTGAACCTGGTGCTAGCTTTGTTGATGCTTTCTATATCAAAATTCTCTCCTTATGTGGTCTCTACTAATGTGCTATTTTTTTTTTAATCTAAATAATTAGTGCTAACAATGGAGGATTTAGGATTTATGCTTGAGGGCAAATGCGGGGGGGGGGGGGGGGGGGGGGGGGGTCGGTTACAGGAGCCCCCCTGGGGCGAATTTCTTTTGGTTTAATTGGAATTTTATATAAATTATAACTTTAATTTCTACTTTCATTTTAGAAGAACTAAATGTTTAAATTTCTCTTTTACATTGACCAACACCTTTTTACACTACGATGGTTAACTTTTTGCGAGGCCAAGCTGACAATTGAGACTCTGAGAAACACTTTCATTTATTAATGTTTTTTTACCTCTATAGTTTATTATAATCTTTAATGGGTACTTTGTTTTTGTTTTTATTTTTTGCGTTAAAGCATTATGTGCTTTTACACGATGTGAAGTAGATGTATTTCTGGAATATGATCATGCATACTTTTAATAACAGGTGACTTATTTGGGGTACATAAAAAGATGGGAAGATTAAACTCACATCAATGGAACCAAATCATGGTAAACTCAGTTTGTACCTTGGATTTACTATTGAAATAAATACATTAATGTTCTCCAATGTACTTCTTTCGTGCTCTAAATCACCTACAATATATAGTATTATATATTGATTTGTAACATGACCGAACAAATTGAAAACATCGACGAGTACATATGTTTTAAAAATTGCAAAATTTCAAATGATTTGGAGTAGATGAAGTTTTGGATTATGTGCATTCAGATTTAAAAAAAGGCGCTTTTGGGGAGATATTCTACGAGAGATTTTGAAGATTTTTTAATAGATTTTCAGTAGAAAATTTCTTGCAATTGTTTCTAAATTTTTTCATTCTAGTTGTAGATATGTATGGCACGTTGGGATCATTTAGCTTCAAAAGGATGGGATTACTCAAGCCATGATTATTCAAAATGGTGAGGTTAATATTTATAAGCTATAGAGATATGGGGTTAAGATTAAGTTATTTGGTTATCTGTATATAGTTATCTGATTATGTTATTTGTTAATTTATGGTGTAAAAGATTTATGAGGTATAAAGATGCTTGGGAAGAGCTTAAACTGATCTTTGCCAAAAACGGTGACAAATGTTGTTATGGTTGATTCGTTGAGGAGGGGAAAAAGAAAAAAACTAGTGATGTGGAAAAAAGATGACAGCTGGAAATTTATTTGCTCGTTTTTCAGTAGTGATGAACACAAGGTAATAATTTTCAATGTATGTTTTATGCTAAATTTTTTTTTTCTTACGTTTTAGTAAATTAACTTGAAATATATCACTTTTTTGTTGCAAAAATTTGATAGTGCAACATATTCTTTTATTTTTCTTTGTAGAAAGAGATGATTGAGTTGTAAAAATGCTCGGAGGATTTTGATGACGCATCAATCTGCCAGAAAGGACTTGGAAAGAGTTCGGTATACATGAGGGTCTTGGATGGCAGAACCAAAAGTTACAAACCAAGATTGTAGATTTAAAAATCCTACTCCAAGGGCATAAGTCGAAGATGACTGCAATGAAGGCTTCCTTATTGCAGGAAAAAGATGCTGGAAGATATCCCTGAAGGATCTTCTGCCCCTTTTAATCAATTTGCATGATGACAGTGTTTATTTTATCATTTTATTTGTGATGAGAACTAGTTTAAACTCATTTCTCAGTTATTTACTTTTGAGCTTCATTGTGATTATTAGCAAGGAATTTTATTTATCGCAAAATATCTTCTGCAACGAAATAAATGTTGCTGAAACCTATTGTCATAAAGGTGATTATTATTTGCAATTGAAGGCGTCTTTTTTTTTTTGCAACGAAGTCTTAGTGTTATGAAAGACTTTTATCAACGAAATATTAACATTTATACATGAATTTTAATTCTCTCAAAATATCTTTTGCGAAGATTTATTAGTATCTTTTGCAACAAAATATTCATTGTAAAAGATTTTTGGTACAAATATGAGAAGTTTTTGCAACGAAAAAGCTTTTTCTTTTCCAACGAATTATTTCGTTGCAATATATTTTTAGTGACGATGACAAAATTTCCTTGCAAAAGATCTATAGCATGGTGGCTAGTGTAAGGAACGTCGCAAGGAAAAAAAACGTTGCAAAAGGTATTTTGCAACAAAAGTAAACATTTTGCAACGATTTTTTTCCTTGATAAAGCCATAATTCTTGTAGTGGTATAACTTTGAGAAATAAAATGTGCTACGTAGATTGTTTTTGATTTAGTAGATATAAAACCTCGTGTAGAGCATTTTAGAGTATATAATAGATGTGAGGAACATTGTTATTGAAATTAATTGAAGGCTTTGCTGCGTTAACTTGATCAGAGGTGAAGTAGATCATGCTATAGAAGTAGTGTAGGGATAAAATGGTAATTTAATAATATTTCATAGATTAACAACTATAATTACATTTACACCCTTAGAATATGTTTCTACTGAAGTGTTTATGTTAACAATAGATTAACAATCTCTAGTGTTAAAGAACTCTTTTCCTACTAAAACTATGATATTGGATACGATCAATAAAAAAAGCGAAAAAAATTACGGAATAACTTTAAAAAAAAAGTAAATTCAAATGCAAATCCAATTATATTATATTGTATTTTTTGTTTTGTGTGATTCTAGTCCGTCGGATATTGAAACATCGTAAAAGAAAATATAAATAAGACGAGAGAGATGTAACATTGAATTAAAGAAGCTGGCATAAAAACTGAATAAACATGAAAACCTGAAAACATAACAGGACACAATTTTGCCTGCCTAAAAAACATGCTACGTGAACAAAATCTATTGTGTGAATTTGGGGTCCATTTGTGTCTTGCGCCAGCTTGGTATGAGTGAACTACTCAAACATGCAGACATAAAACTGATCACGTTATCTCCATCCTTAGTCTTTTGAATTTCTTGGAGACCTGGTCCTAAGTTTATACGGCCGCATGTTGGTTTGGTGCCAAGATGGTCTTGTTCTTGTTTGCAAGTTGGTTTAGTCTTCTTTTGTGTTGAGTCTTGACCTTGTCCTTCATCTTCTTCACCATAAGCAGCGTTGATGAGCAAGTAGAGTTCCAACCCAACAAATTCTGCAGGTGACTGTGTGAAAAATGGCTCCTCAATGATGGTGTCCGATGGTGCTGTTAACTTGATCACCATTACTTTTTCTGTCAACAGCTTCTTCGATCTTCTTTCTTCAATAAGCGACCTTGTTTAGTCTTGTTCGCAGTACGTCGTTTGTTTTTTTGACGTCTATCTTCTATCAGGTGTAGTAGACGCATATGTTTGCATGTGTGGTGTGCAATAAATACTAGAGTCCAACGTAGGTTCCTAGAAGTATACTCACTACTAGTTTAGTCACTGTAGGACTCGATTTGTTATACAAATGAAATACTTCACTCTAATCAATCCCCCCAAAAAACGGTGCACCAATTACTAATTTTCATATTTATCGTCTTTATCATTCTATAAATAAGATTTTGTATTCCCTCTTACTTGTACTACAAGAAAATATAATTTTTATGAGCATCTTTAAAATTGACATTATGACGGTTTAAAAAAATTTGTTTCAAAAAATAAAATATATGTAATTTAATGGCAGTATTTTGATAAAGTGTCCAGTAATTAAAAAAAAAATTGTCATGAGTTGTAAATGGTGTCACATAATAAAGTAATTTATATGACCCTTTTTAAATATCTATTATATATAATTAATACTTTTATGACCATTTAAATTAAAATAGTCATCCATGTGCCATAAATTTTAGAGGGAGTACGGTTTATCATTTCATCCACCATTCCACTTTCAAGATCACCCCCGCTAAAATCATGAAATAGTTAGTCGGACATAGAATTTTAATAGTAATCAAGGTATCTGTCTCTCTCTCTCTCTCTCTCTCGATCGATCGATCGATCACTCTGTCTCTCTCGATCGCCTCTCAATCTTAGGAAATCCTTTTCATTGAACAAGGTATATAGCTATTCCAAGAAACCCTTTTCTCTCCAATGAATGGTTGATATATGCTTTGGTGGTATGAATGATTGGACAACTATTTTGATACCATTTTCAACCGTTAAATCCTATCAAAAGTTAATTCTGCCAATGACAATAGTTAATCCCCTAGGATTAACTATTTTCATTGAACAACTACTTTGAATTTATCATTTTTTTGTAGCGTTACTATTTGATTTCATGTTTTTTCTTTCGTACTTAATGATTCGTGTTAGTTTTTTCTTAGATTTATGGTATATGTTAATTTCTTGGAGGCTTTCATACACATATATCCTTATACACTCACAAATGCGCGCGCGCACACACACACAATGTATTCGATAAAATGTCTTGTGTATATGCTATCCGCATGTGCATCGCATTTTAAATGAATCGTATCATTTTTTATCTTGATTATGTTTGTAATTTTTAGCAGTTGCTGAAATAATAATAGTTGAACATTGTCAACACAGATCAATTTAATCCTATCACATCAGAGTGAGCATTACCAAGATAACTTATCAGAAGGCTTGTGCCCCTGTATAAATCAGTACAATCGTTAGCACCAATAAAAGATATCGAATTGCCTGTATATTTAGGGCTTCAACTATAGCAACACTAATCAAAAGTAGAAGTAATACATCTCACTCAAGAGCCAATTTTTATTCAGCATGTATTTTTTTCAAAACAAATTTTATATTTTATAGAAAAGTGGTTTAAAAGATGTATCAAATGCTTTTAGTTATTCGAATTAAAATGTAGTTATTAAATATAAAATTCAATGGTGACTGAAGAAGATTAATACAAAGTTTCTCAAACTAATTCTTTGGCATTATGTTGTCCATTTACATAGTATATTACTGTTTGTAGTATCATGCAAAGCAATATATGATTCAATAACAGGTTTATTGAATTACAGATTCCTTGTTTTACAACGATATTCGATCATTATGCAACCCTTGCTTCTTATGTATCGGAATTTTTATTATATATGCCTTATGGTTGAATTTTTCTTTATATATATACTAGCGGAATGCCCGTGCCTAAAAGCGTGACAAAAATTTCCCAAGTACATAGTTGCAAAACGGTAAAAATTTCATTCCCCAATAAAATAAAATATAATTTGAAAGAAAATGATCATAATCTCCTTTTGTTTAAAGGACTATCCATCATTCTTAACAAATAGTCCAACAACACTCAAATAGTCCAAACTCATCAAACAAATTCACATATAATTTTGCTAAACCAATAAAAAAAAGCACATAGTACAACTCTAATAATTATAAATAGCTATATATTGGTAAAAAATAATATTAAGTATAATAATAAAGAAAAATATATAATTGCATCAAAATACCAAGTTAATCTCAATTTTAAACTATTGAAATTTGACCACACCTGTCCACGTTAGAAAAAAATGTGATGAATTAATCCGCGAAAAAATAAATGTAAAAATGGATGGATGTGTTATTCATCATATTATTCATAAAAATTATGAAAAAATACAAATACTTTGTAACATGGCAAGTGTAACACCTTGTAAATTCAAGGACCTTTAATTAAATAAAATATTTGCAGAAAAATAAATTATTTTATTTGGAGGAATTAAATCCACGATTATTGAACTTGTAAAATTCGAGGAATTTATTAATCTGACGAATTGAGGATTAAATATTTTGGACTATTTTATGTCACCTTTTGAGGCGTTAAAGTTGGAAGATATTATAAATTAATTCGTATGGCAATTTGGAGTGCACGGTTGAATCCAGATGGGTCAAAATAGTTGGAAATGAGTGGCCATATGAATATATTGGGTCTCGGGACTTAATTAGACATAATTGATCTCCAAATAAAGAGTTTGGGTCATTTTTAGGAGGTGACTAATAACCTTCACTTGTATTGTTGGGCAATAAGGAGTCTTTGGGAGGTTTTCTCCTCCCTTCGCTGGGTGGAGTGGGTGTTGTCCAAGTCTGTGAGAGTTGTCCTGAAGTCATGGCACCCATTTAAGTGCTCGAAAGGTGCTAAAGAAATATGGAGAAGAGCTCCTCACTGTATATTTTGGACGATTTAGAGGGAGAGAAATGCGAGGTTCTTTGAACGTAAGGGAATGGATCCTTCAAGATTATGACACCTTTTGCTTGAGTTCGCTAATGATGTGGTGTAGAGAAAACCACAATCAATCTATCTTTGTTTTTTTGGACTTTTTCGAGGAGATAAATAGAGTTCAGTTATCTATTTAATTGGGGTGGCGGTCGTATGTCTTTGGACACTATAGTTGCCTCTTTCTCTTTTTTTATTCGCTTGTGATGTATCTACACCTTATGTACAGGTTCTGTCCCCTTGGCGGTTTCTTAATATAATCTTTTATTTATACAATAAATTAAAAAAAGATATATATATATATATGTATATATATATATATATATATATATATATATATATATATATATATATATATAAAATAAAGTAGGAAACTTAATAAGCTTGATCTATGACATCACAAAAAATATTTTTTTTGTAATACCCACTTTGCCCCGCAAATATTTGGTATATATAATAAGTAATAATGGTATTTTACTGTTCCATAAACACATAAGATCTTTAACGGTTTAGATTTGACCCAACAATGCAAAAAGCAATGGTTAAGATTGAACATTGCCCCTCCAAAATCGTTTGTCCAGACTTTCTGACTTAACTTTAACTTCTTTTATTTTCAGTACTTCTACAGTTGATCCATTAAATGTGACTTCAACTTCTTTCATTTCGGGTACTGCTAGGGTGGCTGGGGAGCAGGTACATAGGTTGGTATTGTGCCCACTATAGGAATATTGAATTTTTTCGACATAAATTAAATGCCGAGAAAAGTACTAAAAATGCCGGTAACAATTTTTGCGACACTTTTGGCGGCATTTCCAGAAGTGCGGTAATAGCCAATGTGGTAAAAGAACAACGACATTTTAAAAAATACCGCGAAAAGTTAGCGGCACTTTTGGCGAAATATCCACAAGTGCGGTAGCCGCTATGGTAAAAGAACAACGACATTTTAAAAAATGCCGCAAAAAGTAAGCGGCACTTTTGGAGGTATTTTCACAAGTGCAGCAGTCAATGTGGTAAAAGAACAACGACATTTTAAAAAATGCCGCAAAATGTTAGCGGCATTTTTAATAATTTATACCCTACTTTTGTTAAAGGTTTTTTACTCACAATGAATCCACGTGCCACGATCACTTTTTGAAGTCCGAAAGTAATAAGGTCAACAATTATTGGAAGTGCATTATTTGAGACCCTTTGTCATGGTTGATGGTGATTCTTCTTCTTCTTTGATGGTTCTTTCCACAAATAAGATGAATATGTCATCAACATTATATATCTGGAAAAAAATCGGCGAATTTTTATTTGTTTTTAAGACATCCCAAAATTTTTAAGACTACATACAACCAAATACCAACAACCCAATGTCAGGTATACATAAGCTCGACAATGACCGTGTTTATTAGGTCCGAGGACTTCATAATATTTCTCTCCTTTATGACTAACTGATACATTATAATTTGACGAAAGTTGGTCTTCTTTTTGCCTCATTTTTTACTAAAATGAAATGATTCTTATTATATAAAACAAAAATTATAATCATTCATTTACAAAATCAAAATATAATAAAGATCCCACTATCTCCCCACCACTAATTTTAAATGCTTCACATAATAATTTCATGCATAATTTTAACTTTCATAAACAATAAACTCATTTAATTATTAATTTAATCCCGATTTGTGTATGATATATAGTATGCTTTTAATGATATGACACAATCTCCTGCATGTTTTCTTTATATAACGGTTGATATAGAGAATAAGAATTTTGATTAATAGGTAAAATGACGTCGTTGAGATTTTCAAAGAAAGAATGGAAGGAACAAGGATGATATTTTTATACCATTGATTCAGCAGAATCCTTATCGATGGTTGAGCCATCGCTCCTCTCGTGTGTTTTGATGTAAACATCAACCAATGAAACATTTTTCCCTTGATCAACCTCCATCTGCATAAACCCAATGACTTGTAAGTCGTTATATATATAAGTTTGGTAACATAAAATAACATTCACAATCAAAATATATTATAAAACACCTTATGAGCAACATTCGCACGACTCTTTCTTCCGAAAGTATGTGGTGTTCTTTGGTTCTTACGAGTTCGACAATTTCTTCGAATCGTTTTCTGTTACAAAAAATATAATTATAATTTTTTCACTATGGTGGTTTAGGCATTAATGAAGAGGAGACATGTGAGGGACACCTTTCCTCTTGTGCAATTGCTTCTAGGGCTTTAATGTGGAGCTCACCCAATCTTGAATCTCCTCAGAGGACTTTGTGAAAGATAGAGAAAAATATTTTTCACTAAAACTCCCTTGTGGATCACTATATTCCTTTAAATACAGCCGATCAAATTCAGAAAATGGAATGGGAATAATCTTGTCCCTCTCATCTTTAGGCGTCTCCACTACTACAGATAAATGAAAAATTCATAAAATTCAAACATTGTAATTATGAATTCTAACAAATAAATTATATACATATATAAGGTGAGTTAAAAATAACCAATGAAATATACAATAACTGCAATTAAGTTCCTAAACTATGAATTGTTTTCTTTACCCATGCAGATGAACTAATTTGAACCTTATTGAGATATTTGACAGAATTTTTTACCGAGGCGTAACCCGTTTAAGGAGTACCAACAACACAATACAAAATGTATTGTGATATCATTAATTCCATCATCCTTGCGTTTTGTATAACAAATCTTTTATTGAAGACCACACAATGATTATTTATTGTAATGAATTCTTCTATGACAAAAGTCCCCACGTGAACCAAAATGTGTGAAAGGAAAAAATAATATGAAACCAAAAAGACAAAATAAAAGGAAGAGGGGAGTAAAAGTGCACTTCCAAGCAACTATATCAAGTAGAATGCTAGAGAATACCACTATAGTTTTCAATACTTTATTACATTCCTTGTTTTAGGTAAATCCAATTCAAATAAATATATAAATAATAAGTATATGTTGGGTGGGTGAGTGGTTGGGTGGGGGATTACATTTTTGCAGCACTGAAAGTAGCATATCTCTTGTTTGGATCACCCTGCCTAACATAGCCATTCATTTCTTTGATAAAAACTCCCTATTTTCTATTGCCCAAGTTGTAGGCAAACCTCTCAAGCTTGACAGTTAATAACCCCATCACTCCTGCCTCCAGCTTCACTGATCTTGGTCCTGAAGACAATCAGCCTGATATGGATAATGCGTTGAATCAAGTGTCAGGCACAAATGTTTAACAGGAGGAACATAAGACTTTTGTAAGTTCCAAATTGGAGGATATGGTTCTTTTGATAAACAATCAAGTTCAAAATCAAGGTTAAATAATTCACTTTGCAGTTGATAGAGAAATAAATAGATCAACTGACGCCCCTCCAAAGAAGATTGTGCAACAGTTTGATATAATCAAAAGATGAGATTTATCAGGCAATGAAGTTATCGTGCTAGACTATGCGATGCTCTCCCCGCAAGGGTCTATTCTAGATTACAAAAAGAAAAAATGCATCGAAATTTTCTGAATGTCTGATTCTGATGATGTAGACAGTGGCCATATTCTGCTTGAATAGATAAAATTATTCTCTATAAATTTAGGCAAGAAGCTAGATAGTGATAAGGAGAGAAGAGGAAAACAAAAGAAGGTATTTTTTTCAATCTCCTCTAAATTTTCAAATTCCTTTTCAGGGAAAAGCAACAAGACTTTTTCCAAGAAAATCGATCCTCTCTTTAATAGAATCACTAGGTCCTCCAGTAAAGCCCTCAAGTAATCTGCATTTTTCACCTCTCAATGATAGTTTTTTTATGCTGGAATGCTAAAGGATTGTCAAATAATCTGTAATACCCCGTATTTTTATGGCTTTTAAAATTACCGAATTATTAAATTTACTTGAGATGAATTAATTTAATATTAATCCGAAAGTTGGTTTTAAATATTTACTAGCGTGATATGAGTTAGTAATTATTAGAAATTTGTTGAATATTACTAGATGCGTATAGTAATATATAAGATTGATTTTGTTAAAATTGTGACATGTGAATAAAATGGCAATTAAGGAAATTTATGTCGGGACGTGCCTGTGTCGGGTCAGGACTAAATAATTATGATTATTAAAAGTAAATAAATTTTAAGTTGCCCGTATGATCATTTCGAATGCTCCAAAGTGTCCGCAAGGGTTGAGATAGTCAAAATAAAGTACCCGGGGGTTTAGTTTGGGTCTCGGGGTGTTTTTAGGTCTAATTAACATCCCGGGAGGGCGTTTTAGACATTTTGTATTTTTGGCCATGGAAGCCCACGAATTTTCTAAGGTTATTTTAGATGGTAGGGGTTGTCTTCTAGGGTTATCTTAACCAAAAACAATAGACGACCATTGGAGAGGTTGAGGAGAAGATTTCCAAGGAGTTCTAGGCCAAGAACCCCACCATTTGCACCGCCGTCACCGCCAAATTGTAGATCGCGCGACCAGGATCACAACCACACCAATTTCTTCCACAAATTAGAAACAAAGATTTCCCAGGAAAGTATCTACCTTGCTCTATTCTTAGTTAATGCCTTAATTATGTTAGTCTAGGGTTGTTTAGAACTTGTTTCATGAGAGAAAGTGTAGTTTGGAGAGTAGAATTCACATGCTATTGAAGAAATAATCATATTTTGTACATCTAATTTGCATGTAGAGGATAAACCACGAATTAGTATGGATTTGGAAGTAAGAAATATGGAAAATAATTGAAAGAATTGAAAGAAAAAGAGAAATTAGGGTTCTTGAAGTCGAGACAAATTTTACCCCATTATATTGTTATAATTGATGAATTGAAACATATTTTACGTGGAGAATCGTGTATTTAAGTGTATGGTACTGGTAATAACTTTTGTTCGGAGTTTGGGAATCAAAAATGAAGTTTTGGTTAAGGTTGGAGAGGCAAATCCGTAACTGGATAAATGCAGTTTTCGCCCTAACTGATTGATCGATCGATCGATCCCCTTTCCTCGATCGATCGACCCCACCTGGAAAACTGTACATTCCTCTTATAATGTTTTATTCCGATTAAAATGCGTAGTAACCCTTAAGTATTATTTTTAGAACATTTTGGAATATAAATAGGACCAATAGGGTTTTAGTAAACCCCAATAAGTGGGAATTTATTGTGAAATGAAATAAAGGGTTAACGGGGAGTGATTTTCCCATCAGAGATTATGCGAACGTTTAAATAAAAGATTGAGACTCGTAAGAGAGTTAGGCCAGAAAATAAGTGAGTGTATGTTTACTGAAATTTTACTTACGATACTTCAAGAGAGGGGGAGTGTGTATGAATTGAAATATAAATGAGAATAGAAATATAGCAAGTTCTTTATGCGAAATAATCAAGTAAAATGCGCTAAGGACGGATAAATAAAATTTTGGGTCGTGGACGTACCTAACCTAGAAATATGAGTATTCATATATATATATATATATATATATATATATATATATATATATATATATATATATATATGACTGTGTGGTTGTGCATATATTATATATGTGTAAAAATCGTACCAGAGCTACTTCCTATCACGGGAGTTTCTGCGCCGGGACAGGCTTATCTCGATTGGACCTTTATGGGGGATAACGACTTGTACCCTAGAAGATAGTATCCTTGATTACAGGCTATCTGAGTGATAGTCAGATGGTCCTAAGAGACGTGAGGGTATGTGATGACCTCTTAGGACCGGGAACTATGCTTCGCCTCCATTTGTATGTGTTTTGTGTTAATACTGTTCAAGAGTGATTCCGAACTAGTATTTCCCTTAGTATGAGTGATATGGGGACTTGATAGCAGAGTATGCCAGCACCATAGATTTTATGTGGGGTGCCGTTAGTGCATATATTATATGTGAGACTAATATATATACCTATATTTACATGGGAACTTTCTATTGTGCGTATAAGCAATTAAGAAATGAATAAATGTTTCTACTCTCTTAAATTTTCGGGAACTTCATAATGGTACTGAATTGTTTTAAATAGCGTAAGGAATTTTGAAGACATTTGCTTTCTAAACTAAGTATTATCACCCTGTTATTTCGCGAGATAAAACTTTATGGAAGTGAGATAGACTTATGATGTTTAGTAGTACGATAGACGTGCACACTAGATGAGAGGTGAGAATTCTCAAGAGAGTGTCGCATACTAGCATGGTTGTTGCATTAGCCGGTAAGCATTTTAAATACTTGCTAAACTAAATTTTAAAACTGTTTTACAATCGGGCTTTGACCCGTTTCCTATTATCTCCTCACTTGTATATATATATATATATATATATATATATATATATATATATATATATATATATATATATATATATATATATATATATATATATATATATATATATATATATATATATATATATATATATATATATATATGTATATATTATAGGTGCCCAACCACAGTGGCGTCATTCTTAGGTTCTTTGGATTGGACGTGCTGCAGCTTATGTGGGAGTTGCAGGTCATTGCTTAGACGACCTCGTTGTTGATTCCACTCCTATTCCAGCTCTAATTACTTTGGGGATGTTTCACCTATTTCCTTATTTAGTTGGATTGGTTAGAGATTATGTTCATTCATCTTTAGTATTTTACTCGTTGGGATTTATTTACTGTCAGGATGGTTTTTTTTCTTTATGGTTCCAAAGTTGGTATTTGTTTTCCGAATGGTTAAATTATTTAGGGTTCATTTCCAGTCTTTTTAAATTATGTGATTCATAAACTGTTAATTATTAAGGGTTTTATAATTTGGTTAAATGAAATGGAAATAATGTTTTGATGATTTTGACACTTAGCTTAATTATTTAGGGTGTTAAATTGGAAAGTTTATTTTTTCGACAGTGATGCTAAGAATGAACTAACCGTTCACCTTGATTATAATTTTATAAAGGACTGATCACCCGGTATTTAATTAGGCGGGGTGTCACATAATCCTAATTATAGAAGACTTGAAAGCCCGATGAAACGCTATAAAATTCCTCTTTTAGCAGTTCTTGAACCTATGGCCAATAATAAGAAGTTAAGACAGTATCAAACTTAAGGTGCTATGTGATTATGGCTACAACAACATCTCTAATAAGATATGGGTATTAAAAAGAATTTGATTTATCTCTGAATTTCATTAGAGATGAAGACAGTATCAAACTTAAGGTGCTATGTGATGTTTATGACTCTCTTATTCATCTGATCATATGAGATTTTAATATTATCTCTACTGATGCTGAAAAATGTGGTGGTATTATGCTCGATTACATGGCATGATTTCAACCAAATGATCTCTAGAAATTCCCTCTTTGGCATGGTCTACTCCGGCTCTAAATTTACATGGTGGAATAGTAGGATTGGTCTTGAGTCAATAGTTGAAAGATTGGACAGAGTCCTTTGTATTTCCTTACGGAGACAGGTTTATCCTTATTCTTCTATTACTCATCCTAACAGGACCCGTTCAGATCTAAAGTCTAATGGATGAAATTATATCTTAGACAAATTGAATAGTTATATTAAACTACGACTAAGATAAGTTCCATTTATGCAACATTGGTACAACCAATGACATGACGTTATTTGTTAAAATCGATGAAGATAAACTATCCGGCCTTACTATGTCATTTGATGAAATAAATTATAATCAATTTGGGCAGAGGTCCTACATTTGTTCAGTTGAGTACATATATTAACGATCGACACATCACACAAGTGCGAGCCATCGATGTTTTCGGAAAATTGAACACTGTCAGTCCATTTGGCAGGTGTATACCAATGACACATTCAAACAGTGCCATGCCAATACTGCATTAAACATCTATCGCGTTCGACTTCAAAATCAAACCCTAAATATTTATTTGGGGTTCATCTTCAATCACCTCAGTAAAATAGCATCCTAACTAAGTCTACCCCTAACACACTACATACGTAGCGGAGACGTACCACGTACCCATAGCCTTTCAAACACCATATTGATCTACATTCCAAGTAACAGTGCCACGGTATCAGAGTCTATTGTTTGTTTTCTACACCAATGAAGTCATGTGCTATACACAGTTAATGTAACATTTGGCCAATCCACCAAATAAACTTTTTGAGCAATTTTATATAACAAGAGTAATTGAACATTGAAAATTAGTAATATAAAATGGATAGGTAGAGGGGCAATTGCTCTCTTACCCTTTGATAGTTTTCAAAATTAGTAACATGAAATGGAATGTTTTGAAAGAAAATGGGGTAACTTTAAAAAACTATAACATGTTGCCTCACTTAATTTTGGATAAAATGTTAATATTAACTTTGCTAACCTTAACCAAAAATTATGCCCCTACCCCTAACAAAGTCGGAGTTCAAGTCTTTCCAAGAGCTTGAACACTATATTCATCACTAGCTTCCCTAACCGCCATCCCCAAAAGCAAGTACCAGAAATGAACTAGCCAGCATCTTAAGGAAGACAAACACAAAAAAATGCTAGGGGGATGCAGTAAAATATTATTAGTCCCACAAAAGATGTCATTTACTTTTGCAATTTTTATTTATTTAAGATGTGTTTAGGAGCTTCAACTACATGATTTAGAATCGGAATTGGAGCAAAGTTTGGTCAAATTTAAAATTAATTTTGTTCCAATTCCAATTCTTAATGAACCTTGGAACTGGAGTTTTCAATCACACCCTTATGATACCTTGTCACAATGCCAATCATATGACCATCTGAATTGGTAACATCACTGCCACTACCACGCGAATGCACCGGAGCTGTAGTAGCAATCATTGCTGGAAATTGAAGTGACCCTGACCATAGTAGTAATTTTCAACATCTGAATCATAAAACTAAGATACTTTTCTCTTCACACCATTAGATCCAGATGCTTGAGAATTTCCTCCAGTATCCATTACCCTATTATGTTCAACCTAAATCTAAGATGAAATAAAAATAAGTAAAAAAAAATTAATAATTAAAAGAGAAAGGTTTAAGATTTACATCGTTTTGATTCGTCAATTTGACAATAGTCATGTGATATTGAACAAAAATTATTGTAGAGATTAAGCCTCTATTGAGCAGATGTACTTGCACCTAGAATAGCCTGGCGATTCACCCTACTTTTTATATTTAAAGAACTTCCAAATTCATCTCCCAACATCTTAGTGAAATGAGAGATTTGATCACGTGGATGCATAATAAGGGAAATCATGTTGGTTCTATTACCTCTAGAAACTTCGAGTGCCTTGATGAGTTTCTTGATTTTTAATATTTGAATGTTCTTGTCGATTTCATGATCATCTGCCACCGTAAGGCAACAAAATGTGCCGAAACAGTAACGAAATTACCTGCAATCATACCATCATAAAATCAGCTCACACTTTGAATCTAAATAGGCAAAAGGCAATTAGCTAAAGAAGCAAAACGAGGACAATGATATAAATACTATTAATTACAAGCAATTATATGGGCTTGCTAAGTTGTTGTCCAAGATAGGGCCAACTTGTTTTTACAATTTGATAATCTGAACCAGTCGAATCCAATGATGCTTTAGCAATTAACTTGTAGGATCAGTCAAAGACTAGTATTTCATAACATTTGAATAAAATAAGAAATAGAAATAATCCAATGAAGGGCAAGACCCAAATTTTAATATTGAAGGACACCTAGAACAGACTGATAAGATCGATTCTTTGTTAGCAAAAAAAAGGAGCACAATCGAGCTTATTCATTACTGAAACCAACCATTTTAAAGGCTTAACTGACAAAGAAATGATGGATGACAGAGAAATTGGTGGTTGTAATCCTCGAGATAGATCTGTAACTATAGGGAATTTCTGAACTCCTGTGACAGGTCGTAGGGTTGCGCTTTATAAGCATCCTTACCTGATAGTGGCCCCTGCATAACCTTGCTGAAACACTTTATGAAACTGCCTTTAGATATCCTCAAGGACATACTAGAAGCAGAGTTCATGGCATTGCATAACAACTTAATCAAGTCTCAGAAGCATTTTAAGAGGTGAACCAAACATAAGGGTCAAAGCTAAATTCGTTTTTAATTTGAGGTCTAACAGGGTACGATTTACTTTGGGACTACTATGGTATGATTTGCAAAATGGAAATTTCTAAGAAATTTGTCAGTCTGAAGAGTAGTATCTTTGGAGTTGCTCTTCTTTTTCCCATTATGCTTCTTTAATAGAAATGTATATACATCATCTTCTTGAGATGATATATTTTTGGCCCCATATTAAACATGTTATCGTGTTTTCTAAAGTAATGATATCATGTGTAAAATATACCTTAAATTTTTTGTCTTTGTCTTTTTTTCATAAGTAATGTTATCACGTGTTAAATATACCTCATACTATAACCAAAATCTTTGAAAATTAGTATAATTTCTAAACCTTACAAATTGAGGAGTTCATATCATTCATCATATAAGCGTGAGAAAATGTAAAGTTGCATTGAGCTTCAATGGAACTTTGAGAATGAGCAATAGATATACACCACATAAATACACACACAGTACGTACACACATCACAGAAGATAGGGGAAGTTACCTCAGATTAGAGAGAGACGTGAGTGAGATGGTTCCCCCAGTTCGGCAACTTCTCGAGCTTATCACAATCATATATTATCAGTTCTTCAATACATGGAGGCCATGTTTTCTCTTTTTTTTTTGCTTTGGATACAAGATGGGGACAATGACTGACTCATTATGTTTCATATTTATAAGATTCCGACACAAAGATTCTTATTGCCAGAAATGACTCAGTTCATCACAGTATTCAATAACTAAACGTTCAAGTGAGGCCAAAGACTGTACAACCCTTCACGTAGGTTAATAAGCCTAGTGATACCCGAAATCTCCAAGGTTTTTACTGATGAGGTGACACTAACCATACTTATCAGCACCACCGCGCAGCATTATTTTATTTTTAACACCCTTGGAGATGGAATCCTTATAAGTATTACCTTGACCAATTTGGGGCAATTATGTAGACTAAGCTCGTGAAGGCGAGGACACAATCCGCTAACACTTCCATCAACATCTGTTAAACAAGTAAGCCATTCCCCCCAACCTTCATGTTCTCAAACCTGACAATCTCAAGTGACGAGAAAAAAAGAACCTGAGAAGGACGAGCTCCATACAACTCAACACCAATGTTTTTTACCCGGGACATATTTTGAATACACAACTCCCTGAGTGAGAGTAGATGGCTAACTGGCGGTAAATGCGTACATCATTCACTGTGACCAAGTGTTAGGTGCATTATATTAGAGAATGAAGGATCCTCAACCCAACTAGTAAACTCTATGCCTCCATAGAAGTCAATTTCGAGATTGGTCAAGCTTGTATGTGGTTTTAGTGCTTCAAGTACTTGATTCCCAAGCAATTCTCTTAGAGAACCATTGAATTCACTACTCCATATCAACATAAATTCTTTAAAGCCTTTCTTACAGGATAGATTAGCCTCCCTTACATCTTATATATTCTTCACATGATGCAACCCTATAATGGAAAATTTCCCTCTGAAATTAGATAGCCCCCTCAACTCGGTTAGTTTCAACATCTTACTCTTATCAAGAACAATCTTCGGCAATGTTTGCAGACTAGTCAACATACCAATCCCCAAGGACATCTCTTGTAATTCTTTGGTATCGGAGACATCAAGATGCAGCAAATTAAATAGATTACCAATTTTTTCTCGTAACTTACTTAGTTTTTTGCAACTCCGTAACAATAACGTCTCTGAATTATAAAGATGACTCACATACTCAGGTAACTGTTTGATGAGAGTCTTCGATAAATTAAGATACTGAAGGTGTATTAAATCACCAATAGAATTTGGTAGCTCATTTATCCAATAACCACTCAAATTTAACACTCTTAAGCACCATAGATTCGGTAACAATTCATGGAGAACCTTATTGCTCTAGTGGAATTCTTCTCGATATGTCGAATTATCAATTGGTAGTGTCAAAAAAGTTCTCACACTCCAAGCCTTAGAAAATGACTTAAATTTATTATAGGCAGATGAACGATGAGTGACGAGCCTTTTCAGAAATTGTTTGTTGCTCATTACTTTTCATCTTATCATCCATCGTAAAGGTCAATTTAACTTACTCTCAACATCACCCATATACCTCGCACAGAAGGTCGCGCATTCCTCTACTAGGTATCCTTTAGCAATCGAACCTTGTGGACGACTTCGGTTACAAACATATTCTTTTAGTGTGAATAAAAACCTCTTCATCATTGTAAAAAAATTAATGTAGTATTCATATGCATTAATTTAGGTGACACAAACATAATGCATACATAAAACATACCTCTCGATGGGATACATCCATCGAAAATGTATTGGTCCATCAATCATTGCCTCCTCAGCTAAATGGATAGCCAAATGCTCCATAACATCGAAAAAATTTGAAGGGAAGATTTTCTCAAGATGACAGAGTGTAGGAACAACATGATCTTGCAAATATTTATAGTCTTTGAAGGTCATTGTCTTTGGGAAGAGTTGCCGATAGAAATTACATAATACAATCAAAGACCTTGCTACATTCGTAGGCAATGATTTTTGTACTGCTAGCGGGAGTAGTTGCTGTATTATGATACGATTATCGTGGATCTTAAGTCCAGAAATATTTCGCTCTCTAATGTTTACACGCCGTGAACTATTAGATGCACAACCATATGGGACTTTCATATTCTTCAAAACCTTACAAAATGTGTCTTTATCACTTTTACTCATTCTGAAGCATGCTGGTGGTAAATATACTTTGTTATTTGGCAAGCTCTTAGGGTGCAATGCTTTTCGAATACCCATATTCTCAAGGTCTCGAGTATGTGAACCGGGGACAACAATCAATTAAAAATGAAGTGTATAATAAAATTTCGAGTACATGTCAATCAAAAATTAGACAAACAAACATTTGGTTTCCGATCTGGCATCAACACAGTTGAGTATTCAATTTCCATAATATATATAAAGAGAGAGTGTGAAGCGGTTTAATTTTTATATCTGGCATCAACACAGTTTAATTTGTGTTTTTCATTCATAATATATATATATATATATATATATATATATGTGTGTGTGTGTGTGTGTGTGTGTGTGTGTGTGTGTGTGTGTGTGTGTGTGGCATCAACACAGTTAATTTTTAAATAATGAACAATAAGAGAAGAAAACAAATGTCAAAACATTATTGATTCGTGGTATATATAATCGAAGACGAACATGTCCAATATATATTATGGATTCATGATATATATATACATCGAAATAAAAAAAACAGCAATGACCCCAAGAAAGTGATGCAGGTCCAAGAAAAAAAAACGTAGATGAACAGTTCAAATAAAACAAAGGCGAACAACTCCAATAAAAATAAAAATAAAAACAAAAAAAAACACAACTTACCCGAGAAGAACATGTCCAAAAAAGTCTTCAATGAACAAAATGCAACATCAATGGTTCCAACCAAGAAAGTGTCACACTAGTAGAAAGGATTGATGATTGAAGATTATTAGTTCAAATCAATTGAGGGGAGAGAGGTTTGGGAGAGGTGAGGCGTGATGGGAGAGAGCATTGACGTGGTAGCTTAGAAGAGGAAACGTGGTTTTTTTTTAAAGAAAAAACAAACACCCGCCAAATAGTAAGGGGAGGCTGTTTTTTCTCAATTTTAGTGGCATTAGTTATCAAATGCCAAAAAAATACCACATTTATTTTATCATTAATTAAAAAATTCTTTATTTATGCGGCACATCAATATAAATGCTGTGAATTTTCAATACTTATAAATAAATGCTAGTAAAAAAAATTCTCATCATTTTTAAATAATATCGATGAAAAGGTGCCGAAAAAGAATAGTTTTCTTGTAGTGGCCCTGGCTAACTCATTTCGGCTACTTAATATACATATGTTAGAGAGAAGTTTTCCTTCCTTATTTTCTCAGCTGTTGGAGTATGTACTTCGTCTCTTCTTTAAACATTTATTGTTTTCATCTTTAAACGTTTATGCGTATCTGTTTTCAGCATATGTGTGTTAATACATATCAGTTTTGTTCTTTTGTTCATGCTAATGTAAAATGCTCAATGCGTCTTTTGGAACTAAAATGTTCACATCTCTTTGTAAATCCAGTCTGTAAATCCAGATATGCATGACTGAAACCTTTGTTCAGTCATGCATATCTGAATGGAAAAACCATATGCCTATTTCGTTGGTTGAGCTGTTAATATACATCTGTTGACAATATTGATACCTGTATAATGGAGACATAAAACGAAACTAGCTAATGGGTTTGTTCCTGTGGCTTTTTTTTCTTCATTTGGTTTATGCGTCGATGTCTTTTTTATTCTTGATTTGATGCCTCTCTCAAACTCGTTTTAAGAAACAGTTTGTATTAGTTTATATCACACCCATTTCTTGAACTTTGCATTTTCTTGGTAATCCTTAATAAACCGTTTGTATTAGTTTATAGAATTTTGGTATTAGTTTTTTTGTATTGTATACACGTTTTAACATCTCTCTCACTCTAAACCGTTTTCACAGGTCCGTGATATATGTTTCAACACCCGATTTTGCTAGAGTGTTTGAAATATTACCACTTCCAGAATAAGGAAATAAGAGAGGGAGCATTTATATATGTAATTCTGGTTCTTAACTATTCCTAACTGTTATATAACTGTTGAACTCCACTACTATAATATAACTTATCCCACAACAATAGTGATGTAACTGCTCACATGTGGTAGCTTCAGTAGTCCGAGTTTGAGCAGGTGTTAATATGAAACAAGGGTAAGAAATCTTGAAAACAAAATTACAGATTGGATAGTAGTGAGACATTAAGTGGATGTACACATACCAGTAATTTCATCAAAATTATGGAAAAACTTGCAGCTTATGGAAGGTAGCCTATGGGCAATTAAGAAACATTTTATAAAACGTTTAAAAAATGTTTCATAAAAAAATGTTGTTTTATTTATAAAAAATGTTTCAGAACTTTTTTTAACTCTTTCCATTTATAAAAAAATCTTAACTCTTTTGTTGGTGATGGGTGTACGTTGTCTCACTTTTGAGTACATCACATCTGTTTATCCCAAAATTCTATTTTTGTAGCATGTGAAATATGAGAAAATGAAGAAAATGTATAGGACCGGCTTTGTTACCTGCTTTGTAATCTATTACCTGCTTTGTTCTTAATATCCATTTTTTGTTCATGAAGAAAATGTATAGGACTTGTTGGAGACCTTAGGATCTTTAGTTTGTTTGCCTTTCTAAAAAGGAAAGTATTTTAAAACTTTTTTGGATTTTAATGAAGTAACCTTTGCATTTCTGTTTACCAATTTGATTACCTACTCGATCTTATGCATTGCTTATGATTTGACCGATTGTACTCTTATATTTGATTTAAACGAGATTCAATACTTGCTAGACCTGTTAGGAGTCTTTTCCCATTAGGATTTTAAAAAGTGTAAGGTGTTTAAAAGATTTAAAAACAAAGAAATTAAAACCACAAATGACACAAGTAAAATTATGAATTAATTGTGTCATAGTAATATTAGGTAAAACATGCGACCCCTAAGGGCACGATTAATTCATCGAGTTTTTAATAAAAAAATGATGTCCAATTTTTTTTGCTTTAGTAAAAGTAAGGTAAAACCTTTTTGGATAAAAATAACATCCATGTTTAAAAATAAATAACGAAAGTTTTGTTATTAACGTTCATTTTAATAAAAAAAAATTAATATAATGCTTTAGGGAGATTGACTCGGTTTGAATTTATGTTTGGGTATTTGAGTTGTCTTTAGTGGATTAACCCACGTTCTTAATTATTTTCAAAATATTATATTTTTATACCTCTTTTTGTACCACTTTTAAAATATTTATGTATGGTCCTATCAATGACGTACACTTTTGAAAATTAGCGTCGTGCCTTCCGGCACGGGCATACCATAGTATATATACATAAGGAGTAGAATTTTCTTTACTATTCCATAAATCATAAGACAATTAGAGATCCATATTGGGCCAACAAGGCAAGAAACTAAGCGTTTAGATCAAAGCTCACATAATAATACTTTTACATCCGAGTATATTTCCACTTTAATTTGAATTTTCAATAAACTTTATGATTTTTCAAAGAACTTCTGACAAAACACCACTGGTCATTATGTACTCTTTCTCTTCTCTCTTCACGACAATCTTTCATTGGAGATCCAACGATTCAAGGACGGATGTTTTTCCAACCCTTTATTTCAAAAGTAAGCTTACTTTGTAACTATCATCTTCTACCAGACGCATCTACGTCCCATCCATGTACCTGCCCCAAACCGTCGATATACCTAACCACTCATTCCACTTTCACTTTAATTTGAAAACGTCGCATTCACGAACACTCTCTTTATTCCCCTTTCCCAAATCATAACTCTCTCTCACACACCAAAATAGGAAGGGGACGGTCAAGTTCAAAGTTTTGCAAGCTTCTCTGATAAGCTTTGCACATTTATTGAGTAGGAAAGGGATGCTTACTATCAAAACTAAAAGGAGCCAGTAACAATGTGTGGCTGTTTACACCATCTCAAATACTCAGGTCCAAGGACCACCTCAACTCTTCACAAACAATCCATCTCATCGGCGCCGGAGCTTTCGAATCGGAAAGTATCGCTTCTGATCCGTTCAGTGGAGGCCCCTACACCGGCGTCACGAACGGTCAAATTCTCAAGTTGCAACCAGATGCCCACAGTTGGGATAATTTTTCCCTTCCTTCTTCTCAAAGGTACATCCACTTTTGTCACCCTTTTCTTGTCCTAGAATAAAAAAAATTAATATGACGACATCCCCTTTTTTCACACTTTTTTCACCCTTTTCGTTTCCTACATCCACTTTGTATTCTTCATTGATATACTTGCTTTGATTTAATGAAAGTTTGAACATCTAATGGAGACGGAAGGGGTGTGTTCGTTCATTTGCACCGAAAATGGATTTTGTTTTACTATCATGATTTTTTGGAAGAGGCTTTTGTGTTCTTTAAAAACCCGGGACTCCATATGAAACTGAATATGGGTTTTGTTCTCTTTAAATATCTAACGGTTTTTCACTTTTGATTTTCTGGTAAACTCTTTATCGTGTAGGTAATGGTTTGTGCCGTGGGTTTTGTTTTCTTTGGGGGGTTTTGGTCAACGATTTGGGTTGTGATTCGATCATTGGTATGTCCGGTGTGGCTGTTTACTTTGTTGTCGTAAGCTGAGTATTGGGGAAGAATATTTTGCGGTGTTCAATAAAAAGCTAGCAAAAAGTTTTATTAATTGGCAAGTAGATGTTTATGAAGCTTGGATCTAAGGCTGTTTCGTTTTTAGATTGATAGAACAACGTCAGGTAAGATCTTTAAAATACAAGTTTTTCATCACATATATGTTTTTATTTTTTTTCTGTATAGTATTGAAGGCGTATGAGAAGGGTTTTGTTCTTATCATTAGTTTGTTGGCATTTGTTTTTCAATTTATTTACGACTTTTATATTCTTCAATTTGATAAAAGGTCTAAGTAAGTGATTCACTTTAGACAAAAACCAACTCAAATATTGGTTATTTAAAGTTCAATATGCTATTGTGAAAATAAAGGTTGCCGATTGATTTTTATTGGGAGATTTCTACGTTTCTAATTTCATAAAGGCAGATTATTTTTTTTTTCTGAATATTCATTATATTTTCGTTTCAAATTTCCAAACACGTTGACCATTTTTAAATCCGTATCATATTCATTGTACCTTCAATAGAAAAATGTGGCGATAAAAAAACTTTGTGCTTGAACTCACGATTTGTTTAAGCTTCAACGCAACAGGAAAGTTGGGAGGCTTCTTTATGTGTATGCTCATCCACTTCTCAACATTGATTTTTTTCAGTCAAGAGCACAGGGCTCAAGGTAGAAACCACTCTCTCTCTCTCACTATGTTATTTGTTCAACCTCTCATTGTTATTAATGGAGATTTTTATTATGTTTTTGTTGCTGTCCGACGCCTCCATCGCCACGAGCAGTGGCGGAGCCAGGAATTCTTGCCAGGACGGGCTGTCTTAAGGGTGATATCCGGGGGTTCGGGGGCGGGAGCCCCGGAGCGGAATTTTTTTGAGGTTATTTAAATTATTTTGAGAAAAATCACCAAAAGTCCTATTAGGGGTGCGCTGAGTTTATATTTTGGGCGGGCTGAATTTATATTTTAACACTGTATTTTTTTTTTTTAATAAATTAACACTATAATTTTTTTTTTTTTTTTTTTTGGGGGCGGGCTGGGACCCCCCCAAGCCACCCCCTGGCTCCGCCCCTGGCCACGAGCCTCATGAGCGTCCTCTACATCATACACAACTTCTCAACATCGTCTCTAATGTCACGGTTAGGCAGTAATTTCCGTTTTTGCAAATATATATTTGCCAAGTTCGAGTATGTATACTTTTTTTCAATTTTTATTGTTTTCTTACATGAGCTATCCTAGATATTTTTTTCATTTAATATTTTTATTATTGACTATTTCTTTAGTAAGAAGGGAGCAACACAAAAAACACTACCATTACTGTCATTTGGGATACGATTAATAGAAAAAGCGAAAAAAGGTTACGGAATAACTTAAAAAAAAAAGTAAATTCAAATGCAAATCCGATTATATTATATGGTATTTTTTATTTTGTGATATTGAAACGTTGTAAAAGAAAATATAAATAGGACGAGAGAGATGTAAGTTGAATTAAAGAAGCTGGCATAAAAACTGAATAAACAGGTGGACACGAAATATAATTTTTATGACCATCTTAAAAATTGACATAATGATAGTCTTAAAAAAATTGTCTTTTAATGGCAGTATTTTGATAAAGTGTCCAGTAATAAAAAAAAAATTGGCATGACTTATTTATAAATAGTGTTACATAATAAAGTAATTTATATGACCCTTTTTAGATATCTATTATATATAATTATTTTTTTTGTTGCAATTTAAATTAAAATAGTTGTCCAGGTGGCATAAATTTTAGAGGGAGTACGGTTCATCATTTCATCCACCATTTCACTTTCAAGATCACCCCCGCTAAAATCGTGAAATAGTTAGCAGGAGATAGAATTTCAAAAGGATTCAAGGTATCTCTCTCTCTCGATCGATCTATCGATCGCTCTGTGTCTCTCGATCGCCTCTCAATCCTAAGAAATCCTTTTCAATGAACAGGGTAAATAGCTATTCCAAGAAACCCTTTTCTCTTCAATGAATGGTTGATATATGCTCTGGTGGTATGAATGATTGAACAACTATTTTGATATGATTTTCAACCGTTAAATCCTTTCAAAAGTTAATTCAGTCAATGAAAATAGTTAATCCCTTTTGATAGGATTAACTATTTTCATTGAACAACTACTTTGAATTTATCATTTTTTTTTGTTGCCTTATTATTTGATTTCATGTTTTTTCATTCGTACTTAATGATTCAGGTTAGGTTTTTCTTAGATTTATGGTATATTTTAATTTCTTGGAGGCTTTCATACAGATATATCGTTATACACTCACAAATGCACGCACACACATGATGTAATCGATAAAATATCTTGTGTATAAAAGAACCCTATCATTTTCGAATGTTGATTATATTTGTAATTTTCAGCAGTTGCTAAAATCATAATAGTTGAACATTGTCAACATAGAACAATTTACCACTATCAAATAAGAGTGAGCATTATGAAGATTAATTATCAGAAGGCTTGTGCATTTGTATAAGTCAGTACAATCGTCAGAACCTATAAAAAATATGGAATTACCTGTATATTTAGGGCTTTAACTATAGCAACACCAATCAAAAGTAGAAGTAATACATCTCAGTCAAGAGTTAATTTTTATTCAGCATGTATTATTTTCAAAACCGATTTTATATTTAATAGAAAAGTGGTTTACAAGATATACCAAATTCTTTTTGTTATTTGAATTAAAATGTAGTTATTAAATGTAAAATTCAATGGTGACTAAAGAAGGTTAATACAAATTTTCTCAAACTATTTCTTTGGCGTTATACAGTTCATTTACATAGTATTTTACCGTTTGTAGTATCAAGCAAAGCAATATATAATTCAATAACAGGGTTATTGAATTACACATTCCTTGTTTCAGGATGATATTCGATCATTATACAACCATTGTTTCTTATGTATCGGAATTTTTATTATGTATGCCTTACGGTTGTATTTTCCTCTATATATATATATATATATATATATATATATATATATATATTATATACACACACACACACTAGCGGAATGCCCGTGCCTGAAGGCACGACGAAAATTTCCAAAGTGCATAATTGCAAAAGGGCAAAAATTTCATTCCCCAATAAAATAAAGTGTAATTTAAATGAAAATGGTCATAATCTCCTTATGTTTAAAGTACTATCCATGCTTAACAAATAGTTCAACGACATTCAAATAGTCTAAACTCATCAAACAAATTCACATATAATTTTGCAAAACCTATGGAAAAAAAAAACACATAGTACTACTCTGCTAAATATAAATAGCTATATATTGGTAAAAAAATTAATATTAAGTAGAATAATAAAGAAAAATATGTGATTGCATCAAAATACCAAGTTAATCTCAATTTTAAAATATTTAATTTCGACCACACCTATCCACATTCTAAAAAAAATTGATGAATTAATCAACCCAAAAATAAATGTAAAAATGGATGGATGTGTTATATATCATATTAGTCATACAAATTAACAAAAAAATACAAATACTTTATAACATGGCAAGTGTAACACCCCGTAAATCCAAGGACCTTTAATTAAATAAAATTTTTGTAAAAAAATAATTTCTTTTATCTGGAGGAATTAAATCCACGATTATTGAACTTGTAAAATTCGAGGAATTTATTAATCTGGAGAATTGAGGATTAAATATTTTGGACTATTTTATGTCGCCTTTTTGAGACCTTAAAGTTGCAAGATATTATAAATTAATTCGTATGGCAATTTGGAGTGCACGGCTGAATCCAGATGGGTCAAGATAGTTGGAAATGAGTGGCCATATGTATATATTGAGTTTCAGGACTTAATTATACATAATTGATCTCCAAATAAAGAGTTTGGGTCATTTTTAGGAGGTGATTAATAACCTTCACTTGTATTGTTGGGCAATAAGGAGTCTTTGGGAGGTTTTCTCCTCCCTTCGCTGGGTGGAGTGGGTGTTGTCCAAGTCTGTGAGAGTTGTCCTGAAGTCATGGCACCCATTTAAGTGCTCGAAAGGTGCTAAAGAAATATGGAGAAGAGCTCCTCACTATACATTTTGGACGATTTGGAGGGAGAGAAATGCGAGGTTCTTTGAACGTAAGGGAATGGATCCTTCAAGATTATGACACCTTTTGCTTGAGTTCGCTAATGATGTGGTGTAGAGAAAACCACAATAAATCTATCTTTGTTTTTTTGGACTTTTTCGAGGAGATAAATAGAGTTCAGTTATCTATTTAATTGGGGTGGGGGTCGTATGTCTTTGGACCCTATAGTTGCCTATTTCTCTTTTTTTATTTGCTTGTGATGTATCTACACCTTATGTACAGGTCCTGTCGCCTTGGCGATTTCTTACTATAATCTTTTATTTATACAATAAATAAAAAAAAGATATATATATATATATATTAAACTAGGAAACTTACGTATGTCATAAGCTTGATCTATGACATCACAAAATATTTTTTTTTTGTAATACCCACTTTGCCCCTCAAATATTTGGTATATATAATAAGTAATAATGGTTTTTTTACCGTTCCATAAACACATAAGATCTTTAATGGTTTAGATTTGACCCAACAACGCAAAAAGCAATGGTTAAGATTGAACATTCCCCCCAATAAATACTTGGGCCCGGATTTGATAAGATGGGTCCTTGCCTTAATTCGGGCAAAGTGCTTAAGAAGGGGGTTTATAGGAAAAATCTCAAATTTAGAGGGGAGTGTAAAGGGAAAGGTGTGATTGATAGGGTTAAGTTGAGGTTGTCTAGTAAAGAGGATTGTTACGAGGATGGGCCTATTTTGTGTAGTAGTAGTAGTGGCACGCTTTGCACGTTAGTGGAGGCAGAGGTAGGAGAGGTGAAGCAGAGGGATTACGAGCATGTTTTGTCTGGCACCGCTGGAGGGGCGTCGGGCGGGGAGGACTTCTTGAGTAGTCAGGTAGTCTCGTCTCCTAGGTTGTGGGTTGATCTCGGGGACTCAGTAGGGGTGGCATCCGGAGACAGGGTTGACAAGAGGGGACGCGAGGTTGAGTCCGAGGAGTGGTTCTCTAGCATGGTGGATGGCTTTAGTAAGTTCCTTGGTATCTCATATGAGGGGAATGAGAAGGAGGCACTCACGTTGTTCCGTACCATTGAGGAGAGGCGGAGGGAGAAAGTAGAGGAGGGAGAGTGTGGGATAGGGGGGGTTGCTAATGGTTTCTGATGAAGTTACGCATCATTTCTTGGAACGTGCGGGGGTTGAATGATAGGAGGAAAAGAGAAGTGGTTAGTGGGGCTCTTTCTCGATGGCGGCCAGACATTGTCTGTCTTCAAGAAACAAAAATAGGGGCTTTGGATAGGGAGTTGGCTCAGTCAATCTGGGGTGGTCGTAGGATTGAGTGGTGTTGTTTGGAATCCGAAGGCGCGTCAGGAGGGGTTGTCTTGATGTGGGATAGTAGACTGGTAGAGAATATGGATGTCTTAGTAGGTCGGTGGTCTCTTTCTTGCTTATTTAGGTGCGTGGATGATGGTTTTACCTGGAGCTTCTCAGGGGTGTATGGGCCAGTTGAGGACTCGGCTCGATGGGAGTTGTGGGAGGAATTGGCTGGGGCCAGGAGCGTCTGGGGCGTTCCCTGGTGCACGGGAGGTGACTATAACATCATTCGCTTTCCCTCTGAGAGGAGTGGTGAGGGGCGGGCTAACTCTTTTATGCAGGACTTTTCTGATTTCATCAATGAGCAGGAGTTGATTGATCTGCCTTTGGTGGGAGGGGATTTCACTTGGTCCAGTTTTAGGGATGAGCCCTCGCTTTCTCGGTTGGACCGATTTTTACTTTCTAATGATTGGGAGGAGCAGTTTACGGGGGTTATACAGTCTTGCCTGCCTCGGGTAACGTCGGATCACTCTCCTATTTTGCTGGAGTGCGGAGGAAGGGGTGGGGGGAGAACTCCGTTTCGATTCGAGAATATGTGGTTACAGGAGGAGGACTTCTTAGGGAGAGTTCAGGAGTGGTGGCAGGGTTATGAGGTGGAGGGGAATGCGAGCTTCAGATTGGCGACTAAACTGTATCTTCTTAACGGGGACATTATTCAATGGAACAGAGATGTGTTTGGCCATGTGGGGTTTATGATTGAGAAGTTGTTGGAGGACATAAGGGTGCTCGACGTAAAAGAAGGGGTGGGCGGTTTGACGGGGAGGAAAGGGTGTTGAGGGTCGAGAAAAAAAGGGAGGTAGGAAAGCGGCTGGTTCAGGAGGAGGTGAGTTGGAGGCAGAAGTCTAGGGCTCTTTGTCTTAGGGATGGGGACAACAACACTAAATTCTTCCATAAAGAGGCTAACTCCCATCGGCGTTTTAACCATATCGGTAAGGTGGTTGTTGGGGGAGTAGAGTTCACTGAGGAGGGTGAGGTTCGTAGGGAGATTAGTCAGTTCTTTCAGAGGCTGTATTCGGAGGTGGAGCCGTGGCGACCGAAGATTGATGGGCTTCCAGTGGCGAGCATATCTGGGGTTGAGGCGTCTCAGTTGGAAAGGCAGTTCTCAGAGGAAGAAGTGGTCCAGGTTCTGAGGTCGATGTCCGGAGATAAGGCTCCTGGTCCGGACGGGTTCACTATGGCTTTTTTTCAGCATTGCTGGGAGGTTATCAGGGCGGAGGTGATGGCTGTATTCACCGAGTTCTATGATAGGGGTTACTTTCTGCGGAGCTTGAATGCCACATTCATTACTTTGGTTCCTAAGAAAGGGGGGGCTACGGATGTCAGAGATTTCAGACCAATTAGTTTAGTTGGCAGCGTGTATAAGCTCATTTCTAAGGTCCTACCGGTTAGACTTAGAAGTGTGATGGATCCTCTTATTTCGGATGCTCAGAGCGCATTTGTGGGTGGTCGTCAGATCCTTGATGCTGCGCTGGTTGCGAATGAGTGCATCGAGTCCAGACTGAGAAGTGGGGATCCGGGTATTCTTTGCAAGCTTGATATTGAGAAAGCGTACGATCACGTGAGCTGGGAGTTTCTTCTTTATTTGCTCAGGAGGATGGGTTTTGGGGAACGGTGGTGCAGGTGGATTAAGAGGTGTATTTCTTCGGTCAATTTCTCAGTTCTTGTTAATGGGGTGCCTGAGGGGTTCTTCTTGAGTTCGCGTGGGCTTAGGCAGGGTGACTCACTGTCACCTTTCCTCTTTATTCTGGTTATGGAGGTGTTTTCTAGGATGATGAGCAGGACGGTGGAGGGGGGTTTGGTTTCAGGGTTTTCTATTGGGAGCTCTGATTCTCACCCAGTTGAGGTCTCTCATCTTCTGTTTGCGGATGATACTATTATTTTTTGTGGGGCGTCTGTGGATGAGGTGAGGTCTATGCGGATGCTTCTGGTGTGCTTTGAGGCGGTGTCCGGTTTACGAATTAATGTCGGTAAGAGTGAGATGATTGCCGTGGGCGAGGTTGGGTATGTGGGCCACTTGGCCCGTGTTCTTGGTTGTAGGGTCGGATCTCTCCCTTCTACTTATCTTGGCCTACCGTTAGGGGCTAAGTTTAAGTCTTCTTCGATGTGGAATCCGGTCATTGAGAGGGTTCAGAGGAGGTTAGCAGGTTGGAAGCATGGTTTCCTGTCTAAAGGTGGTCGGTTGACTTTGATCAGAAGTGTTTTGTCTAGCCTTCCGACATATTTTATGTCAGTTCTTCCTTTGCCTCGGTCTGTTGGAAAAAGGCTTGACAAGTTGATGAGGGACTTTCTATGGAGAGGGAATGATGAGGAGTTTAAATATTGCTTGGTGAGTTGGGATGAGGTGTGTAGGCCGCTGATTGATGGTGGGGCTGGGGTCAGGAGCTTAGCCCATTTCAATACGGCTTTACTGGGGAAGTGGTTGTGGCGCTTTAATAGGGATGGAGGTAGATTGTGGAGGAGAGTGGTGGTCTCTAGGCATGGGGCGGGAACGTATGGTTGGGATCCTATTTTGGGGCGGGCTGCGCATGGGGTGGGGTGGTGGAGGTTTATCGCAAGTGGGTGGGGGAGGTTCTCCTTGCTCACCTCCTTCCACCTTGGGAGTGGGAATAGGATCAGGTTTTGGAAGGATAAATGGGGTGAGGGGGGATCTTTGGAGGTTCTCTTCCCGGGGATGTTTAGGCTTGGGTTAGACAAAGATGGGTTAGTTGAGAATCATAGGCTGAGGGAAGGGATTAGTGAGGTGTGGGACCCAAAGTTAAGGAGGGGTCTCCGTGATTGGGAGCTGGAGGAGGCAGATGTGTTCTTCGAATGGCTGAGGTTGGCGCCGATTCCGTCTATGGGGGCAGATGGGTTAAGGTGGTCGTTCTCTCAGGATGGCTTGTTTTCGGTTCGGAGTTACTATACTGTCCTTAGGGGTCGTGGTGGTGCTTTTTTCCCATGGAAGTCTATTTGGAAGTGCCATGCGCCTCCAAAGGTGTGCTTCTTTGTGTGGACCGCAGCCAGACAGGCCATCTTGACTATTCAGGGGCTTCAGCAAAGAGGTAGGAGGATGGCCAGTAGATGTTGGTTGTGTAGATCGGAGGAGGAGACGACTAATCACCTTCTTCTTCACTGTGAGGTTACTAGGGGTCTCTGGGATTTATTTTTCTCCCTAAGCCAGATTGTCTGGGTCATGCCTCGTTCGGTGTGCGACGTGCTTGCGGCGTGGAGAAGGCCTAGGGGTTGGTCAGGTCCGAGGGAGGTTTGGAGGTTGGTACCCCACTGTATTTTTTGGACTATGTGGTTGGAGAGAAACAGGAGATGCTTCGAGGGAGTCGATCTTGATCCTCCTCGAATTCGGTACAATTTTTTGTGCCTGCTTCTTACTTGGTATAGGAAACGTCATGATTCGTCTTTCTCCTTCCTTTTTGAGTTTTTGGAGGAATTCTAAGGGTCTGCGTTGTTAGTGTTGGGTCTCGGTCCTTCGCTTGTTTGCTTTGTATACTTCCTGTATACGGGATCCCGCCCCCTTAGGCGGGTTATTTTATTGGATCATTTACTTATCAAAAAAAGAAATAAGATTTTGTATTCCCTCTTACTTGTACTACAAGAAAATATAATTTTTATGAGCATCTTTAAAATTGACATTATGACAGTTTAAAAAAATTTGTTTCAAAAAATAAAATATATGTAATTTAATGGCAGTATTTTGATAAAGTGTCCAGTAATTAAAAAAAAATTGTCATGAGTTGTAAATGGTGTCACATTATAAAGTAATTTATATGACCCTTTATAAATATCTATTATATATAATTAATACTTTTATGACCATTTAAATTAAAATAGTCATCCATGTGACATAAATTTTAGAGGGAGTACGGTTTATCATTTCATCCACCATTCCACTTTCAAGATCACCCCCGCTAAAATCATGAAATAGTTAGTCGGACATAGAATTTTAATAGTAATCAAGGTATCTGTCTCTCTCTCTCTCTCTCTCTCTCTCTCGATCGATCACTCTGTCTCTCTCGATCGCCTCTCAATCTTAGGAAATCCTTTTCATTGAACAAGGTATATAGCTATTCCAAGAAACCCTTTTCTCTCCAATGAATGGTTGATATATGCTTTGGCGGTATGAATGATTGGACAACTATTTTGATACCATTTTCAACCGTTAAATCCTATCAAAAGTTAATTCTGCCAATGACAATAGTTAATCCCCTAGGATTAACTATTTTCATTGAACAACTACTTTGAATTTATCATTTTTTTGTAGCGTTATTATTTGATTTCATGTTTTTTCTTTCGTACTTAATGATTCGTGTTAGTTTTTTCTTAGATTTATGGTATATGTTAATTTCTTGGAGGCTTTCATACACATATATCCTTATACACTCACAAATGCGCGCGCGCACACACACACACAATGTATTCGATAAAATGTCTTGTGTATATGCTATCCGCATGTGCATCGCATTTTAAATGAATCGTATCATTTTTTATCTTGATTATGTTTGTAATTTTTAGCAGTTGCTGAAATAATAATAGTTGCACATTGTCAACACAGATCAATTTAATCCTATCACATCAGAGAGAGCATTACCAAGATAACTTATCAGAAGGCTTGTGCCCCTGTATAAATCAGTACAATCGTTAGCACCAATAAAAGATATCGAATTGCCTGTATATTTAGGGCTTCAACTATAGCAACACTAATCAAAAGTAGAAGTAATACATCTCACTAAAGAGCCAATTTTTATTCAGCATGTATTTTTTTTCAAAACAAATTTTATATTTTATAGAAAAGTGGTTTAAAAGATGTATCAAATGCTTTTAGTTATTCGAATTAAAATGTAGTTATTAAATGTAAAATTCAATGGTGACTGAAGAAGATTAATACAAAGTTTCTCAAACTAATTCTTTGGCATTATGTTGTCCATTTACATAGTATATTACTGTTTGTAGTATCATGCAAAGCAATATATGATTCAATAACAGGGTTATTGAATTACAGATTCCTTGTTTTACAACGATATTCGATCATTATGCAACCCTTGGTTCTTATGTATCAGAATTTTTATTATATATGCCTTATGGTTGAATTTTTCTTTATATATATACTAGCGGAATGCCCGTGCCTAAAGGCGTGACAAAAATTTCCCAAGTACATAGTTGCAAAACGGTAAAAAATTCATTCCCCAATAAAATAAAATATAATTTGAAAGAAAATGATCATAATCTCCTTTAGTTTAAAGGACTGTCCATCATTCTTAACAAATAGTCCAACAACACTCAAATAGTCCAAACTCATCAAACAAATTCACATATAATTTCGCTAAACCTATAAAAAAAAGCACATAGTACAACTCTAATAATTATAAATAGCTATATATTGGTAAAAAATAATATTAAGTATAATAATAAAGAAAAATATATAATTGCATCAAAATACCAAGTTAATCTCAATTTTAAACTATTGAAATTCGACCACACCTGTCCACATTAGAAAAAAATGTGATGAATTAATCCGCGAAAAAATAAATGTAAAAATGGATGGATGTGTTATTCATCATATTATTCATAAAAATTATGAAAAAATGCAAATACTTTGTAACATGGCAAGTGTAACACCTTGTAAATTCAAGGACCTTTAATTAAATAAAATATTTGCAGAAAAATAAATTATTTTATTTGGAGGAATTAAATCCACGATTATTGAACTTGTAAAATTCGAGGAATTTATTAATCTGAAGAATTGAGGATTAAATATTTTGGACTATTTTATGTCACCTTTTGAGGCGTTAAAGTTGGAAGATATTATAAATTAATTCGTATGGCAATTTGGAGTGCACGGTTGAATCCAGATGGGTCAAAATAGTTGGAAATGAGTGGCCATATGAATATATTGGGTCTCGGGACTTAATTAGACATAATTGATCTCCAAATAAAGAGTTTGGGTCATTTTTAGGAGGTGACTAATAACCTTCACTTGTATTGTTGGGCAATAAGGAGTCTTTGGGAGGTTTTCTCCTCCCTTCGCTGGGTGGAGTGGGTGTTGTCCAAGTCTGTGAGAGTTGTCCTGAACTCATGGCACCCATTTAAGTGCTCGAAAGGTGCTAAAGAAATATGGAGAAGAGCTCCTCACTGTATATTTTGGAAGATTTGGAGGGAGAGAAATGCGAGGTTCTTTGAACGTAAGGGAATGGATCCTTCAAGATTATGACACCTTTTGCTTGAGTTCGCTAATGATGTGGTGTAGAGAAAACCACAATCAATCTATCTTTGTTTTTTTGGACTTTTTCGAGGAGATAAATAGAGTTCAGTTATCTATTTAATTGGGGTGGCGGTCGTATGTCTTTGGACCCTATAGTTGCCTCTTTCTCTTTTTTTATTCGCTTGTGATGTATCTACACCTTATGTACAGGTCCTGTCCCCTTGGCGGTTTCTTAATATAATCTTTTATTTATACAATAAATTAAAAAAAGATATATATATATATATATATACACACACACACACACACACACACACACAAACATATATATATATATATATATATATATATATATATATATATATAAATATTTGCGGGGCAAAGTGGTTATTACAAAAAAAATATTGAATTCAATATTTGCGGGGAGCAGGTACATAGGTTGGTATTGTGCCCACTATAGGAATATTGAATTTTTTCGACATAAATTAAATGCCTAGAAAAGTACTAAAAATGCCGGTAACAATTTTTGCGACACTTTTGGCGGCATTTCCAGAAGTGCGGTAATAGCCAATGTGGTAAAAGAACAACGGCATTTCAAAAAATACAGCGAAAAGTTAGCGGCACTTTTGGCGAAATATCCACAAGTGCGGTAGCCGCTATGGTAAAAGAACAACGACATTTTAAAAAATGCCGCAAAAAGTAAGCGGCCCTTTTGGAGGTATTTTCACAAGTGCAGCAGCCAATGTGGTAAAAGAACAACGACATTTTAAAAAATGCCGCAAAATGTTAGCGGCATTTTTAATAATTTATATTAATGTTGGTAATAACCTTTTAGCGGCATTAAAAAATATTGATAATAACCGCTTGCAACACCTATTAAATGTTTAACACACTTTTGGCGACAGTAAAAAAATGTTGAGAACGATAATAGCGGTATTAAACAAAATGTTGATATTATTTTGCAATATATGACTAGGAACAAGTGCTAAAAAAATATTTATAAGAAGTATTGTATTTCTGTGCAAATATATTACCATAACATTAAATTAAAAGGGCGGTAATCAAATTAAAATGTTATTAAATTAAAACCAAAAGCATTCATCGTAAATAAACATAATTGTGCTTGGAAACATTATCCATCCACAAAATAAAATGTATCACATGTCAAATTATAAAAAATTGTGAAATATGAAGCGAAACAAAATTTTATATAATGTACAATCCTTCTTTATCAAAGTCAAACATCGTCTTCGACCTACAAATAAAAAATTCAACCGTTAGTCATTGATACTTATTCTTTAGTAATTTAAATAAAATATTAAAATTAAAAATTAGTACATTAGCACTATGCCACGCTACAGTTGAATGATATACATCTTCAATTGTGGACTTGTTTTCATATGGTCTAGGCAATGGTTCATTTGATACAAATGTTTTTTCAATATATACTTACCAAAAGTCTTCACCCAGTGGCGTACCCCCTACTTTTGTTAAAGGTTTTTTACTCACAATGAATCCACGTGCCACGATCACTTTTTGAAGTCCGAAAGTAATAAGGTCAACAATTATTGGAAGTGCATTATTTGAGACCCTTTGTCATGGTTGATGGTGATGCTTCTTCTTCTTTGATGGTTCTTTCCACAAATAAGATGAATATGTCATCAACATTATATATGTGGAAAAAAATCGGCGAATTTTTATTTGTTTTTAAGACATCCCAAAATTTTTAAGACTACATACAACCAAATACCAACAACCCAATGTCAGGTATACATAAGCTCGACAATGACCGTGTTTATTAGGTCCGAGGACTTCATAATATTTCTCTCCTTTATGACTAACTGATACATTATAATTTGACGAAAGTTGATCTTCTTTTTGCCTCATTTTTTACTAAAATGAAATGATTCTTATTATATAAAACAAAAATTATAATCATTCATTTACAAAATCAAAATAGAATAAAGATCCCACTATCTCCCCACCACTAATTTTAAATGCTTCACATAATAATTTCATGCATAATTTTAACTTTCATAAACAATAAACTCATTTAATTGTTAATTTAATCCCGATTTGTGTATGATATATAGTATGCTTTTAATGATATGACACAATCTCCTGCATGTTTTCTTTATATAATGGTTGATATAGAGAATAAGAATTTTGATTAATAGGTAAAATGACGTCGTTGAGATTTTCAAAGAAAGAATGGAAGGAACAAGGATGATATTTTTATACCATTGATTCAGCGGAATCCTTATCGATGGTTCAGTCATCGCTCCTCTCGTGTGTTTTGATGTAAACATCAACCAATGAAACATTTTTCCCTTGATCAGCCTCCATCTGCATAAACCCAATGACTTGTAAGTAGTTATATATATATAAGTTTGGTAACATAAAATAACATTCACAATCAAAATATATTATATAACACCTTATGAGCAACATTCGCACGACTCTTTCTTCCGAAAGTATGTGGTGTTCTTTGCTTCTTACGAGTTCGACAATTTCTTCGAATCGTTTTCTGTTACAAAAATATATTTATAATTTTTTCACTATGGTGGTTTAGGCATTAATGAAGAGGAGACATGTGAGGGACACCTTTCCTCTTGTGCAATTGCTTCTAGGGCTTTAATGTGGAGCTCACCCAATCTTGAATATCCTCAGAGGACTTTGTGAAAGATAGAGAAAAATATTTTTCACCAAAACTCCCTTGTGGATCACTATATTCCTTTAAATACAGCCGATCAAATTCAGAAAATGGAATGGGAATAATCTTGTCCGTCTCATCTTTAGGCGTCTCCACTACTACAGATAAATGAAAAATTCATAAAATTCAAACATTGTAATTATGAATTCTAACAAATAAATTATATACATATATAAGGTGAGTTAAAAATAACCAATGAAATATACAATAACTGCAATTAAGTTCCTAAACTATGAATTGTTTTCTTTACCCATGCAGATGAACTAATTTGAACCTTATTGAGATATTTGACAGAATTTTTTACCGAGGCGTAACCCGTTTAAGGAGTACCAACAACACAATACAAAATGTATTGTGATATCGTTAATTCCATCATCCTTGCATTTTGTATAACAAATCTTTTATTGAAGACCACACAATGATTATTTATTGTAATGAATTCTTCTATGACAAAAGTCCCCACGTGAACCAAAATGTGTGAAAGGAAAAAATAATATGAAACCAAAAAGACAAAATAAAAGGAAGAGGGGAGTAAAAGTGCACTTCCAAGCAACTATATCAAGTAGAATGCTAGCGCATACCACTATAGTTTTCAATACTTTATTACATTCCTTGTTTTAGGTAAATCCAATTCAAATAAATATATAAATAATAAGTATATGTTGGGTGGGTGAGTGGTTGGGTGGGGGATTACATTTTTGCAGCACTGAAAGTAGTATATCTCCTGTTTGTATCACCCTGCCTAACATAGCCATTCATTTCTTTGATAAAAACTCCCTATTTTCTATTGCCCAAGTTGTAGGCAAACCTCTCAAGCTTGACAGTTAATATCCCCATCACTCCTGCCTCCAGCTTCACTGATCTTGGTCCTGAAGACAATCAGCCTGATATGGATAATGCGTTGAATCAAGTGTCAGGCACAAATGTTTAACAGGAGGAACATAAGACTTTTGTAAGTTCCAAATTGCAGGATATGGTTCTTTTGATAAACAATCAAGTTCAAAATCAAGGTTAAATAATTCACTTTGCAGTTGATAGAGAAATAAATAGATCAACTGACGCCCCTCCGAAGAAGATTGTGCAACAGTTTGATATAATCAAAAGATGAGATTTATCAGGCAATGAAGTTATGGTGCTAGACTATGCGATGCTCTCCCCGCAAGGGTCTATTCTAGATTACAAAAAGAAAAAATGCATCGAAATTTTCTCAATGTCTGATTCTGATGATGTAGACAGTGGCCATATTCTGCTTGAATAGATAAAATTATTCTCTATAAATTTAGGCAAGAAGTTAGATAGTGATAAGGAGAGAAGAGGAAAACAAAAGAAGGTGTTTTTTTCAATCTCCTCTAAATTTTCAAATTCCTTTTCAGGGAAAAGCAACAAGACTTTTTCCAAGAAAACTGATCCTCTCTTTTAATAGAATCACTAGGTCCTCCAGTAAAGCCCTCAAGTAATCTGCATTTTTCACCTCTCAATGATAGTTTTTTTATGCTGGAATGCTAAAGGATTGTCAAACAATCTGTAATACCCCGTATTTTTATGGCTTTTAAATTTAGGGAATTATTAAATTTACTTGAGATGAATTAATTTAATATTAATCCGAAAGTTGGTTTTAAATATTTACTAGCGTGATATGAGTTAGTAATTATTAGAAATTTGTTGAATATTACTAGATGCGTACAGTAATATATAAGATTGATTTTGTTAAAATTGTCACATGTGAATAAAATGGCAATTAAGGAAATTTATGTCGGGACGTGCATGTGTCGTGTCAGGACTAAATAATTATGATTATTAAAAGTAAATAAATTTTAAGTTGCCCGTATGATCATTTCGAATGCTCCAAAGTGTCCGCAAGGGTTGAGATAGTCAAAATAAAGTACCCGGGGGTTTAGTTTGGGTCTCGGGGTGTTTTTAGGTCTAATTAACATCCCGGGAGGGCGTTTTAGACATTTTGTATTTTTGGTCATGGAAACCCACGAATTTTCTAAGGTTATTTCAGATGGTAGGGGTTGTCTTCTAGGGTTATCTTAACCAAAAACAATAGACGACCATTGGAGAGGTTGAGGAGAAGATTTCCAAGGAGTTCTAGGCCAAGAACTCCACCATTTGCACCGCCGTCACCGCCAAATTGTAGATCGCGCGACCAGGATCACAACCACACCAATTTCTTCCACAAATTAGAAACAAAGATTTCCCAGGAAAGTATCTACCTTGCTCTATTCTTAGTTAATGCCTTAATTATGTTAGTCTAGGGTTGTTTAGAACTTGTTTCATGAGAGAAAGTGTAGTTTGGAGAGTAGAATTCACATGCTATTGAAGAAATAATCATATTTTGTACATCTAATTTGCATGTAGAGGATAAACCACGAATTAGTATGGATTTGGAAGTAAGAAATATGGAAAATAATTGAAAGAATTGAAAGAAAAAGAGAAATTAGGGTTCTTGAAGTCGAGACAAATTTTACCCCATTATATTGTTATAATTGATGAATTGAAACATATTTTACGTGGAGAATCGTGTATTTAAGTGTATGGTACTGGTAATAACTTTTGTTCGGAGTTTGGGAATCAAAAATGAAGTTTTGGTTAAGGTTGGAGAGGCAAACCCGTAACTGGATAAATGCAGTTTTCGCCCTAACTGATTGATCGATCGATCGACCCAAGAGTATTGATCTATCGATCGACCCCCTTTCCTCGATCGATCGACCCCACCTGGAAAACTGTACATTCCTCTTATAATGTTTTATTCCGATTAAAATGCGTAGTAACCCTTAAGTATTATTTTTAGAACATTTTGGGATATAAATAGGACCAATAGGGTTTTAGTAAACCCCAATAAGTGGGAATTTAATGTGAAAAGAAATAAAGGGTTAACGGGGAGTGATTTTCCCATCAGGGATTATGCGAACGTTTAAATAAAAGATTGAGACTCGTAAGAGAGTTAGGCCAGAAAATAAGTGAGTGTATGTTTACTGAAATTTTACTTACGATACTTCAAGAGAGGGGGAGTGTGTATGAATTGAAATATAAATGAGAATAGAAATATAGCAAGTTCTTTATGCGAAATAATCAAGTAAAATGCGCTAAGGACGGATAAATAAAATTTTGGGTCGTGGACGTACCTAACCTAGAAATATGAGTATTCATATATATATATATATATATATATATATATATATATATATATATATATATATATATATGACTGTGTGGTTGTGCATATATTATATATGTGTAAAAATCGTACCCGAGCTACTTCCTATCACGGGAGTTTCTGCGCCGGGACAGGCTTATCTCGATTGGACCTTTATGGGGGATAACGACTTGTACCCTAGAAGATAGTATCCTTGATTACATGCTATCTGAGTGATAGTCAGATGGTCCTAAGAGACGTGAGGGTATGTGATGACCTCTTAGGACCGGGAACAATGCTTCACCTCCATTTGTATGTGTTTTGTGTTAATACTGTTCAAGAGTGATTCCGAACTAGTATTTCCCTTAGTATGAGTGATACGGGGACTTGATAGTAGAGTATGCCAGCACCATAGATTTTATGTGGGGTGCCATTAGTGCATATATTATATGTGAGACTAATATATATACCTATATTTACATGGGAACTTTCTATTTTGCGTATAAGTAATCAAGAAATGAATAAATGTTTCAAATCTCTTAAATGTTCGGGAACTTCATAATGGTACTGAATTGTTTTAAATAGCGTAAGGAATTTTGAAGACATTTGCTTTCTAAACTAAATATTATAACCCTGTTATTTCGCGAGATAAAACTTTATGGAAGTGAGATAGACTTATGGTGTTTAGTAGTACGATAGACGTGCACACTAGATGAGAGGTGAGAATTCTCAAGAGAGTGTCGCATACTAGCATGGTTGTTGCATTAGCCGGTAAGCATTTTAAATACTTGCTAAACTAAATTTTAAAACTATTTTACAATCGGGCTCTGACCCGTTTCCTATTATCTCCTCACTTGTATATATATAAATATATGTATATATTACAGGTGCCCAACCACAGTGGCGTCATTCTTAGGTTCTTTGGATTGGACGTGCTGCAGCTTATGTGGGAGTTGCAGGTCATTGCTTAGACGACCTCGTTGTTGATTCCACTCCTATTCCAGCTCTAATTACTTTGGGCATGTTTCACCTGTTTCCTTATTTAGTTGGATTGGTTAGAGATTATGTTCATTCATCTTTAGTATTTTACTCGTTGGGATTTATTTACTGTCAGGATGTTTTTTTTTTCTTTATGGTTCCAAAGTTGGTATTTGTTTTCCGAATGGTTAAAATATTTAGGGTTCATTTCCAGTCTTTTTAAATTATGTGATTCATAAACTGTTAATTATTAAGGGTTTTATAATTTGGTTAAATGAAATGGAAATAACGTTTTGATGATTTTGACACTTAGCTTAATTATTTAGGGTGTTAAATTGGAAAGTTTATTTTTTCGACAGTGATGCTAAGAATGAACTAACCGTTCACCTTGATTATAATTTAATAAAGGACTGATCACCCGGTATTTAATTAGTCGGGGTGTCAAATAATCCTAATTATAGAAGACTTGAAAGCCCGATGAAACGCTATAAAATTCCTCTTTTAGCAGTTCTTGAACCTATGGCCAATAATAAGAAGTTAAGACAGTATCAAACTTAAGGTGCTATGTGATTATGGCTACAACAACATCTCTAATAAGATATGGGTATTAAAAAGAATTTGATTTATCTCTGAATTTCATTAGAGATGAAGACAGTATCAAACTTAAGGTTCTATGTGATGTTTATGACTCTCTTATTCATCTGATCATATGAGATTTTAATATTATCTCTACTGATGCTGAAAAATGTGGTGGTATTATGCTAGATTACATGGCATGATTTCAACCAAATGATCTCTAGAAATTCCCTCTTTGGCATGGTCTACTCCGGCTCTAAATTTACATGGTGGAATAGTAGGATTGGTCTTGAGTCAATATTTGAAAGATTGGACAGAGTCCTTTGTATTTCCTTACGGAGACAGGTTTATCCTTATTCTTCTATTACTCATCCTAACAGGACCCGTTCAGATCTAAAGTCTAATGGATGAAATTATATCTTAGACAAATTGAATAGTTATATTAAACTACGACTAAGATAAGTTCCATTTATGCAACATTGGTACAACCAATGACATGACGTTATTTGTTAAAATCGATGAAGATAAACTATCCGGCCTTACTATGTCATTTGATGAAATAAATTATAATCAATTTGGGCAGAAGTCCTACATTTGTTCAGTTGAGTACATATATTAACGATCGACACATCACACAAGTGCGAGCCATCGATGTTTTCGGAAAATTGAACACTGTCAGTCCATTTGGCAGGTGTATACCAATGACACATTCAAACAGTGCCATGCCAATACTGCATTAAACATCTATCGGTTTCGACTTCAAAATCAAACCCTAAATATTTATTTGGGGTTCATCTTCAATCACCTCAGTAAAATAGCATCCTAACTAAGTCTACCCCTAACACACTACATACGTAGCGGAGACGTACCACGTACCCATAGCCTTTCAAACACCATATTGATCTACATTCCAAGTAACAGTGCCACGGTATCAGAGTCTATTGTTTGTTTTCTACACCAATGAAGTCATGTGCTATACACAGTTAATGTAACATTTGGCCTATCCACCAAATAAACTTTTTGAGCAATTTTATATAACAGGAGTAATTGAACATTGAAAATTAGTAATATAAAATGGATAGGTAGAGGGGCAATTGCTCTCTTACCCTTTGATAGTTTTCAAAATTAGTAACATGAAATGGAATGTTTTGAAAGAAAATGGGGTAACTTTAAAAAACTATAACATGTTGCCTCACTTAATTTTGGATAAAATGTTAATATTAACTTTGCTAACCTTAACCAAAAATTATGCCCCTACCCCTAACAAAGTCGGAGTTCAAGTCTTTCCAAGAGCTTGAACACTATATTCATCACTAGCTTCCCTAACCGCCATCCCCAAAAGCAAGTACCAGAAATGAACTAAATGCTAGGGGGATGCAGTAAAATATTATTAGTCCCACAAAAGATGTCATTTACTTTTGCAATTTTTATTTATTTAAGATGTGTTTAGGAGCTTCAATTACATGATTTAGAATTGGAATTGGAGCAAAGTTTGGTCAAATTTAAAATTAATTTTGTTCCAATTCCAATTCTTAATGAACTTGGAACTGGAGTTTTCAATCACACCCATATGATACCTTGTCACAATGCCAATCATATGACCATCTGAATTGGTAACATCACTGTCACTACCACGTGAATGCACCGGAGCTATAGTAGCAATCATTGCTAGAAATTGAAGTGACCCTGACCATAGTAGTAATTTTCAACATCTGAATCATAAAACTAAGATACTTTTCTCTTCACACCATTAGATCCAGATGCATGAGAATTTCCTCCAGTATCCATTACCCTATTATGTTCAACCTAAATCTAAGATGAAATAAAAATAAGTAAAAAAAAATTAATAATTAAAAGAGAAAGGTTTAAGTTTTACATCGTGTTGATTCGTCTATTTGACAATAGTCATGTGATATTGAACAAAAATTATTGTAGAGATTAAGCCTCTATTGAGCAGATGTAATTGCACCTAGAATAGCCTGGCGATTCACCCTACTTTTTATATTTAAAGCACTTCCAAATTCATCTCCCAACATCTTAGTGAAATGAGAGATTTGATCACGTGGATGCATAATAAGGGAAATCATGTTGGTTCTATTACCTCTAGAAACTTCGAGTGCCTTGTTGAGTTTCTTGATTTTTAATATTTGAATGTTCTTGTCGATTTCATGATCATCTGCCACCGTAAGGCAACAAAATGTGCCGAAACAGTAACGAAATTACCTGCAATCATACCATCATAAAATCAGCTCACACTTTGAATCTAAATTGGCAAAAGGCAATTAGCTAAAGAAGCAAAACGAGGACAATGATATAAATACTATTAATTACAAGCAATTATATGGGCTTGCTAAGTTGTTGTCCAAGATAGGGCCAACTTGTTTTTACAATTTGATAATCTTAACCAGTCGAATCCAATGATGCTTTAGCAATTAACTTGTAGGATCAGTCAAAGACTAGTATCTCATAACATTTGAATAAAATAAGAAATAGAAATAATCCAATGAAGGGCAAGACCCAAATTTTAATATTGAAGGACACCTAGAACAGACTGATAAGATCGATTCTTTGTTAGCAAAAAAAAGGAGCACAACCGAGCTTATTCATTACTGAAACCAACCATTTTAAAGGCTTAACTGACAAAGAAATGATGGATGATAGAGAAATTGGTGGTTGTAATCCTCGAGATAGATCTGTAACTATAGGGAATTTCTGAACTCCTGTGACAGGTCGTAGGGTTGCGCTTTATAAGCATCCTTACCTGATAGTGGCCCCTGCATAACCTTGCTGAAACACTTTATGAAACTGCCTTTAGATATCCTCAAGGACATACTAGAAGCAGAGTTCATGGCATTGCATAACAACTTAATCAAGTCTCAGAAGCATTTTAAGAGGTGAACCAAACATAAGGGTCAAAGCTAAATTCGTTTTTAATTTGAGGTCTAACAGGGTACGATTTACTTTGGGACTACTATGGTATAATTTGCAAAATGGAAATTTCTAAGAAATTTGTCAGTCTCAAGAGTAGTATCTTTGGACTTTCTCTTCTTTTTCCCATTATGCTTCTTTAATAGAAATGTATATACATCATCTTCTTGAGATGATATATTTTTGGCCCCATATTAAACATGTTATCGTGTTTTCTAAAGTAATGATATCATGTGTAAAATATACCTTAAATTTTTTGTCTCTGTCTTTTTTTCATAAGTAATGTTATCACGTGTTAAATATACCTCATACTATAACCAAAATCTTTGAAAATTAGTATAATTTCTAAACCTTACAAATTGAGGAGTTCATATCATTCATCATATAAGCGTGAGAAAATGTAAAGTTGCATTGAGCTTCAATGGAACTTTGAGAATGAGCAATAGATATACACCACATAAATACACACACACACACACAGTACGTACACACATCACAGAAGATAGGGGAAGTTACCTCAGATTAGAGAGAGACGTGAGTGAGATGGTTCCCCCAGTTAGGCAACTTCTCGAGCTTATCACAATCATATATTATCAGTTCTTCAATACATGGAGGCCATGTTTTCTCTTTTTTTTGCTTTGGATACAAGATGGGGACAATGACTGACTCTTAAATGTTTCATATTTATAAGATTCCGACACAAAGATTCTTATTGCCAGAAATGACTCAATTCATCACAGTATTCAATAACTAAACGTTCAAGTGAGGCCAAAGACTGTACAACCCTTCACGTAGGTTAATAAGCCTAGTGATACCCGAAATCTCCAAGGTTTTTACTGATGAGGTGACACTAACCATACTTATCAGCACCACCGCGCAGCATTGTTTTATTTTTAACACCCTTGGAGATGGAATCCTTATAAGTATTACCTTGACCATTTTGGGGCAATTATGTAGACTAAGCTCGTGAAGGCGAGGACACAATCCGCTAACACTTCCATCAACATCTGTTAAACAAGTAAGCCATTCCCCCCAACCTTCATGTTCTCAAACCTGACAATCTCAAGTGACGAGAAAAAAAGAACCTGAGAAGGACGAGCTCCATACAACTCAACACCAATGTTTTTTACCCGGGACATATTTTGAATACACAACTCCCTGAGTGAGAGTAGATGGCTAACTGGCGGTAAATGCGTACATCATTCACTGTGACCAAGTGTTAGGTGCCTTATATTAGAGAATGAAGGATCCTCAACCCAACTAGTAAACTCTATGCCTCCATAGAAGTCAATTTCGAGATTGGTCAAGCTTGTATGTGGTTTTAGTGCTTCAAGTACTTCATTCCCAAGCAATTCTCTTAGAGAACCATTGAATTCACTACTCCATATCAACATAAATTCTTTAAAGCCTTTCTTATAGGATAGATTAGCCTCCCTTACATCTTATATATTCTTCACATGATGCAACCCTATAATGGAAAATTTCCCTATGAAATTAGATAGCCCCCTCAACTCGGTTAGTTTCAACATCTTACTCTTATCAAGAACAATCTTCGGCAATGTTTGCAGACTAGTCAACATACCAATCCCTCAGGACATCTCTTGTAATTCTTTGGTATCGGAGACATCAAGATGCAGCAAATTAAATAGATTACCAATTTTTTCTCGTAACTTACTTAGTTTTTTGCAACTCCGTAACAATAACGTCTCTGAATTATAAAGATCACTCACATACTCAGGTAACTGTTTGATGAGAGTCTTCGATAAATTAAGATACTGAAGGTGTATTAAATCACCAATAGAATTTGGTAGCTCATTTATCCAATAACCACTCAAATTTAACACTCTTAAGCACCGTAGATTCGGTAACAATTCATGGAGAACCTTATTGCTCTAGTGGAATTCTTCTCGATATGTCGAATTATCAATTGGTAGTGTCAAAAAAGTTCTCACACTCCAAGCCTTAGAAAATGACTTAAATTTATTATAGGCAGATGAACGATGAGTGACGAGCCTTTTCAGAAATTGTTTGTTGCTCATTACTTTTCATCTTATCATCCATCGTAAAGGCCAATTTAACTTACTCTCAACATCACCCATATACCACGCACAGAAGGTCGCGCATTCCTCTACTAGGTATCCTTTAGCAATTGAACCTTGTGGACGACTTCGGTTACAAACATATTCTTTTAGTGTGAATAAAAACCTGTTCATCATTGTAAAAAAATTAATGTAGTATTCATATGCATTAATTTAGGTGACACAAACATAATGCATACAGAAAACATACCTCTCGATGGGATACATCCATCGAAAATGTATTGGTCCATCAATCATTGCCTCCTCAGCTAAATGGATTGCCAAATGCTCCACAACATCGAAAAAATTTGAAGGGAAGATTTTCTCAAGATGACAGAGTGTAGGAACAACATGATCTTGCAAATATTTATAGTCTTTGAAGGTCATTGTCTTTGGGAAGAGTTGCCGATAGAAATTACATAATACAATCAAAGACCTTGCTACATTCGTAGGCAATGATTTTTGTACTGCTAGCGGGAGTAGTTGCTGTATTATGATACGATTATCGTGGATCTTAAGTCCAGAAATATTTCGCTCTCTAATGTTTACACGCCGTGAAATATTAGATGCACAACCATATGGGACTTTCATATTCTTCAAAACCTTACAAAATGTGTCTTTATCACTTTTACTCATTCTGAAGCATGCTGGTGGTAAATATACTTTGTTATTTGGCAAGCTCTTAGGGTGCAATGCTTTTCGAATACCCATATTCTCAAGGTCTCGAGTATGTGAACCGGGGACAACAATCAATTAAAAATGAAGTGTATAATAAAATTTCGAGTACATGTCAATCAAAAATTAGACAAACAAACATTTGGTTTCCGATCTGGCATCAACACAGTTGAGTATTCAATTTCCATAATATATATAAAGAGAGAGTGTGAAGCGGTTTAATTTTTATATCTGGCATCAACACAGTTTAATTTGTGTTTTTCATTCATAATATATATATATATGTGTGTGTGTGTGTGTGTGTGTGTGTTTGTGTGGCATCAACACAGTTAATTTTTAAATAATGAACAATAAGAGAAGAAAACAAATGTCAAAACATTATTGATTCGTGGTATATATAATCGAAGACGAACATGTCCAATATATATTATGGATTCATGATATATATATACATCGAAATAAAAAAAACGGCAATAATCCCAAGAAAGTGATGCAGGTCCAAGAAAAAAAAACGTAGATGAACAGTTCAAATAAAACAAAGGCGAACAACTCCAATAAAAATAAAAATAAAAACAAAAAAAACACAACTTACCCGAGAAGAACATGTCCAAAAAAGTCTTCAATGAACAAAATGCAACATCAATGGTTCCAACCAAGAAAGTGTCACACTAGTAGAAAGGATTGATGATTGAAGATTATTAGTTCAAATCAATTGAGGGGAGAGAGGTTTGGGAGAGGTGAGGCGTGATGGGAGAGAGCATTGACGTGGTAGCTTAGAAGAGGAAACGTGTTTTTTTTTTTAAGAAAAAACAAACACCCGCCAAATAGTAAGGGGAGGCTGTTTTTTCTCAATTTTAGTGGCATTAGTTATCAAATGCCAAAAAAATACCACATTTATTTTATCATTAATTAAAAAATTCTTTATTTATGCGGCACATCAATATAAATGCTGTGAATTTTCAATACTTATAAATAAATGCTAGTAAAAAAAATTCTCATCATTTTTAAATAATATCGAGAAAAAGGTGCCGAAAAAGAATAGTTTTCTTGTAGTGGCCCTGGCTAACTCATTTCGGCTACTTAATATACATATGTTAGAGAGAAGTTTTCCTTCCTTATTTTCTCAGCTGTTGGAGTATGTACTTCGTCTCTTCTTTAAACATTTATTGTTTTCATCTTTAAACGTTTATGCGTATCTGTTTTCAGCATATGTGTGTTAATACATATCAGTTTTGTTCTTTTGTTCATGCTAATGTAAAATGCTCAATGCGTCTTTTGGAACTAAAATGTTCACATCTCTTTGTAAATCCAGTCTGTAAATCCAGATATGCATGACTGAAACCTTTGTTCAGTCATGCATATCTGAATGGAAAAACCATATGCCTATTTCGTTGGTTGAGCTGTTAATATACATCTGTTGACAATATTGATACCTGTATAATGGAGACATAAAACGAAACTAGCTAATGGGTTTGTTCCTGTGGCTTTTTTTTCTTGATTTGGTTTATGCGTCGATGTCTTTTTTATTCTTGATTTGATGCCTCTCTCAAACTCGTTTTAAGAAACAGTTTGTATTAGTTTATATCACACACATTTCTTGAACTTTGCATTTTCTTGGTAATCCTTAATAAACCGTTTGTATTAGTTTATAGAATTTTGGTATTAGTTTTTTTGTATTGTATACACGTTTTAACATCTCTCTCACTCTAAACCGTTTTCACAGGTCCGTGATATATGTTTCAACACCCGATTTTGCTAGAGTGTTTGAAATATTACCACTTCCAGAATAAGGAAATAAGAGAGGGAGCATTTATATATGTAATTCTGGTTCTTAACTATTCCTAACTGTTATATAACTGTTGAACTCCACTACTATAATATAACTTATCCCACAACAATAGTGATGTAACTGCTCACATGTGGTAGCTTCAGTAGTCCGAGTTTGAGCAGGTGTTAATATGAAACAAGGGTAAGAAATCTTGAAAACAAAATTACAGATTGGATAGTAGTGAGACATTAAGTGGATGTACACATACCAGTAATTTCATCAAAATTATGGAAAAACTTGCAGCTTATGGAAGGTAGCCTATGGGCAATTAAGAAACATTTTATAAAACGTTTAAAAAATGTTTCATAAAAAAATGTTGTTTTATTTATAAAAAATGTTTCAGAACTTTTTTTAACTCTTTCCATTTATAAAAAAATCACAACTCTTTTGTTGGTGATGGGTCTACGTTGTCTCACTTTTGAGTACATCACATCTGTTTATCCCAAAATTCTATTTTTGTAGCATGTGAAATATGAGAACATGAAGAAAATGTATAGGACCGGCTTTGTTACCTGCTTTGTAATCTATTACCTGCTTTGTTCTTAATATCCATTTTTTGTTCATGAAGAAAATGTATAGGACTTGTTGGAGACCTTAGGATCTTTAGTTTGTTTGCCTTTTTAAAAAGGAAAGTATTTTAAAACTTTTTTGGATTTTAATGAAGTAACCTTTGCATTTCTGTTTACCAATTTGATTACCTACTCGATCTTATGCATTGCTTATGATTTGACCGATTGTACTCTTATATTTGATTTAAACGAGATTCAATACTTGCTAGACCTGTTAGGAGTCTTTTCCCATTAGGATTTTAAAAAGTGTAAGGTGTTTAAAAGATTTAAAAACAAAGAAATTAAAACCACAAATGACACAAGTAAAATTATGAATTAATTGTGTCATAGAAATATTAGGTAAAACATGCGACCCCTAAGGGCACGATTAATTCATCGAGTTTTTAATAAAAAAATGATGTCCAATTTTTTTTGCTTTAGTAAAAGTAAGGTAAAACCTTTTTGGATAAAAATAACATCCATGTTTAAAAATAAATAACGAAAGTTTTGTTATTAACGTTCATTTTAATAAAAAAAAATTAATATAATGCTTTAGGGAGATTGACTCGGTTTGAATTTATGTTTGGGTATTTGAGTTGTCTTTAGTGGATTAACCCACGTTCTTAATTATTTTCAAAATATTATATTTTTATACCTCTTTTTGTACCTCTTTTAAAATATTTATGTATGGTCCTATCAATGACGTACACTTTTGAAAATTAGCGTCGTGCCTTCAGGCACGGGCATACCCTAGTATATATACATAAGGAGTAGAATTTTCTTTACTATTCCATAAATCATAAGACAATTAGATATCCATATTGGGCCAACGAGGCAAGAAACTAAGCGTTTAGATCAAAGCTCACATAATAATACTTTTACATCCGAGTATATTTCCACTTTAATTTGAATTTTCAATAAACTTTATGATTTTTCAAAGAACTTCTGACAAAACACCACTGGTCATTATGTACCCTTTCTCTTCTCTCTTCACGACAATCTTTCATTGGAGATCCAACGATTCAAGGACGGATGTTTTTCCAACCCTTTATTTCAAAAGTAAGCTTACTTTGTAATTATCATCTTCTACCAGACGCATCTACGTCCCATCCATGTACCTGCCCCAAACCGTCGATATACCTAACCACTCATTCCATTTTCACTTTAATTTGAAAACGTCGCATTCACGAACACTCTCTTTATTCCCCTTTCCCAAATCATAACTCTCTCTCACACACCAAAATAGGAAGGGGACGGTCAAGTTCAAAGTTTTGCAAGCTTCTCTGATAAGCTTTGCACATTTATTGAGTAGGAAAGGGATGCTTACTATCAAAACTAAAAGGAGCCAGTAACAATGTGTGGCTGTTTACACCATCTCAAATACTCAGGTCCAAGGACCACCTCAACTCTTCACAAACAATCCATCTCATCGGCGCCGGAGCTTTCGAATCGGAAAGTATCGCTTCTGATCCGTTCAGTGGAGGCCCCTACACCGGCGTCACGAACGGTCGAATTCTCAAGTTGCAACCAGATGCCCACAGTTGGGATAATTTTTCCCTTCCTTCTTCTCAAAGGTACATCCACTTTTGTCACCCTTTTCTTGTCCTAGAATAAAAAAAATTAATATTGACTACATCCCCTTTTTTCACACTTTTTTCACCCTTTTCGTTTCCTACATCCACTTTGTATTCTTCATTGATATACTTGCTTTGATTTAATGAAAGTTTGAACATCTAATGGAGACGGAAGGGGTGTGTTCGTTCATTTGCACCGAAAATGGATTTTGTTTTACTATCATGATTTTTTGGAAGAGGCTTTTGTGTTCTTTAAAAACCCGGGACTCCATATGAAACTGAATATGGGTTTTGTTCTCTTTAAATATCTAACGGTTTTTCACTTTTGATTTTCTGGTAAACTCTTTATCGTGTAGGTAATGGTTTTTCACTTTTGATTTACTTTGTTGTCGTAAGCTGAGTATTGGGGAAGAATATTTTGGGGTGTTCAATAAAAAGCTAGCAAAAAGTTTTATTAATTGGCAAGTAGATGTTTATGAAGCTTGGATCTAAGGCTGTTTCGTTTTTAGACTGATAGAACAACGTCAGGTAAGATCTTTAAAATACAAGTTTTTCATCACATATATGTTTTTATTTTTTTTCTGTATAGTATTGAAGGCGTATGAGAAGGGTTTTGTTCTTATCATTAGTTTGTTGGCATTTGTTTTTCAATTTATTTACGACTTTTATATTCTTCAATTTGATAAAAGGTCTAAGTAAGTGTTTCACTTTAGACAAAAACCAACTCAAATATTGGTTATTTAAAGTTCAATATGCTATTGTGAAAATAAAGGTTGCCGATTGATTTTTATTGGGAGATTTCTACGTTTCTAATTTCATAAAGGCAGATTATTTTTTTTCTGAATATTCATTTATATTTTCGTTTCAAATTTCCAAACACGTTGACCATTTTTAAATCCGTATCATATTCATTGTACCTTCAATAGAAAAATGTGGCGATAAAAAAACTTTGTGCTTGAACTCACGATTTGTTTAAGCTTCAACGCAACAGGAAAGTTGGGAGGCTTCTTTATGTGTATGCTCATCCACTTCTCAACATTGATTTTTTTGCAGTCAAGAGCACAGGGCTCAAGGTAGAAACCACTCTCTCTCTCTCACTATGTTATTTGTTCAACCTCTCATTGTTATTAATGGAGATTTTTATTATGTTTTTGTTGCTGTCCGACGCCTCCATCGCCACGAGCAGTGGAGGAGCCAGGAATTCTTGCCAGGACGGGCTGTCTTAAGGGTGATATCCGGGGGTTCGGGGGCGGGAGCCCCGGAGCGGAATTTTTTTGAAGTTATTTAAATTATTTTGAGAAAAATCACCAAAAGTCCTATTAGGGGTGCGCTGAGTTTATATTTTGGGCGGGCTGAATTTATATTTTAACACTGTATTTTTTTTTTATAATAAATTAACACTATAATTTTTTTTATTTTTTTTTTTGGGGGCGAGCTGGGACCCCCCCAAGCCACCCCCTGGCTCCGCCCCTGGCCACGAGCCTCATGAGCGTCCTCTACATCATACACAACTTCTCAACATCGTCTCTAATGTCACGGTTAGGCAGTAATTTCCGTTTTTGCAAATATATATTTGCCAAGTTCGAGTATGTATACTTTTTTTCAATTTTTATTGTTTTCTTACATGAGCTATCCTAGATATTTTTTTCATTTAATATTTTTATTATTGACTATTTCTTTAGTAAGAAGGGAGCAACACAAAAAACACTACCATTACTGTCATTTGGGATACGATTAATAGAAAAAGCGAAAAAATGTTACGGAATAACTTAAAAAAAAAAGTAAATTCAAATGCAAATCCGATTATATTATATGGTATTTTTTATTTTGTGATATTGAAACGTTGTAAAAGAAAATATAAATAGGACGAGAGAGATGTAACGTTGAATTAAAGAAGCTTGGCATAAAAACTGAATAAACAGGTGGACACGATTTTGCCAGCCTAAAAAACTTGCTACATGAACAAAATCTATTGTATGAATTTGGGGTCCATTTGTGTCCTGCCGCAGCTTGGTATGAGTGAACTACTCAAACATACAGACATAATACTGATCACGTTATCTCCATCCTTAGTCTTTTGAATTTCTTGGAGACCTGGTGCTAAGTTTATACGTCCGCATGTTGGTTTGGTGCCAAGATGGTCTTGTTCTTGTTTGCAAGTTGGTTTAGTCTTCTTTTGTGTTGAGTCTTGACCTTCTCCTTCTTCTTCTTCACCATAAGCAGCGTTGATGAGCAAGTAGAGTTCCAACCCAACAAATTCTGCAGGTGACTGTGTGAAAATGGCTCCTCAATGATGGTGTCCGAAGGTGCTGTTAACTTGATCACCATTACTTTTTCTGTCAACAGCTTCTTCGATCTTCTTTCTTCAACAGGCGACCTTGTTTACTCTTGTTCGCAGTACGTCCTTTGTTTTTTTGACGTCTATCTTCTATCAGGTGTAGTAGACGCATATGTTTGCATGTGTGGTGTGCTATAAATACTAGAGTCTAACGTAGGTTCGTAGAAGTAAACTCACTACTAGTTTAGTCACTGCAGGACTCGATTTGTTATACAAATGAAATACTTCACTCTAATCAATCCCTCCAAAAAACGGTGCACCAATTACTAATTTTCATATTTATTGTTTTTATCATTCTAGAAATAAGATTTTATATTCCCTCTTGTACTACAAGAAAATATAATTTTTATGACCATCTTAAAAATTGACATAATGATAGTCTTAAAAAAATTGTCTTTTAATGGCAGTATTTTGATAAAGTGTCCAGTAATAAAAAAAAAATTGGCATGACTTATTTATAAATAGTGTTACATAATAAAGTAATTTATATGACCCTTTTTAAATATCTATTATATATAATTATTTTTTTTGTTGCAATTTAAATTAAAATAGTTGTCCAGGTGGCATAAATTTTAGAGGGAGTACGGTTCATCATTTCATCCACCATTCCACTTTCAAGATCACCCCCGCTAAAATCGTGAAATAGTTAGCAGGAGATAGAATTTCAAAAGGATTCAAGGTATCTCTCTCTCTCGATCGATCTATCGATCGCTCTGTGTCTCTCGATCGCCTCTCAATCCTAAGAAATCCTTTTCAATGAACAGGGTAAATAGCTATTCTAAGAAACCCTTTTCTCTCCAATGAATGGTTGATATATGCTCTGGTGGTATGAATGATTGAACAACTATTTTGATATGATTTTCAACCGTTAAATCCTTTCAAAAGTTAATTCAGTCAATGAAAATAGTTAATCCCTTTTGATAGGATTAACTATTTTCATTGAACAACTACTTTGAATTTATCATTTTTTTTTGTAGCCTTATTATTTGATTTCATGTTTTTTCATTCGTACTTAATGATTCGGGTTAGGTTTTTCTTAGATTTATGGTATATTTTAATTTCTTGGAGGCTTTCATACAGATATATCGTTATACACTCACAAATGCACGTACACACATGATGTACTCGATAAAATATCTTGTGTATAAAAGAACCCTATCATTTTCGAATCTTGATTATATTTGTAATTTTCAGCAGTTGCTAAAATCATAATAGTTGAACATTGTCAACATAGAACAATTTACCACTATCAAATAAGAGTGAGCATTATGAAGATTAATTATCAGAAGGCTTGTGCATTTGTATAAGTCAGTACAATCGTCAGAACCTATAAAAAATATGGAATTACCTGTATATTTAGGGCTTTAACTATAGCAACACCAATCAAAAGTAGAAGTAATACATCTCAGTCAAGAGTTAATTTTTATTCAGCATGTATTATTTTCAAAACCGATTTTATATTTAATAGAAAAGTGGTTTACAAGATATACCATATTCTTTTTGTTATTTGAATTAAAATGTAGTTATTAAATGTAAAATTCAATGGTGACTAAAGAAGGTTAATACAAATTTTCTCAAACTATTTCTTTGGCGTTATACAGTTCATTTACATAGTATTTTACCGTTTGTAGTATCAAGCAAAGCAATATATAATTCAATAACAGGGTTATTGAATTACACATTCCTTGTTTCAGGATGATATTCGATCATTATACAACCATTGTTTCTTATGTATCGGAATTTTTATTATGTATGCCTTACGGTTGTATTTTCCTATATATATATATATATATATACACACACACACTAGCTGAATGCCCGTGCCTGAAGGCACGACGAAAATTTCCAAAGTGCATAATTGCAAAAGGGCAAAAATTTCATTCCCCAATAAAATAAAGTGTAATTTAAATGAAAATGGTCATAATCTCCTTATGTTTAAAGTACTATCCATGCTTAACAAATAGTTCAACGACATTCAAATAGTCTAAACTCATCAAACAAATTCACATATAATTTTGCAAAACCTATGAAAAAAAAAACACATAGTACTACTCTGCTAAATATATATAGCTATATATTGGTAAAAAAATTAATATTAAGTAGAATAATAAAGAAAAATATGTGATTGCATCAAAATACCAAGTTAATCTCAATTTTAAAATATTTAATTTCGACCACACCTATCCACAATCTAAAAAAAATTGATGAATTAATCAACCCAAAAATAAATGCAAAAATGGATGGATGTGTTATATATCATATTATTCATACAAATTAACAAAAAAATACAGATACTTTATAACATGGCAAGTGTAACACCCCGTAAATCCAAGGACCTTTAATTAAATAAAATTTTTGTAAAAAAATAATTTCTTTTATCAGGAGGAATAAAATCCACGATTATTGAACTTGTAAAATTCGAGGAATTTATTAATCTGGAGAATTGAGGATTAAATATTTTGGACTATTTTATGTCGCCTTTTTGAGACCTTAAAGTTGCAAGATATTATAAATTAATTCGTATGGCAATTTGGAGTGCACGATTGAATCCAAATGGGTCAAAATAGTTGGAAATGAGTGGCCATATGTATATATTGAGTTTCAGGACTTAATTATACATAATTGATCTCCAAATAAAGAGTTTGGGTCATTTTTAGGAGGTGACTAATAACCTTCACTTGTATTGTTGGGCAATAAGGAGTCTTTGGGAGGTTTTCTCCTCCCTTCGCTGGGTGGAGTGGGTGTTGTCCAAGTCTGTGAGAGTTGTCCTGAAGTCATGGCACCCATTTAAGTGCTCGAAAGGTGCTAAAGAAATATGGAGAAGAGCTCCTCACTATACATTTTGGACGATTTGGAGGGAGAGAAATGCGAGGTTCTTTGAACGTAAGGGAATGGATCCTTCAAGATTATGACACCTTTTGCTTGAGTTCTCTAATGATGTGGTGTAGAGAAAACCACAATAAATCTATCTTTGTTTTTTTGGACTTTTTCGAGGAGATAAATAGAGTTCAGTTATCTATTTAATTGGGGTGGGGGTCGTATGTCTTTGGACCCTATAGTTGCCTATTTCTCTTTTTTTATTCGCTTGTGATGTATCTACACCTTATGTACAGGTCCTGTCGCCTTGGCGGTTTCTTACTATAATCTTTTATTTATACAATAAATTAAAAAAAGATATATATATATTAAAGTAGGAAACTTACGTATGTCATAAGCTTGATCTATGACATCACAAAATATATTTTTTTTGTAATACCCACTTTGCCCCTCAAATATTTGGTATATATAATAAGTAATAATGGTATTTTTACTGTTCCATAAACACATAAGATCTTTAATGGTTTAGATTTGACCCAACAACGCAAAAAGCAATGGTTAAGATTGAACATTGCCCCTCCAAAATCGTTTGTCCAGACTTTGTGACTTAACTTTAACTTCTTTTATTTTCAGTACTTCTACAGTTGATCCATAAAATGTGACTTGAACTTCTTTCATTTCGAGTACTACTAGGGTGGCTGGAGAGCAGGTACATAGGTTGGTATTGTGCCCACTATAGGAATATTGAATTTTTTCGACATAAATTAAATGCCGAGTAACGTGACAGTGAAGAAGAAGGTGATTGGTCGTCTCCTCCTTCTTGCACAACCAACACCGGTTGGCCATTTTCCTTCCTCGTTTCTGCAATCCCTCAGTCGTCAAAATAGTCTATCCAACCGTTGTCCACATAAAGAAGCTAACTTTATGGGTACGAACTCTGCCAAATCAACTTCCAAGGAAGAGAGGCACTCCCACTGCCCCTAAGCACATTATAATAATTCTTAACCGAAAAAGGGCATCCTAAGAGCCCGTCCACCTCAAACCATCAGAAGCATCGGATGGAATAGTGCCGAATTCAGCCACTCAAAGAACACCTCCGCCTCCTCCAACTCCCAATCCCTAAGCCCTCTTCTAAACTTCGGATCCCACACCACACGACCTCCAACCCTCTTCCTATGATCCTCTATAGTCCCCTCTCTATCTCCCCCAATATGATACATCCCTAGATAAATATCCTCTAGAGAGCCTCCATCACCCCATTTATCTTTCTAAAATCTGATATGATTCCCTCTCCCTATCCAGAATTAAGTATACTTAGAGAAAACATCCCACCTATGAGAAATACACTTCCACAAACCCACCCCATTAGTAGATTGCCCCTCCCTTGGGCCCCATCCAAACGGGTCAGCCCCATGACTAGCCATCGTCACTTTACTCCATAGCCTGCCCTCCTCCCTATTAAACCACCACAACCACTTGCCTAGTAAAGCCTTGTTGAAATCGGCTAAACTTATCACCCCCGCCCACCCTCCTTCTGCGGCAAGCACGCCTCATCCCAACTCACGAGATTGTATTTGAATTGATCATCATGTCCTCTCCACAGGAAATTCCTCATCAACTTGTTGAGTCTTTTGCCAACTTAACCAGGCAAGGGGAGAACAAACATGAAATACGTCAGAAGACTCGATAAAACAATTATGATCAACGTTAACCTTCCCCCCTGGACAAATAACTATGCTTCCAACCTGCTAACCTCCTTTGGACCCTCCCAAGAAACGGATCCCACATCAAAGTGGGCTTGAACTTATCCCCCAAGGGGAGGTCGAGATAAATTTTTAGAAGCGACCCGACCGTACACCCAAGTACTTCAGCTAAAAAACCCACGTTGTCGCCCCCATCGATGGCAAACATCTCGCTCTTTCTGACCCTGATGCGGAGCCCCGACACTACTTTAAAACACACCAGCATCAACCTCAACGTCCTCACCTCATCCACGGTCTCCCCAGAGAAAATAATAGTATCGTGTGCAAATAGAAGGTAGGATATCACGACGGGTTGGGAAACCCCAACCCCAATAGTGAAGCTAGAGACTAGGCCTCCCTGCACCGTACGACTCTTCATCCGGGAAAATGCCTCCTTAACCTGAATAAAGAGGAAGGGGGATAAAGAGTTGCCCTGCCTAAGACTCCGAGAACTCGAGAAGAAACCTTCTGGCACCCCATTCACCAAAGCAGAGAAATTGACAGTCGAGACACATCTTTTCATCCAGCGACACCACCGGTCCCCGAAACCCATCCTTCTTAGAAGATAGAAGATAAAATCCCTGTTCACATGATCATAGGCCTTCTCATTATCAAGGTTGCAAATAATTCTCGGTATCCCACTTCCCAACCTAGACTCGATGCACTCATATGCCACCAATACCACATCAAGAATCTGACGGTCCCCCACAAAAGCGCATTGAGCATCGGACACAAGAGGATCAATCACCTTTTTAAGCCTAACCGATAAGACCTTAGAAATGAGCTTCTAAACACTACTAACAAGACTGATGGGTTTTAAGTCTCTCACATTCGTTGCTCCACCTTTCTTAGGCACCAAATTAACAAACCTAGCGTTCAGACTCATAAAAAAGTAACCCTTATCATAGAACTCAGAGAAAATTGCCATCACATCCTCCCTGAGAACCGTCCAGCAATGCTCAGAGAAGGCCATAGTTAACACATCAGGGTCGGGTGCCTTGTCCCCACACATAAACCTTAATGCCTGGACCACCTCATCCTCCGAGAACATCCTTTCCAACTGAATAACATCCTCCCCTAATATGCTAGCCACCGGAAGATCATCTAAGTGGGGACGTCCTGCCCCTTCTCCTATCACACTCCAGTAAGATAGGGGAGTGATCAGAAGTAACCCTTGGAAGATAGGACTAAGTTTCCCCTGTAAAATGCTCCTCCCACTCGTTAGAAAGAAGAAGACGATCAATCCGTGAAAAGGAAGGAATGTTCCTTAGACTCGACCATGTAAATAAACCTTCCTCCAAAGAAATTTCCACCAAATACAACTCATCGATGAAGTCAAATAAGTGACGTGTAAAAGCATTCAATCTCCCCCACCGCTCCTCTCACAAGGGAATCGAATAATGTTGAAATCACCCCCCGTACACAACGGAACGCCCCAAACAGTTTTGGCCCCCGCCAATTCCTCCCATAAATCATTGCAAACCAACTCCACAACTAGCTCATAAAATCACAAAAAACTCCAAGTAAAGCCATCCTCTAAATTTCTGAATAAACAAGAAACGGACCTAGATCCCACTAACATATCAATCTTCTCCACAACTCTATCATCCCACATAATAAAAATCCGTCCTGACGTCCCCTCATAATCAAGGCAACACCACTCAATACAAAGCCCTCCCCAGATAGACTGCACCAACTCCCTATCCAAAACACCCATCTTTGTCTCTTGTAAGCAGACAACATCCGGTCTCCACCGCGATAAGGCTCCACTAACTACACCTCTTTTCTTGGGATCATTCAATCCCCGTACCTTCCATGAAATGATGCGTAGATTCATAAATTATAACTTAAAACACCCCCTTCTACAACCTCTACCCTTCCCCTCCGCCTTTCTTCTAAAACACGGAACAACGCAAAAACATCCTTCTCGTTCACTATATATGATACCCCTAGAAATTTACTAAAACATCCAATCATAATACAAACCCAATCCTCCACCTCCCCCTCTAGGTACTTCACGATACTACCACCCCCGGACACCTCCCCCTCCTCCTCTAATTCCTCAATATCAACCCAAAGTTTAGGGCACGAAAATCCCAAATTACACAACTTCTCCTGTCCACTCAAAGATTCCCCCGAGGTGCTAGAAACATCTTGGACATCCGCTACCTACTCTAACTCTTCTAAACCCCTTTCCATAATCGTACACAGCGGGACACCACTATGAATGCCTGCACTAGGTGAGCACCCTGGATCACCACCCACAGAGGACCCATCACTGAACTCCCTCTGAACCTCTAACTTGCTAGCTCCGCAACCCTTCATAGTTCCACCAGTCTTCCACTTAACTGATCTAGTTTTTGCACTAATTCCCAGCAGCATAAAAGATTTAATATTTTTAAGACCATGCATTGAATTGACCAAGTAAATATCCTTGTTACCACCATGAGAACGCACTGATTTCTTAGACACACTCTCCTGCCTTTGCGTACCTTTACAACCACCTGACGAAAAATGGACTAAGTCTTCGACTTGCTCATTAGACGTGCTAGGAATGCACCTCCCATCATAAAACATGTGCCTTAGTTCCTCCCTAAGAAACGAATAGGGGCCCACCATACTCACCCTTTCATCATCCACACAATTTACTTTGGCAAGAGACCCATCTCCACATGAAATTTTTTTAACACAAGAGTTCACATGAAAAAACGCACTTGACTTTGCACACAAAGATGTGGTCTTGGTATCCCCATAATTACTCACATCTTCCAAATGGTTAATCACCCTAGGACCCGCTGACTTATAAAAATAAGTCTCTATCAGATACTGCTGCACTCAACCTAGGATGACAGACCTCCGTAGCAAGGATAAGCGTCGTATCCCCCTTTTTCTCCATCACGAGAGATTTATTTCGCACACTTCTAGGAAAGTACGTCTCTTGCAGGCAAACGTCGGCCAACGCGAGCTCTGCTTTAGATCCATCACTGTCAGACGTGACAACCCCATAGGTTGATGGCTCTACGGCCACCACTGGACAAGAACCTGCTACCAGAGTAGCTACCACCTCCTTATTCTTACTTGGAGCCCAAGCCACTATCTTAGGCATCAAAATCCTTGGCATAGGCCTCCTTCTTAGCTTTTCGTCCTCCACGAACGTTGCCATTGTCTCCGGGAACGGGCAGATACGAACCTCCAGTTTAACACTTTAACTCCCTTCGACCAGACCTATCCGCCTCAGCACTACAAGACCTCACCTTAGGCACATAATAGTCACCTTAATAATAGCAATCCCCCATGTCTTCAATCAAAATGGGTAAACGAAACACCCACCCACCAGCGTTAACGAATACTGCTTTCGGGATAAAATGATTCCCTTTAATTAGGATTCTTGCCCACCTAAGTTCTTCCCCCGTCTGCGTGACCTCATCCACCATAGAGAAACCCCAACATCTATCACCAATGGAATAAAAAACTTCCTCTCCCCAAAGGTATAGAGGTAAACCCATTACCCTGATCCAACGAGAACCTGGTTTCCGAACATTCTTAGGACTGTAGCCTAGAGGATGCCACCTATCAAGACACAGAGGCGATCCAAAGAATCACCATTTCTTCAAGCTAAAAATTATGGTAGCCTCAGCTTCCGAAGAGAAAGCAATACAGAAAGTATAGGGAGACAAAACACGGGTCATAGTCCCACCGATGGTCTCCTAATGCTCCTTGACCCATGCCTTCATTTTCTCAAGAGACGAGGGAACAATTCCAGCGTCGCCCACCCTACCCACCAACGCCCGCCTAAAGAACTTGACTCTAGACGTACATGAGTCATCAGATATGCAGAAGTCTACATTACTAGAACCATCAACCTGAATAGAAATGGGAGAGAAAGGCTAGGGGTCCAACTTGGCATCTTGAAGATAAGATTTCTTCATCTTCATCAGTTTGATGGTGTTACCTCAAATTGTTTACAATTATTTGTCATATAAAAAAAAATTTATTACTTAAATTATATACGACTAAATACGACTAACATTTGGGAAAGGAATTTTTGCCGTTTTGTAATTACGTACTTTGAAAATATTGCTCTTTTATGGTTACGTACTGTGGAAATGGGCATTCCCCTAATATATATATATATATATTTATATATATACCGACACTATGATGCTACGACACGCACAAGCTATATTAGGTTTACAAAAAATAACAAAACGGTCAAAATCTATATAAAGGTACTAAAAAAAGTAAAATAGCACGAAAAAAAATTATAAAACATATATTAAAAAATAATAACAATATTACTACACACAATAGGGCAACCTTTGAAATGTAGCTAGGGATAGTCTTGGCTGGGGCTTTGGGCTTGGGGAATTGTTACGAGACTAAATTTTGGCACATTTGACTGTAACATTGTCGTATTTCCCTTGATTTAATGCATTTGAAACTGCAAATGCTAATTGATCTACAAGATAACATACACGCACATCAGACCAGGTTTTTTTCGAGAACTAGCAATTAAGGTGTGTCTATTTGGACTATGATTTTAACACTTTTGAGTGCTTATCATAAGTCGTCATTAAGTTCTTCAACACCAAAGATTGTATTGAAGAAAAGAAACAACGAAAAAACCTACTAAAATAATTTTTGAATATCTTAATTATTTGTAACTATTGGATGTAAGTAAAAGAACAATATTAAGTCTTCATTATAGATGCTAAGTGTAAACTCGCGCGATGCGTGGTAGCCGATTTGATGTTTGAGGTAAAAAAATATTCAAAAACAATTGACTGGAAATTGGGACATAATTCTTTTATAGATTTCATAAAAAAATGGACTATTATAAGAAAAGATAAAACAACTTGAACAAAAAAAAGGATAAAATCTCACAATTAAAAACTATGTCAATATCAAATCTATCTTCTTATATATGATAGGACTCAAATTTATACGAGAAAATAATCAAAATGGTCATTCCATATTGAATCAAACTATCAAAATAATATGTCCTCATAGTTAAAACTAAAAAATGGAAATTAAAAATAGATTCTTCTCGCAAGAGAAATTTAAAATCCGCAACACAGTTTGCAAACTGATTTTCTTTTCCACTTTGAACCAGCTAGACGAAGCTTGCAAAAATTATTCACTACTTAAATATATACCTATGTGATATAGATAAAAATATATGCTTAAAACGTAAAATCGACATTAAACATTTATATATATATATATATATATATATATATATATATATATATATATATATATATAATTTCCTTTTTAGATTTATTAAGATACATAATGTTCTTAAAACAGATATTGAACTTAGTTGAGTAATTTTTCTTGTTATATATTAGACATATTTTCAAACAGCATCTGATGTTTTGGATTATGGACATCTTTGAATCCCCTGGATGAAAATTGGAGTTAACATTAATGGTAATTCTGACAATATTAATGGTGGGTTCTTTTCTTGTATCTAAGTACTATCTACTATGTCAAATACTTATCAAGACTCAAAGTTATGCTCTAAAAGTGATCTATTTGAAATTGTTTTAGATAGTTTTGAAGATCCCAAGCACAACCCAGTAGCAAAAAGATTTAAGTGGTCCCTAATGATGTGCTGATTTTCTAATTTTCCAAGAACAACACTGTTTTAGATAGTTTTTCTAAGCTTGATTGAACCTGGTGCTAGCTTTGTTGATGCTCTCTATATCAAAATTCTCTCCTTATGAGGTCTCTACTGATGTGCTATTTTTTTTTAATCTAAATAATTAGTGGTAACAGTGGAGGATTTAGGATTTATGCTTGAGGGCAAATGCGGGGGGGGGGGGGGGGGGGGTCGGTTACAGGAGCCCCCCTGGGGCGAATTTCTTTTGGTTTAATTGGAATTTTATACAAATTATAACTTTAATTTCTACTTTCATTTTAGAAGAACTAAATGTTTAAATTTCTCTTTTACATTGACCAACACCTTTTTACACTACGATGGTTAACTTTTTGCCAGGCCAAGCTGACAATTGAGACTCTGAGAAACACTTTCATTTATTAATGTTTTTTTACCTCTATAGTTTATTATAATCTTTAATGGGTACTTTGTTTTTGCTTTTATTTTTTGCGTTAAAGCATTATGTGCTTTTACACGATGTGAAGTAGATGTATTTCTGGAATATGATCATGCATACTTTTAATAACAGGTGACTTATTTGGGGTACATAAAAAGATGGGAAGATTAAACTCACATCAATGGAACCAAATCATGGTAAACTCAGTTTGTACCTTGGATTTACTATTGAAATAAATACATTAATGTTCTCCAATGTACTTCTTTCGTGCTCTAAATCACCTACAATATATAGTATTATATATTGATTTGTAACATGACCGAACAAATTGAAAACATCGACGAGTACATATGTTTTAAAAATTGCAAAATTTCAAATGATTTGGAGTAGATGAAGTTTTGGATTACGTGCATTCAGATTTAAAAAAAGGCGCTTTTGGGAAGATATTCTACGAGAGATTTTGAAGATTTTTTAATAGATTTTCAGTAGAAAATTTCTTGCAAGTGTTTCTGTATTTTTTCATTCTAGTTGTAGATATGTTTGGCACGTTGGGATCATTTAGCTTCAAAAGGATGGGATTACTCAAGCCATGATTATTCAAAATGGTGAGGTTAATATTTATAAGCTATAGAGATATGGGGTTAAGATTAAGTTATTTGGTTATCTGTATATAGTTATCTGATTATGTTATTTGTTAATTTATGGTGTAAAAGATTTATGAAGTATAAAGATGCTTGGGAAGAGCTTAAACTGATCTTTGCCAAAAATGGTGAGAAATGTTGTTATGGTTGATTCGTTGAGGAGGGGAAAAAGAAAAAAACTAGTGATGTGGAAAAAAGATGACAGCTGGAAATTTATTTGCTCGTTTTTCAGTAGTGATGAACACAAGGTAATAATTTTCAATGTATGTTTTATGCTAATTTTTTTTTTCTTACATTTTAGTAAATTAACTTGAAATATATCACTTTTTTGTTGCAAAAATTTGATAGTGCAACATATTCTTTTATTTTTCTTTGTAGAAAGATTTGATTGAGTTGCAAAAATGCTCGGAGGATTCTGATGACGCATCAATCTGTCAGAAAGGCCTTGGAAAGAGTTCGGTATACATGAGGGTCTTGGATGGCAGAACCAAAAGTTACAAACCAAGATTGTAGATTTAAAAATCCTACTCCAAGGGCATAAGTCGAAGATGACTGCAATGAAGGCTTCCTTATTGCAGGAAAAAGATGCTGGAAGATATCCCTGAAGGATCTTCTGCCCCTTTTAATCAATTTGCATGATGACAGTGTTTATTTTATCATTTTATTTGTGATGAGAACTAGTTTAAACTCATTTCTCAGTTATTTACTTTTGAGCTTCATTGTGATTATTAGCAAGGAATTTTATTTATCGCAAAATATCTTCTGCAACGAAATAAATGTTGCTGAAACCTATTGTCATAAAGGTGATTATTATTTGCAATTGAAGGCGTCTTTTTTTTTTTGCAACGAAGTCTTAAGTGTTACGAAAGACTTTTATCAACGAAATATTAACATTTATAAATGAATTTTAATTCTCTCAAAATATCTTTTGCGAGGATTTATTAGTATCTTTTGCAACAAAATATTCATTGTAAAAGATTTTTGGTACAAATATGAGAAGTTTTTGCAACGAAAAAGCTTTTTCTTTTCCAACGAATTATTTCGTTGCAATATATTTTTAGTGACGATGACAAAATTTCCTTGCAAAAGATCTATAGCATGATGGCTAGTGTAAGGAACGTCGCAAGGAAAAAAAACGTTGCAAAAGGTATTTTGCAACAAAAGTAAACATTTTGCAACGATTTTTTTCCTTGATAAAGCCATAATTCTTGTAGTGGTATAACTTTGAGAAATAAAATGTGCTACGTAGATTGTTTTTGATTTAGTAGATATAGCATTTTAGAGTATATAATAGATGTGAGGAACATTGTTATTGAAATTAATTGAAGGCTTTGCTGCGTTAACTTTATCAGAGGTGAAGTAGATCATGCTATAGAAGTAGTGTATGGATAAAATGGTAATTTAATAATATTTCATAGATTAACAACTATAATTACATTTACACCCTTAGAATATGTTTCTACTGAAGTGTTTATGTTAACAATAGATTAACAATCTCTAGTGTTAAAGAACTCTTTTCCTACTAAAACTATGATATTGGATACGATCAATAAAAAAAGCGAAAAAAATTACGGAATAACTTTAAAAAAAAAGTAAATTCAAATGCAAATCCAATTATATTATATTGTATTTTTTGTTTTGTGTGATTCTAGTCCTTCGGATATTGAAACATCGTAAAAGAAAATATAAATAAGACGAGAGAGATGTAACATTGAATTAAAGAAACTGGCATAAAAACTGAATAAACATGAAAACCTGAAAACATAACAGGACACAATTTTGCCTGCCTAAAAAACATGCTACATGAACAAAATCTATTGTGTGAATTTGGGGTCCATTTGTGTCTTGTGCCAGCTTGGTATGAGTGAACTACTCAAACATGCAGACATAAAACTGATCACGTTATCTCCATCCTTAGTCTTTTGAATTTCTTGGAGACCTGGTGCTAAGTTTATACGGCCGCATGTTGGTTTGGTGCCAAGATGGTCTTGTTCTTGTTTGCAAGTTGGTTTAGTCTTCTTTTGTGTTGAGTCTTGACCTTCTCCTTCATCTTCTTCACCATAAGCAGCGTTGATGAGCAAGTAGAGTTCCAACCCAACAAATTCTGCAGGTGACTGTGTGAAAAATGGCTCCTCAATGATGGTGTCCGATGGTGCTGTTAACTTGATCACCATTACTTTTTCCGTCAACAGCTTCTTCGATCTTCTTTCTTCAATAAGCGACCTTGTTTACTCTTGTTCGCAGTACGTCGTTTGTTTTTTGACGTCTATCTTCTATCAGGTGTAGTAGACGCATATGTTTGCATGTGTGGTGTGCAATAAATACTAGAGTCCAACGTAGGTTCCTAGAAGTATACTCACTACTAGTTTAGTCACTGTAGGACTCGATTTGTTATACAAATGAAATACTTCACTCTAATCAATCCCCCCAAAAAACGGTGCACCAATTACTAATTTTCATATTTATCGTCTTTATCATTCTAGAAATAAGATTTTGTATTCCCTCTTACTTGTACTACAAGAAAATATAATTTTTATGAGCATCTTTAAAATTGACATTATGACAGTTTAAAAAAACTTGTTTCAAAAAATAAAATATATGTAATTTAATGGCAGTATTTTGATAAAGTGTCCAGTAATTAAAAAAAAATTGTCATGAGTTGTAAATGGTGTCACATTATAAAGTAATTTATATGACCCTTTTTAAATATCTATTATATATAATTAATACTTTTATGACCATTTAAATTAAAATAGTCATCCATGTGCCATAAATTTTAGAGGGAGTACGGTTTATCATTTCATCCACCATTCCACTTTCAAGATTTCGAGTTAATAGGAGGGACCCAAAAGGTTTGAGAGATGAAAGGCGGGGATGGAAGCTCTCACCACTACTTCCGGGCTAAAGATGTCAGGTTCAGGTTGTCCAAGGAGTATATTGGCAGCGACTTTCAGTTCAGACTGTGTTCCGATAGCGAGAAGGGTGTCAAGGAGTTGATGTTAGTCAAAGGGGAGGTGTTGTGGCTGAGTTCCTGCCTGTGGAAGGCATCCAAGCATTCCGGGAACTTTTTTCAAATGCGACAATATGCGGACCGTAAAATCATGGCGTTCTCGTCTCGGATTGGAAAGGTAGGTTTTTTCAACATTGTAATCAGGAAGAACAATTCGAGGATGCAAGTTCAGATACCGGAATGCTTCCCGGGGAAAGGATGGGTGGCAGTGTGTCATATTTTTAGGAGGGTAGAATCTTTTGTGGTCTGTAAGAAGACTGGTCAAGAGCTTAAGATGAAGGGTAAGGTAGTAGAAGGTAAAACTTATCTGAAGGCTGCCATGGTGGAGACTTGGCCGTTTTCGGCTATTAATATCTCTTATAACCCCAAGCTTGAGATGGACCTGGCAGTTGAAGATGACTCATGTTGTTCCAGAATTGAGTTTTTTCATAAAGCTTTGATCGGTCAGTTTGGAAACCCTCAGAGCTCTTCGCCGGGGAGGGACAAGGTTTTACGTTGGGCTGAGTCTCGATGGAAACCGGTGGGAGGTCTTCAAGTGAGACAGCTGAATGCGTCATTATTTCTCTTTATGTTGGCTTCTGTAGAAGAGGGTGCTAGAATTCTGGAGGAACGTGGTTGGAAGTTTGAGGGAGAACCTGTTTGTTTGTTAAGGTGGCATCAATTAGCTGGCTTCTCGCAAGTCCCATGTGATTTGGGTTACCGGTGGATTCGTGTGATGGGTCTTCCCCTTCATCTTTGGGGGGAAGAAGTCTTTAGTGCCATTGGTGAGAAGTGTGGAGGCTTCATCAAAGTAGACTTTGCTACGTTGACAGGAGAAGAAACTCAGTGGGCGAGAATTCTTGTGAGTGGTTCTAGTGTGCTTCCGTCTAAAATCAAGATTGGTGTAGGGGGCTGGGTTTTTCTCTTGAATGTTTGTGAGGAGATTCAGGAGTGTGTTTTCGGTGATGTTAATACTAGTAGAAATGGTGGGGTTTATCTAGATACTCGTCTCAGTAATATTCATGGTTTGTTGGGGAATCAACCATCCTCTTCCATCACTGGTTCTGAAATGGGTATCTCGGAGAATAGAGGCGGGAAGGAGCTGTGTGTAGAGGAGTCTAGAGAGGAGCGGCAGGAGGGCGTAACTGGATTGCCGGATGGTCCGGTCAAGCCTGTGGGGCGTCCGACACAGGGTGACTGCGTCAGCAGCGGGTTGGTGGCCAACACGTCTGTTGACAGATGTGAGGGGTCTGAGTTATCTGAGGGTGCGGCTGCAGATTTTCTGGGAATGGAGGTTGGTAACAGCGGCCCATGCATTGTCCCTTTCGTGTCAGATAAGGGTCAATGTCATGGATTAAGGAAGCAAGGAAAGAAGCACAGTTTACAAAGGTCTGCTGAAGCGGACAGCACACATAAGGCTACGCCAATTAAAGTTATATTGGCCAGGAATAGTGGGTCTGGTAGTGCAGAACTTTCTGTAGATAACAATGATAACCATATGGTTTTAGGCAAGGTACTACGTAGCCCTCTTGCATCAGACTTTATAGGACCAGAATTGACTAAGGTAATGAAAGGGCAGAGAGATGACGAGTTTCGGCCAAAGCTTGGGTCAGTGCAGGAGGGGAATAAATTAGGGGGGGGTAAGGAATTGTGTGGGGTCAGTAATTGGAGGTACAAAGGAGCAGAATCTTGTGCGGAAATAGCGGTAGATGGGTCTGTGGCTCTTGACTTAAATATTGAGAGGCTTAAGGAAAAAGTGGCTATATTTAGTAAGGATCCGGTGTCGTCAAAAACAAGTCTTAATAGAAATAAAAATATGTATGTTGGTAATGCCATGTTAGGACTGAAAAATATCAAGGCCCTCAGGAGCTCGGGTAAAAATGGAAAAAAAGTTTTGGCTTCGAGTAAGGAGGGTGTCAATAAAAAATTTTTGCAGACGGGTCTTAAAAGGGAGGGAAAAGCTAATAAGGGCGAGATATCAGGGACATTCAGTAGTAACAAGGTGGCGGTGATGGCTAGTGAAACTATCTCCTCGTCTGAAGTTGGGTGCGGGGAGCTGCGAGATATTCCGTTGCCGGTTAGACAGGGAGTAAGGGGGAGTGGCTCGAGCATTGAAGATTTAAATAATTCTCGCCTCTGGGTGGACATTGTTATCCCGGAGCAAGAGGGTGAGGCTATGAGAAATGAGCAAGAAGTATGGGATGAGGACCCGGTGGGATGGAAAGAAGACATGTTAGAAGTTATTAGTAAAGACTCGGGGGTCACTTTTGAGGGTTTCGAGAGAGAAGCATGGGCTTTATTCGAGAAAATTGAGAGGGGGAGTGGGGACGGGGAAAGGGAGAAAGATAAGGAGGTGGATTTAGTTTAAAGTATCATTTGTTCAATGAATCTTCGTATTATTTCGTGGAATGTTAGGGGGATGAACGACAGAGATAAGAGAGGGGTGATTGGGGGGGCCATTGCTAGGTGGAAGCCCGATATTTTGTGCCTTCAGGAGACTAAGATGAGCCATATGGATGCTAGTTGTATCAGTTCCATCTGGGGCGGGAGGGGGGTTAAATGGGTAAACTTAGATGCTGATGGTGCTTCGGGAGGGGTGTTGATTTTGTGGAATTCGTCAGTGGTTGAATTGGTTGAGGCAATGAAGGGAGAATGGACCCTCTCTTGTCTGTTTAAAAATTTTGAGGATGGGTTCATCTGGAGCTTCTCGGGCATTTATGGTCCAGTGGAGGATGCATGTAGATGGGAGTTGTGGGAAGAACTGGCAGGGGTGAGTAGGGTGTGGGATGTGCCCGTTTGTTTGGGAGGGGATTTCAATGTGGTGAGGTTCTCAGGGGAAAAAAGTGGTGGTGGAAGAATTGATAGGTATATGCGTGATTTCTCGGATTTTATTGATGACTTGGAGCTGATGGATCTTCCGTTGGTGGGCGGGCTTTTCACTTGGTCTAGCTTTCGGGATAGGCCTGCCATGTCTCGCCTGGATCGTTTTCTTGTTTCCAAGGAATGGGAGGAGCATTTTCCTGGGGTTGTTCAGTCGTGCTTGCCTAGGGTGACCTCGGATCATTGTCCCATCTTATTAGAGTGTGGGGGTCGGAGAGAGGGTAGTTCGCCGTTTAGATTTGAGAATATGTGGCTTAAGGAGCCTGATTTCGTGGAGAGAGTTGGAGGATGGTGGTCTAGTTATGTGGCGGAGGGGAATGCTAGTTTTAGGTTGGTATCCAAATTGGGCTTTCTTAAAGAAGATTTGAAAAGGTGGAATAAAGAGGTGTTCGGGAATATCCGTCTGGGTACTACTAGTTTATTGGAGGAAGTCAGGAGGCTTGATGAGAAAGAAGGGAGATTGGGTCTTTCGGAGGAGGATAAAAGAGTTAGGGAGGGTAAAAAAGGGGAGATCGGGAAGAGACTCATTCAGGAAGAAATTAGCTGGAGACAAAAATCTAGAGCGCTGTGGTTGAAAGAAGGTGATTTAAACACCAAGTTTTTCCATAAGGTGGCAAATTCGCATAGACGCGGTAATCATATTCGAAGCATCCAAGTGGGGGGAGTGGTATTTGAAGAGGATAGAGAGGTTAGGGGGGCCATTTCTCAGTTCTTCGAAGGGCTGTTCAAGGAAGAGCAGGGGTGGCGGCCCTCTCTGGATGGGGCTGAGTTCGAGCGTATTTCCTCTTCGGAGGCAGACGATTTAGAGGGTCCATTCACCGAAGAGGAGGTGGGGAGAGTATTGAATTCGATGAGTGGGGATAAGGCGCCGGGTCCCGACGGATTCTCGATGGCATTTTTTCAGCACTGTTGGACTGTGATCAAAGGGGAGGTGATGGAGTTTTTCCATGAATTCTACGACAGAGGTTACTTTGTTCCGAGGTTGAATGCGACTTTTATCACCTTGATCTCCAAAAAGGGGGGATCTATTGATATCAGGGATTTCAGGCCTATTAGCTTGATTGGTGGCATTTACAAACTTCTTGCTAAGGTGTTGTCAGTTAGGCTCAGAAAGGTTATTGATCCTCTGATTTCTGAGTCTCAAAATGCGTTTGTGGGAGGCAGACAGATTCTCGATGCTGTTTTGGTTGCTAATGAGTGCGTGGAATCCAGAATTAGAAGTGGTGCTCCGGGCTTAGCATTCAAGCTTGACATCGAAAAGGCGTATGATCATGTCAATTGGGACTTTCTTTTGTATTTGTTAAGGAGGATGGGGTTTGGTGATCGGTGGTGTCGATGGATCGGTAGGTGTGTTAAGACGGCCAGATTCTCCGTTCTGATCAATGGCGTCCCTGAGGGATTTTTTGCGAGCTCTCGTGGTCTTCGTCAAGGGGACCCGCTGTCCCCCTTTCTTTTCATTTTGGTCATGGAGGCGTTCAGTCGGATGATGGGTAAGGTGATCCAAGCCGGATGGATCAGGGGGTTTTCTTTAGGGGCCCCGGGCCCTTATAGGGTGTCTGTATCTCATCTGTTATTTGCGGACGATGCGATCGTCTTCTGTGATGCTGACCTAAGGCAAGTGCGCGCTCTGAAGTTATTTCTTACTTGTTTTGAGGCGGTTTCGGGTTTGAGAATTAATGCGAGGAAGAGCGAGGTCATCCATATTGGGGGTGAGGCTATGACGGATGAATTCGGTGGCATCATGGGGTGCAGATTAGGGTCTCTCCCTTGTTCTTATCTTGGGCTCCCTCTTGGTGCTAAGTATAAGTTAAAATCTATCTGGGATCCGGTGTTGGAGAGAATGCGTAGGAAATTGGCAGGTTGGAAGAATGGGTTTTTGTCGAAAGGGGGGAGACTCACGTTGATAAAGAGCTCGTTGTCCTGCTTGCCTACTTATTTTATGTCCATTTTGCCTATTCCTGTGGCTGTTCGTCTTAAAATGGAGAAACTGATGCGAGATTTTATGTGGAGAGGCGCGGAGGTTAGTTTTAAGCACAGTCTGGTTAAGTGGGAGGAGGTCTGCAAGCCGATAAAGGAAGGGGGGGCGGGTGTGAGAAACTTGGCCAACTTTAATAAGGCTTTGCTGGGTAAGTGGATGTGGAGATTTTCTCGGGAGGAGCATAGGTTGTGGAGAAGAGTTGTTTATGCTAGAGGGGGTGGTACTCTTTTTGGGTGGGGGCCGGTGGTGGCGACTCTTCCTCACGGTATGGGATTGTGGAAACATATTGCGAAGGAATGGAGATCTTTTTCCAGTCATATCGAGTTTTCCCTTGGGAGAGGTGACAGGATCAGATTCTGGAAAGACAAGTGGGGGGATCAGGGGTCCATTCAGGAGCTATACCCAGGGATGTTTAACCTTGGCGGAAATCAAGATGGTTTGGTGGTGGAGCACATTTCGATTAGCGGGGAGGGGGTGATATGGAATCCTCAGTTCAGAAGAAGATTGTGGGATTGGGAGCTGCAGGAGGCGGATTTATTCTTTCAATGGTTGGGATCGGCCCCCTGCCCGACGGTTATGGAAGATTCCCTTAAATGGAAGGGGGGAGGGACAGGGGAGTTTTCGGTCAGAAAGTACTATGAGATTTTGAGTGGTAGTGGGAATACTAGCGAGCATTTCCCTTGGAAGAGTATCTGGAAGGTCAAAGCGCCTCAGAAGGTCAGGTTCTTTGTGTGGACTGCGGCTAGGCAGGCTATCTTGACTCTTGAGGGCCTTCAAAAGAGAAGATATCGTCTCGCGAGTCGTTGTTGGTTATGCAAGGAGGAGGAGGAAAAGACCAATCACCTTCTTCTCCATTGCAAGGTGACGAGAGGTTTGTGGGATTTGTTTTTCGCCATGTCTTGTGTCTCTTGGGTTATGCCAGGGACTGTCAGGGCTTTTCTTGAAGGGTGGAAACCGCCGTGGGGATGGTCGGGGGATAGGAGTGTGTGGCGCATCGTTCCACACTGTATCTTTTGGTCGATCTGGAAGGAGCGGAATGCGAGATGCTTTGATGGGATTGAGACGGCTCCCTCGAGGATTGGTTATATGTTTTTGAGCACTCTTATTAGTTGGAGGAAGGAGAGGTTCGTCGTTTCGACTCAGGAGATTCTAGAGTTCGTGGAAGGGTTTCACGCTGTGGTGTAATTGCCGTTCAGGCGGGGTCTAGGTTGTTTTGTTTTCCTTTGTTTTAGTATGTTCTTGTTCTTTGTATACTTCCTGTATACGGGTTCGCTCCCTTAGCGATGGTTTAGTTATATTTCATTTACTTATCAAAAAAAAAGATCACCCCCGCTAAAATCATGAAATAGTTAGTCGGACATAGAATTTTAATAGTAATCAAGGTATCTGTCTCTCTCTCTCGATCGATCGATCGATCGATCGATCACTCTGTCTCTCTCGATCGCCTCTCAATCTTAGGAAATCTTTTTCATTGAACAAGGTATATAGCTATTCCAAGAAACCCTTTTCTCTCCAATGAATGGTTGATATATGCTTTGGTGGTATGAATGATTGGACAACTATTTTGATACCATTTTCAACCGTTAAATCCTATCAAAAGTTAATTCTGCCAATGACAATAGTTAATCCCCTAGGATTAACTATTTTCATTGAACAACTACTTTGAATTTATCATTTTTTTGTAGCGTTATTATTTGATTTCATGTTTTTTCTTTCGTACTTAATGATTCGTGTTAGTTTTTTCTTAGATTTATGGTATATGTTAATTTCTTGGAGGCTTTCATACACATATATCCTTATACACTCACAAATGCGCGCGCGCACACACACACAATGTATTCGATAAAATGTCTTGTGTATATGCTATCCGCATGTGCATCGCATTTTAAATGAATCGTATCATTTTTTATCTTGATTATGCTTGTAATTTTTAGCAGTTGCTGAAATAATAATAGTTGAACATTGTCAACACAGATCAATTTAATCCTATCACATCAGAGTGAGCATTACCAAGATAACTTATCAGAAGGCTTGTGCCCCTGTATAAATCAGTACAATCGTTAGCACCAATAAAAGATATCGAATTGCCTGTATATTTAGGGCTTCAACTATAGCAACACTAATCAAAAATAGAAGTAATACATCTCACTCAAGAGCCAATTTTTATTCAGCATGTATTTTTTTCAAAACAAATTTTATATTTTATAGAAAAGTTGTTTAAAAGATGTATCAAATGCTTTTAGTTATTCGAATTAAAATGTAGTTATTAAATGTAAAATTCAATGGTGACTGAAGAAGATTAATACAAAGTTTCCCAAACTAATTCTTTGGCATTATGTTGTCCATTTACATAGTATATTACTGTTTGTAGTATCATGCAAAGCAATATATGATTCAATAACAGGGTTATTGAATTACAGATTCCTTGTTTTACAACGATATTCGATCATTATGCAACCCTTGCTTCTTATGTATCGGAATTTTTATTATATATGCCTTATGGTTGAGTTTTTCTTTATATATATACTAGCGGAATGCCCGTGCCTAAAGGCGTGACAAAAATTTCCCAAGTACATAGTTGCAAAACGGTAAAAATTTCATTCCCCAATAAAATAAAATATAATTTGAAAGAAAATGATCATAATCTCCTTTTGTTTAAAGGACTGTCCATCATTCTTAACAAATAGTCCAACAACACTCAAATAGTCCAAACTCATCAAACAAATTCACATATAATTTTGCTAAACCTATAAAAAAAAGCACATAGTACAACTCTAATAATTATAAATAGCTATATATTGGTAAAAAATAATATTAAGTATAATAATAAAGAAAAATATATAATTGCATCAAAATACCAAGTTAATCTGAATTTTAAACTATTGAAATTCGACCACACCTGTCCACATTAGAAAAAAATGTGATGAATTAATCCGCGAAAAAATAAATGTAAAAATGGATGGATGTGTTATTCATCATATTATTCATAAAAATTATGAAAAAATACAAATACTTTGTAACATGGCAAGTGTAACACCTTGTAAATTCAAGGACCTTTAATTAAATAAAATATTTGCAGAAAAATAAATTATTTTATTTGGAGGAATTAAATCCACGATTATTGAAGTTGTAAAATTTGAGGAATTTATTAATCTGAAGAATTGAGGATTAAATATTTTGGACTATTTTATGTCACCTTTTGAGGCGTTAAAGTTGGAAGATATTATAAATTAATTCGTATGGCAATTTGGAGTGCTCGGTTGAATCCAGATGGGTCAAAATAGTTGGAAATGAGTGGCCATATGAATATATTGGGTCTCGGGACTTAATTAGACATAATTGATCTCCAAATAAAGAGTTTGGGTCATTTTTAGGAGGTGACTAATAACCTTCACTTGTATTGTTGGGCAATAAAGAGTCTTTGGGAGGTTTTCTCCTCCCTTCGCTGGGTGGAGTGGGTGTTGTCCAAGTCTGTGAGAGTTGTCCTGAAGTCATGGCACCCATTTAAGTGCTCGAAAGGTGCTAAAGAAATATGGAGAAGAGCTCCTCACTGTATATTTTGGACGATTTGGAGGGAGAGAAATGGGAGGTTCTTTGAACGTAAGGGAATGGATCCTTCAAGATTATGACACCTTTTGCTTGAGTTCGCTAATGATGTGGTGTAGAGAAAACCACAATCAATCTATCTTTGTTTTTTTGGACTTTTTCGAGGAGATAAATAGAGTTCAGTTATCTATTTAATTGGGGTGGCGGTCGTATGTCTTTGGACCCTATAGTTGCCTCTTTCTCTTTTTTTATTCGCTTGTGATGTATCTACACCTTATGTACAGGTCCTGTCCCCTTGGCGGTTTCTTAATATAATCTTTTATTTATACAATAAATTAAAAAAAGATATATATATATATATATATATATATATATATATATATATATATATATAATAAAGTAGGAAACTTAATAAGCTTGATCTATGACATCACAAAAAATATTTTTTTTGTAATACCCACTTTGCCCCGCAAATATTTAGTATATATAATAAGTAATAATGGTATTTTTACTGTTCCATAAACACATAAGATCTTTAACGGTTTAGATTTGACCCAACAATGCAAAAAGCAATGGTTAAGATTGAACATTGCCCCTCCAAAATCGTTTGTCCAGACTTTGTGACTTAACTTTAACTTCTTTTATTTTCAGTACTTCTACAGTCGATCCATTAAATGTGACTTCAACTTCTTTCATTTCGGGTACTGCTAGGGTGGCTGGGGAGCAGGTACATAGGTTGGTATTGTGCCCACTATAGGAATATTGAATTTTTTCGACATAAATTAAATGCCGAGAAAAGTACTACAAATGCCGGTAACAATTTTTGCAACACTTTTGGCGGCATTTCCAGAAGTGCGGTAATAGCCAATGTGGTAAAAGAACAACGGCATTTTAAAAAATACAGCGAAAAGTTAGCGGCACTTTTGGCGAAATATCCACAAGTGCGGTAGCCGCTATGGTAAAAGAACAACGACATTTTAAAAAATGCCGCAAAAAGTAAGCGGCACTTTTGGAGGTATTTTCACAAGTGCAGCAGCCAATGTGGTAAAAGAACAGCGACATTTTAAAAAATGCCGCAAAATGTTAGCGGCATTTTTAATAATTTATATTAATGTTGGTAATAAACTTTTAGCGGCATTAAAAAATATTGATAATAACCGCTTGCAACACCTATTAAATGTTTAACACACTTTTGGCGACAGTAAAAAAATGTTGAGAACGATAATAGCGGTATTAAACAAAATGTTGATATTATTTTGCAATATATGACTAGGAACAAGTGCTAAAAAAATATTTATAAGAAGTATTGTATTTAGGTGCAAATATATTACCATAACATTAAATTAAAAGGGCGGTAATCAAATTAAAATGTTATTAAATTAAAACCAAAAGCATTCATCGTAAATAAACATAATTGTGCTTGGAAACATTATCCATCCACAAAATAAAATGTATCACATGTCAAATTATAAAAAGTTGGGAAATATGAAGCGAAACAAAATTTTATATAATGTACAATCCTTCTTTATCAAAGTCAAACATCGTCTTCGACCTACAAATAAAAAATTCAACCGTTAGTCATTGATACTTATTCTTTAGTAATTTAAATAAAATATTAAAATTAAAAATTAGTACATTAGCACTATGCCACGCTACAGTTGAATGATATACATCTTCAATTGTGGACTTGTTTTCATATGGTCTAGGCAATGGTTCATTTGATACAAATGTTTTTTCAATATATACTTACCAAAAGTCTTCACCCAGTGGCGTACCCCCTACTTTTGTTAAAGGTTTTTTACTCACAATGAATCCACGTGCCACGATCACTTTTTGAAGTCCGAAAGTAATAAGGTCAACAATTATTGGAAGTGCATTATTTGAGACCCTTTGTCATGGTTGATGGTGATGCTTCTTCTTCTTTGATGGTTCTTTCCACAAATAAGATGAATATGTCATCAACATTATATATCTGGAAAAAAATCGGCGAATTTTTATTTGTTTTTAAGACATCCCAAAATTTTTAAGACTATATACAACCAAATACCAACAACCCAATGCCAGGTATACATAAGCTCGACAATGACCGTGTTTATTAGGTCCGAGGACTTCATAATATTTCTCTCCTTTATGACTAACTGATACATTATAATTTGACGAAAGTTGATCTTCTTTTTTGCCTCATTTTTTACTAAAATGAAATGATTCTTATTATATAAAACAAAAATTATAATCATTCATTTACAAAATCAAAATAGAATAAAGATCCCACTATCTCCCCACCACTAATTTTAAATGCTTCACATAATAATTTCATGCATAATTTTAACTTTCATAAACAATAAACTCATTTAATTGTTAATTTTATCCCGATTTGTGTATGATATATAGTATGCTTTTAATGATATGACACAATCTCCTGCATGTTTTCTTTATATAATGGTTGATATAGAGAATAAGAATTTTGATTAATAGGTAAAATGACGTCTTTGAGATTTTCAAAGAAAGAATGGAAGGAACAAGGATGATATTTTTATACCATTGATTCAGCGGAATCCTTATCGATGGTTCAGCCATCGCTCCTCTCGTGTGTTTTGATGTAAACATCAACCAATGAAATATTTTTCCCTTGACCAACCTCCATCTGCATAAACCCAATGACTTGTAAGTCGTTATATATATAAGTTTGGTAACATAAAATAACATTCACAATCAAAATATATTATATAACACCTTATGAGCAACATTCGCACGACTCTTTCTTCCGAAAGTATGTGGTGTTCTTTGCTTCTTACGAGTTCGACAATTTCTTCGAATCGTTTTCTGTTACAAAAATATATTTATAATTTTTTCACTATGGTGGTTTAGGCTTTAATGAAGAGGAGACATGTGAGGGACACCTTTCCTCTTGTGCAATTGCTTCTAGGGCTTTAATGTGGAGCTCACCCAATCTTGAATCTCCTCAGAGGACTTTGTGAAAGATAGAGAAAAATATTTTTCACCAAAACTCCCTTGTGGATCACTATATTCCTTTAAATACAGCCGATCAAATTCAGAAAATGGAATGGGAATAATCTTGCCCGTCTAATCTTTAGGCGTCTCCACTACTACAGATAAATGAAAAATTCATAAAATTCAAACATTGTAATTATGAATTCTAACAAATAAATTATATACATATATAAGGTGAGTTAAAAATAACCAATGAAATATACAATAACTGCAATTAAGTTGCTAAACTATGAATTGTTTTCTTTACCCATGCAGATGAACTAATTTGAACCATATTGAGATATTTGACAGAATTTTTTACCGAGGCGTAACCCGTTTAAGGAGTACCAACAACACAATGCAAAATGTATTGTGATATCATTAATTCCATCATCCTTGCGTTTTGTATAACAAATCTTTTATTGAAGACCACACAATGATTATTTATTGTAATGAATTCTTCTATGACAAAAGTCCCCACGTGAACCAAAATGTGTGAAAGGAAAAAATAATATGAAACCAAAAAGACAAAATAAAAGGAAGAGGGGAGTAAAAGTGCACTTCCAAGCAACTATATCAAGTAGAATGCTAGCGCATACCACTATAGTTTTCAATACTTTATTACATTCCTTGTTTTAGGTAAATCCAATTCAAATAAATATATAAATAATAAGTATATGTTGGGTGGGTGAGTGGTTCGGTGGGGGATTACATTTTTGCAGCACTGAAAGTAGCATATCTCCTGTTTGGATCACCCTGCCTAACATAGCCATTCATTTCTTTGATAAAAACTCCCTATTTTCTATTGCCCAAGTTGTAGGCAAACCTCTCAAGCTTGACAGTTAATAACCCCATCACTCCTGCCTCCAGCTTCACTGATCTTGGTCCTGAAGAAAATCAGCCTGATATGGATAATGCGTTGAATCAAGTGTCAGGCACAAATGTTTAACAGGAGGAACATAAGACTTTTGTAAGTTCCAAATTGCAGGATATGGTTCTTTTGATAAACAATCAAGTTCAAAATCAAGGTTAAATAATTCACTTTGCAGTTGATAGAGAAATAAATAGATCAACTGACGCCTCTCCGAAGAAGATTGTGCAACAGTTTGATATAATCAAAAGATGAGATTTATCAGGCAATGAAGTTATGGTGCTAGACTATGCGATGCTCTCCCCGCAAGGGTCTATTCTAGATTACAAAAAGAAAAAATGCATCGAAATTTTCTTAATGTCTGATTCTGATGATGTAGACAGTGGCCATATTCTGCTTGAATAGATAAAATTATTCTCTATAAATTTAGGCAAGAAGCTAGATAGTGATAAGGAGAGAAGAGGAAAACAAAAGAAGGTATTTTTTTGAATCTCCTCTAAATTTTCAAATTCCTTTTCAGGGAAAAGCAACAAGACTTTTTCCAAGAAAACTGATCCTCTCTTTAATAGAATCACTAGGACCTCCAGTAAAGCCCTCAAGTAATCTGCATTTTTCACCTCTCAATGATAGTTTTTTTATGCTGGAATGCTAAAGGATTGTCAAACAATCTGTAATACCCCGTATTTTTATGGCTTTTAAATTTAGGGAATTATTAAATTTACTTGAGATGAATTAATTTAATATTAATCCGAAAGTTGGTTTTAAATATTTACTAGCGTGATATGAGTTAGTAATTATTAGAAATTTGTTGAATATTACTAGATGCGTATAGTAATATATAAGATTGATTTTGTTAAAATTGTCACATGTGAATAAAATGGCAATTAAGGAAATTTATGTCGGGACGTGCCTGTGTCGTGTCAGGACTAAATAATTATGATTATTAAAAGTAAATAAATTTTAAGTTGCCCGTATGATCATTTCGAATGCTCCAAAGTGTCCGCAAGGGTTGAGATAGTCAAAATAAAGTACCCGGGGGTTTAGTTTGGGTCTCGGGGTGTTTTTAGGTCTAATTAACATCCCGGGAGGGCGTTTTAGACATTTTGTATTTTTGGCCATTGAAACCCACGAATTTTCTAAGGTTATTTCAGATGGTAGGGGTTGTCTTCTAGGGTTATCCTAACCAAAAACAATAGACGACCATTGGAGAAGTTGAGGAGAAGATTTCCAAGGAGTTCTAGGCCAAGAACTCCACCATTTGCACCGCCGTCACCGCCAAATTGTAAATCGCGCGACCAGGATCACAACCACACCAATTTCTTCCACAAATTAGAAACAAAGATTTCCCAGGAAAGTATCTACCTTGCTCTATTCTTAGTTAATGCCTTAATTATGTTAGTCTAGGGTTGTTTAGAACTTGTTTCATGAGAGAAAGTGTAGTTTGGAGAGTAGAATTCACATGCTATTGAAGAAATAATCATATTTTGTACATCTAATTTGCATGTAGAGGATAAACCACGAATTAGTATGGATTTGGAAGTAAGAAATATGGAAAATAACTGAAAGAATTGAAAGAAAAAGAGAAATTAGGGTTCTTGAAGTCGAGACAAATTTTACCCCATTATATTGTTATAATTGATGAATTGAAACATATTTTACGTGGAGAATCGTGTATTTAAGTGTATGGTACTGGTAATAACTTTTGTTCGGAGTTTGGGAATCAAAAATGAAGTTTTGGTTAAGGTTGGAGAGGCAAACCCGTAACTGGATAAATGCAGTTTTCGCCCTAACTGATTGATCGATCGATCGACCCAAGAGTATTGATCGATCGATCGACCCCCTTTCCTCGATCGATCGACCCCACCTGAAAAACTGTACATTCCTCTTATAATGTTTTATTCCGATTAAAATGCGTAGTAACCCTTAAGTATTATTTTTAGAACATTTTGGGATATAAATAGGACCAATAGGGTTTTAGTAAACCCCAATAAGTGGGAATTTAATGTGAAATGAAATAAAGGGTTAACGGGGAGTGATTTTCCCATCAGGGATTATGCGAACGTTTAAATAAAAGATTGAGACTCGTAAGAGAGTTAGGCCAGAAAATAAGTGAGTGTATGTTTACTGAAATTTTACTTACGATACTTCAAGAGAGGAAGAGTGTGTATGAATTGAAATATAAATGAGAATAGAAATATAGCAAGTTCTTTATGTGAAATAATCAAGTAAAATGCGCTAAGGACGGATAAATAAAATTTTGGGTCGTGGACGTACCTAACCTAGAAATATGAGTATTCATATATATATATATATATGACTGTGTGGTTGTGCATATATTATATATGTGTAAAAATCGTACCCGAGCTACTTCCTATCACGGGAGTTTCTGCGCCGGGACAGGCTTATCTCGATTGGACCTTTATGGGGGATAACGACTTGTACCCTAGAAGATAGTATCCTTGATTACAGGCTATCTGAGTGATAGTCAGATGGTCCTAAGAGACTTGAGGGTATGTGATGACCTCTTAGGACCGGGAACAATGCTTCACCTCCATTTGTATGTGTTTTGTGTTAATACTGTTCAAGAGTGATTCCGAACTATTATTTCCCTTAGTAGAGTGATACGGGGACTTGATAGTAGAGTATGCCAGCACCATAGATTTTATGTGGGGTGCCGTTAGTGCATATATTATATGTGAGACTAATATATATACCTATATTTACATGGGAACTTTCTATTTTGCGTATAAGTAATCAAGAAATGAATAAATGTTTCAATTCTCTTAAATGTTCGGGAACTTCATAATGGTACTGAATTGTTTTAAATAGCGTAAGGAATTTTGAAGACATTTGCTTTCTAAACTAAATATTATAACCCTGTTATTTCGCGAAATAAAACTTTATGGAAGTGAGATAGACTTATGGTGTTTAGTAGTACGATAGACGTGCACACTAGATGAGAGGTGAGAATTCTCAAGAGAGTGTCGCATACTAGCATGGTTGTTGCATTAGCCGGTAAGCATTTTAAATACTTGCTAAACTAAATTTTAAAACTGTTTTACAATCGGGCTCTGACCCGTTTCCTATTATCTCCTCACTTGTATATATATAAATATATGTATATATTACAGGTGCCCAACCACAGTGGCGTCATTCTTAGGTTCTTTGGATTGGACGTGCTGCAGCTTATGTGGGAGTTGCAGGTCATTGCTTAGACGACCTCGTTGTTGATTCCAGTCCTATTCCAGCTCTAATTACTTTGGGCATGTTTCACCTGTTTCCTTATTTAGTTGGATTGGTTAGAGATTATGTTCATTCATCTTTAGTATTTTACTCGTTGGGATTTATTTACTATCAGGATGTTTTTTTTTCTTTATGGTTCCAAAGTTGGTATTTGTTTTCCGAATGGTTAAATTATTTAGGGTTCATTTCCAGTCTTTTTAAATTATGTGATTCATAAACTGTTAATTATTAAGGGTTTTATAATTTGGTTAAATGAAATGGAAATAACGTTTTGATGATTTTGACACTTAGCTTAATTATTTAGGGTGTTAAATTGGAAAGTTTATTTTTTCGACAGTGATGCTAAGAATGAACTAACCGTTCACCTTGATTATAATTTAATAAAGGACTGATCACCCGGTATTTAATTAGTCGGGGTGTCACATAATCCTAATTATAGAAGACTTGAAAGCCCGATGAAACGCTATAAAATTCCTCTTTTAGCAGTTCTTGAACCTATGGCCAATAATAAGAAGTTAAGACAGTATCAAACTTAAGGTGCTATGTGATTATGGCTACAACAACATCTCTAATAAGATATGGGTATTAAAAAGAATTTGATTTATCTCTGAATTTCATTAGAGATGAAGACAGTATCAAACTTAAGGTGCTATGTGATGTTTATGACTCTCTTATTCATCTGATCATATGAGATTTTAATATTATCTCTACTGATGCTGAAAAATGTGGTGGTATTATGCTAGATTACATGGCATGATTTCAACCAAATGATCTCTAGAAATTCCCTCTTTGGCATGGTCTACTCCGGCTCTAAATTTACATGGTGGAATAGTAGGATTGGTCTTGAGTCAATATTTGAAAGATTGGACAGAGTCCTTTGTATTTCCTTACGGAGACAGGTTTATCCTTATTCTTCTATTACTCATCCTAACAGGACCCGTTCAGATCTAAAGTCTAATGGATGAAATTATATCTTAGACAAATTGAATAGTTATATTAAACTACGACTAAGATAAGTTCCATTTATGCAACATTGGTACAACCAATGACATGACGTTATTTGTTAAAATCGATGAAGATAAACTATCCGGCTTTACTATGTCATCTGATGAAATAAATTATAATCAATTTGGGCAGAGGTCCTACATTTGTTCAGCTGAGTACATATATTAACGATCGACACATCACACAAGTGTGAGCCATCGATGTTTTCGGAAAATTGAACACTGTCAGTCCATTTGGCAGGTGTATACCAATGACACATTCAAACAATGCAATGCCAATACTGCATTAAACATCTATCGGGTTCGACTTCAAAATCAAACCCTAAATATTTATTTGGGGTTCATCTTCAATCACCTCAGTAAAATAGCATCCTAACTAAGTCTACCCCTAACACACTACATACGTAGCGGAGACGTACCACGTACCCATAGCCTTTCAAACACCATATTGATCTACATTCCAACTAACAGTGCCACGGTATCAGAGTCTATTGTTTGTTTTCTACACCAATGAAGTCATGTGCTATACACAGTTAATGTAACATTTGGCCTATCCACCAAATAAAGTTTTTGAGCAATTTTATATAACAGGAGTAATTGAACATTGAAAATTAGTAATATAAAATGGATAGGTAGAGGGGCAATTGCTCTCTTACCCTTTGATAGTTTTCAAAATTAGTAACATGAAATGGAATGTTTTGAAAGAAAATGGGGTAACTTTAAAAAACTATAACATGTTGCCTCACTTAATTTTGGATAAAATGTTAATATTAACTTTGCTAACCTTAACCAAAAATTATGCCCCTACCCCTAACAAAGTCGGAGTTCAAGTCTTTCCAAGAGCTTGAACACTATATTCATCACTAGCTTCCCTAACCGCCATCCCCAAAAGCAAGTACCAGAAATGAACTAGCCAGCATCTTAAGGAAGACAAACACAAAAAAATGCTAGGAGGATGCAGTAAAATATTATTAGTCCCACAAAAGATGTCATTTACTTTTGCAATTTTTATTTATTTAAGATGTGTTTAGGAGCTTCAATTACATGATTTAGAATCGGAATTGGAGCAAAGTTTGGTCAAATTTAAAATTAATTTTGTTCCAATTCCAATTCTTAATGAACTTGGAACTGGAGTTTTCAATCACACCCATATGATACCTTGTCACAATGCCAATCATATGACCATCTGAATTGGTAACATCACTGCCACTACCACGCGAATGCACCGGAGCTGTAGTAGCAATCATTGCTAGAAATTGAAGTGACCCTGACCATAGTAGTAATTTTCAACATCTGAATCATAAAACTAAGATACTTTTCTCTTCACACCATTAGATCCAGATGCATGAGAATTTCCTCCAGTATCCATTACCCTATTATGTTCAACCTAAATCTAAGATGAAATAAAAATAAGTAAAAAAAAATTAATAATTAAAAGAGAAAGGTTTAAGTTTTACATCGTGTTGATTCGTCTATTTGACAATAGTCATGTGATATTGAACAAAAATTATTGTAGAGATTAAGCCTCTATTGAGCAGATGTAATTGCACCTAGAATAGCCTGGCGATTCACCCTACTTTTTATATTTAAAGCACTTCCAAATTCATCTCCCAACATCTTAGTGAAATGAGAGATTTGATCACGTGGATGCATAATAAGGGAAATCATGTTGGTTATATTACCTCTAGAAACTTCGAGTGCCTTGTTGAGTTTCTTGATTTTTAATATTTGAATGTTCTTGTCAATTTCATGATCATCTGCCACCGTAAGGCAACAAAATGTGCCGAAACAGTAACGAAATTACCTGCAATCATACCATCATAAAATCAGCTCACACTTTGAATCTAAATAGGCAAAAGGCAATTAGCTAAAGAAGCAAAACGAGGACAATGATATAAATACTATTAATTACAAGAAATTATATGGGCTTGCTAAGTTGTTGTCCAAGATAGGGCCAACTTGTTTTTACAATTTGATAATCTTAACCAGTCGAATCCAATGATGCTTTAGCAATTAACTTGTAGGATCAGTCAAAGACTAGTATTTCATAACATTTGAATAAAATAAGAAATAGAAATAATCCAATGAAGGGCAAGACCCAAATTTTAATATTGAAGGACACCTAGAACAGTCTGATAAGATCGATTCTTTGTTAGCAAAAAAAAAGGAGCACAACTGAGCTTATTCATTACTGAAACCAACCATTTTAAAGGCTTAACTGACAAAGAAATGATGGATGACAGAGAAATTGGTGGTTGTAATCCTCGAGATAGATCTGTAACTATAGGGAATTTCTGAACTCCTGTGACAGGTCGTAGGGTTGCGCTTTATAAGCATCCTTACCTGATAGTGGTCCCTGCATAACCTTGCTGAAACACTTTATGAAACTGCCTTTAGATATCCTCAAGGACATACTAAAAGCATAGTTCATGGCATTGCATAACAACTTAATCAAGTCTCATAAGCATTTTAAGAGGTGAACCAAACATAAGGGTCAAAGCTAAATTCGTTTTTAATTTGAGGTCTAACAGGGTACGATTTACTTTGGGACTACTATGGTATAATTTGCAAAATGGAAATTTCTAAGAAATTTGTCAGTCTCAAGAGTAGTATCTTTGGACTTGCTCTTCTTTTTTCCATTATGCTTCTTTAATAGAAATGTATATACATCATCTTCTTGAGATGATATATTTTTGGCCCCATATTAAACATGTTATCGTGTTTTCTAAAGTAATGATATCATGTGTAAAATATACCTTAAATTTTTTGTCTCTGTCTTTTTTGCATAAGTAATGTTATCACGTGTTAAATATACCTCATACTATAACCAAAATCTTTGAAAATTAGTATAATTTCTAAACCTTACAAATTGAGGAGTTCATATCATTCATCATATAAGCGTGAGAAAATGTAAAGTTGCATTGAGCTTCAATGGAACTTTGAGAATGATCAATAGATATACACCACATAAATACACACACACACACACAGTACGTACACACACACAGTACGTACACACATCACAGAAGATAGGGGAAGTTACCTCAGATTAGAGAGAGACGTGAGTGAGATGGTTCCCCCAGTTAGGCAACTTCTCGAGCTTATCACAATCATATATTATCAGTTCTTCAATACATGGAGGCCATGTTTTCTCTTTTTTTTGCTTTGGATACAAGATGGGGACAATGACTGACTCTTAAATGTTTCATATTTATAAGATTCTGACACAAAGATTCTTCTTGCCAGAAATGACTCAGTTCATCACAGTATTCAATAACTAAACGTTCAAGTGATGCCAAAGATTTTACAACCCTTCACGTAGGTTAATAAGCCTAGTGATACCCGAAATCTCCAAGGTTTTTACTGATGAGGTGACACTAACCATACTTATCAGCACCACCTCGCAGCATTGTTTTATTTTTAACACCATTGGAGATGGAGTCCTTAGAAGTATAACCATGTCTAATTTGGAGAAATTATGTAGACTAAGCTCGTGAAGGCGAGGACAAAATCCTCTAACACTTCCACCAACATCTGTTAAACAAGTAAGCCATTCCCCCCAACCTTCATGTTCTCAAACCTGACAATCTCAAGTGACGAGAAAAAAAGAACCTGAGAAGGACGAGCTCCATACAACTCAACACCAATGTTTTTTTACCCCGAACATATTTTGAATACACAACTCCCTGAGTGAGAGTAGCTGGCTAACTGGCGGTAAATGCGTACATCATTCACTGTGACCAAGTGTTAGGTGCGTTATATTAGAGAATGAAGGATCCCCAACCCAACTAGTAAACTCAATGCCTCCATAGAAGTCAATTTCGAGATCGGTCAAGCTTGTATGTGGTTCTAGTGCTTCAAGTACTTCATTCCCAAGCAATTCTCTTAGAGAACCATTGAATTCACTACTCCATATCAACATTAATTCTTTAAAGCATTTCTTACAGGATAGATTAGCCTCCCTTACATCTTATACATTCTTCACATGATGCAACCCTATAATGGAAAATTTCCCTCTGAGATTAGATAGCCCCCTCAACTCGGTTAGTTTCAACATCTTACTCTTATTAAGAACAATCTTCGGCAATGTTTGCAGACTACTCAACATACCAATCCCTGAGGACATCTCTTGTAATTCTTTGGTATCGGAGACATCAAGATGCAACAAATTAAATAGATTACCTATTTTTTCAGGTAACTTACTTAGTTTTCTGCAACTCCGTAACAATAACGTCTCTGATTTATAAAGATCACTCACATACTCAGGTAACTGTTTGATGAGAGTCTTCGATAAATTAAGATACTGAAGGTGTATTAAATCACCAATAGAATTTGGTAGCTCATTTATCCAATAACCACTCAAATTTAACACTCTTAAGCACCGTAGATTCGGTAACAATTCATGGAGAACCTTATTGCTCTAGTGGAATTCTTCTCGATATGTCGAATTATCAATTGGTAGTGTCAAAAAAGTTCTCACACTCCAAGCCTTAGAAAATGACTTAAATTTATTATAGGCAGATGAACGATGAGTGACGAGCCTTTTCAGAAATTGTTTGTTGCTCATTACTTTTCATCTTATCATCCATCGAAAAGGTCAATTTAACTTACTCTCAACATCACCCATATACCTCGCACAGAAGGTCGCGCATTCCTCTACTAGGTATCCTTTAGCAATTGAACCTTGTGGACGACTTCGGTTACAAACATATTCTTTTAGTGTGAATAAAAACCTGTTCATCATTGTAAAAAAATTAATGTAGTATTCATATGCATTAATTTAGGTGACACAAACATAATGCATACAGAAAACATACCTCTCGATGGGATACATCCATCGAAAATGTATTGGTCCATCAATCATTGCCTCCTCAGCTAAATGGATTGCCAAATGCTCCATAACATCGAAAAAATTTGAAGGGAAGATTTTCTCAAGATGACAGAGTGTAGGAACAACATGATCTTGCAAATATTTATAGTCTTTGAAGGTCATTGTCTTTGGGAAGAGTTTCCGATAGAAATTACATAATACAATCAAAGACCTTGCTACATTCGTAGGCAATGATTTTTGTACTGCTAGCGGGAGTAGTTGCTGTATTATGATACGATTATCGTGGATCTTAAGTCCAGAAATATTTCGCTCTCTAATGTTTACACGCCATGAAATATCAGATGCACAACCATATGGGACTTTCATATTCTTCAAAACCTTACAAAATGTGTCTTTATCGCTTTTACTCATTCTGAAGCATGCTGGTGGTAAATATACTTTGTTATTTGGCAAGCTCTTAGGGTGCAATGCTTTTCGAATACCCATATTCTCAAGGTCTCGAGTATGTGAACCGGGGACAACAATCAATTAAAAATGAAGTGTATAATAAAATTTCGAGTACATGTCAATCAAAAATTAGACAAACAAACATTTGGTTTCCGATCTGGCATCAACACAGTTGAGTATTCAATTTCCATAATATATATAAAGAGAGAGTGTGAAGCGGTTTAATTTTTATATCTGGCATCAACACAGTTTAATTTGTGTTTTTCATTCATAATATATATATATATATATATATATGTATATATGTGTGTGTGTGTGTGTGTGTGTGTGTGTGTGTGTGTGTGCGTGTGTGTGTGTGGCATCAACACAGTTAATTTTTAAATAATGAACAATAAGAGAAGAAAACAAATGTCAAAACATTATTGATTCGTGGTATATATAATCGAAGACGAACATGTCCAATATATATTATGGATTCATGATATATATATACATCGAAATAAAAAAAACAACAATGATCCCAAGAAAGTGATGCAGGTCCAAGAAAAAAAAACGTAGATGAACAGTTCAAATAAAACAAAGGCGAACAACTCCAATAAAAATAAAAAAAAAAAACAAAAAAAACACAACTTACCCGAGAAGAACATGTCCAAAAAAGTCTTCAATGAACAAAATGCAACATCAATGGTTCCAACCAAGAAAGTGTCACACTAGTAGAAAGGATTGATGATTGAAGATTATTAGTTCAAATCAATTGAGGGGAGAGAGGTTTGGGAGAGGTGAGGCGTGATGGGAGAGAGCATTGACGTGGTAGCTTAGAAGAGGAAACGTGGGTTTTTTTTTAAGAAAAAACAAACACCCGCCAAATAGTAAGGGGAGGCGGTTTTTTCTCAATTTTAGTGGCATTAGTTATCAAATGCCAAAAAAATACCACATTTATTTTATCATTAATTAAAAAATTCTTTATTTATGCGGCACATCAATATAAATGCTGTGAATTTTCAATACTTATAAATAAATGCTAGTAAAAAAAATTCTCATCATTTTTAAATAATATCGAGAAAAAGGTGCCGAAAAAGAATAGTTTTCTTGTAGTGGCCCTGGCTAACTCATTTCGGCTACTTAATATACATATGTTAGAGAGAAGTTTTCCTTCCTTATTTTCTCAGCTGTTGGAGTATGTACTTCGTCTCTTCTTTAAACATTTATTGTTTTCATCTTTAAACGTTTATGCGTATCTGTTTTTAGCATATGTGTGTTAATACATATCAGTTTTGTTCTTGTGTTCATGCTAATGTAAAATGCTCAATGCATCTTTTGGAACTAAAATGTTCACATCTCTTTGTAAATCCAGTCTGTAAATCCAGATATGCATGACTGAAACCTTTGTTCAGTCATGCATATCTGAATGGAAAAACCATATGCCTATTTTGTTGGTTTTGCAAGCTTCTCTGATAAGCTTTGCACATTTATTGAGTAGGAAAGGGATGCTTACTATCAAAACTAAAAGGTGCCAGTAACAATGTGTGGCTGTTTACACCATCTCAAATACTCAGGTCCAAGGACCACCTCAACTCTTCACAAACAATCCATCTCATCGGCGCCGGAGCTTTCGAATCGGAAAGTATCGCTTCTGATCCGTTCAGTGGAGGCCCCTACACCGGCGTCACGAACGGACGAATTCTCAAGTTGCAACCAGATGCCCACAGTTGGGATAATTTTTCCCTTCCTTCTTCTCAAAGGTACATCCACTTTTGTCACCCTTTTCTTGTCCTAGAATAAAAAAAATTAATATTGACGACATCCCCTTTTTTCACACTTTTTTCACCCTTTTCGTTTCCTACATCCACTTTGTATTCTTCATTGATATACTTGCTTTGATTTAATGAAAGTTTGAACATCTAATGGAGACGGAAGGGGTGTGTTCGTTCATTTGCACCGAAAATGGATTTTGTTTTACTATCATGATTTTTTGGAAGAGGCTTTTGTGTTCTTTAAAAACCCGGGACTCCATATGAAACTGAATATGGGTTTTGTTCTCTTTAAATATCTAACGGCTTTTCACTTTTGATTTTCTGGTAAACTCTTTATCGTGTAGGTAATGGTTTGTGCCGTGGGTTTTGTTTTCTTTGGGGGGTTTTGGTCAACGATTTGGGTTGTGATTCGATCATTGGTATGTCCGGTGTGGCTGTTTACTTTGTTGTCATAAGCTGAGTATTGGGGAAGAATATTTTGGGGTGTTCAATAAAAAGCTAGCAAAAAGTTTTATTAATTGGCAAGTAGATGTTTATGAAGCTTGGATCTAAGGCTGTTTCGTTTTTAGACTGATAGTACAACGTCAGGTAAGATCTTTAAAATACAAGTTTTTCATCACATATATGTTTTTATTTTTTTTCTGTATAGTATTGAAGGCGTATGAGAAGGGTTTTGTTCTTATCATTAGTTTGTTGGCATTTGTTTTTCAATTTATTTACGACTTTTATATTCTTCAATTTGATAAAAGGTCTAAGTAAGTGTTTCACTTTAGACAAAAACCAACTCAAATATTGGTTATTTAAAGTTCAATATGCTATTGTGAAAATAAAGGTTGCCGATTGATTTTTATTGGGAGATTTCTACGTTTCTAATTTCATAAAGGCAGATTATTTTTTTTTCTGAATATTCATTTATATTTTCGTTTCAAATTTCCAAACACGTTGACCATTTTTAAATCCGTATCATATTCATTGTACCTTCAATAGAAAAATGTGGCGATAAAAAAACTTTGTGCTTGAACTCACGATTTGTTTAAGCTTCAACGCAACAGGAAAGTTGGGAGGCTTCTTTATGTGTATGCTCATCCACTTCTCAACATTGATTTTTTTGCAGTCAAGAGCACAGGCTCAAGGTAGAAACCACTCTCTCTCTCTCACTATGTTATTTGTTCAACCTCTCATTGTTATTAATGGAGATTTTTATTATGTTTTTGTTGCTGTCCGACGCCTCCATCGCCACGAGCCTCATGAGCGTCCTCTACATCATACACAACTTCTCAACATCGTCTCTAATGTCACGGTTAGGCAGTAATTTCCGTTTTTGCAAATATATATTTGCCAAGTTCGAGTATGTATACTTTTTTTCGATTTTTATTGTTTTCTTACATGAGCTATCCTAGATATTTTTTTCATTTAATATTTTTATTATTGACTATTTCTTTAGTAAGAAGGGAGCAACACAAAAAACACTACCATTACTGTCATTTGGGATACGATTAATAGAAAAAGCGAAAAAAGGTTACGGAATAACTTAAAAAAAAAAGTAAATTCAAATGCAAATCCGATTATATTATATGGTATTTTTTATTTTGTGATATTGAAACGTTGTAAAAGAAAATATAAATAGGACGAGAGAGATGTAACGTTGAATTAAAGAAGCTGGCATAAAAACTGAATAAACAGGTGGACACGATTTTGCCAGCCTAAAAAACTTGCTACATGAACAAAATCTATTGTATGAATTTGGGGTCCATTTGTGTCCTGCCGCAGCTTGGTATGAGTGAACTACTCAAACATACAGACATAATACTGATCACGTTATCTCCATCCTTAGTCTTTTGAATTTCTTGGAGAACTGGTGCTAAGTTTATACGTCCGCATGTTGGTTTGGTGCCAAGATGGTCTTGTTCTTGTTTGCAAGTTGGTTTAGTCTTCTTTTGTGTTGAGTCTTGACCTTCTCCTTCTTCTTCTTCACCATAAGCAGCGTTGATGAGCAAGTAGAGTTCCAACCCAACAAATTCTGCAGGTGACTGTGTGAAAAATGGCTCCTCAATGATGGTGTCCGATGGTGCTGTTAACTTGATCACCATTACTTTTTCTGTCAACAGCTTCTTCGATCTTATTTCTTCAACAGGCGACCTTGTTTACTCTTGTTCGCAGTACGTCCTTTGTTTTTTTGACGTCCATCTTCTATCAGGTGTAGTAGACGCATATGTTTGCATGTGTGGTGTGCTATAAATACTAGAGTCTAACGTAGGTTCGTAGAAGTAAACTCACTACTAGTTTAGTCACTGCTGGACTCGATTTGTTATACAAATGAAATACTTCACTCTAATCAATCCCCCCAAAAAACGGTGCACCAATTACTAATTTTCATATTTATTGTTTTTGTCATTCTAGAAATAAGATTTTATATTCCCTCTTGTACTACAAGAAAATATAATTTTTATGACCATCTTAAAAATTGACATAATGATAGTCTTAAAAAAATTGTCTTTTAATGGCAGTATTTTGATAAAGTGTCCAGTAATAAAAAAAAAATTGGCATGACTTATTTATAAATAGTGTTACATAATAAAGTAATATATATGACCCTTTTTAAATATCTATTATATATAATTATTTTTTTTGTTGCAATTTAAATTAAAATAGTTGTCCAGGTGGCATAAATTTTAGAGGGAGTACGGTTCATCATTTCATCCACCATTCCACTTTCAAGATCACCCCCGCTAAAATCGTGAAATAGTTAGCAGGAGATAGAATTTCAAAAGGATTCAAGGTATCTCTCTCTCTCTCGATCGCCTCTCAATCCTAAGAAATCCTTTTCAATGAACAGGGTAAATAGCTATTCCAAGAAACCCTTTTCTCTCCAATGAATGGTTGATATATGCTCTGGTGGTATGAATGATTGAACAACTATTTTGATATGATTTTCAACCGTTAAATCCTTTCAAAAGTTAATTCAGTCAATGAAAATAGTTAATCCCTTTTGATAGGATTAACTATTTTCATTGAACAAGTACTTTGAATTTATCATTTTTTTTTGTAGCCTTATTATTTGATTTCATGTTTTTTCATTCGTACTTAATGATTCAGGTTAGGTTTTTCTTAGATTTATGGTATATTTTAATTTCTTGGAGGCTTTCATACAGATATATCGTTATACACTCACAAATGCACTCACACACATGATGTATTCGATAAAATATCTTGTGTATAAATGAACCCTATCATTTTCGAATCTTGATTATATTTGTAATTTTCAGCAGTTGCTAAAATCATAATAGTTGAACATTGTCAACATAGAACAATTTACCACTATCAAATAAGAGTGAGCATTATGAAGATTAATTATCAGAAGGCTTGTGCATTTGTATAAGTCAGTACAATCGTCAGAACCTATAAAAAATATGGAATTACCTGTATATTTAGGGCTTTAACTATAGCAACACCAATAAAAAGTAGAAGTAATACATCTCAGTCAAGAGTTAATTTTTATTCAGCATGTATTATTTTCAAAACCGATTTTATATTTAATAGAAAAGTGGTTTACAAGATATACCAAATTTTTTTTGTTATTTGAATTAAAATGTAGTTATTAAATGTAAAATTCAATGGTGACTAAAGAAGGTTAATACAAATTTTTTCAAACTATTTCTTTGGCGTTATACAGTTCATTTACATAGTATTTTACCGTTTGTAGTATCAAGCAAAGCAATATATAATTCAATAACAAGGTTATTGAATTACACATTCCTTGTTTCAGGATGATATTCGATCATTATACAACCATTGTTTCTTATGTATCGGAATTTTTATTATGTATGCCTTACGGTTGTATTTTCCTGTATATATATATATATACACACAAACACACTAGCGGAATGCCCGTGCCTGAAGGCACGACGAAAATTTCCAAAGTGCATAATTGCAAAAGGGCAAAAATTTCATTCCCCAATAAAATAAAGTGTAATTTAAATGAAAATGGTCATAATCTCCTTATGTTTAAAGTACTATCCATGCTTAACAAATAGTTCAACGACATTCAAATAGTCTAAACTCATCAAACAAATTCACATATAATTTTACAAAACCTATGAAAAAAAAACACATAGTACTACTCTGCTAAATATAAATAGCTATATATTGGTAAAAAAATTAATATTAAGTAGAATAATAAAGAAAAATATGTGATTGCATCAAAATACCAAGTTAATCTCAATTTTAAAATATTTAATTTCGACCACACCTATCCACATTCTAAAAAAAATTGATGAATTAATCAACCCAAAAATAAATGTAAAAATGGATGGATGTGTTATATATCATATTATTCATACAAATTAACAAAAAAATACAAATACTTTATAACATGGCAAGTGTAACACCCCGTAAATCCAAGGACCTTTAATTAAATAAATTTTTTGTAAAAAAATAATTTCTTTTATCAGGAGGAATTAAATCCACGATTATTGAACTTGTAAAATTCGAGGAATTTATTAATCTGGAGAATTGAGGATTAAATATTTTGGACTATTTTATGTCGCCTTTTTGAGACCATAAAGTTGCAAGATATTATAAATTAATTCGTATGGCAATTTGGAGTGCACGGTTGAATCCAGATGGGTCAAAATAGTTGGAAATGAGTGGCCATATGTATATATTGAGTTTCGGGACTTAATTAAACATAATTGATCTCCAAATAAAGAGTTTGGGTCATTTTTAGGAGGTGACTAATAACCTTCACTTGTATTGTTGGGCAATAAGGAGTCTTTGGGAGGTTTTCTCCTCCCTTCGCTGGGTGGAGTGGATGTTGTCCAAGTCTGTGAGAGTTGTCCTGAAGTCATGACACCCATTTAAGTGCTCGAAAGGTGCTAAAGAAATATGGAGAAGAGCTCCTCACTATACATTTTGGACGATTTGGAGGGAGAGAAATGCGAGGTTCTTTGAACGTAAGGGAATGGATCCTTCAAGATTATGACACCTTTTGCTTGAGTTCGCTAATGATGTGGTGTAGAAAAAACCACAATAAATCTATCTTTGTTTTTTTGGACTTTTTCGACGAGATAAATAGAGTTCAGTTATCTATTTAATTGGGGTGGGGGTCGTATGTCTTTGGACCCTATAGTTGCCTATTTCTCTTTTTTTATTCGCTTGTGATGTATCTACACCTTATGTACAGGTCCTGTCGCCTTGGCGGTTTCTTAATATAATCTTTTATTTATACATAAATTAAAAAAAGATATATATATATATATATTAAAGTAGGAAACTTACGTATGTCATAAGCTTGATCTATGACATCACAAAATATTTTTTTTTGTAATACCCACTTTGCCCCTCAAATATTTGGTATATATAATAAGTAATAATGGTATTTTTACTGTTCCATAAACACATAAGATCTTTAATGGTTTAGATTTGACCCAACAACGCAAAAAGCAATGGTTAAGATTGAACATTGCCCCTCCAAAAACGTTTGTCCAGACTTTGTGACTTAACTTTAACTTCTTTTATTTTCAGTACTTCTACAGTTGATCCATAAAATGTGACTTGAACTTCTTTCATTTCGAGTACTACTAGGGTGGCTGGAGAGCAGGTACATAGGTTGGTATTGTGACCACTATAGGAATATTGAATTTTTTCGACATAAATTAAATGCCGAGTAACGTGACAGTGAAGAAGAAGGTGATTGGTCGTCTCCTCCTCCTTCTTGCACAACCAACACCTGTTGGCCATTTTCCTTCCTCGTTTCTGCAATCCCTCAGTCGTCAAAATAGTCTATCCAACCGCTGTCCACATAAAGAAGCTAACTTTATGGGTACGAACTCTGCCAAATCAACTTCCAAGGAAGAGAGGCACTCCCACTGCCCCTAAGCACATTATAATAATTCTTAGCCGAAAAAGGGCATCCTAAGAGCCCGTCCACCTCAAACCATCAGAAGCATCGGATGGAATAGTGCCGAATTCAGCCACTCAAAGAACACCAACGCCTCCTCCAACTTCCAATCCCTAAGCCCTCTTCTAAACTTCGGATCCCACACCACACGACCTCCAACCCTCTTCCTATGATCCTCTATAGTCCCCTCTCTATCTCCCCCAATATGATACATCCCTAGATAAATATCCTCTAGAGAGCCTCCATCACCCCATTTATCTTTCTAAAATCTGATATGAATCCCTCTCCCTATCCAGAATTAATTATACTTGGAGAAAACATCCCACCCATGAGAAATACACTTCCACAATCCCACCCCATTAGTAGATTTCCCCTCCCTTGGGCCCCATCCAAACGCGTCGGCCCCATGACTAGCCATCGTCACTTTACTCCATAGCCTGCCCTCCTCCCTATTAAACCACCACAACCACTTGCCTAGTAAAGCCTTGTTGAAATGGGCTAAACTTATCACCCCCGCCCACCCTCCTTCTGCGGCAAGCACGCCTCATCCCAACTCACGAGACTGTATTTGAATTGATCATCATGTCCTCTCCACAGGAAATTCCTCATCAACTTGTTGATTCTTTTGCCAACTGAACCAGGCAAGGGGAGAACAAACGTGAAATACGTCAGAAGACTCGATAAAACAATTATGATCAACGTTAACCTTCCCCCCTGGACAAATAACTATGCTTCCAACCTGCTAACCTCCTTTGGACCCTCCCAAGAAACGGATCCCACATCAAAGTGGGCTTGAACTTAGCCCCCAAGGGGAGGTCGAGATAAATTTTTAGAAGCGACCCGACCGTACACCCAAGTACTTCAGCTAAAAAACCCACGTTGTCGCCCCCATCGATGGCAAACATCTCACTCTTTCTGACCCTGATGCGGAGCCCCGACACAACTTTAAAACACACCAGCATCAACCTCAACGTCCTCACCTCATCCACGGTCGCCCCAGAGAAAATAATAGTATCGTGTGCAAATAGAAGGTAGGATATCACGACGGGTTGGGAAACCCCACCCCCAATAGTGAAGCTAGAGACTAGGCCTCCCTGCACCGTACGACTCTTCATCCGGGAAAATGCCTCCTTAACCAGAATAAAGAGGAAGGGGGATAAAGAGTTGCCCTTCCTAAGACTCCGAGAACTCGAGAAGAAACCTTCTGGCACCCCATTCACCAAAGCAGAGAAATTGACAGTCGAGACACATCTTTTCATCCAGCGACACCACCGGTCCCCGAAACCCATCCTTCTTAGAAGATAGAAGATAAAATCCCTGTTCACATGATCATAGGCCTTCTCATTATCAAGCTTGAAAATAATTCTTGGTATCCCACTTCCCAACCTAGACTCGATGCACTCATATGCCACCAATAACGCATCAAGAATCTGACGGTCCCCCACAAAAGCGCTTTTAGCATCGGACACAAGAGGATCAATCACCTTTTTAAGCCTAACCGATAAGACCTTAGAAATGAGCTTCTAAACACTACTAACAAGACTGATGGGTTTTAAGTCTCTCACATTCGTTGCTCCACCTTTCTTAGGCACCAAATTAACAAACCTAGCATTCAGACTCATAAAAAAGTACCCCTTATCATAGAACTCAGTGAAAATTGCCATCACATCCTCCCTGAGAACCGTCCAGCAATGCTCAAAGAAGGCCATAGTGAACACATCAGGGTCAGGTGCCTTGTCCCCACACATAAACCTTAATGCCTGGACCACCTCATCCTCCGAGAACATCCTTTCCAACTGAATAACATCCTCCCCTAATATGCTAGCCACCGGAAGATCATCTAAGTGGGGACCTCCTGCCCCTTCTCCTATCACACTCCAGTAAGATAGGGGAGTGATCAGAAGTAACCCTTGGAAGACAGGACTAAGTTGCCCCTGTAAAATGCTCCTCCCACTCGTTAGAAAGAAGAAGACGATCAATCCGTGAAAAGGAAGGAATGTCCCTTAGACTCGACCATGTAAATAAACCTTCCTCCAAAGAAATTTCCACCAAATACAACTCATCGATGAAGTCAAATAAGTGACGCGTAAAAGCATTCAATCTCCCCCACCGATCCTCTCACAAGGGAATCGAATAATGTTGAAATCACTCCCCGTACACAACGGAACGCCCCAAACAGTTTTGGCCCCCGCCAATTCCTCCCATAAATCATTGCAAACCAACTCCAAAACTAGCCCATAAAATCACAAAAAACTCCAAGTAAAGCCATCCTCTAAATTCCTGAATAAACAAGAAACGGGCCTATATCCCACTAACATATCAATCTTCTCCACAACTCTATCATCCCACATAATAACAATCCGTCCTGACGTCCCCTCATAATCAAGGCAACACCACTCAATACAAAGCCCTCCCCAGATAGACCGCACCAACTCCCTATCCAAAACACCCATCTTTCTCTTGTAAGCAGACAACATCCGGTCTCCACCGCGATAAGGATCCACTAACTACACCTCTTTTCTTGGGATCATTCAATCCCCGTACCTTCCATGAAATGATGCGTAGATTCATAAATTATAACTTAAAACACCCCCTTCTACAACCTCTACCCTTCCCCTCCGCCTTTCTTCTAAAACACGGAACAACGCAAAAACATCCTTCTCGTTCACTATATATGATACCCCTAGAAATTTACTAAAACCTCCAATCATAATACAAACCCAATCCTCCACCTCCCCCTCTAGGTACTTCACGAAGCTACCACCCCCGGACACCTCCCCCTCCTTCTCTAATTCCTCAATATCAACCCAAAGTTTAGGGCATGAAAATCCCAAATTACACAACTTCTCCTGTCCACTCAAAGATTCCCCCGCGGTGCTAGAAACATCTTGGACATCCGCTACCTACTCTAACTCTTCTAAACCCCTTTCCATAATCGTACACAGCGGGACACCACTATGAATGCCTGCACTAGGTGAGCACCCTGGATCACCACCCACAGAGGACCCATCGCTGAACTCCCTCTGAACCTCTAACTTGATAGCTCCGCAACCCTTCATAGTTCCACCAGTCTTCCACTTAACTGATCTAGTTTTTGCACTAATTCCCAGCAGCATAAAAGATTTAATATTTTTAAGACCAAGCATTGAATTGACCAAGTAAATATCCGTGTTACCACCATGAGAACGCACTGATTTCTTAGACACGCTCTCCTGCCTTTGCGTCCCTTTACAACCACCTGACGAAAAATGGACTAAGTCTTCGACTTGCTCATTAGACGTGCTAGGAATGCACCTCCCATCATAAAACATGTGCCTTAGTTCCTCCCTATGAAACGAATAGGGGCCCACCATACTCACCCTTTCATCATCCACACAATTTACTTTGGCAAGAGACCCATCTCCACATGAAATTTTTTTAACACAAGAGTTCACATGAAAAAACGCACTTGACTTTGCACACAAAGATGTGGTCTTGGTATCCCCATAATTACTCACATCTTACAAATGGTTAATCACCCTAGGACCCGCTGACTTATAAAAATAAGTCTCTATCAGATACTGCTGCACTCAACCTAGGATGACAGACCTCCGTAGCAAGGATAAGCGTCGTATCCCCCTTTTTCTCCATCACGAGAGCTTTATTTCGCACACTTCTAGGAAAGTACGTCTCCAGCAGGCAAACGTCGGCCAACGCGAGCTCTGCTCTAGATCCATCACTTTCAGACGTGACAACCCCATAGGTTGATGGCTCTACGGCCACCACTGGACAAGAACCTGCTACCAGAGTAGCTACCACCTCCTTATTCTTACTTGGAGCCCAAGCCACTATCTTAGGCGTAAAATCCTTGGCATAGGCCTCCTTCTTAGCTTTTCGTCCTCCACGAACGTTGCCATTGTCTCCGGGAACAGGCAGATACGAACCTCCAGTTTAACACTTTAACTCCCTTCGACCAGACCTATCCGCCTCGGCACTACAAGACCTCACCTTAGGCAAATAATCGTCACCTTAATAATAGCAATCCCCCATGTCTTCAATCAAAATGGGTAAACAAAACACCCACCCACCAGCGTTAACGGTTACTGCTTTCGGGATAAAATGATTCCCTTTAATTAGGATTCTTGCCCACCTAAGTTCTTCCCCCGTCTGTGTGACCTCATCCACCATAGAGAAACCCCAACATCTATCACTAATGGAATAAAAAACATCCTCTCCCCAAAGGTAGAGAGGTAAACCCATTACCCTGATCCAACGAGAACCTGGTTTCCGAACATTCTTAGGACTGTAGCCTAGAGGATGCCACCTATCAAGACACAGAGGCGATCCAAAGAATCACCATTTCTTCAAGCTAAAAATTATGGTAGCCTCAGCTTCCGAAGAGAAAGCAATACAGAAAGTATAGGGAGACAAAACACGGGTCATAGTCCCACCGATGGTCTCCTAATGCTCCTTGACCCATGCCTTCATTTTCTCAAGAGACGAGGGAACAATTCCAGCGTCGCCCACCCTACCCACCAACGCCCGCCTAAAGAACTTGACTCTAGACGTACATGAGTCATCAGATATGCAGAAGTCTACATTACTAGAACCATCAACCTGAATAGAAATGGGAGAGAAAGGCTAGGGGTCCAACTTGGCATCTTGAAGATAAGATTTCTTCATCTTCATCAGTTTGATGGTGTTACCTCAAATTGTTTACAATTATTTGTCATATAAAAAAAAATTTATGACTTAAATTATATACGACTAAATACGACTAACATTTGGGAAAGGAATTTTTGCCGTTTTGTAATTACGTACTTTGAAAATATTGCTCTTTTATGGTTACGTACTGTGGAAATGGGCATTCCCCTAATATATATATATATATATATATATATATATATATATATATATATATATATATATATATATATATACCGACACTATCATGCTACGACACGCACAAGCTATATTAGGTTTACAAAAAATAACAAAACGGTCAAAATCTATATAAAGGTACGAAAAAAAGTAAAATAGCACGAAAAAAAATTATAAAACATATATTAAAAAATAATAACAATATTACTACACACACTAGGGCAACCTTTGAAATGTAGCTAGGTATAGTCTTGGCTGGGGCTTTGGGCTTGGGGATTTGTTACGAGACTAAATTTTGGCACATTTGACTGTAACATTGTCGTATTTCCCTTGATTTAATGCATTTGAAACTGCAAATGCTAATTGATCTACAAGATAACATACACGCACATAAGACCAGGTTTTTTTCGAGAACTAGCAATTAAGGTGTGTCAATTTGGACTATGATTTTAACACTTTTGAGTGCTTATCATAAGTCGTCATTAAGTTCTTCAACACCAAAGATTGTATTGAAGAAAAGAAACAACGAAAAAACCTACTAAAATAATTTTTGAATATCTTAATTATTTGTAACTATTGGATGTAAGTAAAAGAACAATATTAAGTCTTCATTATAGATGCTAGGTGTAAACTCGCGCGATGCGTGGTAGCCGATTTGACATTTGAGTTAAAAAAATATTCAACAACAATTGACTGGAAATTGGGACATAATTCTTTTATAGATTTCATAAAAAAATGGACTATTATAAGAAAAGATAAAACAACTTGAACAAAAAAAAGGATAAAATCTCACAATTAAAAACTATGTCAATATCAAATCTATCTTCTTATAAATGATAGGACTCAAATTTATACGAGAAAATAATCAAAATGGTCATTCCATATTGAATCAAACTATCAAAATAATATGTCCTCATAGTTAAAACTAAAAAATGGAAATTAAAAATAGATTCTTCTCTCAAGAGAAATTTAAAATCCGCAACACAATTTGCAAACTGATTTTCTTTTCCACTTTGAACCAGCTAGACGAAGCTTGCAAAAATTATTCACTATTTCAATATATACCTATGTGATATAGATAAAAATATATGCTTAAAACGTAAAATCGACATTAAACATATATATATATATATATAATTTCCTTTTTAGATTTATTAAGATACACAATGTTCTTAAAACAGATAATGAACTTAGTTGAGTAATTTTTCTTGTTATATATTGGACATATTTTCAAACAGCATATGATGTTTTGGATTATGGACATCTTTGAATCTCCCTGGATGAAAATTGGAGTTAACATTAATGGTACTTCTGACAATATTAATGGTGGGTTCTTTTCTTGTATCTAAGTACTATCTACTATGTCAAATACTTATCAAGACTCAAAGTTATGCTCTAAAAGTGATCTATTTGAAATTGTTTTAGATAGTTTTGAAGATCCCAAGCACAACCCAGTAGCAAAAAGCTTTAAGTGGTCCCTAATGATGTGCTGATTTTCCAATTTTCCAAGAACAACACTGTTTTAGATAGTTTTTCTAAGCTTGATTGAACCTGGTGCTAGCTTTGTTGATGCTCTCTATATCAAAATTCTCTCCTTATGTGGTCTCTACTAATGTGCTATTTTTTTTTAATCTAAATAATTAGTGCTAACAGTGGAGGATTTAGGATTTATGCTTGAGGGCAAATGCGGGGGGGGGGGGGGGGTGGGTGTCGGTTACAGGAGCCCCCCTGGGGCGAATTTCTTTTGGTTTAATTGGAATTTTATATAAATTATAACTTTAATTTCTACTTTCATTTTAGAAGAACTAAATGTTTAAATTTCTCTTTTACATTGACCAACACCTTTTTACACTACGATGGTTAACTTTTTGCGAGGCCAAGCTGACAATTGAGACTCTGAGAAACACTTTCATTTATTAATGTTTTTTTACCTCTATAGTTTATTATAATCTTTAATGGGTACTTTGTTTTTGTTTTTATTTTTTGCGTTAAAGCATTATGTTCTTTTACACGATGTGAAGTAGATGTATTTCTGGAATATGATCATGCATACTTTTAATAACAGGTGACTTATTTGGGGTACATAAAAAGATGGGAAGATTAAACTCACATCAATGGAACCAAATCATGGTAAACTCAGTTTGTACCTTGGATTTACTATTGAAATAAATACATTAATGTTCTCCAATGTACTTCTTTCGTGCTCTAAATCACCTACAATATATAGTATTATATATTGATTTGTAACATGACCGAACAAATTGAAAACATCGACGAGTACATATGTTTTAAAAATTGCAAAATTTCAAATGATTTGGAGTAGATGAAGTTTTGGATTATGTGCATTCAGATTTAAAAAAAGGCGCTTTTGGGGAGATATTCTACGAGAGATTTTGAAGATTTTTTAATAGATTTTCAGTAGAAAATTTCTTGCAATTGTTTCTGTATTTTTTCATTCTAGTTGTAGATATGTATGGCACGTTGGGATCATTTAGCTTCAAAAGGATGGGATTACTCAAGCCATGATTATTCAAAATGGTGAGGTTAATATTTATAAGCTATAGAGATATGGGGTTAAGATTAAGTTATTTGGTTATCTGTATATAGTTATCTGATTATGTTATTTGTTAATTTATGGTGTAAAAGATTTATGAGGTATAAAGATGCTTGGGAAGAGCTTAAACTGATCTTTGCCAAAAATGGTGAGAAATGTTGTTATGGTTGATTCGTTGAGGAGGGGAAAAAGAAAAAAACTAGTGATGTGGAAAAAAGATGACAGCTGGAAATTTATTTGCTCGTTTTTCAGTAGTGATGAACACAAGGTAATAATTTTCAATGTATGTTTTATGCTAAATTTTTTTTTTCTTACGTTTTAGTAAATTAACTTGAAATATATCACTTTTTTGTTGCAAAAATTTGATAGTGCAACATATTCTTTTATTTTTCTTTGTAGAAAGAGATGATTGAGTTGCAAAAATGCTCGGAGGATTCTGATGACGCATCAATCTGTCGGAAAGGCCTTGGAAAGAGTTCGGTATACATGCGGGTCTTGGATGGCAGAACCAAAAGTTACAAACCAAGATTGTAGATTTAAAAATCCTACTCCAAGTGCATAAGTCGAAGATGACTGCAATGAAGGCTTCCTTATTGCAAGAAAAAGATGCTGGAAGATATCCCTGAAGGATCTTCTGCCCCTTTTAATCAATTTGCATGATGACAGTATTTATTTTATCATTTTATTTGTGATGAGAACTAGTTTAAACTCATTTCTCAGTTATTTACTTTTGAGCTTCATTGTGATTATTAGCAAGGAATTTTATTTATCGCAAAATATCTTCTGCAACGAAATAAATGTTGCTGAAACCTATTGTCATTAAGGTGATTATTATTTGCAATTGAAGGCGTCTTTTTTTTTTTGCAACGAAGTCTTAGTGTTACAAAAGACTTTTATCAACGAAATATTAACATTTATAAATGAATTTTAATTCTTTCAAAATATCTTTTGCGAGGATTTATTAGTATCTTTTGCAACAAAATATTCATTGTAAAAGATTTTTGGTACAAATATGAGAAGTTTTTGCAACGAAAAAGCTTTTTCTTTTCCAACGAATTATTTCGTTGCAATATATTTTTAGTGACGATGACAAAATTTCCTTGCAAAAGATCTATAGCATGATGGCTAGTGTAAGGAACGTCGCAAGGAAAAAAAACGTTGCAAAAGGTATTTTGCAACAAAAGTAAACATTTTGCAATGATTTTTTTCCTTGATAAAGCCATAATTCTTGTAGTGGTATAACTTTGAGAAATAAAATGTGCTACGTAGATTGTTTTTGATTTAGTAGATATAAAACCTCGTGTAGAGCATTTTAGAGTATATAATAGATGTGAGGAACATTGTTATTGAAATTAATTGAAGGCTTTGCTGCGTTAACTTGATCAGAGGTGAAGTAGATCATGCTATAGAAGTAGTGTAGGGATAAAATGGTAATTTAATAATATTTCATAGATTAACAACTATAATTACATTTACACCCTTAGAATATGTTTCTACTGAAGTGTTTATGTTAACAATAGATTAACAATCTCTAGTGTTAAAGAACTCTTTTCCTACTAAAACTATGATATTGGATACGATCAATAAAAAAAGGGAAAAAAATTACGGAATAACTTTAAAAAAAAAGTAAATTCAAATACAAATCCAATTATATTATATTGTATTTTTTGTTTTGTGTGATTCTAGTCCTTCGGATATTGAAACATCGTAAAAGAAAATATAAATAAGACGAGAGAGATGTAACATTGAATTAAAGAAGCTGGCATAAAAACTGAATAAACATGAAAACCTGAAAACATAACAGGACACAATTTTGCCTGCCTAAAAAACATGCTACGTGAACAAAATCTATTGTGTGAATTTGGGGTCCATTTGTGTCTTGTGCCAGCTTGGTATGAGTGAACTACTCAAACATGCAGACATAAAACTGATCACGTTATCTCCATCCTTAGTCTTTTGAATTTCTTGGAGACCTGGTGCTAAGTTTATACGTCCGCATGTTGGTTTGGTGCCAAGATGGTCTTGTTCTTGTTTGCAAGTTGGTTTAGTCTTCTTTTGTGTTGAGTCTTGACCTTCTCCTTCATCTTCTTCACCATAAGCAGCGTTGATGAGCAAGTAGAGTTCCAACCCAACAAATTCTGCAGGTGACTGTGTGAAAAATGGCTCCTCAATGATGGTGTCCGATGGTGCTGTTAACTTGATCACCATTACTTTTTCTGTCAACAGCTTCTTCGATCTTCTTTCTTCAATAAGCGACCTTGTTTGGTCTTGTTCGCAGTACGTCGTTTGTTTTTTTGACGTCTATCTTCTATCAGGTGTAGTAGACGCATATGTTTGCATGTGTGGTGTGCAATAAATACTAGAGTCCAACGTAGGTTCCTAGAAGTATACTCACTACTAGTTTAGTCACTGTAGGACTCGATTTGTTATACAAATGAAATACTTCACTCTAATCAATCCCCCCAAAAAACGGTGCACCAATTACTAATTTTCATATTTATCGTCTTTATCATTCTATAAATAAGATTTTGTATTCCCTCTTACTTGTACTACAAGAAAATATAATTTTTATGAGCATCTTTAAAATTGACATTATGACGGTTTAAAAAAATTTGTTTCAAAAAATAAAATATATGTAATTTAATGGCAGTATTTTGATAAAGTGTCCAGTAATTAAAAAAAAATTGTCATGAGTTGTAAATGGTGTCACATAATAAAGTAATTTATATGACCCTTTTTAAATATCTATTATATATAATTAATACTTTTATGACCATTTAAATTAAAATAGTCATCCATGTGCCATAAATTTTAGAGGGAGTACGGTTTATCATTTCATCCACCATTCCACTTTCAAGATCACCCCCGCTAAAATCATGAAATAGTTAGTCGGACATAGAATTTTAATTGTAATCAAGGTATCTGTCTCTCTCTCTCGATCGATCGATCGATCGATCACTCTGTCTCTCTCGATCGCCTCTCAATCTTAGGAAATCCTTTTGATTGAACAAGGTATATAGCTATTCCAAGAAACCCTTTTCTCTCCAATGAATGGTTGATATATGCTTTGGTGGTATGAATGATTGGACAACTATTTTGATACCATTTTCAACCGTTAAATCCTATCAAAAGTTAATTCTGCCAATGGCAATAGTTAATCCCCTAGGATTAACTATTTTCATTGAACAACTACTTTGAATTTATCATTTTTTTGTAGCGTTATTATTTGATTTCATGTTTTTTCTTTCGTACTTAATGATTCGTGTTAGTTTTTTCTTAGATTTATGGTATATGTTAATTTCTTGGAGGCTTTCATACACATATATCCTTATACACTCACAAATGCGCACGCGCACACACACACAATGTATTCGATAAAATGTCTTGTGTATATGCTATCCGCATGTGCATCGCATTTTAAATGAATCGTATCATTTTTTATCTTGATTATGTTTGTAATTTTTAGCAGTTGCTGAAATAATAATAGTTGAACATTGTCAACACAGATCAATTTAATCCTATCACATCAGAGTGAGCATTACCAAGATAACTTATCAGAAGGCTTGTGCCCCTGTATAAATCAGTACAATCGTTAGCACCAATAAAAGATATCGAATTGCCTGTATATTTAGGGCTTCAACTATAGCAACACTAATCAAAAGTAGAAGTAATACATCTCACTCAAGAGCCAATTTTTATTCAGGATGTATTTGTTTCAAAACAAATTTTATATTTTATAGAAAAGTGGTTTAAAAGATGTATCAAATGCTTTTAGTTATTCGAATTAAAATGTAGTTATTAAATGTAAAATTCAATGGTGACTGAAGAAGATTAATACAAAGTTTCTCAAACTAATTCTTTGGCATTATGTTGTCCATTTACATAGTATATTACTGTTTGTAGTATCATGCAAAGCAATATATGATTCAATAACAGGGTTATTGAATTACAGAAATGCTGGGGTTAAGTTTGATTCTCGTAGAAATGCTGGGGTTAAGTTTGATTCCCGTCCCAGTAAGACTCAAGGACTGATGGGGTGTCAACAAGCTTCCACCATTACTGGTGTTGAGGTGAGCAGCTCGGGGAAAAAAGACGAGATGGGACTGTGTGAAGAGGAGACCAGAGAGGAGCGGCAGGAGGAGAACACTGGATTGCCGGGTGGGCCGGTTAAGCCAGTGGGGCGGTCGGCAGCGGGTGACGGAGTCTGCAGCGGTGTGATGGATGGCATGGAAGCTGTCAGATGTGAGGGGACTGAGGTAGCTAAGGGTACGGCTGCAGATTGTCTGGGTATGGAGGTTGGTGACTTGGGCACATGTGTTGTCCCTCTCACGTCAGAAAAAGAACATTGCCATGGTTTAAGGTTACAAGATAAGGTGCACAGTTTACTAAGGTCAGCTGAAGTAGACAGCACATTGAAGGCTACGGCTGCTATTGTTAGTTTGGTCAGGGATAGTGGGTCGGTCAGTGCAGAATTTTCTGCAGCTACAAGTGATAACCAAATGGGTATAGGCAAGGTACCACGTGAGCCGCCAGTAACAGATTTAATAGGAACAGAATTGACTAAGGAAATTAAAGTGCAGGGGTATGACGAGAATCGGCCAAAGGTAAATAAATTAGTGGGGGGTAAGCAGTTGAGTGGGGTCGGTAACAGAAAGTTCAAAAGAAATGAATCGTCTGTGGAACTTGCGGAAGAAGGGAATTCGTCACTTGATTTTAATTTTGAAGGGTTAAAGAACAAGGAGGCTCTACTTAGTTCGGATCTGGTGTCGTCAAAAACAAGTTTTAATAGAAATAAAAATTTGTATGTTGGTAATGCCATGTTAGGACTGAAAAATATCAAGGCTCTCAGGAGCTCGGGAAAAAATGGTAAAAAAGTTTTGGCTTCGAGAAAGGAGGGTGTCAATAAAATCTTATCTAAGACGGTTCGTAAAGGGGAGGGTAAAACAAATAAGGGTGAGGTATCAGGGCCATTCATTAGTAACAAGGTGGCGGTGATAGCTAGTGAAACTATTTCCTCAACTGGAAATGGAAGCGGGGTGTTGCAAGATAATCTGTTGCCGGATAGACAGGGGGTAAGGGGAAGTGGTTCGAGTGTTGAGGATTTGAATAATTCTCGTCTGTGGGTGGACATTGTGATCCCGGAGCAAGAGGGTGAGGTTAGGGGAAACGAGCGAGAAATATGGGACGAGGATCCGGAGGGATGGAAAGAAGACTTGATGGAAGCTATTAGTAAAGACTCGGGGGTCGCTTTTGAGGGATTCGAGAGGGAAGCATGGGCTTTGTTCGAGAAAATTGGGAGGGGGAGTGGGGACGGGGACAGGGAGATAGATAACGAGGGGGACTTAGTTTAAAGTATTATTGTACAATGAAGCTTCGTATTATTACGTGGAATGTTAGGGGGATGAACGACAGAGACAAAAGAGGGGTTATTGGGGGGGCCATTGCCAGGTGGAGGCCCGATATTGTGTGTCTTCAGGAGACTAAGATGAGCCATATGGATGCTTATTGTATTAATTCCATCTGGGGCGGGAGAGGGGTTAAATGGGTGAACTTAGAAGCTGATGGTGCTTCGGGAGGGGTGTTGATCTTGTGGAAGTCGGACGTGGTTGACTTGATTGAGACAATGAAAGGTGGATGGACCCTTTCTTGCCTTTTTAAAAATATAGAGGATGGTTTCACCTGGAGCTTCTCGGGTATTTATGGTCCAGTGGAGGATGCTAGTAGATGGGAATTGTGGGAAGAATTGGCAGGGGTTAGTAGGGTGTGGGATGCACCCGTTTGTATGGGGGGGGATTTCAATGTGGTGAGGTTCTCAGGGGAAAAAAGTGGTGGAGGAAGAATCGATAGGTATATGCGTGATTTTTCAGACTTTATTGATGAGTTGGAGCTGATGGATCTTCCGTTGGTGGGTGGGCTTTTTACTTGGTCTAGCTTCCGGGATAGGCCTGCCATGTCTCGCCTGGATCGTTTCCTAGTATCCAAGGAGTGGGAGGAGCACTTTCCTGGGGTGGTACAGTCTTGCTTGCCTAGGGTAACCTCGGATCATTGTCCCATCTTATTAGAGTGTGGGGGTCGAAGGGAGGGTAGTTCGCCGTTTCGGTTTGAGAATATGTGGCTTAAAGAGTCTGATTTCGTGGATAGAGTTGGAGTTTGGTGGTCTAGTTATGTGGTGGAAGGGAATGCTAGCTTTAGATTGGTCTCTAAATTGGGCTTTCTTAAGGAAGATTTGAAAAGGTGGAATAAAGAGGTGTTTGGGAATGTCCGGCTGGGCACTACTAGTTTATTGGAGGAGGTCAGGAGGCTCGATGAGAAAGAGGGGAGATTGGGACTCTCAGAGGAGGAAAAAAGAGTTAGGGAGGGGAAAAAAGGGGAGATCGGGAAGAGGCTCATTCAGGAAGAAATTAGTTGGAGACAAAAATCTAGAGCACTGTGGTTGAAAGAAGGTGATTTAAATACCAAGTTCTTCCATAAGGTGGCCAGTTCTCATAGGCGCGGTAATCATATTCGGAACATCCGAGTGGGGGGAGTGGTTTTTGAAGAGGATAGAGAGGTTAGGGGGGCCATCTCTCAGTTCTTTGAGGGGTTGTTCAAGGAAGAGCAGGGGTGGCGGCCCTCTCTGGATGGGGCTGAGTTTGCGCATATTTCCTCTTCTGAGGCGAATGGATTAGAAGGTCTTTTCACCGAAGAGGAGGTGGGGAGAGTTCTGAATTCGATGAGTGGGGATAAGGCGTCTGGTCCCGAAGGTTTCTCGATGGCGTTCTTTCAGCATTGTTGGACCGTGATCAAAGGGGATGTGATGGATTTTTTCCATGAATTCCACGATAGGGGTTACTTTGTGCCGAGGTTGAATGCAACTTTTATCACCTTGATCTCCAAAAAGGGGGGATCGATTGATATCAGGGATTTCAGGCCTATAAGCTTGATTGGTAGCATCTACAAGCTTCTTGCTAAGGTGTTGTCAGTTAGGCTGAGAAAGGTTATTGATCCTCTTATTTCTGAGTCTCAAAACGCGTTTGTGGGTGGCAGACAGATTCTGGATGCTGTTTTGGTAGCTAATGAGTGCGTGGAATCCAGATTAAGAAGTGGACTTCCGGGATTAGCATTCAAGCTCGACATCGAAAAGGCGTATGATCATGTCAATTGGGATTTCCTTATGTATTTGTTAAGGAGGATGGGGTTCGGTGAGTGGTGGTGTCGGTGGATCGGGAGGTGTGTTAAGACGGCCAGATTCTCCGTTCTGATAAATGGGGTTACTGAGGGCTTTTTTGCGAGCTCTCGTGGGCTTCGTCAAGGTGACCCGTTGTCCCCCTTCCTTTTTATTTTGGTCATGGAGGCGTTTAGTCGGATGATTGGTAAGGTGGCCCAAGCCGGATGGATCAGGGGGTTCTCTTTAGGGGCTCCGGGTCCAGATAGAGTGGTTGTATCACATCTGTTATTTGCAGATGATGCCATTGTTTTCTGTGATGCTGATCAAAGGCAAGTGCACGCTCTGAAGTTATTCCTTATTTGTTTTGAGGCGGTTTCAGGTTTGAGAATTAATGCGGGGAAGAGTGAGGTCATCCAAATCGGGGGCGAGGTTATGGTGGAGGATTTCGGGGGCATCATGGGGTGCAGAATCGGATATCTCCCTTGTACTTATCTTGGACTTCCTCTTGGAGCTAAGTACAAGTCTAAGTCTATCTGGGACCCGGTGTTAGAGAGAATGCATAGAAAATTGGCAGGTTGGAAGAATGGGTTCTTGTCGAAAGGGGGGAGACTCACGTTGATTAAGAGTTCGTTGTCCTGCTTGCCTACTTATTATATGTCCATTTTACCTATTCCCGTGGCTGTTCGTCTAAATATGGAGAAGCTGATGCGTAATTTTATGTGGAGAGGCACGGAGGTGAGCTTTAAGCATAGTCTGGTTAAGTGGGAGGAGGTTTGCAAGCCGATAAAGGAAGGGGGGGCGGGTGTGAGAAACTTGGTTAACTTTAATAAAGCTTTGCTGGGGAAGTGGCTGTGGAGATTTTCTCGGGAGGAACATAGGTTGTGGAGAAGAGTGGTTAATGCTAGAGGGGGTGGTACTCGTCTTGGGTGGGGGCCGGTGGTTGCGACTTTGCCTCACGGCATGGGATTGTGGAAACACATAGCGAAGGAGTGGAGATGATTTGCCAGTCATATCGAGTTTTCTCTAGGGAGAGGCGACAGGATCAGATTCTGGAAGGACAAGTGGGGAGATCAGGGGTCCATTCAGGAGCTCTTCCCAGGGATGTTTAACCTTGGAGGAAATCAAGATGGTTTGGTGGTGGAGCACATATCGATTAGTGGGGAGGGGGTGATGTGGAACCCTCAGTTCAGAAGAAGACTTTGGGACTGGGAGCTGCAAGAGGCGGATTTACTCTTTCAGTGGTTGGGATCGGCCCCCCGCCCGACGGTTATGGAAGATTCCCTTAAATGGAAGGGGGGAGGGACAGGGGTGTTCTCGGTCAGAAGGTACTATGAGATCCTGAGCGGTAGGGGGAACCCTAGCAACATCTTCCCATGGAAGAGCATTTGGAAGGTAAAAGCGCCTCAGAAGGTCAGGTTCTTTGTGTGGACTGCGGCTAGGCAGGCGATCTTGACTCTTGAAGGCCTTCAAAAGAGAAGATACCGTCTCGCGAGTCGTTGTTGGTTATGTAAGGAGGAGGAGGAAAAAACCAATCACCTTCTTCTTCATTGTAAGGTGACGAGAGGTTTGTGGGATTTGTTTTTTTCCATGTCTTGTACCACTTGGGTTATGCCAGGGACTGTTAGAGCTCTCCTAGAAGGGTGGAAACCGCCGTGGGGATGGTCGGGGGATAGGAGAGTGTGGCGTATTGTCCCACATTGTATCTTTTGGACGATTTGGAAGGAGCGGAACGCGAGATGCTTTGACGGTATTGAGACAGCTCCATCAAGGATTCGTTATATGTTTTTGAGCACTCTGATTAGTTGGAGGAAGGAGAGGTTCGTCGTCTCGACTCAGGAGATTCTAGAGTACGTGGAAGGGTTTCACTCTATAGTGTAAGTCAGCCTTCTTGGCGGGGCTTTGTTTGTTATCTTTCCATTGTTATTGTTGTATTTGTATTTTGTATACTTCCTGTATACGGGTTCGCTCCCTTAGCGATCGTTTAGTTAAACATCATTTACTTATCAAAAAAAATATTTATCGTCTTTATCATTCTATAAATAAGATTTTGTATTCCCTCTTACTTGTACTACAAGAAAATATAATTTTTATGAGCATCTTTAAAATTGACATTATGACGGTTTAAAAAAATTTGTTTCAAAAAATAAAATATATGTAATTTAATGGCAGTATTTTGATAAAGTGTCCAGTAATTAAAAAAAAATTATCATGAGTTGTAAATGGTGTCACATAATAAAGTAATTTATATGACCCTTTTTAAATATCTATTATATATAATTAATACTTTTATGACCATTGAAATTAAAATAGTCATCCATGTGCCATAAATTTTAGAGGGAGTACGGTTTATCATTTCATCCACCATTCCACTTTCAAGATCACCCCCGCTAAAATCATGAAATAGTTAGTCGGACATAGAATTTTAATAGTAATCAAGGTATTTGTCTCTCTCTCTCTCTCGATCGATCGATCGATCGATCACTCTGTCTCTCTCGATCGCCTCTCAATCTTAGGAAATCCTTTTGATTGAACAAGGTATATAGCTATTCCAAGAAACCCTTTTCTCTCCAATGAATGGTTGATATATGCTTTGGTGGTATGAATGATTGGACAAGTATTTTGATACCATTTTCAACCGTTAAATCCTATCAAAAGTTAATTCTGCCAATGACAATAGTTAATCCCCTAGGATTAACTATTTTCATTGAACAACTACTTTGAATTTATCATTTTTTTGTAGCGTTATTATTTGATTTCATGTTTTTTCTTTCGTACTTAATGATAAGTGTTAGTTTTTTCTTAGATTTATGGTATATGTTAATTTCTTGGAGGCTTTCATACACATATATCCTTATACACTCACAAATGCGCACGCGCACACACACACAATGTATTCGATAAAATGTCTTGTGTATATGCTATCCGCATGTGCATCGCATTTTAAATGAATCGTATCATTTTTTATCTTGATTATGTTTGTAATTTTTAGCAGTTGCTGAAATAATAATAGTTGAACATTGTCAACACAGATCAATTTAATCCTATCACATCAGAGTGTGCATTACCAAGATAACTTATCAGAAGGCTTGTGCCCCTGTATAAATCAGTACAATCGTTAGCACCAATAAAAGATATCGAATTGCCTGTATATTTAGGGCTTCAACTATAGCAACACTAATCAAAAGTAGAAGTAATACATCTCACTCAAGAGGTAATTTTTATTCAGCATGTATTTTTTTCAAAACAAATTTTATATTTTATAGAAAAGTGGTTTAAAAGATGTATCAAATGCTTTTAGTTATTCGAATTAAAATGTAGTTATTAAATGTAAAATTCAATGGTGACTGAAGAAGATTAATACAATGTTTCTCAAACTAATTCTTTGGCATTATGTTGTCCATTTACATAGTATATTACTGTTTGTAGTATCATGCAAAGCAATATATGATTCAATAACAGGGTTATTGAATTACAGATTCCTTGTTTTACAACGATATTCGATCATTATGCAACCCTTGCTTCTTATGTATCGGAATTTTTATTATATATGCCTTATGGTTGAATTTTTCTTTATATATATACTAGCGGAATGCCCGTGCCTAAAGGCGTGACAAAAATTTCCCAAGTACATAGTTGCAAAACGGTAAAAATTTCATTCCCCAATAAAATAAAATATAATTTGAAAGAAAATGATCATAATCTCCTTTGGTTTAAAGGACTGTCCATCATTCTTAACAAATAGTCCAACAACACTCAAATAGTCCAAACTCATCAAACAAATTCACATATAATTTTGCTAAACCTATAAAAAAAAGCACATAGTACAACTCTAATAATTATAAATAGCTATATATTGGTAAAAAATAATATTAAGTATAATAATAAAGAAAAATATATAATTGCATCAAAATACCAAGTTAATCTCAATTTTAAACTATTGAAATTCGACCACACCTGTCCACATTAGAAAAAAATGTGATGAATTAATCCGCGAAAAAATAAATGTAAAAATGGATGGATGTGTTATTCATCATATTATTCATAAAAATTATGAAAAAATACAAATACTTTGTAACATGGCAAGTGTAACACCTTGTAAATTCAAGGACCTTTAATTAAATAAAATATTTGCAGAAAAATAAATTATTTTATTTGGAGGAATTAAATCCACGATTATTGAACTTGTAAAATTCGAGGAATTTATTAATCTGACGAATTGAGGATTAAATATTTTGGACTATTTTATGTCACCTTTTGAGGCGTTAAAGTTGGAAGATATTATAAATTAATTTGTATGGCAATTTGGAGTGCACGGTTGAATCCAGATGGGTCAAAATAGTTGGAAATGAGTGGCCATATGAATATATTGGGTCTCGGGACTTAATTAGACATAATTGATCTCCAAATCAAGAGTTTGGGTCATTTTTAGGAGGTGACTAATAACCTTCACTTGTATTGTTGGGCAATAAGGAGTCTTTGGGAGGTTTTCTCCTCCCTTCGCTGGGTGGAGTGGGTGTTGTCCAAGTCTGTGAGAGTTGTCCTGAAGTCATGGCACCCATTTAAGTGCTCGAAAGGTGCTAAAGAAATATGGAGAAGAGCTCCTCACTGTATATTTTGGACGATTTGGAGGGAGAGAAATGTGAGGTTCTTTGAACGTAAGGGAATGGATCCTTCAAGATTATGACACCTTTTGCTTGAGTTCGCTAATGATGTGGTGTAGAGAAAACCACAATCAATGTATCTTTGTTTTTTTGGACTTTTTCGAGGAGATAAATAGAGTTCAGTTATCTATTTAATTGGGGTGGCGGTCGTATGTCTTTGGACCCTATAGTTGCCTCTTTCTCTTTTTTTATTCGCTTGTGATGTATCTACACCTTATGTATAGGTCCTGTCCCCTTGGCGGTTTCTTAATATAATCTTTTATTTATACAATAAATTAAAAAAAGATATATATATATATATATATACACACACACACACACACACACACACACACACACACATATATATATATATATATATATATATATGTGTGTGTATATATATATATATATATATATATATATATATGTGTGTGTGTGTGTGTGTGTGTGTGTGTATATATATATATATATATATATATATATATATATATATATATATATATACACACACACACACACACACACACATATATATATATATATATATATATATATATATGTATATATATATATAGATATATATACATATATATATACATATATATATATATATATGTGTGTGTGTGTGTGTGTGTGTGTATATATATATATATATATATATATATATATATATATATATATATATATATATATAAAATAAAGTAGGAAACTTAATAAGCTTGATCTATGACATCACAAAAAATATTTTTTTTGTAATACCCACTTTGCCCCGCAAATATTTGGTATATATAATAAGTAATAATGGTATTTTTACTGTTCCATAAACACATAAGATCTTTAACGGTTTAGATTTGACCCAACAATGCAAAAAGCAATGGTTAAGATTGAACATTGCCCCTCCAAAATCGTTTGTCCAGACTTTGTGACTTAACTTTAACTTCTTTTATTTTCAGTACTTCTACAGTTGATCCATTAAATGTAACTTCAACTTCTTTCATTTCGGGTACTGCTAGGGTGGCTGGGGAGCATGTACATAGGTTGGTATTGTGCCCACTATAGGAATATTGAATTTTTTCGACATGAATTAAATGCCGAGAAAAGTACTAAAAATGCCGGTAACAATTTTTGCGACACTTTTTGCGGCATTTCCAGAAGTGCGGTAATAGCCAATGTGGTAAAAGAACAACGGCATCTTAAAAAATACCGCGAAAAGTTAGCGGCACTTTTGGCGAAATATCCACAAGTGCGGTAGCCGCTATGGTAAAAGAACAACGACATTTTAAAAAATGCCGCAAAAAGTAAGCGGCACTTTTGGAGGTATTTTCACAAGTGCAGCAGCCAATGTGGTAAAAGAACAACGACATTTTAAAAAATGCCGCAAAATGTTAGCGGCATTTTTAATAATTTATATTAATGTTGGTAATAACCTTTTAGCGGCATTAAAAAATATTGATAATAACCGCTTGCAACACCTATTAAATGTTTAACACACTTTTGGCGACAGTAAAAAAATGTTGAGAACGATAATAGCGGTATTAAACAAAATGTTGATATTATTTTGCAATATATGACTAGGAACAAGTGCTAAAAAAATATTTATAAGAAGTATTGTATTTATGTGCAAATATATTACCATAACATTAAATTAAAAGGGCGGTAATCAAATTAAAATTTTATTAAATTAAAACCAAAAGCATTCATCGTAAATAAACATAATTGTGCTTGGAAACATTATCCATCCACAAAATAAAATGTATCACATGTCAAATTATAAAAAGTTGGGAAATATGAAGCGAAACAAAATTTTATATAATGTACAATCCTTCTTTATCAAAGTCAAACATCGTCTTAGACCTACAAATAAAAAATTCAACCGTTAGTCATTGATACTTATTCTTTAGTAATTTAAATAAAATATTAAAATTAAAAATTAGTACATTAGCACTATGCCACGCTACAGTTGAATGATATACATCTTCAATTGTGGACTTGTTTTCATATGGTCTAGGCAATGGTTCATTTGATACAAATGTTTTTTCAATATATACTTACCAAAAGTCTTCACCCAGTGGCGTACCCCCTACTTTTGTAAAAAGTTTTTTTACTCACAATGAATCCACGTGCCACGATCACTTTTTGAAGTCCGAAAGTAATAAGGTCAACAATTATTGGAAGTGCATTATTTGAGACCCTTTGTCATGGTTGATGGTGATTCTTCTTCTTCTTTGATGGTTCTTTCCACAAATAAGATGAATATGTCATCAACATTATATATCTGGAAAAAAATCGGCGAATTTTTATTTGTTTTTAAGACATCCCAAAATTTTTAAGACTACATACAACCAAATACCAACAACCCAATGTCAGGTATACATAAGCTCGACAATGACCGTGTTTATTAGGTCCGAGGACTTTATAATATTTCTCTCCTTTATGACTAACTGATGCATTATAATTTGACGAAAGTTGATCTTCTTTTTGCCTCATTTTTTACTAAAATGAAATGATTCTTATTATATAAAACAAAAATTATAATCATTCATTTACAAAATCAAAATAGAATAAAGATCCCACTATCTCCCCACCACTAATTTTAAATGCTTCACATAATAATTTCATGCATAATTTTAACTTTCATAAACAATAAACTCATTTAATTATTAATTTAATCCCGATTTGTGTATGATATATGTTATGCTTTTAATGATATGACACAATCTCCTGCATGTTTTCTTTATATAATGGTTGATATAGAGAATAAGAATTTTGATTAATAGGTAAAATGACGTCGTTGAGATTTTCAAAGAAAGAATGGAAGGAACAAGGATGATATTTTTATACCATTGATTTAGCGGAATCCTTATCGATGGTTGAGCCATCGCTCCTCTCGTGTGTTTTGATGTAAACATCAACCAATGAAACATTTTTCCCTTAATCAGCCTCCATCTGCATAAACCCAATGACTTGTAAGTCGTTATATATATAAGTTTGGTAACATAAAATAACATTCGTAATCAAAATATATTATAAAACACCTTATGAGCAACATTCGCACGACTCTTTCTTCCGAAAGTATGTGGTGTTCTTTGCTTCTTACGAGTTCGACAATTTCTTCGAATGGTTTTCTGTTACAAAAATATATTTATAATTTTTTCACTATGGTGGTTTAGGCATTAATGAAGAGGAGACATGTGAGGGACACCTTTCCTCTTGTGCAATTGCTTCTAGGGCTTTAATGTGGAGCTCACCCAATCTTGAATCTCCTCAGAGGACTTTGTGAAAGATAGAGAAAAATATTTTTCACTAAAACTCCCTTGTGGATCACTATGTTCCTTTAAATACAGCCGATCAAATTCAGAAAATGGAATGGGAATAATCTTGTCCGTCTCATCTTTAGGCGTCTCCACTACTACAGATAAATGAAAAATTCATAAAATTCAAACATTGTAATTATGAATTCTAACAAATAAATTATATACATATATAAGGTGAGTTAAAAATAACCAATGAAATATACAATAACTGCAATTAAGTTCCTAAACTATGAATTGTTTTCTTTACCCATGCAGATGAACTAATTTGAACCTTATTGAGATATTTGACAGAATTTTTTACCGAGGCGTAACCCGTTTAAGGAGTATCAACAACACAATACAAAATGTATTGTGATATCATTAATTCCATCATCCTTGCGTTTTGTATAACAAATCTTTTATTGAAAACCACACAATGATTATTTATTGTAATGAATTCTTCTATGAAAAAAGTCCCCACGTGAACCAAAATGTGTGAAAGGAAAAAATAATATGAAACCAAAAAGACAAAATAAAAGGAAGAGGGGAGTAAAAGTGCACTTCCAAGCAACTATATCAAGTAGAATGCTAGCGCATACCACTATAGTTTTCAATACTTTATTACATTCCTTGTTTTAGGTAAATCCAATTCAAATAAATATATAAATAATAAGTATATGTTGGGTGGGTGAGTGGTTGGGTGGGGGATTACATTTTTGCAGCACTGAAAGTAGCATATCTCCTGTTTGGATCACCCTGCCTAACATAGCCATTCATTTCTTTGATAAAAACTCCCTATTTTCTATTGCCCATGTTGTAGGCAAACCTCTCAAGCTTGACAGTTAATAACCCCATCACTCCTGCCTCCAGCTTCACTGATCTTGGTCCTGAAGACAATCAGCCTGATATGGATAATGCGTTGAATCAAGTGTCAGGCACAAATGTTTAACAGGAGGAACATAAGACTTTTGTAAGTTCCAAATTGCAGGATATGGTTCTTTTGATAAACAATCAAGTTCAAAATCAAGGTTAAATAATTCACTTTGCAGTTGATAGAGAAATAAATAGATCAACTGACGCCCCTCCGAAGAAGATTGTGCAACAGTTTGATATAATCAAAAGATGAGATTTATCAGGCAATGAAGTTATGGTGCTAGACTATGCGATGCTCTCCCCGCAAGGGTCTATTCTAGATTACAAAAAGAAAAAATGCATCGAAATTTTCTCAATGTCTGATTCTGATGATGTAGACAGTGGCCATATTCTGCTTGAATAGATAAAATTATTCTCTATAAATTTAGGCAAGAAGCTAGATAGTGATAAGGAGAGAAGAGGAAAACAAAAGAAGGTATTTTTTTCAACCTCCTCTAAATTTTCAAATTCCTTTTCAGGGAAAAGCAACAAGACTTTTTCCAAGAAAACTGATCCTCTCTTTAATAGAATCACTAGGTCCTCCATTAAAGCCCTCAAGTAATCTGCATTTTTCACATCTCAATGATAGTTTTTTTATGCTGGAATGCTAAAGGATTGTCAAACAATCTGTAATACCCCGTATTTTTATGGCTTTTAAATTTAGGGAATTATTAAATTTACTTGAGATGAATTAATTTAATATTAATCCGAAAGTTGGTTTTAAATATTTACTAGCGTGATATGAGTTAGTAATTATTAGAAATTTGTTGAATATTACTAGATGCGTATAGTAATATATAAGATTGATTTTGTTAAAATTGTCACATGTGAATAAAATGGCAATTAAGGAAATTTATGTCGAGACGTGCCTGTGTCGGGTCAGGACTAAATAATTATGATTATTAAAAGTAAATAAATTTTAAGTTGCCCGTATGATCATTTCGAATGCACCAAAGTGTCCGCAAGGGTTGAGATAGTCAAAATAAAGTACCCGGGGGTTTAGTTTGGGTCTCGGGGTGTTTTTAGGTCTAATTAACATCCCGGGAGGGCGTTTTAGACATTTTGTATTTTTGGCCATGGAAACCCACGAATTTTCTAAGGTTATTTCAGATGGTAGGGGTTGTCTTCTAGGGTTATCTTAACCAAAAACAATAGACGACCATTGGAGAGGTTGAGGAGAAGATTTCCAAGGAGTTCTAGGCCAAGAACTCCACCATTTGCACCGCCGTCACCGCCAAATTGTAGATCGCGCGACCAGGATCACAACCACACCAATTTCTTCCACAAATTAGAAACAAAGATTTTCTAGGAAAGTATCTACCTTGCTCTATTCTTAGTTAATGCCTTAATTATGTTAGTCTAGGGTTGTTTAGAACTTGTTTCATGAGAGAAAGTGTAGTTTGGAGAGTAGAATTCACATGCTATTGAAGAAATAATCATATTTTGTACATCTAATTTGCATGTAGAGGATAAACCACGAATTAGTATGGATTTGGAAGTAAGAAATATGGAAAATAATTGAAAGAATTGAAAGAAAAAGAGAAATTAGGGTTCTTGAAGTCGAGACAAATTTTACCCCATTATATTGTTATAATTGATGAATTGAAACATATTTTACGTGGAGAATCATGTATTTAAGTGTATGGTACTGGTAATAACTTTTGTTCGGAGTTTGGGAATCAAAAATGAAGTTTTGGTTAAGGTTGGAGAGGCAAACCCGTAACTGGATAAATGTAGTTTTCTCCCTAACTGATTGATCGATCGATCGACCCAAGAGTATTGATCGATCGATCGACCCCCTTTCCTCGATCGATCGACCCCACCTGGAAAACTGTACATTCCTCTTATAATGTTTTATTCCGATTAAAATGCGTAGTAACCCTTAAGTATTATTTTTAGAACATTTTGGGATATAAATAGGACCAATAGGGTTTTAGTAAACCCCAATAAGTGGGAATTTAATGTGAAATGAAATAAAGGCTTAACGGGGAGTGATTTTCCCATCAGGGATTATGCGAACGTTTAAATAAAAGATTGAGACTCGTAAGAGAGTTAGGCCAGAAAATAAGTGAGTGTATGTTTACTGAAATTTTACTTACGATACTTCAAGAGAGGGGGAGTGTGTATGAATTGAAATATAAATGAGAATAGAAATATAGCAAGTTCTTTATGCGAAATAATCAAGTAAAATGCGCTAAGGACGGATAAATAAAATTTTGGGTCGTGGACGTACCTAACCTAGAAATATGAGTATTCATATATATATATATATATATATATATATATATATATATATATATATATATATATATATATATATGACTGTGTGGTTGTGCATATATTATATATGTGTAAAAATCGTACCCGAGCTACTTCCTATCACGGGAGTTTCTGCGCCGGGACAGGCTTATCTCGATTGGACCTTTATGGGGGATAACGACTTGTACCCTAGAAGATAGTATCCTTGATTACAGGCTATCTGAGTGATAGTCAGATGGTCCTAAGAGACGTGAGGGTATGTGATGACCTCTTAGGACCGGGAACTATGCTTCGCCTCCATTTGTATGTGTTTTATGTTAATACTGTTCAAGAGTGATTCCGAACTAGTATTTCCCTTAGTATGAGTGATACGGGGACTTGATAGCAGAGTATGCCAGCACCATAGATTTTATGTGGGGTGCCGTTAGTGCATATATTATATGTGAGACTAATATATATACCTATATTTACATGGGAACTTTCTATTGTGCGTATAAGCAATTAAGAAATGAATAAATGTTTCAACTCTCTTAAATGTTCGGGAACTTCATAATGGTACTGAATTGTTTTAAATAGCGTAAGGAATTTTGAAGACATTTGCTTTCTAAACTAAATATTATCACCCTGTTATTTCGCGAGATAAAACTTTATGGAAGTGAGATAGACTTAAGATGTTTAGTAGTACGATAGACGTGCACACTAGATGAGAGGTGAGAATTCTCAAGAGAGTGTCGCATACTAGCATGGTTGTTGCATTAGTCGGTAAGCATTTTAAATACTTGCTAAACTAAATTTTAAAACTGTTTTACAATCGGGCTCTGACCCGTTTCCTATTATCTCCTCACTTGTGTATATATATATATATATATATATATATATGTATGTGTGTGTGTATATATATATTACAGGTGCCCAACCACAGTGGCGTCATTCTTAGGTTCTTTGGATTGGACGTGCTGCAGCTTATGTGGGAGTTGCAGGTCATTGCTTAGACGACTTCGTTGTTGATTCCACTCCTATTCCAGCTCTAATTACTTTGGGCATGTTTCACCTGTTTCCTTATTTAGTTGGATTGGTTAGAGATTATGTTCATTCATCTTTAGTATTTTACTCGTTGGGATTTATTTACTGTCAGGATGGTTTTTTTTCTTTATGGTTTTAAAGTTGGTATTTGTTTTCCGAATGGTTAAATTATTTAGGGTTCATTTCCAGTCTTTTTAAATTATGTGATTCATAAACTGTTAATTATTAAGGGTTTTATAATTTGGTTAAATGAAATGAAAATAATGTTTTGATGATTTTGACACTTAGCTTAATTATTTAGGGTGTTAAATTGGAAAGTTTATTTTTTCGACAGTGATGCTAAGAATGAACTAACCGTTCACCTTGATTATAATTTAATAAAGGACTGATCACCCGGTATTTAATTAGGCGGGGTGTCACATAATCCTAATTATAGAAGACTTGAAAGCCCGATGAAACGCTATAAAATTCCTCTTTTAGCAGTTCTTGAACCTATGGCCAATAATAAGAAGTTAAGACAGTATCAAACTTAAGGTGCTATGTGATTATGGCTACAACAACATCTCTAATAAGATATGGGTATTAAAAAGAATTTGATTTATCTCTGAATTTCATTAGAGATGAAGACAATATCGAACTTAAGGTGCTATGTGATGTTTATGACTCTCTTATTCATCTGATCATATGAGATTTTAATATTATCTCTACTGATGCTGAAAAATGTGGTGGTATTATGCTAGATTACATGGCATGATTTCAACCAAATGATCTCTAGAAATTCCCTCTTTGGCATGGTCTACTCTGGCTCTAAATTTACATGGTGGAATAGTAGGATTGGTCTTGAGTCAATATTTGAAAGATTGGACAGAGTCCTTTGTATTTCCTTACGGAGACAGGTTTATCCTTATTCTTCTATTACTCATCCTAACAGGACCCGTTCAGATCTAAAGTCTAATGGATGAAATTATATCTTAGACAAATTGAATAGTTATATTAAACTACGACTAAGATAAGTTCCATTTATGCAACATTGGTACAACCAATGACATGACTTTATTTGTTAAAATCGATGAAGATAAACTATCCGGCCTTACTATGTCATCTGATGAAATAAATTATAATCAATTTGGGCAGAGGTCCTACATTTGTTCAGTTGAGTACATATATTAACGATCGACACATCACACAAGTGCGAGCCATCGATGTTTTCGAAAAATTGAACACTGTCAGTCCATTTGGCAGGTGTATACCAATGACACATTCAAACAGTGCAATGCCAATACTGCATTAAACATCTATCGGGTTCGACTTCAAAATCAAACCCTAAATATTTATTTGGGGTTCATCTTCAATCACCTCAGTAAAATAGCATCCTAACTAAGTCTACCCCTAACACACTACATACGTAGCGGAGACGTACCACGTACCCATAGCCTTTCAAACACCATATTGATCTACATTCCAAGTAACAGTGCCACGGTATCAGAGTCTATTGTTTGTTTTCTACACCAATGAAGTCATGTGATATACACAGTTAATGTAACATTTGGCCTATCCACCAAATAAACTTTTTGAGCAATTTTATATAACAAGAGTAATTTAACATTGAAAATTAGTAATATAAAATGGATAGGTAGAGGGGCAATTGCTCTCTTACCCTTTGATATTTTTCAAAATTAGTAACATGAAATGGAATGTTTTGAAAGAAAATGGGGTAACTTTAAAAACCTATAACATGTTGCCTCACTTAATTTTGGATAAAATGTTAATATTAACTTTGCTAACCTTAACCAAAAATTATGCCCCTACCCCTAACAAATTTTCCATATTTCGGCTCCTTGGCGGTTTCTTAATATAATCTTTTATTTATACAATAAATTAAAAAAAGATATATATATATATATATATATATATATATATATATATATATATATATATATATATTAAAGTAGGAAACTTACGTATGTCATAAGCTTGATCTATGACATCACAAAATATTTTTTTTTTGTAATACCCACTTTGCCCCTCAAATATTTGGTATATATAATAAGTAATAATGGTATTTTTACTGTTCCATAAACACATAAGATCTTTAATGGTTTAGATTTGACCCAACAACGCAAAAAGCAATGGTTAAGATTGAACATTGCCCCTCCAAAATCGTTTGTCCAGACTTTGTGACTTAACTTTAACTTCTTTTATTTTCAGTACTTCTACAGTTGATCCAAAAAATGTGACTTGAACTTCTTTCATTTCGAGTACTACTAGGGTGGCTGGAGAGCAGGTACATAGGTTGGTATTGTGCCCACTATAGGAATATTGAATTTTTTCGACATAAATTAAATGCCGAGTAACGTGACAGTGAAGAAGAAGGTGATTGGTCGTCTCCTCCTCCTTCTTGCACAACCAACACCTGTTGGCCATTTTCCTTCCTCGTTTCTGCAATCCCTCAGTCGTCAAAATAGTCTATCCAACCGCTGTCCACATAAAGAAGCTAACTTTATGGGTACGAACTCTGCCAAATCAACTTCCAAGGAAGAGAGGCACTCCCACTGCCCCTAAGCACATTATAATAATTCTTAACCGAAAAAGGGCATCCTAAGAGCCCGTCCACCTCAAACCATCAGAAGCATCGGATGGAATAGTGCCGAATTCAGCCACTTAAAGAACACCTCCGCCTCCTCCAACTCCCAATCCCTAAGCCCTCTTCTAAACTTCGGATCCCACACCACACGACCTCCAACCCTCTTCCTATGATCCTCTATAGTCCCCTCTCTATCTCCCCCAATATGATACATCCCTAGATAAATATCCTCTAGAGAGCCTCCATCACCCCATTTATCTTTCTAAAATCTGATATGATTCCCTCTCCCTATCCAGAATTAAGTATACTTGGAGAAAACATCCCACCCATGAGAAATACACTTCCAAGATCCCACCCCATTAGTAGATTGCCCCTCCCTTGGGCCCCATCCAAACGGGTCGGCCCCATGACTAGCCATCGTCACTTTACTCCATAGCCTGCCCTCCTCCCTATTAAACCACCACAACCACTTGCCTAGTAAAGCCTTGTTGAAATGGGCTAAACTTATCACCCCCGCCCACCCTCCTTCTGCGGCAAGCACGCCTCATCCCAACTCACGAGACTGTATTTGAATTGATCATCATGTCCTCTCCACAGGAAATTCCTCATCAACTTGTTGAGTCTTTTGCCAACTGAACCAGGCAAGGGGAGAACAAACATGAAATACGTCAGAAGACTCGATAAAACAATTATGATCAACGTTAACCTTCCCCCCTGGACAAATAACTATGCTTCCAACCTGCTAACCTCCTTTGGACCCTCCCAAGAAACGGATCCCACATCAAAGTGGGCTTGAACTTATCCCCCAAGGGGAGGTCGAGATAAATTTTTAGAAGCGACCCGACCGTACACCCAAGTACTTCAGCTAAAAAACCCACGTTGTCGCCCCAACGATGGCAAACATCTCGCTCTTTCTGACCCTGATGCGGAGCCCCGACACAACTTTAAAACACACCAGCATCAACCTCAACGTCCTCACCTCATCTACGGTCGCCCCAGAGAAAATAATAGTATCGTGTGCAAATACAAGGTAGGATATCACGACGGGTTGGGAAACCCCACCCCCAATAGTGAAGCTAGAGACTAGGCCTCCCTGCACCGTACGACTCTTCATCCGGGAAAATGCCTCCTTAACCAGAATAAAGAGGAAGGGGGATAAAGAGTTGTCCTGCCTAAGACTCCGAGAACTCGAGAAGAAACCTTCTGGCACCCCATTCACCAAAGCAGAGAAATTGACAGTCGAGACACATCTTTTCATCCAGCGACACCGCCGGTCCCCGAAACCCATCCTTCTTAGAAGATAGAAGATAAAATCCCTGTTCACATGATCATAGGCCTTCTCATTATCAAGCTTGCAAATAATTCTCGGTATCCCACTTCCCAACCTAGACTCGATGTACTCATATGCCACCAATACCGCATCAAGAATATGACGGTCCCCCACAAAAGCGCTTTGAGCATCGGACACAAGAGGATCAATCACCTTTTTAATCCTAACCGATAAGACCTTAGAAATGAGCTTCTAAACACTACTAACAAGACTCATGGGTTTTAAGTCTCTCACATTCGTTGCTCCACCTTTCTTAGGCACCAAATTAACAAACCTAGCGTTCAGACTCATAAAAAAGTACCCCTTATCATAGAACTCGGAGAAAATTGCCATCACATCCTCCCTGAGAACCGTCCAGCAATGCTCAAAGAAGGCCATAGTGAACACATCAGGGTCGGGTGCCTTGTTCCCACACATAAACCTTAATGCATGGACCACCTCATCCTCCGAGAACATCCTTTCCAACTGAATAACATCCTCCCCTAATATGCTAGCCACCGGAATATCATCTAAGTGGGGACCTCCTGCCCCTTCTCCTATCACACTCCAGTAAGATAGGGGAGTGATCAGAAGTAACCCTTGGAAGACAGGACTAAGTTGCCCCTGTAAAATGCTCCTCCCACTCGTTAGAAAGAAGAAGACGATCAATCCGTGAAAAGGAAGGAATGTCCCTTAGACTCGACCATGTAAATAAACCTTCCTCCAAAGAAATTTCCATCAAATACAACTCATCGATGAAGTCAAATAAGTGACGCGTAAAAGCATTCAATCTCCCCCACCGCTCCTCTCACAAGGGAATCGAATAATGTTGAAATCACCCCCCGTACACAACGGAACGCCCCAAACAGTTTTGGCCCCCGCCAATTCCTCCCATAAATCATTGCAAACCAACTCCACAACTAGCCCATAAAATCACAAAAAACTCCAAGTAAAGCCATCCTCTAAATTCCTGAATAAACAAGAAACGGGCCAAGATCCCACTAACATATCAATCTTCTCCACAACTCTATCATCCCACATAATAACAATCCGTCCTGACGTCCCCTCATAATCAAGGCAACACCACTCAATACAAAGCCCTCCCCAGATAGACCGCACCAACTCCCTATCCAAAACACCCATCTTTGTCTCCTGTAAGCAGACAACATCCGGTCTCCACCGCGATAAGGCTCCACTAACTACACCTCTTTTCTTGGGATCATTCAATTCCCGTACCTTCCATGAAATGATGCGTAGATTCATAAATTATAACTTAAAACACCCCCTTCTACAACCTCTACCCTTCCCCTCCGCCTTTCTTCTAAAACACGGAACAACGCAAAAACATCCTTCTCGTTCACTATATATGATACCCCTAGAAATTTACTAAAACCTCCAATCATAATACAAACCCAATCCTCCCCCTCCCCCTCTAGGTACTTCACGATACTACCACCCCCAGACAGCTCCCCCTCCTTCTCTAATTCCTCAATATCAACCCAAAGTTTAGGGCACGAAAATCCCAAATTACACAACTTCTCCTATCCACTCAAAGATTCCCCCGAGGTGCTAGAAACATCTTGGACATCCGCTACCTACTCTAACTCTTCTAAACCCCTTTCCATAATCGTACACAGCGGGACACCACTATGAATGACTGCACTAGGTGAGCACCCTGGATCACCACCCACAGAGGACCCATCACTGAACTCCCTCTGAACCTCTAACTTGCTAGCTCCACAACCCTTCATAGTTCCACCAGTCTTCCACTTAACTGATCTAGTTTTTGCACTAATTCCCAGCAGCATAAAAGATTTAATATTTTTAAGACCAAGCATTGAATTGACCAAGTAAATATCGTTGTTACCACCATGAGAACGCACTGATTTCTTAGACACGCTCTCCTGCCTTTGCGTCCCTTTACAACCACCTGACGAAAAATGGACTAAGTCTTCGACTTGCTCATTAGACGTGCTAGGAATGCACCTCCCATCATAAAACATGTGCCTTAGTTCCTCCCTATGAAATGAATAGGAGCCCACCATACTCACCCTTTCATCATCCACACAATTTACTTTGGCAAGAGACCCATCTCCACATGAAATTTTTTTAACACAAGAGTTCACATGAAAAAACGCACTTGACTTTGCACACAAAGATGTGGTCTTGGTATCCCCATAATTACTCACATCTTCCAAATGGTTAATCACCCTAGGACCCGCTGACTTATAAAAATAAGTCTCTATCAGATACTGCTGCACTCAACCTAGGATGACAGACCTCCGTAGCAAGGATAAGCGTCGTATCCCCCTTTTTCTCCATCACGAGAGCTTTATTTCGCACACTTCTAGGAAAGTACGTCTCCTGCAGGCAAACGTCGGCCAACGCGAGCTCTGCTCTAGATCCATCACTGTCAGACATGACAACCCCATAGGTTGATGGCTCTACGGCCACCACTGGACAAGAACCTGCTACCAGAGTAGCTACCACCTCCTTATTCTTACTTGGAGCCCAAGCCACTATCTTAGGCGTAAAATCCTTGGCATAGGCTTCCTTCTTAGCTTTTCATCCTCCACGAACGTTGCCATTGTCTCCGGGAACGGGCAGATACGAACCTCCCGTTTAACACTTTAACTCCCTTCGACCAGACCTATCCGCCTCGGCACTACCAGACCTCACCTGAGGCACATAATAGTCACCTTAATAATAGAAATCCCCCATGTCTTCAATCAAAATGGGTAAACGAAACACCCACCCACCAGCGTTAACGGTTACTGCTTTCGGGATAAAATGATTCCCTTTAATTAGGATTCTTGCCCACCTAAGTTCTTCCCCCGTCTGTGTGACCTCATCCACCATAGAGAAACCCCAACATCTATCACCAATGGAATAAAAAACTTCCTCTCCCCAAATGTAGAGAGGTAAACCCATTACCCTGATCCAACGAGAACCTGGTTTTCGAACATTCTTAGGACTGTAGCCTAGAGGATGCCACCTATCAAGACACAAAGGCGATCCAAAGAATCACCATTTCTTCAAGCTAAAAATTATGGTAGCCTCAACTTCCGAAGAGAAAGCAATACAGAAAGTATAGGGAGACAAAACACGGGTCATAGTCCCACCGATGGTCTCCTAATGCTCCTTGACCCATGCCTTCATTTTCTCAAGAGACGATGGAACAATTCCAGCGTCGCCCACCCTACCCACCAACGCCCGCCTAAAGAACTTGACTCTAGACGTACATGAGTCATCAGATATGCAGAAGTCTACATTACTAGAACCATCAACCTGAATAGAAATGGGAGAGAAAGGCTAGGGGTCCAACTTGGCATCTTGAAGATAAGATTTCTTCATCTTCATCAGTTTGATGGTGTTACCTCAAATTGTTTACAATTATTTGTCATATAAAAAAAAATTTATGACTTAAATTATATACGACTAATGACGACTAACATTTGGGAAAGGAATTTTTGCCCTTTTGTAATTACGTACTTTGAAAATATTGCTCTTTTATGGTTACGTACTGTGGAAATGGGCATTCCCCTAATATATATATATATATATATATATATATATACCGACACTATCATGCTACGACACGCACAAGCTATATTAGGTTTACAAAAAATAACAAAACGGTCAAAATCTATATAAAGGTACTAAAAAAAGTAAAATAGCACGAAAAAAAATTATAAAACATATATTAAAAAATAATAACAATTTTACTACACACACTAGGGCAACCTTTGAAATGTAGCTAGGGATAGTCTTGGCTGCGGCTTTGGGCTTGGGGATTTGTTACGAGACTAAATTTTGGCACATTTGACTGTAACATTGTCGTATTTCCCTTGATTTAATGCATTTGAAACTGCAAATGCTAATTGATCTACAAGATAACATACACGCACATCAGACCAGGTTTTTTTCGAGAACTAGCAATTAAGGTGTGTCAATTTGGACTATGATTTTAACACTTTTGAGTGCTTATCATAAGTCGTCATTAAGTTCTTCAACACCAAAGATTGTATTGAAGAAAAGAAACAACGAAAAAACCTACTAAAATAATTTTTGAATATCTTAATTATTTGTAACTATTGGATGTAAGTAAAAGAACAATATTAAGTCTTCATTATAGATGCTAGGTGTAAACTCGCGCGATGCGTGGTAGCCGATTTGACATTTGAGTTAAAAAAATATTCAACAACAATTGACTGGAAATTGGGACATAATTCTTTTATAGATTTCATAAAAAATGGACTATTATAAGAAAAGATAAAACAACTTGAACAAAAAAAAGGATAAAATCTCACAATTAAAAACTATGTCAATATCAAATCTATCTTCTTATAAATGATAGGACTCAAATTTATACGAGAAAATAATCAAAATGGTCATTCCATATTGAATCAAACTATCAAAATAATATGTCCTCATAGTTAAAACTAAAAAATGGAAATTAAAAATAGATTCTTCTCTCAAGAGAAATTTAAAATCCGCAACACAGTTTGCAAACTGATTTTCTTTTCCACTTTGAACCAGCTAGACGAAGCTTGCAAAAATTATTCACTATTTCAATATATACCTATGTGATATAGATAAAAATATATGCTTAAAACGTAAAATCGACATTAAACATATATATATATATATATATAATTTCCTTTTTAGATTTATTAAGATACACAATGTTCTTAAAACAGATAATGAACTTAGTTGAGTAATTTTTCTTGTTATATATTGGACATATTTTCAAACAGCATATGATGTTTTGGATTATGGACATCTTTGAATCTCCCTGGATGAAAATTGGAGTTAACATTAATGGTACTTCTGACAATATTAATGGTGGGTTCTTTTCTTGTATCTAAGTACTATCTACTATGTCAAATACTTATCAAGACTCAAAGTTATGCTCTAAAAGTGATCTATTTGAAATTGTTTTAGATAGTTTTGAAGATCCCAAGCACAACCCAGTAGCAAAAAGATTTGAGTGGTCCCTAATGATGTGCTGATTGTCTAATTTTCCAAGAACAACACTGTTTTAGATAGTTTTTCTAAGCTTGATTGAACCTGGTGCTAGCTTTGTTGATGCTCTCTATATCAAAATTCTCTCCTTATGTGGTCTCTACTAATGTGCTATTTTTTTTTTAATCTAAATAATTAGTGCTAACAGTGGAGGATTTAGGATTTATGCTTGAGGGCAAATGCGGGGGGGGGGTCGGTTACAGGAGCCCCCCTGGGGCGAATTTCTTTTGGTTTAATTGGAATTTTATATAAATTATAACTTTAATTTCTACTTTCATTTTAGAAGAACTAAATGTTTAAATTTCTCTTTTACATTGACCAAAACCTTTTTACACTACGATGGTTAACTTTTTGCGAGGCCAAGCTGACAATTGAGACTCTGAGAAACACTTTCATTTATTAATGTTTTTTTACCTCTATAGTTTATTATAATCTTTAATGGGTACTTTGTTTTTGTTTTTATTTTTTGCGTTAAAGCATTATGTGCTTTTACACGATGTGAAGTAGATGTATTTTTGGAATATGATCATGCATACTTTTAATAACAGGTGACTTATTTGGGGTACATAAAAAGATGGGAAGATTAAACTCACATCAATGGAACCAAATCATGGTAAACTCAGTTTGTACCTTGGATTTACTATTGAAATAAATACATTAATGTTCTCAAATGTACTTCTTTCGTGCTCTAAATCACCTACAATATATAGTATTATATATTGATTTGTAACATGACCGAACAAATTGAAAACATCGACGAGTACATATGTTTTAAAAATTGCAAAATTTCAAATGATTTGGAGTAGATGAAGTTTTGGATTATGTGCATTCAGATTTAAAAAAAGGCGCTTTTGGGGAGATATTCTACGAGAGATTTTGAAGATTTTTTAATAGATTTTCAGTAGAAAATTTCTTGCAATTGTTTCTAAATTTTTTCATTCTAGTTGTAGATATGTATGGCACGTTGGGATCATTTAGCTTCAAAAGGATGGGATTACTCAAGCCATGATTATTCAAAATGGTGAGGTTAATATTTATAAGCTATAGAGATATGGGGTTAAGATTAAGTTATTTGGTTATCTGTATATAGTTATCTGATTATGTTATTTGTTAATTTATGGTGTAAAAGATTTATGAGGTATAAAGAGGCTTGGGAAGAGCTTAAACTGATCTTTGCCAAAAACGGTGAGAAATGTTGTTATGGTTGATTCGTTGAGGAGGGGAAAAAGAAAAAAACTAGTGATGTGGAAAAAAGATGACAGCTGGAAATTTATTTGCTCGTTTTTTAGTAGTGATGAACACAAGGTAATAATTTTCAATGTATGTTTTATGCTAAATTTTTTTTTTCTTACGTTTTAGTAAATTAACTTGAAATATATCACTTTTTTGTTGCAAAAATTTGATAGTGCAACATATTCTTTTATTTTTCTTTGTAGAAAGAGATGATTGAGTTGCAAAAATGCTCGGAGGATTTTGATGACGCATCAATCTGCCAGAAAGGCCTTGGAAAGAGTTCGGTATACATGAGGGTCTTGGATGGCAGAACCAAAAGTTACAAACCAAGATTGTAGATTTAAAAATCCTACTCCAAGGGCATAAGTCGAAGATGACTGCAATGAAGGCTTCCTTATTGCAGGAAAAAGATGCTGGAAGATATCCCTGAATGATCTTCTGCCCCTTTTAATCAATTTGCATGATGACAGTGTTTATTTTATCATTTTATTTGTGATGAGAACTAGTTTAAACTCATTTCTCAGTTATTTACTTTGGAGCTTCATTGTGATTATTAGCAAGGAATTTTATTTATCGTAAAATATCTTCTGCAACGAAATAAATGTTGCTGAAACCTATTGTCATAAAGGTGATTATTATTTGCAATTGAAGGCGTCTTTTTTTTTTTGCAACGAAGTCTTAGTGTTACGAAAGACTTTTATCAACGAAATATTAACATTTATAAATGAATTTTAATTCTCTCAAAATATCTTTTGCGAAGATTTATTAGTATCTTTTGCAACAAAATATTCATTGTAAAAGATTTTTGGTACAAATATGAGAAGTTTTTGCAACGAAAAAGCTTTTTCTTTTCCAACGAATTATTTCGTTGCAATATATTTTTAGTGACGATGACAAAATTTCCTTGCAAAAGATCTATAGCATGGTGGCTAGTGTAAGGAACGTCGCAAGGAAAAAAAAACGTTGCAAAAGGTATTTTGCAACAAAAGTAAACATTTTGCAACGATTTTTTTCCTTGATAAAGCCATAATTCTTGTAGTGGTATAACTTTGAGAAATAAAATGTGCTACGTAGATTGTTTTTGATTTAGTAGATATAAAACCTCGTGTAGAGCATTTTAGAGTATATAACAGATGTGAGGAACATTGTTATTGAAATTAATTGAAGGCTTTGCTGCGTTAACTTGATCAGAGGTGAAGTAGATCATGCTATAGAAGTAGTGTAGGGATAAAATGGTAATTTAATAATATTTCATAGATTAACAACTATAATTACATTTACACCCTTAGAATATGTTTCTACTGAAGTGTTTATGTTAACAATAGATTAACAATCTCTAGTGTTAAAGAACTCTTTTCCTACTAAAACTATGATATTGGATACGATCAATAAAAAAAGCGAAAAAAATTACGGAATAACTTTAAAAAAAAAGTAAATTCAAATGCAAATCCAATTATATTATATTGTATTTTTTGTTTTGTGTGATTCTAGTCCTTCGGATATTGAAACATCGTAAAAGAAAATATAAATAAGACGAGAGAGATGTAACATTGAATTAAAGAAGCTGGCATAAAAACTGAATAAACATGAAAACCTGAAAACATAACAGGACACAATTTTGCCTGCCTAAAAAACATGCTACGTGAACAAAATCTATTGTGTGAATTTGGGGTCCATTTGTGTCTTGCGCCAGCTTGGTATGAGTGAACTACTCAAACATGCAGACATAAAACTGATCACGTTATCTCCATCCTTAGTCTTTTGAATTTCTTGGAGACCTGGTCCTAAGTTTATACGGCCGCATGTTGGTTTGGTGCCAAGATGGTCTTGTTCTTGTTTGCAAGTTGGTTTAGTCTTCTTTTGTGTTGAGTCTTGACCTTCTCCTTCATCTTCTTCACCATAAGCAGCGTTGATGAGCAAGTAGAGTTCCAACCCAACAAATTCTGCAGGTGACTGTGTGAAAAATGGCTCCTCAATGATGGTGTCCGATGGTGCTGTTAACTTGATCACCATTACTTTTTCTGTCAACAGCTTCTTCGATCTTCTTTCTTCAATAAGCGACCTTGTTTAGTCTGGTTCGCAGTACGTCGTTTGTTTTTTTGACGTCTATCTTCTATCAGGTGTAGTAGACGCATATGTTTGCATGTGTGGTGTGCAATAAATACTAGAGTCCAACGTAGGTTCCTAGAAGTATACTCACTACTAGTTTAGTCACTGTAGGACTCGATTTGTTATACAAATGAAATACTTTACTCTAATCAATCCCCCCAAAAAACGGTGCACCAATTACTAATTTTCATATTTATCGTCTTTATCATTCTATAAATAAGATTTTGTATTCCCTCTTACTTGTACTACAAGAAAATATAATTTTTATGAGCATCTTTAAAATTGACATTATGACGGTTTAAAAAAATTTGTTTCAAAAAATAAAATATATGTAATTTAATGGCAGTATTTTGATAAAGTGTCCAGTAATTAAAAAAAAATTGTCATGAGTTGTAAATGGTGTCACATAATAAAGTAATTTATATGACCCTTTTTAAATATCTATTATATATAATTAATACTTTTATGACCATTTAAATTAAAATAGTCATCCATGTGCCATAAATTTTAGAGGGAGTACGGTTTATCATTTCATCCACCATTCCACTTTCAAGATCACCCCCGCTAAAATCATGAAATAGTTAGTCGGACATAGAATTTTAATAGTAATCAAGGTATCTGTCTGTCTCTCTCGATCGATCGATCGATCGATCGATCACTCTGTCTCTCTCGATCGCCTCTCAATCTTAGGAAATCCTTTTCATTGAACAAGGTATATAGCTATTCCAAGAAACCCTTTTCTCTCCAATGAATGGTTGATATATGCTTTGGTGGTATGAATGATTGGACAACTATTTTGATACCATTTTCAACCGTTAAATCCTATCAAAAGTTAATTCTGCCAATGACAATAGTTAATCCCCTAGGATTAACTATTTTCATTGAACAACTACTTTGAATTTATCATTTTTTTGTAGCGTTACTATTTGATTTCATGTTTTTTCTTTCGTACTTAATGATTCGTGTTAGTTTTTTCTTAGATTTATGGTATATGTTAATTTCTTGGAGGCTTTCATACACATATATCCTTATACACTCACAAATGCGCGCGCGCACACACACACGATGTATTCGATAAAATGTCTTGTGTATATGCTATCCGCATGTGCATCGCATTTTAAATGAATCGTATCATTTTTTATCTTGATTATGTTTGTAATTTTTAGCAGTTGCTGAAATAATAATAGTTGAACATTGTCAACACAGATCAATTTAATCCTATCACATCAGAGTGAGCATTACCAAGATAACTTATCAGAAGGCTTGTGCCCCTGTATAAATTAGTACAATCGTTAGCACCAATAAAAGATATCGAATTGCCTGTATATTTAGGGCTTCAACTATAGCAACACTAATCAAAAGTAGAAGTAATACATCTCACTCAAGAGCCAATTTTTATTCAGCATGTATTTTTTTCAAAACAAATTTTATATTTTATAGAAAAGTGGTTTAAAAGATGTATCAAATGCTTTTAGTTATTCGAATTAAAATGTAGTTATTAAATGTAAAATTCAATGGTGACTGAAGAAGATTAATACAAAGTTTCTCAAACTAATTCTTTGGCATTATGTTGTCCATTTACATAGTATATTACTGTTTGTAGTATCATGCAAAGCAATATATGATTCAATAACAGGGTTATTGAATTACAGATTCCTTGTTTTACAACGATATTCGATCATTATGCAACCGTTGGTTCTTATGTATCGGAATTTTTATTATATATGCCTTATGGTTGAATTTTTCTTTATATATATACTAGCGGAATGCCCGTGCCTAAAGGCGTGACAAATATTTCCCAAGTACATAGTTGCAAAACGGTAAAAATTTCATTCCCCAATAAAATAAAATATAATTTGAAAGAAAATGATCATAATCTCCTTTTGTTTAAAGGACTGTCCATCATTCTTAACAAATAGTCCAACAACACTCAAATAGTCCAAACTCATCAAACAAATTCACATATAATTTTGCTAAACCAATAAAAAAAGCACATAGTACAACTCTAATAATTATAAATAGCTATATATTGGTAAAAAATAATATTAAGTATAATAATAAAGAAAAATATATAATTGCATCAAAATACCAAGTTAATCTCAATTTTAAACTATTGAAATTCGACCACACCTGTCCACATTAGAAAAAAATGTGATGAATTAATCCGCGAAAAAATAAATGTAAAAATGGATGGATGTGTTATTCATCATATTATTCATAAAAATTATGAAAAAATACAAATACTTTGTAACATGGCAAGTGTAATACCTTGTAAATTCAAGGACCTTTAATTAAATAAAATATTTGCAGAAAAATAAATTATTTTATTTGGAGGAATTAAATCCACGATTATTGAACTTGTAAAATTCGAGGAATTCATTAATCTGACGAATTGAGGATTAAATATTTTGGACTATTTTATGTCACCTTTTGAGGCGTTAAAGTTGGAAGATATTATAAATTAATTCGTATGGCAATTTGGAGTGCACGGTTGAATCCAGATGGGTCAAAATAGTTGGAAATGAGTGGCCATATGAATATATTGGGTCTCGGGACTTAATTAGACATAATTGATCTCCAAATAAAGAGTTTGGGTCATTTTTAGGAGGTGACTAATAACCTTCACTTGTATTGTTGGGCAATAAGGAGTCTTTGGGAGGTTTTCTCCTCCCTTCGCTGGGTGGAGTGGGTGTTGTCCAAGTCTGTGAGAGTTGTCCTGAAGTCATGGCACCCATTTAAGTGCTCGAAAGGTGCTAAAGAAATATGGAGAAGAGCTCCTCATTGTATATTTTGGACGATTTAGAGGGAGAGAAATGCGAGGTTCTTTGAACGTAAGGGAATGGATCCCTCAAGATTATTACACCTTTTGCTTGAGTTCGCTAATGATGTGGTGTAGAGAAAACCCCAATCAATCTATCTTTGTTTTTTTGGACTTTTTCGAGGAGATAAATAGAGTTCAATTATCTATTTAATTGGGGTGGCGGTCGTATGTCTTTGGACCCTATAGTTGCCTCTTTCTCTTTTTTTATTCGCTTGTGATGTATCTACACCTTATGTACAGGTCCTGTCCCCTTGGCGGTTTCTTAATATAATCTTTTATTTATGTACAGGTCCTGTCCCCTTGGCGGTTTCTTAATATATATGTGTGTGTGTGTGTGTGTGTGTGTATATATATATATATGTGTGTGTGTGTGTGTGTGTATATATATATATATATATATATATATATATATATATATATATATTTATATATATATATATATATATATTTATGTGTGTGTGTGTGTGTATAAATATATAAATATATATATATATATATATATATATATATATATAAATAAAGTAGGAAACTTAATAAGCTTGATCTATGACATCACAAAAAATATTTTTTTTGTAATACCCACTTTGCCCCTCAAATATTTGGTATATATAATAAGTAATAATGGTATTTTTACTGTTCCATAAACACATAAGATCTTTAACGGTTTAGATTTGACCCAACAATGCAAAAAGCAATGGTTAAGATTGAACATTGCCCCTCCAAAATCGTTTGTCCAGACTTTGTGACTTAACTTTAACTTCTTTTATTTTCAGTACTTCTACAGTTGATCCATTAAATGTGACTTCAACTTCTTTCATTTCGGGTACTGCTAGGGTGGCTGGGGAGCAGGTACATAGGTTGGTATTGTGCCCACTATAGGAATATTGAATTTTTTCGACATAAATTAAATGCCGAGAAAAGTACTAAAAATGCCGGTAACAATTTTTGCGACCCTTTTGGCGGCATTTCCAGAAGTGCGGTAATAGCCAATGTGGTAAAAGAACAACGACATTTTAAAAAATACCGCGAAAAGTTAGCGGCACTTTTGGCGAAATATCCACAAGTGCGGTAGCCGCTATGGTAAAAGAACAACGACATTTTAAAAAATGCCGCAAAAAGTAAGCGGCACTTTTGGAGGTATTTTCACAAGTGCAGCAGCCAATGTGGTAAAAGAACAACGACATTTTAAAAAATGCCGCAAAATGTTAGCGGCATTTTTAATAATTTATATTAATGTTGGTAATAACCTTTTAGCGGCATTAAAAAATATTGATAATAACCGCTTGCAACACCTATTAAATGTTTAACACACTTTTGGCGACAGTAAAAAAATGTTGAGAACGATAATAGCGGTATTAAACAAAATGTTGATATTATTTTGCAATGTATGACTAGGAACAAGTTCTAAAAAAATATTTATAAGAAGTATTTTATTTATGTGCAAATATATTACCATAACATTAAATTAAAAGGGCGGTAATCAAATTAAAATTTTATTAAATTAAAACCAAAAGCATTCATCGTAAATAAACATAATTGTGCTTGGAAACATTATCCATCCACAAAATAAAATGTATCACATGTCAAATTATAAAAAGTTGGGAAATATGAAGCGAAACAAAATTTTATATAATGTACAATCCTTCTTTATCAAAGTCAAACATCGTCTTCGACCTACAAATAAAAAATTCAACCGTTAGTCATTGATACTTATTCTTTAGTAATTTAAATAAAATATTAAAATTAAAAATTAGTGCATTAGCACTATGCCACGCTACAGTTGAATGATATACATCTTCAATTGTGGACTTGTTTTCATATGGTCTAGGCAATGGTTCATTTGATACAAATGTTTTTTCAATATATACTTACCAAAAGTCTTCACCCAGTGGCGTACCCCCTACTTTTGTTAAAGGTTTTTTACTCACAATGAATCCACGTGCCACGATCACTTTTTGAAGTCCGAAAGTAATAAGGTCAACAATTATTGGAAGTACATTATTTGAGACCCTTTGTCATGGTTGATGGTGATTCTTCTTCTTCTTTGATGGTTCTTTCCACAAATAAGATGAATATGTCATCAACATTATATATCTGGAAAAAAATCGGCGAATTTTTATTTGTTTTTAAGACATCCCAAAATTTTTAAGACTACATACAACCAAATACCAACAACCCAATGTCAGGTATACATAAGCTCGACAATGACCGTGTTTATTAGGTCTGAGGACTTCATAATATTTCTCTCCTTTATGACTAACTGATACATTATAATTTGACGAAAGTTGGTCTTCTTTTTGCCTCATTTTTTACTAAAATGAAATGATTCTTATTATATAAAACAAAAATTATAATCATTCATTTACAAAATCAAAATATAATAAAGATCCCACTATCTCCCCACCACTAATTTTAAATGCTTCACATAATAATTTCATGCATAATTTTAACTTTCATAAACAATAAACGCATTTAATTATTAATTTAATCCCGATTTGTGTATGATATATAGTATGCTTTTAATGATATGACACAATCTCCTGCATGTTTTCTTTATATAATGGTTGATATAGAGAATAAGAATTTTGATTAATAGGTAAAATGACGTCGTTGAGATTTTCAAAGAAAGAATGGAAGGAACAAGGATGATATTTTTATACCATTGATTCAGCAGAATCCTTATCGATGGTTGAGCCATCGCTCCTCTCGTGTGTTTTGATGTAAACATCAACCAATGAAACATTTTTCCCTTGATCAGCCTCCATCTGCATAAACCCAATGACTTGTAAGTCGTTATATATATAAGTTTGGTAACATAAAATAACATTCACAATCAAAATATATTATAAAACACCTTATGAGCAACATTCGCACGACTCTTTCTTCCGAAAGTATGTGGTGTTCTTTGGTTCTTACGAGTTCGACAATTTCTTCGAATCGTTTTCTGTTACAAAAAATATAATTATAATTTTTTCACTATGGTGGTTTAGGCATTAATGAAGAGGAGACATGTGAGGGACACCTTTCCTCTTGTGCAATTGCTTCTAGGGCTTTAATGTGGAGCTCACCCAATCTTGAATCTCCTCAGAGGACTTTGTGAAAGATAGAGAAAAATATTTTTCACTAAAACTCCCTTGTGGATCACTATATTCCTTTAAATACAGCCGATCAAATTCAGAAAATGGAATGGGAATAATCTTGTCCGTCTCATCTTTAGGCGTCTCCACTACTACAGATAAATGAAAAATTCATAAAATTCAAACATTGTAATTATGAATTCTAACAAATAAATTATATACATATATAAGGTGAGTTAAAAATAACCAATGAAATATACAATAACTGCAATTAAGTTCCTAAACTATGAATTGTTTTCTTTACCCATGCAGATGAACTAATTTGAACCTTATTGAGATATTTGACAGAATTTTTTACCGAGGCGTAACCCGTTTAAGGAGTACCAACAACACAATACAAAATGTATTGTGAAATCATTAATTCCATCATCCTTGCGTTTTGTATAACAAATCTTTTATTGAAGACCACACAATGATTATTTATTGTAATGAATTCTTCTATGACAAAAGTCCCCACGTGAACCAAAATGTGTGAAAGGAAAAAATAATATGAAACCAAAAAGACAAAATAAAAGGAAGAGGGGAGTAAAAGTGCACTTCCAAGCAACTATATCAAGTAGAATGCTAGCGAATACCACTATAATTTTCAATACTTTATTACATTCCTTGTTTTAGGTAAATCCAATTCAAATAAATATATAAATAATAAGTATATGTTGGGTGGGTGAGTGGTTGGGTGGGGGATTACATTTTTGCAGCACTGAAAGTAGCATATCTCCTGTTTGGATCACCCTGCCTAACATAGCCATTCATTTCTTTGATAAAAACTCCCTATTTTCTATTGCCCAAGTTGTAGGCAAACCTCTCAAGCTTGACAGTTAATAACCCCATCACTCCTGCCTCCAGCTTCACTGATCTTGGTCCTGAAGACAATCAGCCTGATATGGATAATGCGTTGAATCAAGTGTCAGGCACAAATGTTTAACAGGAGGAACATAAGACTTTTTTAAGTTCCAAATTGCAGGATATGGTTCTTTTGATAAACAATCAAGTTCAAAATCAAAGTTAAATAATTCACTTTGCAGTTGATAGAGAAATAAATTGATCAACTGACGCCCCTCCGAAGAAGATTGTGCAACAGTTTGATATAATCAAAAGATGAGATTTATCAGGCAATGAAGTTATGGTGCTAGACTATGCGATGCTCTCCCCGCAAGGGTCTATTCTAGATTACAAAAAGAAAAAATGCATCGAAATTTTCTCAATGTCTGATTCTGATGATGTAGACAGTGGCCATATTCTGCTTGAATAGATAAAATTATTCTCTATAAATTTATGCAAGAAGCTAGATAGTGATAAGGAGAGAAGAGGAAAACAAAAGAATGTATTTTTTTCAATCTCCTCTAAATTTTCAAATTCCTTTTCAGGGAAAAGCAACAAGACTTTTTCCAAGAAAACCGATCCTCTCTTTAATAGAATCACTAGGTCCTCCAGTAAAGCCCTCAAGTAATCTGCATTTTTCACCTCTCAATGATAGTTTCTTTATGCTGGAATGCTAAAGGATTGTCAAATAATCTGTAATACCCCGTATTTTTATGGCTTTTAAATTTACGGAATTATTAAATTTACTTGAGATGAATTAATTTAATATTAATCCGAAAGTTGGTTTTAAATATTTACTAGCGTGATATGAGTTAGTAATTATTAGAAATTTGTTGAATATTACTATATGCGTATAGTAATATATAAGATTGATTTTGTTAAAATTGTCACATGTGAATAAAATGGCAATTAAGGAAATTTATGTCGGGACGTGCCTGTGTCGGGTCAGGACTAAATAATTATGATTATTAAAAGTAAATAAATTTTAAGTTGCCCGTATGATCATTTCGAATGCTCCAAAGTGTCCGCAAGGGTTGAGATAGTCAAAATAAAGTACCCGGGGGTTTAGTTAGGGTCTCGGGGTGTTTTTAGGTCTAATTAACATCCCGGGAGGGCGTTTTTGACATTTTGTGTTTTTGGCCATGGAAGCCCACGAATTTTCTAAGGTTATTTTAGATGGTAGGGGTTGTCTTCTAGGGTTATCTTAACCAAAAACAATAGACGACCATTGGAGAGGTTGAGGAGAAGATTTCCAAGGAGTTCTAGGCCAAGAACCCCACCATTTGCACCGCCGTCACCGCCAAATTGTAGATCGCGCGACCAGGATCACAACCACACCAATTTCTTCCACAAATTAGAAACAAAGATTTCCCAGGAAAGTATCTACCTTGCTCTATTCTTAGTTAATGCCTTAATTATGTTAGTCTAGGGTTGTTTAGAACTTGTTTCATGAGAGAAAGTGTAGTTTGGAGAGTAGAATTCACATGCTATTGAAGAAATAATCATATTTTGTACATCTAATTTGCATGTAGAGGATAAACCACGAATTAGTAAGGATTTGGAAGTAAGAAATATGGAAAATAATTGAAAGAATTGAAAGAAAAAGAGAAATTAGGGTTCTTGAAGTCGAGAAAATTTTTACCCCATTATATTGTTATAATTGATGAATTGAAACATATTTTACGTGGAGAATCGTGTATTTAAGTGTATGGTACTGGTAATAACTTTTGTTCGGAGTTTGGGAATCAAAAATGAAGTTTTGGTTAAGGTTGGAGAGGCAAATCCGTAACTGGATAAATGCAGTTTTCGCCCTAACTGATTGATCGATCGATCGACCCAAGAGTATTGATCGATCGATCGACCCCCTTTCCTCGATCGATCGACCCCACCTGGAAAACTGTACATTCCTCTTATAATGTTTTATTCCGATTAAAATGCGTAGTAACCCTTAAGTATTATTTTTAGAACATTTTGGGATATAAATAGGACCAATAGGGTTTTAGTAAACCCCAATAAGTGGGAATTTAATGTGAAATGAAATAAAGGGTTAACGGGGAGTGATTTTCCCATCAGGGATTATGCGAACGTTTAAATAAAAGATTGAGACTCGTAAGAGAGTTAGGCCAGAAAATAAGTGAGTGTATGTTTACTGAAATTTTACTTAGGATACTTCAAGAGAGGGGGAGTGTGTATGAATTGAAATATAAATGAGAATAGAAATATAGCAAGTTCTTTATGCGAAATAATCAAGTAAAATGCGCTAAGGACGGATAAATAAAATTTTGGGTCGTGGACGTACCTAACCTAGAAATATGAGTATTCATATATATATATATATATATATATATATATATATGACTGTGTGGTTGTGCATATATTATATATGTGTAAAAATCATACCCGAGCTACTTCCTATCACGGGAGTTTCTGCGTCGGGACAGGCTTATCTCGATTGGACCTTTATGGGGGATAACGACTTGTACCCTAGAAGATAGTATCCTAGATTACAGGCTATCTGAGTGATAGTCAGATGGTCCTAAGAGACGTGAGGGTATGTGATGACCTCTTAGGACCGGGAACTATGCTTCGCCTCCATTTGTATGTGTTTTGTGTTAATACTGTTCAAGAGTGATTCCGAACTAGTATTTCCCTTAGTATGAGTGATACGGGGACTTGATAGCAGAGTATGCCAGCACCATAGATTTTATGTGGGGTGACGTTAGTGCATATATTATATGTGAGACTAATATATATACCTATATTTACATGGGAACTTTCTATTGTGCGTATAAGCAATTAAGAAATGAATAAATGTTTCAACTCTCTTAAATTTTCGGGAACTTCATAATGGTACTGAATTGTTTTAAATAGCGTAAGGAATTTTGAAGACATTTGCTTTCTAAACTAAATATTATCACCCTGTTATTTCGCGAGATAAAACTTTATGGAAGTGAGATAGACTTATGATGTTTAGTAGTACGATAGCCGTGCACACTAGATGAGAGGTGAGAATTCTCAAGAGAGTGTCGCATACTAGCATGGTTGTTGCATTAGCCGGTAAGCATTTTAAATACTTGCTAAACTAAATTTTAAAACTGTTTTACAATCGGGCTTTGACCCGTTTCCTATTATCTCCTCACTTGTATATATATATATATATATATATATATATATATATATATATATATATATATATATATATATATATATATATATATATATATATATATGTGTGTGTGTATATATTACAGGTGCCCAACCACAGTGGCGTCATTCTTAGGTTCTTTGGATTGGACGTGCTGCAGCTTATGTGGGAGTTGCAGGTCATTGCTTAGACGACCTCGTTGTTGATTCCACTCCTATTCCAGCTCTAATTACTTTGGGCATGTTTCACCTGTTTCCTTATTTAGTTGGATTGGTTAGAGATTATGTTCATTCATCTTTAGTATTTTACTCGTTGGGATTTATTTACTGTCAGGATGGTTTTTTTTCTTTATGGTTCCAAAGTTGGTATTTGTTTTCCGAATGGTTAAATTATTTAGGGTTCATTTCCAGTCTTTTTAAATTATGTGATTCATAAACTGTTAATTATTAAGGGTTTTATAATTTGGTTAAATGAAATGGAAATAATGTTTTGATGATTTTGACACTTAGCTTAATTATTTAGGGGGTTAAATTGGAAAGTTTATTTTTTCGACAGTGATGCTAAGAATGAACTAACCGTTCACCTTGATTATAATTTTATAAAGGACTGATCACCCGGTATTTAATTAGGCGGGGTGTCACATAATCCTAATTATAGAAGACTTGAAAGCCCGATGAAACGCTATAAAATTCCTCTTTTAGCAGTTCTTGAACCTATGGCCAATAATAAGAAGTTAAGACAGTATCAAACTTAAGGTGCTATGTGATTATGGCTACAACAACATCTCTAATAAGATATGGGTATTAAAAAGAATTTGATTTATCTCTGAATTTCATTAGAGATGAAGACAGTATCAAACTTAAGGTGCTATGTGATGTTTATGACTCTCTTATTCATCTGATCATATGAGATTTTAATATTATCTCTACTGATGCTGAAAAATGTGGTGGTATTATGCTAGATTACATGGCATGATTTCAACCAAATGATCTCTAGAAATTCCCTCTTTGGCATGGTCTACTCCGGCTCTAAATTTACATGGTGGAATAGTAGGATTGGTCTTGAGTCAATATTTGAAAGATTGGACAGAGTCCTTTGTATTTCCTTACGGAGACAGGTTTATCCTTATTCTTCTATTACTCATCGTAACAGGACCCGTTGAGATCTAAAGTCTAATGGATGAAATTATATCTTAGACAAATTGAATAGTTATATTAAACTACGACTAAGATAAGTTCAATTTATGCAACATTGGTACAACCAATGACATGACGTTATTTGTTAAAATCGATGAAGATAAACTATCCGGCCTTACTATGTCATTTGATGAAATAAATTATAATCAATTTGGGTAGAGGTCCTACATTTGTTCAGTTGAGTACATATATTAACGATCGACACATCACACAAGTGCGAGCCATCGATGTTTTCGGAAAATTGAACACTGTCAGTCCATTTGGCAGGTGTATACCAATGACACATTCAAACAGTGCCATGCCAATACTGCATTAAACATCTATCGGGTTCGACTTCAAAATCAAACCCTAAATATTTATTTGGGGTTCATCTTCAATCACCTCAGTAAAATAGCATCCTAACTAAGTCTACCCCTAACACACTACATACGTAGCGGAGACGTACCACGTACCCATAGCCTTTCAAACACCATATTGTTCTACATTCCAAGTAACAGTGCCACGGTATCAGAGTTTATTGTTTGTTTTCTACACCAATGAAGTCATGTGCTATACACAGTTAATGTAACATTTGGCCTATCCACCAAATAAACTTTTTGAGCAATTTTATATAACAAGAGTAATTGAACATTGAAAATTAGTAATATAAAATGGATAGGTAGAGGGGCAATTGCTCTCTTACCCTTTGATAGTTTTCAAAATTAGTAACATGAAATGGAATGTTTTGAAAGAAAATGGGGTAACTTTAAAAAACTATAACATGTTGCCTCACTTAATTTTGGATAAAATGTTAATATTAACTTTGCTAACCTTAACCAAAAATTATGCCCCTACCCCTAACAAAGTCGGAGTTCAAGTCTTTCCAAGAGCTTGAACACTATATTCATCACTAGCTTCCCTAACCGCCATCCCCAAAAGCAAGTACCAGAAATGAACTAGCCAGCATCTTAAGGAAGACAAACACAAAAAAATGCTAGGGGGATGCAGTAAAATATTATTAGTCCCACAAAAGATGTCATTTACTTTTGCAATTTTTATTTATTTAAGATGTGTTTAGGAGCTTCAATTACATGATTTAGAATCGGAATTGGAGCAAAGTTTGGTCAAATTTAAAATTAATTTTGTTCCAATTCCAATTCTTGATGAACCTTGGAACTGGAGTTTTCAATCACACCCTTATGATACCTTGTCACAATGCCAATCATATGACCATCTGAATTGGTAACATCACTGCCACTACCACGCGAATGCACCGGAGCTGTAGTAGCAATCATTGCTGGAAATTGAAGTGACCCTGACCATAGTAGTAATTTTCAACATCTGAATCATAAAACTAAGATACTTTTCTCTTCACACCATTAGATCCAGATGCATGAGAATTTCCTCCAGTATCCATTACCCTATTATGTTCAACCTAAATCTAAGATGAAATAAAAATAAGTAAAAAAAAATTAATAATTAAAAGAGAAAGGTTTAAGTTTTACATCGTTTTGATTCGTCTATTTGACAATAGTCATGTGATATTGAACAAAAATTATTGTAGAGATTAAGCCTCTATTGAGCAGATGTAATTGCACCTAGAATAGCCTGGCGATTCACCCTACTTTTTATATTTAAAGCACTTCCAAATTCATCTCCCAACATCTTAGTGAAATGAGAGATTTGATCACGTGGATGCATAATAAGGGAAATCATGTTGGTTCTATTACCTCTAGAAACTTCGAGTGCCTTGATGAGTTTCTTGATTTTTAATATTTGAATGTTCTTGTCGATTTCATGATCATCTGCCACCGTAACGCAACAAAATGTGCCGAAACAGTAACGAAATTACCTGCAATCATACCATCATAAAATCAGCTCACACTTTGAATCTAAATAGGCAAAAGGCAATTAGCTAAAGAAGCAAAACGAGGACAATGATATAAATACTATTAATTACAAGCAATTATATGGGCTTGCTAAGTTGTGGTCCAAGATAGGGCCAACTTGTTTTTACAATTTGATAATCTTAACCAGTCGAATCCAATGATGCTTTAGCAATTAACTTGTAGGATCAGTCAAAGACTAGTATTTCATAACATTTTAATAAAATAAGAAATAGAAATAATCCAATGAAGGGCAAGACCCAAATTTTAATATTGAAGGACACCTAGAACAGACTGATAAGATCGATTCTTTGTTAGCAAAAAAAAGGAGCACAACCGAGCTTATTCATTACTGAAACCAACCATTTTAAAGGCTTAACTGACAAAGAAATGATGGATGACAGAGAAATTGGTGGTTGTAATCCTCGAGATAGATCTGTAACTATAGGGAATTTCTGAACTCCTGTGACAGGTCGTAGGGTTGCGCTTTATAAGCATCCTTACCTGATAGTGGCCCCTGCATAACCTTGCTGAAACACTTTATGAAACTGCCTTTAGATATCCTCAAGGACATACTAAAAGCATAGTTCATGGCATTGCATAACAACTTAATCAAGTCTCAGAAGCATTTTAAGAGGTGAACCAAACATAAGGGTCAAAGCTAAATTCGTTTTTAATTTGAGGTCTAACAGGGTACGATTTACTTTGGGACTACTATGGTATAATTTGCAAAATGGAAATTTCTAAGAAATTTGTCAGTCTCAAGAGTAGTATCTTTGGACTTGCTCTTCTTTTTCCCATTATGCTTCTTTAATAGAAATGTATATACATCATCTTCTTGAGATGATATATTTTTGGCCCCATATTAAACATGTTATCGTGTTTTCTAAAGTAATGATATCATGTGTAAAATATACCTTAAATTTTTTGTCTCTGTCTTTTTTTCATAAGTAATGTTATCACGTGTTAAATATACCTCATACTATAACCAAAATCTTTGAAAATTAGTATAATTTCTAAACCTTACAAATTGAGGAGTTCATATCATTCATCATATAAGCGTGAGAAAATGTAAAGTTGCATTGAGCTTCAATGGAACTTTGAGAATGAGCAATAGATATACACCACATAAATACACACACACACACAGTACGTACACACATCACAGAAGATAGGGGAAGTTACCTCAAATTAGAGAGAGACATGAGTGAGATGGTTCCCCCAGTTCGGCAACTTCTCGAGCTTATCACAATCATATATTATCAGTTCTTCAATACATGGAGGCCATGTTTTCTCTTTTTTTTTTTCTTTGGATACAAGATGGGGACAATGACTGACTCTTAAATGTTTCATATTTATAAGATTCCGACACAAAGATTCTTATTGCCAGAAATGACTCAGTTCATCACAGTATTCAATAACTAAACGTTCAAGTGAGGCCAAAGACTGTACAACCCTTCACGTAGGTTAATAAGCCTAGTGATAACCGAAATCTCCAAGGTTTTTACTGATGAGGTGACACTAACCATACTTATCAGCACCACCGCGCAACATTATTTTATTTTTAACACCCTTGGAGATGGAATCCTTATAAGTATTACCTTGACCAATTTGGGGCAATTATGTAGACTAAGCTCGTGAAGGCGAGGACACAATCCGCTAACACTTCCATCAACATCTGTTAAACAAGTAAGCCATTCCCCCCAACCTTCATGTTCTCAAACCTGACGAATCTCAAGTGACGAGAAAAAAAGAACCTGAGAAGGACGAGCTCCATACAACTCAACACCAATGTTTTTTACCCGGGACATATTTTGAATACACAACTCCCTGAGTGAGAGTAGATGGCTAACTGGCGGTAAATGCGTACATCATTCACTGTGACCAAGTGTTAGGTGCATTATATTAGAGAATGAAGGATCCTCAACCCAACTAGTAAACTCTATGCCTCCATAGAAGTCAATTTCGAGATTGGTCAAGCTTGTATGTGGTTTTAGTGCTTCAAGTACTTCATTCCCAAGCAATTCTCTTAGAGAACCATTGAATTCACTACTCCATATCAACATAAATTCTTTAAAGCCTTTCTTACAGGATAGATTAGCCTCCCTTACATCTTATATATTCTTCACATGATGCAACCCTATAATGGAAAATTTCCCTCTGAAATTAGATAGCCCCCTCAACTCGGTTAGTTTCAACATCTTACTCTTATCAAGAACAATCTTCGGCAATGTTTGCAGACTAGTCAACATACCAATCCCTAAGGACATCTCTTGTAATTCTTTGGTATCGGAGACATCAAGATGCAGCAAATTAAATAGATTACCAATTTTTTCTCGTAACTTACTTAGTTTTTTGCAACTCCGTAACAATAACGTCTCTGAATTATAAAGATCACTCACATACTCAGGTAACTGTTTGATGAGAGTCTTCGATAAATTAAGATACTGAAGGTGTATTAAATCACCAATAGAATTTGGTAGCTCATTTATCTAATAACCACTCAAATTTAACACTCTTAAGCACCGTAGATTCGGTAACAATTCATGGAGAACCTTATTGCTCTAGTGGAATTCTTCTCGATATGTCGAATTATCAATTGGTAGTGTCAAAAAAGTTCTCACACTCCAAGCCTTAGAAAATGACTTAAATTTATTATAGGCAGATGAACGATGAGTGACGAGCCTTTTCAGAAATTGTTTGTTGCTCGTTACTTTTCATCTTATCATCCATCGTAAAGGTCAATTTAACTTACTCTCAACATCACCCATATACCTCGCACAGAAGGTCGCGCATTCCTCTACTAGGTATCCTTTAGCAATCGAACCTTGTGGACGACTTCGGTTACAAACATATTCTTTTAGTGTGAATAAAAACCTGTTCATCATTGTAAAAAAATTAATGTAGTATTCATATGCATTAATTTAGGTGACACAAACATAATGCATACAGAAATCATACCTCTCGATGGGATACATCCATCGAAAATGTATTGGTCCATCAATCATTGCCTCCTCAGCTAAATGGATAGCCAAATGCTCCATAACATCGAAAAAATTTGAAGGGAAGATTTTCTCAAGATGACAGAGTGTAGGAACAACATGATCTTGCAAATATTTATAGTCTTTGAAGGTCATTGTCTTTGGGAAGAGTTGCCGATAGAAATTACATAATACAATCAAAGACCTTGCTACATTCGTAGGCAATGATTTTTGTACTGCTAGCGGGAGTAGTTGCTGTATTATGATACGATTATCGTGGATCTTAAGTCCAGAAATATTTCGCTCTCTAATGTTTACACGCCGTGAACTATTAGATGCACAACCATATGGGACTTTCATATTCTTCAAAACCTTACAAAATGTGTCTTTATCACTTTTACTCATTCTGAAGCATGCTGGTGGTAAATATACTTTGTTATTTGGCAAGCTCTTAGGGTGCAATGCTTTTCGAATACCCATATTCTCAAGGTCTCGAGTATGTGAACCGGGGACAACAATCAATTAAAAATGAAGTGTATAATAAAATTTCGAGTACATGTCAATCAAAAATTAGACAAACAAACATTTGGTTTCCGATCTGGCATCAACACAGTTGAGTATTCAATTTCCATAATATATATAAAGAGAGAGTGTGAAGCGGTTTAATTTTTATATCTGGCATCAACACAGTTTAATTTGTGTTTTTCATTCATAATATATATATATATATATATATATATATATATATATATATATATATATATATATATGTGTGTGTGTGTGTGTGTGTGTGTGTGGCATCAACACAGTTAATTTTTAAATAATGAACAATAAGAGAAGAAAACAAATGTCAAAACATTATTGATTCATGGTATATATAATCGAAGACGAACATGTCCAATATATATTATGGATTCATGATATATATATACATCGAAATAAAAAAAACAGCAATGATCCCAAGAAAGTGATGCAGGTCCAAGAAAAAAAAACGTAGATGAACAGTTCAAATAAAACAAAGGCGAACAACTCCAATAAAAATAAAAATAAAAACAAAAAAAACACAACTTACCCGAGAAGAACATGTCCAAAAAAGTCTTCAATGAACAAAATGCAACATCAATGGTTCCAACCAAGAAAGTGTCACACTAGTAGAAAGGATTGATGATTGAAGATTATTAGTTCAAATCAATTGAGGGGAGAGAGGTTTGGGAGAGGTGAGGCGTGATGGGAGAGAGCATTGACGTGGTAGCTTAGAAGAGGAAACGTGGTTTTTTTTTAAAGAAAAAACAAACACCCGCCAAATAGTAAGGGGAGGCTATTTTTTCTCAATTTTAGTGGCATTAGTTATCAAATGCCAAAAAAATACCACATTTATTTTATCATTAATTAAAAAATTCTTTATTTATGGGACACATCAATATAAATGCTGTGAATTTTCAATACTTATAAATAAATGCTAGTAAAAAAAATTATCATCATTTTTAAATAATATCGAGAAAAAGGTGCGGAAAAAGAATAGTTTTCTTGTAGTGGCCCTGGCTAACTCATTTCGGCTACTTAATATACATATGTTAGAGAGAAGTTTTCCTTCCTTATTTTCTCAGCTGTTGGAGTATGTACTTCGTCTCTTCTTTAAACATTTATTGTTTTCATCTTTAAACGTTTATGCGTATCTGTTTTCAGCATATGTGTGTTAATACATATCAGTTTTGTTCTTTTGTTCATGCTAATGTAAAATGCTCAATGCGTCTTTTGGAACTAAAATGTTCACATCTCTTTGTAAATCCAGTCTGTAAATCCAGATATGCATGACTGAAACCTTTGTTCAGTCATGCATATCTGAATGGAAAAACCATATGCCTATTTCGTTGGTTGAGCTGTTAATATACATCTGTTGACAATATTGATACCTGTATAATGGAGACATAAAACGAAACTAGCTAATGGGTTTGTTCCTGTGTCTTTTTTTTCTTGATTTGGTTTATGCGTCGATGTCTTTTTTATTCTTGATTTGATGCCTCTCTCAAACTCGTTTTAAGAAACAGTTTGTATTAGTTTATATCACACCCATTTCTTGAACTTTGCATTTTCTTGGTAATCCTTAATAAACCGTTTGTATTAGTTTATAGAATTTTGGTATTAGTTTTTTTGTATTGTATACACGTTTTAACATCTCTCTCACTCTAAACCGTTTTCACAGGTCCGTGATATATGTTTCAACACCCGATTTTGCTAGAGTGTTTGAAATATTACCACTTCCAGCATAAGGAAATAAGAGAGGGAGCATTTATATATGTAATTCTGGTTCTTAACTATTCCTAACTGTTATATAACTGTTGAACTCCACTACTATAATATAACTTATCCCACAACAATAGTGATGTAACTGCTCACATGTGGTAGCTTCAGTAGTCCGAGTTTGAGCAGGTGTTAATATGAAACAAGGGTAAGAAATCTTGAAAACAAAATTACAGATTGGATAGTAGTGAGACATTAAGTGGATGTACACATACCAGTAATTTCATCAAAATTATGGACAAACTTGCAGCTTATGGAAGGTAGCCTATGGGCAATTAAGAAACATTTTATAAAACGTTTAAAAAATGTTTCATAAAACAATGTTGTTTTATTTATAAAAAATGTTTCAGAACTTTTTTTAACTCTTTCCATTTATAAAAAAATCACAACTCTTTTGTTGGTGATGGGTCTACGTTGTCTCACTTTTGAGTACATCACATCTGTTTATCCCAAAATTCTATTTTTGTAGCATGTGAAATATGAGAACATGAATAAAATGTATAGGACCGGCTTTGTTACCTGCTTTGTAATCTATTACCTGCTTTGTTCTTAATATCCATTTTTTGTTCATGAAGAAAATGTATAGGACTTGTTGGAGACCTTAGGATCTTTAGTTTGTTTGCCTTTTTAAAAAGGAAAGTATTTTAAAACTTTTTTGGATTTTAATGAAGTAACCTTTGCATTTCTGTTTACCAATTTGATTACCTACTCGATCTTATGCATTGCTTATGATTTGACCGATTGTACTCTTATATTTGATTTAAACGAGATTCAATACTTGCTAGACCTGTTAGGAGTCTTTTCCCATTAGGATTTTAAAAAGTGTAAGGTGTTTAAAAGATTTAAAAACAAAGAAATTAAAACCACAAATGACACAAGTAAAATTATGAATTAATTGTGTCATAGTAATATTAGGTAAAACATGCGACCCCTAAGGGCACGATTAATTCATCGAGTTTTTAATAAAAAAATGATGTCCAATTTTTTTTGCTTTAGTAAAAGTAAGGTAAAACCTTTTTGGATAAAAATAACATCCATGTTTAAAAATAAATAACGAAAGTTTTGTTATTAACGTTCACTTTAATAAAAAAAAAATTAATATAATGCTTTAGGGAGATTGACTCGGTTTGAATTTATGTTTGGGTATTTGAGTTGTCTTTAGTGGATTAACCCACGTTCTTAATTATTTTCAAAATATTATATTTTTATACCTCTTTTTGTACCTCATTTAAAATATTTATGTATGGTCCTATCAATGACGTACACTTTTGAAAATTAGCGTCGTGCCTTCCGGCACGGGCATACCCTAGTATATATACATAAGGAGTAGAATTTTCTTTACTATTCCATAAATCATAAGACAATTAGAGATCCATATTGGGCCAACAAGGCAAGAAACTAAGCGTTTAGATCAAAGCTCACATAATAATACTTTTACATCCGAGTATATTTCCACTTTAATTTGAATTTTCAATAAACTTTATGATTTTTCAAAGAACTTCTGACAAAACACCACTGGTCATTATGTACTCTTTCTCTTCTCTCTTCACGACAATCTTTCATTGGAGATCCAACGATTCAAGGACGGATGTTTTTCCAACCCTTTATTTCAAAAGTAAGCTTACTTTGTAACTATCATCTTCTACCAGACGCATCTACGTCCCATCCATGTACCTGCCCCAAACCGTCGATATACCTAACCACTCATTCCATTTTCACTTTAATTTGAAAACGTCACATTCACGAACACTCTCTTTATTCCCCTTTCCCAAATCATAACTCTCTCTCACACACCAAAATAGGAAGGGGACGGTCAAGTTCAAAGTTTTGCAAGCTTCTCTGATAAGCTTTGCACATTTATTGAGTAGGAAAGGGATGCTTACTATCAAAACTAAAAGGAGCCAGTAACAATGTGTGGCTGTTTACACCATCTCAAATACTCAGGTTCAAGGACCACCTCAACTCTTCACAAACAATCCATCTCATCGGCGCCAGAGCTTTCGAATCGGAAAGTATCGCTTCTGATCCGTTCAGTGGAGGCCCCTATACCGGCGTCACGAACGGTCGAATTCTCAAGTTGCAACCAGATGCCCACAGTTGGGATAATTTTTTCCTTCCTTCTTCTCAAAGGTACATCCACTTTTGTCACCCTTTTCTTGTCCTAGAATAAAAAAAATTAATATGACGACATCCCCTTTTTTCAAACTTTTTTCACCCTTTTCGTTTCCTACATCCACTTTGTATTCTTCATTGATATACTTGCTTTGATTTAATGAAAGTTTGAACATCTAATGGAGACGGAAGGGGTGTGTTCGCTCATTTGCACCGAAAATGGATTTTGTTTTACTATCATGATTTTTTGGAAGAGGCTTTTGTGTTCTTTAAAAACCCGGGACTCCATATGAAACTGAATATGGGTTTTGTTCTCTTTAAATATCTAACGGTTTTTCACTTTTGATTTTCTGGTAAACTCTTTATCGTGTAGGTAATGGTTTGTGCCGTGGGTTTTGTTTTCTTTGGGGGGTTTTGGTCAACGATTTGGGTTGTGATTCGATCATTGGTATGTCCGGTGTGGCTGTTTACTTTGTTGTCGTAAGCTGAGTATTGGGGAAGAATATTTTGGGGTGTTCAATCAAAAGCTAGCAAAAAGTTTTATTAATTGGCAAGTAGATGTTTATGAAGCTTGGATCTAAGGCTGTTTCGTTTTTAGACTGATAGAACAACGTCAGGTAAGATCTTTAAAATACAAGTTTTTCATCACATATATGTTTTTATTTTTTTTCTGTATAGTATTGAAGGCGTATGAGAAGGGTTTTGTTCTTATCATTAGTTTGTTGGCATTTGTTTTTCAATTTATTTACGACTTTTATATTCTTCAATTTGATAAAAGGTCTAAGTAAGTGTTTCACTTTAGACAAAAACCAACTCAAATATTGGTTATTTAAAGTTCAATATGCTATTGTGAAAATAAAGTTGCCGATTGATTTTTATTGGGAGATTTCTACTTTTCTAATTTCATAAAGGCAGATTATTTTTTTTTCTGAATATTCATTTATATTTTCGTTTCAAATTTCCAAACACGTTGACCATTTTTAAATCCGTATCATATTCATTGTACCTTCAATAGAAAAATGTGGCGATAAAAAAACTTTGTGCTTGAACTCACGATTTGTTTAAGCTTCAACGCAACAGGAAAGTTGGGAGGCTTCTTTATGTGTATGCTCATCCACTTCTCAACATTGATTTTTTTGCAGTCAAGAGCACAGGGCTCAAGGTAGAAACCACTCTCTCTCTCTCACTATGTTATTTGTTCAACCTCTCATTGTTATTAATGGAGATTTTTATTATGTTTTTGTTGCTGTCCGACGCCTCCATCGCCACGAGCCTCATGAGCGTCCTCTACATCATACACAACTTCTCAACATCGTCTCTAATGTCACGGTTAGGCAGTAATTTCCGTTTTTGCAAATATATATTTGCCAAGTTCGAGTATGTATACTTTTTTTCGATTTTTATTGTTTTCTTACATGAGCTATCCTAGATATTTTTTTCATTTAATATTTTTATTATTGACTATTTCTTTAGTAAGAAGGGAGCAACACAAAAAACACTACCATTACTGTCATTTGGGATACGATTAATAGAAAAAGCGAAAAAAGGTTACGGAATAACTTAAAAAAAAAAGTAAATTCAAATGCAAATCCGATTATATTATATGGTATTTTTTATTTTGTGATATTGAAACGTTGTAAAAGAAAATATAAATAGGACGAGAGAGATGTAACGTTGAATTAAAGAAGCTGGCATAAAAACTGAATAAACAGGTGGACACGATTTTGCCAGCCTAAAAAACTTGCTACATGAACAAAATCTATTGTATGAATTTGGGGTCCATTTGTGTCCTGCCGCAGCTTGGTATGAGTGAACTACTCAAACATACAGACATAATACTGATCACGTTATCTCCATCCTTAGTCTTTTGAATTTCTTGGAGACCTGGTGCTAAGTTTATACGTCCGCATGTTGGTTTGGTGCCAAGATGGTCTTGTTCTTGTTTGCAAGTTGGTTTAGTCTTCTTTTGTGTTGAGTCTTGACCTTCTCCTTCTTCTTCTTCACCATAAGCAGCGTTGATGAGCAAGTAGAGTTCCAACCCAACAAATTCTGCAGGTGACTGTGTGAAAAATGGCTCCTCAATGATGGTGTCCGATGGTGCTGTTAACTTGATCACCATTACTTTTTCTGTCAACAGCTTCTTCGATCTTCTTTCTTCAACAGGCGACCTTGTTTACTCTTGTTCGCAGTACGTCCTTTGTTTTTTTGACGTCCATCTTCTATCAGGTGTAGTAGACGCATATGTTTGCATGTGTGGTGTGCTATAAATACTAGAGTCTAACGTAGGTTCGTAGAAGTAAACTCACTACTAGTTTAGTCACTGCAGGACTCGATTTGTTATACAAATGAAATACTTCACTCTAATCAATCCCCCCAAAAAACGGTGCACCAATTACTAATTTTCATATTTATTGTTTTTGTCATTCTAGAAATAAGATTTTATATTCCCTCTTGTACTACAAGAAAATATAATTTTTATGACCATCTTAAAAATTGACATAATGATAGTCTTAAAAAAATTGTCTTTTAATGGCAGTATTTTTATAAAGTGTCCAGTAATAAAAAAAAAATTGGCATGACTTATTTATAAATAGTGTTACATAATAAAGTAATTTATATGACCCTTTTTAAATATCTATTATATATAATTATTTTTTTTGTTGCAATTTAAATTAAAATAGTTGTCCAGGTGGCATAAATTTTAGAGGGAGTACGGTTCATCATTTCATCCACCATTCCACTTTCAAGATCACCCCCGCTAAAATCGTGAAATAGTTAGCAGGAGATAGAATTTCAAAAGGATTCAAGGTATCTCTCTCTCTCTCGATCGATCTATCGATCGCTCTGTGTCTCTCGATCGCCTCTCAATCCTAAGAAATCCTTTTCAATGAACAGGGTAAATAGCTATTCCAAGAAACCCTTTTCTCTCCAATGAATGGTTGATATATGCTCTGGTGGTATGAATGATTGAACAACTATTTTGATATGATTTTCAACCGTTAAATCCTTTCAAAAGTTAATTCAGTCAACGAAAATAGTTAATCCCTTTTGATAGGATTAACTATTTTCATTGAACAACTACTTTGAATTTATCATTTTTTTTTGTAGCCTTATTATTTGATTTCATGTTTTTTCATTCGTACTTAATGATTCAGGTTAGGTTTTTCTTAGATTTATGGTATATTTTAATTTCTTGGAGGCTTTCATACAGATATATCGTTATACACTCACAAATGCACGCACACACATGATGTACTCGATAAAATATCTTGTGTATAAAAGAACCCTATCATTTTCGAATCTTGATTATATTTGTAATTTTCAGCAGTTGCTAAAATCATAATAGTTGAACATTGTCAACATAGAACAATTTACCACTATCAAATAAGAGTGAGCATTATGAAGATTAATTATCAGAAGGCTTGTGCATTTGTATAAGTCAGTACAATCGTCAGAACCTATAAAAAATATGGAATTACCTCTATATTTAGGGCTTTAACTATAGCAACACCAATCAAAAGTAGAAGTAATACATCTCAGTCGAGAGTTAATTTTTATTCAGCATGTATTATTTTCAAAACCGATTTTATATTTAATAGAAAAGTGGTTTACAAGATATACCAAATTCTTTTTGTTATTTGAATTAAAATTTAGTTATTAAATGTAAAATTCAATGGTGACTAAAGAAGGTTAATACAAATTTTCTCAAACTATTTCTTTGGCGTTATACAGTTCATTTACATAGTATTTTACCGTTTGTAGTATCAAGCAAAGCAATATATAATTCAATAACAGGGTTATTGAATTACACATTCCTTGTTTCAGGATGATATTCGATCATTATACAACCATTGTTTCTTATGTATCGGAATTTTTATTATGTATGCCTTACGGTTGTATTTTCCTATATATATATATATATATATATATATACACACACACACTAGCGGAATGCCCGTGCCTGAAGGCACGACGAAAATTTCCAAAGTGCATAATTGCAAAAGGGCAAAAATTTCATTCCCCAATAAAATAAAGTGTAATTTAAATGAAAATGGTCATAATCTCCTTATGTTTAAAGTACTATCCATGCTTAACAAATAGTTCAACGACATTCAAATAGTCTAAACTCATCAAACAAATTCACATATAATTTTGCAAAAGCTATGAAAAAAAAAACACATAGTACTACTCTGCTAAATATAAATAGCTATATATTGGTAAAAAAATTAATATTAAGTAGAATAATAAAGAAAAATATGTGATTGCATCAAAATACCAAGTTAATCTCAATTTTAAAATATTTAATTTCGACCACACCTATCCACATTCTAAAAAAAATTGATGAATTAATCAACCCAAAAATAAATGTAAAAATGGATGGATGTGTTATATATCATATTAGTCATACAAATTAACAAAAAAATACAAATACTTTATAACATGGCAAGTGTAACACCCCGTAAATCCAAGGACCTTTAATTAAATAAAATTTTTGTAAAGAAATAATTTCTTTTATCAGGAGGAATTAAATCCACGATTATTGAACTTGTAAAATTCGAGGAATTTATTAATCTGGAGAATTGAGGATTAAATATTTTGGACTATTTTATGTCGCCTTTTTGAGACCTTAAAGTTGCAAGATATTATAAATTAATTCGTATGGCAATTTGGAGTGCACGGTTGAATCCAGATGGGTCAAAATAGTTGGAAATGAGTGGCCATATGTATATATTGAGTTTCAGGACTTAATTATACATAATTGATCTCCAAATAAAGAGTTTGGGTCATTTTTAGGAGGTGACTAATAACCTTCACTTGTATTGTTGGGCAATAAGGAGTCTTTGGGAGGTTTTCTCCTCCCTTCGCTGGGTGGAGTGGGTGTTGTCCAAGTCTGTGAGAGTTGTCCTGAAGTCATGGCACCCATTTAAGTGCTCGAAAGGTGCTAAAGAAATATGGAGAAGAGCTCCTCACTATACATTTTGGACAATTTGGAGGGAGAGAAATGCGAGGTTCTTTGAACGTAAGGGAATGGATCCTTCAAGATTATGACACCTTTTGCTTGAGTTCGCTAATGATGTGGTGTAGAGAAAACCACAATAAATCTATCTTTGTTTTTTTGGACTTTTTCGAGGAGATAAATAGAGTTCAGTTATCTATTTAATTGGGGTGGGGGTCGTATGTCTTTGGACCCTATAGTTGCCTATTTCTCTTTTTTTATTCGCTTGTGATGTATCTACACCTTATGTACAGGTCCTGTCGCCTTGGCGATTTCTTACTATAATCTTTTATTTATACAATAAATAAAAAAAAGATATATATATATATATATATATATATATATATATATATATATATATAAAGTAGGAAACTTACGTATGTCATAAGCTTGATCTATGACATCACAAATTTTTTTTTTTTTGTAATACCCACTTTGCCCCTCAAATATTTGGTATATATAATAAGTAATAATGGTTTTTTTACCGTTCCATAAACACATAAGATCTTTAATGGTTTAGATTTGACCCAACAACGCAAAAAGCAATGGTTAAGATTGAACATTGCCCCTCCAAAATTGTTTGTCCAGACTTTGTGACTTAACTTTAACTTCTTTTATTTTCAGTACTTCTACAGTTGATCCATAAAATGTGACTTGAACTTCTTTCATTTCGAGTACTACTAGGGTGGCTGGAGAGCAGGTACATAGGTTGGTATTGTGCCCACTATAGGAATATTGAATTTTTTCGACATAAATTAAATGCCGAGTAACGTGACAGTGAAGAAGAAGGTGATTGGTCGTCTCCTCCTCCTTCTTGCACAACCAACACCTGTTGGCCATTTTCCTTCCTCGTTTCTGCAATCCCTCAGTCGTCAAAATAGTCTATCCAACCACTGTCCACATAAAGAAGCTAACTTTATGGGTACGAACTCTGCCAAATCAACTTCCAAGGAAGAGAGGCACTCCCACTGCCCCTAAGAACATTATAATAATTCTTAACCGAAAAAGGGCATCCTAAGAGCCCGTCCACCTCAAACCATCAGAAACATCGGATGGAATAGTGCCGAATTCGGCCACTCAAAGAACACCTCCGCCTCCTCCAACTCCCAATCCCTAAGCCCTCTTCTAAACTTCGGATCCCACACCACACGACCTCCAACCCTCTTCCTATGATCCTCTATAGTCCCCTCTCTATCTCCCCCAATATGATACATCCCTAGATAAATATCCTCTAGAGAGCCTCCATCACCCCATTTATCTTTCTAAAATCTGATATGATTCCCTCTCCCTATCCAGAATTAAGTATACTTGGAGAAGACATCCCACCCATGAGAAATACACTTCCACAATCCCACCCCATTAGTAGATTGCCCCTCCCTTGGGCCCCATCCAAACGGGTCGGCCCCATGACTAGCCATCGTCACTTTACTCCATAGCCTGCCCTCCTCCCTATTAAACCACCACAACCACTTTCCTAGTAAAGCCTTGTTGAAATGGGCTAAACTTATCACCCCCGCCCACCCTCCTTCTGCGGCAAGCACGCCTCATACCAACTCACGAGACTGTATTTGAATTGATCATCATGTCCTCTCCACAGGAAATTCCCCATCAACTTGTTGAGTCTTTTGCCAACTGAACCAGGCAAGGGGAGAACAAACATGAAATACGTCAGAAGACTCGATAAAACAATTATGATCAACGTTAACCTTCCCCCCTGGACAAATAACTATGCTTCCAACCTGCTAACCTCCTTTGGACCTTTCCAAGAAACGGATCCCACATCAAAATGGGCTTGAACTTAGCCCCCAAGGGGAGGTCGAGATAAATTTTTAGAAGCGACCCGACCGTACACCCAAGTACTTCAGCTAAAAAACCCACGTTGTCGCCCCCATCGATGGCAAACATCTCGCTCTTTCTGACCCTGATGCGGAGCCCCGACACAACTTTAAAACACACCAGCATCAACCTCAACGTCCTCACCTCATCCACGGTCGCCCCAGAGAAAATAATAGCATCGTGTGCAAATAGAAGGGAGGATATCACGACGGGTTGGGAAACCCCACCCCCAATAGTGAAGCTAGAGACTAGGCCTCCCTGCACCGTACGACTCTTCATCCGGGAAAATGCCTCCTTAACCAGAATAAAGAGGAAGGGGGATAAAGAGTTGCCCTGCCTAAGACTCCGAGAACTCGAGAAGAAACCTTCTGGCACCCCATTCACCAAAGCAGAGAAATTGACAGTCGAGACACATCTTTTCATCCAGCGACACCACCGGTCCCCGAAACCCATCCTTCTTAGAAGATAGAAGATAAAATCCCTGTTCACATGATCATAGGCCTTCTCATTATCAAGCTTGCAAATAATTCTCGGTATCCCACTTCCCAACCTAGACTCGATGCACTCATATGCCACCAATACCGCATCAAGATTCTGACGGTCCCCCACAAAAGCGCTTTGAGCATCGGACACAAGAGGATCAATCACCTTTTTAAGCCTAACCGATAAGACCTTAGAAATGAGCTTCTAAACACTACTAACAAGACTGATGGGTTTTAAGTCTCTCACATTCGTTGCTCCACCTTTCTTAGGCACCAAATTAACAAACCTAGCGTTCAGACTCATAAAAAAGTAACCCTTATCATAGAACTCAGAGAAAATTGCCATCACATCCTCCCTGAGAACCGTCCAGCAATGCTCAGAGAAGGCCATAGTGAACACATCAGGATCGGGTGCCTTGTCCCCACACATAAACCTTAATGCCTGGACCACCTCATCCTCCGAGAACATCCTTTCCAACTGAATAACATCCTCCCCTAATATGCTAGCCACCGGAAGATCATCTAAGTGGGGACCTCCTGCCCCTTCTCCTATCACACTCCAGTAAGATAGGGGAGTGATCAGAAGTAACCCTTGGAAGACATGACTAAGTTGCCCCTGTAAAATGCTCCTCCCACTCGTTAGAAAGAAGAAGACGATCAATCCGTGAAAAGGAAGGAATGTCCCTTAGACTCGACCATGTAAATAAACCTTCCTCCAAAGAAATTTCCACCAAATACAACTCATCGATGAAGTCAAATAAGTGACGCGTAAAAGCATTCAATCTCCCCCACCTCTCCTCTCACAAGGGAATCGAATAATGTTGAAATCACCCCCCGTACACAACGGAACGCCCCAAACAGTTTTGGCCCCCGCCAATTCCTCCCATAAATCATTGCAAACCAACTCCACAACTAGCCCATAAAATCACAAAAAACTCCAAGTAAAGCCATCCTCTAAATTCCTGAATAAACAAGAAACGGACCTAGATCCCACTAACATATCAATCTTCTCCACAACTCTATCATCCCACATAATAAAAATCCGTCCTGACGTCCCCTCATAATCAAGGCAACACCACTCAATACAAAGCCCTCCCCAGATAGACTGCACCAACTCCCTATCCAAAACACCCATCTTTGTCTCTTGTAAGCAGACAACATCCGGTCTCCACCGCGATAAGGCTCCACTAACTACACCTCTTTTCTTGGGATCATTCAATCCCCGTACCTTCCATGAAATGATGCGTAGATTCATAAATTATAACTTAAAACACCCCCTTCTACAACCTCTACCCTTCCCCTTCGCCTTTCTTCTAAAACACGGAACAACGCAAAAACATCCTTCTCGTTCACTATATATGATACCCCTAGAAATTTACTAAAACCTCCAATCATAATACAAACCCAATCCTCCACCTCCCCCTCTAGGTACTTCACGATACTACCACCCCCGGACACCTCCCCCTCCTTCTCTAATTCCTCAATATCAACCCAAAGTTTAGGGCACGAAAATCCCAAATTACACAACTTCTCCTGTCCACTCAAAGATTCCCCCGAGGTGCTAGAAACATCTTAGACATCCGCTACCTACTCTAACTCTTCTAAACCCCTTTCCATAATCGTACACAGCGGGACACCACTATGAATGCCTGCACTAGGTGAGCACCCTGGATCACCACCCACAGAGGACCCATCACTGAACTCCCTCTGAACCTCTAACTTGCTAGCTCCGCAACCCTTCATAGTTCCACCAGTCTTCCACTTAACTGATCTAGTTTTTGCACTAATTCCCAGCAGCATTAAAGATTTAATATTTTTAAGACCAAGCATTGAATTGACCAAGTAAATATCCTTGTTACCACCATGAGAACGCACTGATTTCTTAGACACGCTCTCCTGCCTTTGCGTACCTTTACAACTACCTGACGAAAAATGGACTAAGTCTTCGACTTGCTCATTAGACGTGCTAGGAATGCACCTCCCATCATAAAACATGTGCCTTAGTTCCTCCCTATGAAACGAATAGGGGCCCACCATACTCACCCTTTCATCATCCACACAATTTACTTTGGCAAGAGACCCATCTCCACATGAAATTTTTTTAACACAAGAGTTCACATGAAAAAACGCACTTGACTTTGCACACAAAGATGTGGTCTTGGTATCCCCATAATTACTCACATCTTCCAAATGGTTAATCACCCTAGGACCCGCTGACTTATAAAAATAAGTCTCTATCAGATACTGCTGCACTCAACCTAGGATGACAGACCTCCGTAGCAAGGATAAGCGTCGTATCCCCCTTTTTCTCCATCACGAGAGCTTTATTTCGCACACTTCTAGGAAAGTACGTCTCCTGCAGGCAAACGTCGGCCAACGCGAGCTCTGCTCTAGATCCATCACTGTCAGACGTGACAACCCCATAGGTTGATGGCTCTACGGCCACCACTGGACAAGAACCTGCTACCAGAGTAGCTACCACCTCCTTATTCTTACTTGGATCCCAATCCACTATCTTAGGCATCAAAATCCTTGGCATAGGCCTCCTTCTTAGCTTTTCGTCCTCCACGAACGTTGCCATTGTCTCCGGGAACGGGCAGATACGAACCTCCAGTTTAACACTTTAACTCCCTTCTACCAGACCTATCCGCCTCGACACTACAAGACCTCACCTTAGGCACATAATAGTCACCTTAATAATAGCAATCCCCCATGTCTTCAATCAAAATGGGTAAACGAAACACCCACCCACCAGCGTTAACGGTTACTGCTTTCGGGATAAAATGATTCCCTTTAATTAGGATTCTTGCCCACCTAAATTCTTCCCCCGTCTGTGTGACCTCGTCCACCATAGAGAAACCCCAACATCTATCACCAATGGAATAAAAAACTTCCTCTCCCCAAAGGTAGAGAGGTAAACCCATTACCCTGATCCAACGAGAACCTGGTTTCCGAACATTCTTAGGACTGTAGCCTAGAGGATGCCACCTATCAAGACACAGAGGCGATCCAAAGAATCACCATTTCTTCAAGCTAAAAATTATGGTAGCCTCAGCTTCCGAAGAGAAAGCAATACAGAAAGTATAGGGAGACAAAACAGGGGTCATAGTCCCACCGATGGTCTCCTAATGCTCCTTAACCCATGCCTTCATTTTCTCAAGAGACGAGGGAACAATTCCAGCGTCGCCCACCCTACCCACCAACTCCCGCCTAAAGAACTTGACTCTAGACGTACATGAGTCATCAGATATGCAGAAGTCTACATTACTAGAACCATCAACCTGAATAGACATGGGAGAGAAAGGCTAGGGGTCCAACTTGGCATCTTGAAGATAAGATTTCTTCATCTTCATCAGTTTGATGGTGTTACCTCAAATTGTTTACAATTATTTGTCATATAAAAAAAAATTTATGACTTAAATTATATACGACTACATACGACTAACATTTGGGAAAGGAATTTTTGTCGTTTTGTAATTACGTACTTTGAAAATATTGCTCTTTTATGGTTACGTACTGTGGAAATGGGCATTCCCCTAATATATATATATATATATATATATACCGACACTATCATGCTACGACACGCACAAGCTATATTAGGTTTACAAAAAATAACAAAACGGTCAAAATCTATATAAAGGTACTAAAAAAAGTAAAATAGCACGAAAAAAAATTATAAAACATATATTAAAAAATAATAACAATATTACTACACACAATAGGGCAACCTTTGAGATGTAGCTAGGGATAGTCTTGGCTGGGGCTTTGGGCTTGGGGATTTGTTACGAGACTAAATTTTGGCACATTTGACTGTAACATTGTCGTATTTCCCTTGATTTAATGCATTTGAAACTGCAAATGCTAATTGATCTACAAGATAACATACACGCACATCAGACCAGGTTTTTTTCGAGAACTAGCAATTAAGGTGTGTCTATTTGGACTATGATTTTAACACTTTTGAGTGCTTATCATAAGTCGTCATTAAGTTCTTCAACAGCAAAGATTGTATTGAAGAAAAGAAACAACGAAAAAACCTACTAAAATAATTTTTGAATATCTTAATTATTTGTAACTATTGGATGTAAGTAAAAGAACAATATTAAGTCTTCATTATAGATGCTAGGTGTAAACTCGCGCGATGCGTGGTAGCCGATTTGATGTTTGAGTTAAAAAAATATTCAACAACAATTGACTGGAAATTGGGACATAATTCTTTTATAGATTTCATAAAAAAATGGACTATTATAAGAAAAGATAAAACAACTTGAACAAAAAAAAAGGATAAAATCTCACAATTAAAAACTATGTCAATATCAAATCTATCTTCTTATAAATGATAGGACTCAAATTTATACGAGAAAATAATCAAAATGGTCATTCCATATTGAATCAAACAATCAAAATAATATGTCCTCATAGTTAAAACTAAAAAATGGAAATTAAAAATAGATTCTTCTCGCAAGAGAAATTTAAAATCCGCAACACAGTTTGAAAACTGATTTTCTTTTCCACTTTGAACCAGCTAGACGAAGCTTGCAAAAATTATTCACTACTTAAATATATACCTATGTGATATAGATAAAAATATATGCTTAAAACGTAAAATCGACATTAAACATTTATATATATATATATATATATATATATATAATTTCCTTTTTAGATTTATTAGGATACATAATGTTCTTAAAACAGATAATGAACTTAGTTGAGTAATTTTTCTTGTTATATATTAAACATATTTTCAAACAGCATATGATGTTTTGGATTATGGACATCTTTGAATCTCCCTGGATGAAAATTGGAGTTAACATTAATGGTAATTCTGACAATATTAATGGTGGGTTCTTTTCTTGTATCTAAGTACTATCTACTATGTCAAATACTTATCAAGACTCAAAGTTATGCTCTAAAAGTGATCTATTTGAAATTGTTTTAGATAGTTTTGAAGATCCCAAGCACAACCCAGTAGCAAAAAGATTTAAGTGGTCCCTAATGATGTGCTGATTTTCTAATTTTCCAAGAACAACACTGTTTTAGATAGTTTTTCTAAGCTTGATTGAACCTGGTGCTAGCTTTGTTGATGCTCTCTATATCAAAATTCTCTCCTTATGTGGTCTCTACTGATGTGCTATTTTTTTTTTAATCTAAATAATTAGTGCTAACAGTGGAGGATTTAGGATTTATGCTTGAGGGCAAATGCGGGGGGGGGGGGGGGGGGGGTCGGTTACAGGAGCCCCCTGGGGCGAATTTCTTTTGGTTTAATTGGAATTTTATATAAATTATAACTTTAATTTCTACTTTCATTTTAGAAGAACTAAATGTTTAAATTTCTCTTTTACATTGACCAACACCTTTTTACACTACGATGGTTAACTTTTTGCGAGGCCAAGCTGACAATTGAGACTCTGAGAAACACTTTCATTTATTAATGTTTTTTTACCTCTATAGTTTATTATAATCTTTAATGGGTACTTTGTTTTTGTTTTTATTTTTTGCGTTAAAGCATTATGTGCTTTTACACGATGTGAAGTAGATGTATTTCTGGAATATGATCATGCATACTTTTAATAACAGGTGACTTATTTGGGGTACATAAAAAGATGGGAAGATTAAACTCACATCAATGGAACCAAATCATGGTAAACTCAGTTTGTACCTTGGATTTACTATTGAAATAAATACATTAATGTTCTCCAATGTACTTCTTTCGTGCTCTAAATCACCTACAATATATAGTATTATATATTGATTTGTAACATGACCGAAGAAATTGATAACATCGACGAGTACATCTGTTTTAAAAATTGCAAAATTTCAAATGATTTGGAGTAGATGAAGTTTTGGATTATGTGCATTCAGATTTCAAAAAAGGCGCTTTTGGGGAGATATTCTACGAGAGATTTTGAAGATTTTTTAATAGATTTTCAGTAGAAAATTTCTTGCAATTGTTTCTAAATTTTTTCATTCTAGTTGTAGATATGTATGGCACGTTGGGATCATTTAGCTTCAAAAGGATGGGATTACTCAAGCCATGATTATTCAAAATGGTGAGGTTAATATTTATAAGCTATAGAGATATGGGGTTAAGATTAAGTTATTTGGTTATCTGTATATAGTTATCTGATTATGTTATTTGTTAATTTATGGTGTAAAAGATTTATGAGGTATAAAGATGCTTGGGAAGAGCTTAAACTGATCTTTGCCAAAAATGGTGAGAAATGTTGTTATGGTTGATTCGTTGAGGAGGGGAAAAAGAAAAAAACTAGTGATGTGGAAAAAAGATGACAGCTGGAAATTTATTTGCTCGTTTTTCAGTAGTGATGAACACAAGGTAATAATTTTCAATGTATGTTTTATGCTAAATTTTTTTTTCTTACATTTTAGTAAATTAACTTGAAATATATCACTTTTTTGTTGCAAAAATTTGATAGTGCAACATATTCTTTTATTTTTCTTTGTAGAAAGATTTGATTGAGTTGCAAAAATGCTCGGAGGATTCTGATGACGCATCAATCTGTCAGAAAGGCTTTGGAAAGAGTTCGGTATACATGAGGGTCTTGGATGGCAGAACCAAAAGTTACAAACCAAGATTGTAGATTTAAAAATCCTACTCCAAGGGCATAAGTCGAAGATGACTGCAATGAAGGCTTCCTTATTGCAGGAAAAAGATGCTGGAAGATATCCCTGAAGGATCTTCTGCCCCTTTTAATCAATTTGCATGATGACAGTGTTTATTTTATCATTTTATTTGTGATGAGAACTAGTTTAGACTCATTTCTCAGTTATTTACTTTTGAGTTTCATTGTGATTATTAGCAAGGAATTTTATTTATCGCAAAATATCTTCTGCAACGAAATAAATGTTGCTGAAACCTATTGTCATAAAGGTGATTATTATTTGCAATTGAAGGCGTCTTTTTTTTTTTGCAACGAAGTCTTAAGTGTTACGAAAGACTTTTATCAACGAAATATTAACATTTATAAATGAATTTTAATTCTCTCAAAATATCTTTTGCGAGGATTTATTAGTATCTTTTGCAACAAAATATTCATTGTAAAAGATTTTTGGTACAAATATGAGAAGTTTTTGCAACGAAAAAGCTTTTTCTTTTCCAACGAATTATTTCGTTGCAATATATTTTTAGTGACGATGACAAAATTTCCTTGCAAAAGATCTATAGCATGATGGCTAGTGTAAGGAACGTCGCAAGGAAAAAAAACGTTGGAAAAGGTATTTTGCAACAAAAGTAAACATTTTGCAACGATTTTTTTCCTTGATAAAGCCATAATTCTTGTAGTGGTATAACTTTGAGAAATAAAATGTGCTACGTAGATTGTTTTTGATTTAGTAGATATAGCATTTTAGAGTATATAATAGATGTGAGGAACATTGTTATTGAAATTAATTGAAGGCTTTGCTGCGTTAACTTTATCAGAGGTGAACTAGATCATGCTATAGAAGTAGTGTATGGATAAAATGGTAATTTAATAATATTTCATAGATTAACAACTATAATTACATTTACACCCTTAGAATATGTTTCTACTGAAGTGTTTATGTTAACAATAGATTAACAATCTCTAGTGTTAAAGAACTATTTTCCTACTAAAACTATGATATTGGATACGATCAATAAAAAAAGCGAAAAAAATTACGGAATAACTTTAAAAAAAAAGTAAATTCAAATGCAAATCCAATTATATTATATTGTATTTTTTGTTTTGTGTGATTCTAGTCCTTCGGATATTGAAACATCGTAAAAGAAAATATAAATAAGACGAGAGAGATGTAACATTGAATTAAAGAAACTGGCATAAAAACTGAATAAACATGAAAACCTGAAAACATAACAGGACACAATTTTGCCTGCCTAAAAAACATGCTACATGAACAAAATCTATTGTGTGAATTTGGGGTCCATTTGTGTCTTGCGCCAGCATGGTATGAGTGAACTACTCAAACATGCAGACATAAAACTGATCACGTTATCTCCATCCTTAGTCTTTTGAATTTCTTGGAGACCTGGTGCTAAGTTTATACGGCCGCATGTTGGTTTGGTGCCAAGATGGTCTTGTTCTTGTTTGCAAGTTGGTTTAGTCTTCTTTTGTGTTGAGTCTTGACCTTCTCCTTCATCTTCTTCACCATAAGCAGCGTTGATGAGCAAGTAGAGTTCCAACCCAACAAATTCTGCAGGTGACTGTGTGAAAAATGGCTCCTCAATGATGGTGTCCGATGGTGCTGTTAACTTGATCACCATTACTTTTTCTGTCAACAGCTTCTTCGATCTTCTTTCTTCAATAAGCGACCTTGTTTACTCTTGTTCGCAGTACGTCGTTTGTTTTTTGACGTCTATCTTCTATCAGGTGTAGTAGACGCATATGTTTGCATGCGTGGTGTGCAATAAATACTAGAGTCCAACGTAGGTTCCTAGAAGTATACTCACTACTAGTTTAGTCACTGTAGGACTCGATTTGTTATACAAATGAAATACTTCACTCTAATCAATCCCCCCAAAAAACGGTGCACCAATTACTAATTTTCATATTTATCGTCTTTATCATTCTAGAAATAAGATTTTGTATTCCCTCTTACTTGTACTACAAGAAAATATAATTTTTATGAGCATCTTTAAAATTGACATTATGACAGTTTAAAAAAATTTGTTTCAAAAAATAAAATATATGTAATTTAATGGCAGTATTTTGATAAAGTGTCCAGTAATTAAAAAAAAATTGTCATGAGTTGTAAATGGTGTCACATTATAAAGTAATTTATATGACCCTTTTTAAATATCTATTATATATAATTAATACTTTTATGACCATTTAAATTAAAATAGTCATCCATGTGACATAAATTTTAGAGGGAGTACGGTTTATCATTTCATCCACCATTCCACTTTCAAGATCACCCCCGCTAAAATCATGAAATAGTTAGTCGGACATAGAATTTTAATAGTAATCAAGGTATCTGTCTCTCTCTCTCTCTCGATTGATCGATTGATCGATCACTCTGTCTCTCTCGATCGCCTCTCAATCTTAGGAAATCCTTTTCATTGAACAAGGTATATAGCTATTCCAAGAAACCCTTTTCTCTCCAATGAATGGTTGATATATGCTTTGGTGGTATGAATGATTGGACATCTATTTTGATACCATTTTCAACCGTTAAATCCTATCAAAAGTTAATTCTGCCAATGACAATAGTTAATCCCCTAGGATTAACTATTTTCATTGAACAACTACTTTGAATTTATCATTTTTTTGTAGCGTTATTATTTGATTTCATGTTTTTTCTTTCGTACTTAATGATTCGTGTTAGTTTTTTCTTAGATTTATGGTATATGTTAATTTCTTGGAGGCTTTCATACACATATATCCTTATACACTCACAAATGCGCGCGCGCACACACACACACAATGTATTCGATAAAATGTCTTGTGTATATGCTATCCGCATGTGCATCGCATTTTAAATGAATCGTATCATTTTTTATCTTGATTATGTTTGTAATTTTTAGCAGTTGCTGAAATAATAATAGTTGAACATTGTCAACACAGATCAATTTAATCCTATCACATCAGAGAGAGCATTACCAAGATAACTTATCAGAAGGCTTGTGCCCCTGTATAAATCAGTACAATCGTTAGCACCAATAAAAGATATCGAATTGCCTGTATATTTAGGGCTTCAACTATAGCAACACTAATCAAAAGTAGAAGTAATACATCTCACTAAAGAGCCAATTTTTATTCAGCATGTATTTTTTTCAAAACAAATTTTATATTTTATAGAAAAGTGGTTTAAAAGATGTATCAAATGCTTTTAGTTATTCGAATTAAAATGTAGTTATTAAATGTAAAATTCAATGGTGACTGAAGAAGATTAATACAAAGTTTCTCAAACTAATTCTTTGGCATTATGTTGTCCATTTACATAGTATATTACTGTTTGTAGTATCATGCAAAGCAATATATGATTCAATAACAGGGTTATTGAATTACAGATTCCTTGTTTTACAACGATATTCGATCATTATGCAACCGTTGGTTCTTATGTATCGGAATTTTTATTATATATGCCTTATGGTTGAATTTTTCTTTATATATATACTAGCGGAATGCCCGTGCCTAAAGGCGTGACAAAAATTTCCCAAGTACATAGTTGCAAAACGGTAAAAATTTCATTCCCCAATAAAATAAAATATAATTTGAAAGAAAATGATCATAATCTCCTTTTGTTTAAAGGACTGTCCATCATTCTTAACAAATAGTCTAACAACACTCAAATAGTTCAAACTCATCAAACAAATTCACATATAATTTTGCTAAACCTATAAAAAAAAGCACATAGTACAACTCTAATAATTATAAATAGCTATATATTGGTAAAAAATAATATTAAGTATAATAATAAAGAAAAATATATAATTGCATCAAAATACCAAGTTAATCTCAATTTTAAACTATTGAAATTCGACCACACCTGTCCACATTAGAAAAAAATGTGATGAATTAATCCGCGAAAAAATAAATGTAAAAATGGATGGATGTGTTATTCATCATATTATTCATAAAAATTATGAAACAATACAAATACTTTGTAACATGGCAAGTGTAACACCTTGTAAATTCAAGGACCTTTAATTAAATAAAATATTTGCAGAAAAATAAATTATTTTATTTGGAGGAATTAAATCCACGATTATTGAAGTTGTAAAATTCGAGGAATTTATTAATCTGAAGAATTGAGGATTAAATATTTTGGACTATTTTATGTCACCTTTTGAGGCGTTAAAGTTGGAAGATATTATAAATTAATTCGTATGCCAATTTGGAGTGCACGGTTGAATCCAGATGGGTCAAAATAGTTGGAAATGAGTGGCCATATGAATATATTGGGTCTCGGGACTTAATTAGACATAATTGATCTCCAAATAAAGAGTTTGGGTCATTTTTAGGAGGTGACTAATAACCTTCACTTGTATTGTTGGGCAATAAGGAGTCTTTGGGAGGTTTTCTCCTCCCTTCGCTGGGTGGAGTGGGTGTTGTCCAAGTCTATGAGAGTTGTCCTGAAGTCATGGCACCCATTTAAGTGCTCGAAAGGTGCTAAAGAAATATGGAGAAGAGCTCCTCACTGTATATTTTGGACGATTTGGAGGGAGAGAAATGCGAGGTTCTTTGAACGTAAGGGAATGGATCCTTCAAGATTATGACACCTTTTGCTTGAGTTCGCTAATGATGTGGTGTAGAGAAAACCACAATCAATCTATCTTTGTTTTTTTGGACTTTTTCGAGGAGATAAATAGAGTTCAGTTATCTATTTAATTGGGGTGGCGGTCGTATGTCTTTGGACCCTATAGTTGCCTCTTTCTCTTTTTTTATTCGCTTGTGATGTATCTACACCTTATGTACAGGTCCTGTCCCCTTGGCGGTTTCTTAATATAATCTTTTATTTATACAATAAATTAAAAAAAGATATATATATATATATATATATATATATATATATATATATATATATATATATATATATATATATATATATATATACACACACACACACACACACACACACAAATATATATATATATATATGTGTGTGTGTGTGTGTGTGTGTATACACACTCACACACACACACACACACACACACACATATATATATACATATATATATATATATACATATATATATATATATATACATATATATATATACATATATATATATAAATAATAAAGTAGGAAACTTAATAAGCTTGATCTATGACATCACAAAAAATATTTTTTTTGTAATACCCACTTTGCCCCGCAAATATTTAGTATATATAATAAGTAATAATGGTATTTTTACTGTTCCATAAACACATAAGATCTTTAACGGTTTAGATTTGACCCAACAATGCAAAAAGCAATGGTTAAGATTGAACATTGCCCCTCCAAAATCGTTTGTCCAGACTTTGTGACTTAACTTTAACTTCTTTTATTTTCAGTACTTCTACAGTTGATCCATTAAATGTGACTTCAACTTCTTTCATTTCGGGTACTGCTAGGGTGGCTGGGGAGCAGGTACATAGGTTGGTATTGTGCCCACTATAGGAATATTGAATTTTTTCGACATAAATTAAATGCCGAGAAAAGTACTAAAAATGCCGGTAACAATTTTTGCGACACTTTTGGCGGCATTTCCAGAAGTGCGGTAATAGCCAATGTGGTAAAAGAACAACGGCATTTTAAAAAATACAGCGAAAAGTTAGCGGCACTTTTGGCGAAATATCCACAAGTGCGGTAGCCGCTATGGTAAAAGAACAACGACATTTTAAAAAATGCCGCAAAAAGTAAGCGGCCCTTTTGGAGGTATTTTCACAAGTGCAGCAGCCAATGTGGTAAAAGAACAACGACATTTTAAAAAATGCCGCAAAATGTTAGCGGCATTTTTAATAATTTATATTAATGTTGGTAATAACCTTTTAGCGGCATTAAAAAATATTGATAATAACCGCTTGCAACACCTATTAAATGTTTAACACACTTTTGGCGACAGTAAAAAAATGTTGAGAACGATAATAGCGGTATTAAACAAAATGTTGATATTATTTTGCAATATATGACTAGGAACAAGTGCTAAAAAAATATTTATAAGAAGTATTGTATTTATGTGCAAATATATTACCATAACATTAAATTAAAAGGGCGGTAATCAAATTAAAATGTTATTAAATTAAAACCAAAAGCATTCATCGTAAATAAACATAATTGTGCTTGCAAACATTATCCATCCACAAAATAAAATGTATCACATGTCAAATTATAAAAAATTGGGAAATATGAAGCGAAACAAAATTTTATATAATGTACAATCCTTCTTTATCAAAGTCAAACATCGTCTTCGACCTACAAATAAAAAATTCAACCGTTAGTCATTGATACTTATTCTTTAGTAATTTAAATAAAATATTAAAATTAAAAATTAGTACATTAGCACTATGCCACGCTACAGTTGAATGATATACATCTTCAATTGTGGACTTGTTTTCATATGGTCTAGGCAATGGTTCATTTGATACAAATGTTTTTTCAATATATACTTACCAAAAGTCTTCACCCAGTGGCGTACCCCCTACTTTTGTTAAAGGTTTTTTACTCACAATGAATCCACGTGCCACGATCACTTTTTGAAGTCCGAAAGTAATAAGGTCAACAATTATTGGAAGTGCATTATTTGAGACCCTTTGTCATGGTTGATGGTGATGCTTCTTCTTCTTTGATGGTTCTTTCCACAAATAAGATGAATATGTCATCAACATTATATATCTGGAAAAAAATCGGCGAATTTTTATTTGTTTTTAAGACATCCCAAAGTTTTTAAGACTACATACAACCAAATACCAACAACCCAATGTCAGGTATACATAAGCTCGACAATGACCGTGTTTATTAGGTCCGAGGACTTCATAATATTTCTCTCCTTTATGACTAACTGATACATTATAATTTGACGAAAGTTGATCTTCTTTTTGCCTCATTTTTTACTAAAATGAAATGATTCTTATTATATAAAACAAAAATTATAATCATTCATTTACAAAATCAAAATAGAATAAAGATCCCACTATCTCCCCACCACTAATTTTAAATGCTTCACATAATAATTTCATGCATAATTTTAACTTTCATAAACAATAAACTCATTTAATTGTTAATTTAATCCCGATTTGTGTATGATATATAGTATGCTTTTAATGATATGACACAATCTCCTGCATGTTTTCTTTATATAATGGTTGATATAGAGAATAAGAATTTTGATTAATAGGTAAAATGACGTCGTTGAGATTTTCAAAGAAAGAATGGAAGGAACAAGGATGATATTTTTATACCATTGATTCAGCGGAATACTTATCGATGGTTCAGCCATCGCTCCTCTCGTGTGTTTTGATGTAAACATCAACCAATGAAACATTTTTCCCTTGATCAGCCTCCATCTGCATAAACCCAATGACTTGTAAGTAGTTATATATATAAGTTTGGTAACATAAAATAACATTCACAATCAAAATATATTATATAACACCTTATGAGTAACATTCGCACGACTCTTTCTTCCGAAAGTATGTGGTGTTCTTTGCTTCTTACGAGTTCGACAATTTCTTCGAATCGTTTTCTGTTACAAAAATATATTTATAATTTTTTCACTATGGTGGTTTAGGCATTAATGAAGAGGAGACATGTGAGGGACACCTTTCCTCTTGTGCAATTGCTTCTAGGGCTTTAATGTGGAGCTCACCCAATCTTGAATCTCCTCAGAGGACTTTGTGAAAGATAGAAAAAAATATTTTTCACCAAAACTCCCTTGTGGATCACTATATTCCTTTAAATACAGCCGATCAAATTCAGAAAATGGAATGGGAATAATCTTGTCCGTCTCATCTTTAGGCGTCTCCACTACTACAGATAAATGAAAAATTCATGAAATTCAAACATTGTAATTATGAATTCTAACAAATAAATTATATACATATATAAGGTGAGTTAAAAATAACCAATGAAATATACAATAACTGCGATTAAGTTCCTAAACTATGAATTGTTTTCTTTACCCATGCAGATGAACTAATTTGAACCTTATTGAGATATTTGACAGAATTTTTTACCGAGGCGTAACCCGTTTAGGAGTACCAACAACACAATACAAAATGTATTGTGATATCATTAATTCCATCATCCTTGCGTTTTGTATAACAAATCTTTTATTGAAGACCACACAATGATTATTTATTGTAATGAATTCTTCTATGACAAAAGTCCCCACGTGAACCAAAATGTGTGAAAGGAAAAAATAATATGAAACCAAAAAGACAAAATAAAAGGAAGAGGGGAGTAAAAGTGCACTTCCAAGCAACTATATCAAGTAGAATGCTAGCGTATACCACTATAGTTTTCAATACTTTATTACATTCCTTGTTTTAGGTAAATCCAATTCAAATAAATATATAAATAATAAGTATATGTTGGGTGGGTGAGTGGTTGGGTGGGGGATTACATCTTTGCAGCACTGAAAGTAGCATATCTCCTGTTTGTATCACCCTGCCTAACATAGCCATTCATTTCTTTGATAAAAACTCCCTATTTTCTATTGCCCAAGTTGTAGGCAAACCTCTCAAGCTTGACAGTTAATAACCCCATCACTCCTGCCTCCAGCTTCACTAATCTTGGTCCTGAAGACAATCAGCCTGATATGGATAATGCGTTGAATCAAGTGTCAGGCACAAATGTTTAACAGGAGGAACATAAGACTTTTGTAAGTTCCAAATTGCAGGATATGGTTCTTTTGATAAACAATCAAGTTCAAAATCAAGGTTAAATAATTCACTTTGCAGTTGATAGATAAATAAATAGATCAACTGACGCCCCTCCGAAGAAGATTGTGCAACAGTTTGATATAATCAAAAGATGAGATTTATCAGGCAATGAAGTTATGGTGCTAGACTATGCGATGCTCTCCCCGCAAGGGTCTATTCTAGATTACAAAAAGAAAAAATGCATCGAAATTTTCTCAATGTCTGATTCTGATGATGTAGACAGTGGCCATATTCTGCTTGAATAGATAAAATTATTCTCTATAAATTTAGGCAAGAAGTTAGATAGTGATAAGGAGAGAAGAGGAAAACAAAAGAAGGTATTTTTTTCAATCTCCTCTAAATTTTCAAATTCCTTTTCAGGGAAAAGCAACAAGACTTTTTCCAAGAAAACTGATCCTCTCTTTAATAGAATCACTAGGTCCTCCAGTAAAGCCCTCAAGTAATCTGCATTTTTCACCTCTCAATGATAGTTTTTTTTATGCTGGAATGCTAAAGGATTGTCAAACAATCTGTAATACCCCGTATTTTTATGGCTTTTAAATTTAGGGAAATATTAAATTTACTTGAGATGAATTAATTTAATATTAATCCGAAAGTTGGTTTTAAATATTTACTAGCGTGATATGAGTTAGTAATTATTAGAAATTTGTTGAATATTACTAGATGCGTATAGTAATATATAAGATTGATTTTGTTAAAATTGTCACATGTGAATAAAATGGCAATTAAGGAAATTTATGTCGGGACGTGCATGTGTCGTGTCAGGACTAAATAATTATGATTATTAAAAGTAAATAAATTTTAAGTTGCCCGTATGATCATTTCGAATGCTCCAAAGTGTCCTCAAGGGTTGAGATAGTCAAAATAAAGTACCCGGGGGTTTAGTTTGGGTCTCGGGGTGTTTTTAGGTCTAATTAACATCCCGGGAGGGCGTTTTAGACATTTTGTATTTTTGGCCATGGAAATCCACGAATTTTCTAAGGTTATTTCAGATGGTAGGGGTTGTCTTCTAGGGTTATCTTAACCAAAAACAATAGACGACCATTGGAGAGGTTGAGGAGAAGATTTCCAAGGAATTCTAGGCTAAGAACTCCACCATTTGCACCGCCGTCACCGCCAAATTGTAGATCGCGCGACCAGGATCACAACCACACCAATTTCTTCCACAAATTAGAAACAAAGATTGTCCAGGAAAGTATCTACCTTGCTCTATTCTTAGTTAATGCCTTAATTATGTTAGTCTAGGGTTGTTTAGAACTTGTTTCATGAGAGAAAGTGTAGTTTGGAGAGTAGAATTCACATGCTATTGAAGAAATAATCATATTTTGTACATCTAATTTGCATGTAGAGGATAAACCACGAATTAGTATGGATTTGGAAGTAAGAAATATGGAAAATAATTGAAAGAAAAAGAGAAATTAGGGTTCTTGAAGTCGAGACAAATTTTACCCCATTATATTGTTATAATTGATGAATTGAAACATATTTTACGTGGAGAATCGTGTATTTAAGTGTATGGTACTGGTAATAACTTTTGTTCGGAGTTTGGGAATCAAAAATGAAGTTTTGGTTAAGGTTGGAGAGGCAAACCCGTAACTGGATAAATGCAGTTTTCGCCCTAACTGATTGATCGATCGATCGACCCAAGAGTATTGATCGATCGATCGACCCCCTTTCCTCGATCGATCGACCCCACCTGGAAAACTGTACATTCCTCTTATAATGTTTTATTCCGATTAAAATGCGTAGTAACCCTTAAGTATTATTTTTAGAACATTTTGGGATATAAATAGGACCAATAGGGTTTTAGTAAACCCCAATAAGTGGGAATTTAATGTGAAATGAAATAAAGGGTTAACGGGGAGTGATTTTCCCATCAGGGATTATGCGAACGTTTAAATAAAAGATTGAGACTCGTAAGAGAGTTAGGCCAGAAAGTGAGTGTATGTTTACTGAAATTTTACTTACGATACTTCAAGAGAGGGGAGTGTGTATGAATTGAAATATAAATGAGAATAGAAATATAGCAAGTTCTTTATGCGAAATAATCAAGTAAAATGCGCTAAGGACGGATAAATAAAATTTTGGGCCGTGGACGTACCTAACCTAGAAATATGAGTATTCATATATATATATATATATATATATATATATATATATATATATATATATATATATATATATATATATATATATATATATGACTGTGTGGTTGTGCATATATTATATATGTGTAAAAATCGTACCCGAGCTACTTCCTATCACGGGAGTTTCTGCGCCGGGACAGGCTTATCTCGATTGGACCTTTATGGGGGATAACGACTTGTAACCTAGAAGATAGTATCCTTGATTACAGGCTATCTGAGTGATAGTCAGATGGTCCTAAGAGACGTGAGGGTATGTGATGACCTCTTAGGACCGGGAACTATGCTTCGCCTCCATTTGTATGTGTTTTGTGTTAATACTGTTCAAGAGTGATTCCGAACTAGTATTTCCCTTAGTATGAGTGATACGGGGACTTGATAGTAGAGTATGCCATCACCATAGATTTTATGTGGGGTGCCGTTAGTGCATATATTATATGTGAGACTAATATATATACCTATATTTACATGGGAACTTTCTATTGTGCGTATAAGTAATCAAGAAATGAATAAATGTTTCAACTCTCTTAAATGTTCGGGAACTTCATAATGGTACTGAATTGTTTTAAATAGCGTAAGGAATTTTGAAGACATTTGCTTTCTAAACTAAATATTATAACCCTGTTATTTCGCGAGATAAAACTTTATGGAAGTGAGATAGACTTATGGTGTTTAGTAGTACGATAGACGTGCACACTAGATGAGAGGTGAGAATTCTCAAGAGAGTGTCGCATACTAGCATGGTTGTTGCATTAGCCGGTAAGCATTTTAAATACTTGCTAAACTAAATTTTAAAACTGTTTTACAATCGGGCTCTGACCCGTTTCCTATTATCTCCTCACTTGTATATATATAAATATATGTATATATTACAGGTGCCCAACCACAGTGGCGTCATTCTTAGGTTCTTTGGATTGGACGTGCTGCAGCTTATGTGGGAGTTGCAGGTCATTGCTTAGACGACCTCGTTGTTGATTCCACTCCTATTCCAACTCTAATTACTTTGGGCATGTTTCACCTGTTTCCTTATTTAGTTGGATTGGTTAGAGATTATGTTCATTCATCTTTAGTATTTTACTCGTTGGGATTTATTTACTGTTAGGATGTTTTTTTTTTCTTTATGGTTCCAAAGTTGGTATTTGTTTTCCGAATGGTTAAAATATTTAGGGTTCATTTCCAGTCTTTTTAAATTATGTGATTCATAAACTGTTAATTATTAAGGGTTTTATAATTTGGTTAAATGAAATGGAAATAACGTTTTATGATTTTGACACTTAGCTTAATTATTTAGGGTGTTAAATTGGAAAGTTTATTTTTTCGACAATGATGCTAAGAATGAACTAACCGTTCACCTTGATTATAATTTAATAAAGGACTGATCACTCGGTATTTAATTAGTCGGGGTGTCACATAATCCTAATTATAGAAGACTTGAAAGCCCGATGAAACGCTATAAAATTCCTCTTTCAGCAGTTCTTGAACCTATGGCCAATAATAAGAAGTTAAGACAGTATCAAACTTAAGGTGCTATGTGATTATGGCTACAACAACATCTCTAATAAGATATGGGTATTAAAAAGAATTTGATTTATCTCTGAATTTCATTAGAGATGAAGAGAGTATCAAACTTAAGGTGCTATGTGATGTTTATGACTCTCTTATTCATCTGATCATATGAGATTTTAATATTATCTCTACTGATGCTGAAAAATGTGGTGGTATTATGCTAGATTACATGGCATAATTTCAACCAAATGATCTCTAGAAATTCCCTCTTTGGCATGGTCTACTCCGGCTCTAAATTTACATGGTGGAATAGTAGGATTGGTCTTGAGTCAATATTTGAAAGATTGGACAGAGTCCTTTGTATTTCCTTACGGAGACAGGTTTATCCTTATTCTTCTATTACTCATCCTAACAGGACCCGTTCAGATCTAAAGTCTAATGGATGAAATTATATCTTAGACAAATTGAATAGTTATATTAAACTACGACTAAGATAAGTTCCATTTATGCAACATTGGTACAGCCAATGACATGACGTTATTTGTTAAAATCGATGAAGATAAACTATCCGGCCTTACTATGTCATCTGATGAAATAAATTATAATCAATTTGGGCAGAGGTCCTACATTTGTTCAGCTGAGTACATATATTAACGATCGACACATCACACAAGTGCGAGCCATCGATGTTTTCGGAAAATTGAACACTGTCAGTCCATTTGGCAGGTGTATACCAATGACACATTCAAACAATGCAATGCCAATACTGCATTAAACATCTATCGGGTTCGACTTCAAAATCAAACCCTAAATATTTATTTGGGGTTCATCTTCAATCACCTCAGTAAAATAGCATCCTAACTAAGTCTACCCCTAACACACTACATACGTAGCGGAGACGTACCACGTACCCATAGCCTTTCAAACACCATATTGATCTACATTCCAACTAACAGTGCCACGGTATCAGAGTCTATTGTTTGTTTTCTACACCAATGAAGTCATGTGCTATACACAGTAAATGTAACATTTGGCCTATCCACCAAATAAACTTTTTGAGCAATTTTATATAACAGGAGTAATTGAACATTGAAAATTAGTAATATAAAATGGATAGGTAGAGGGGCAATTGCTCTCTTACCCTTTGATAGTTTTCAAAATTAGTAACATGAAATGGAATGTTTTGAAAGAAAATGGGGTAACTTTAAAAAACTATAACATGTTGCCTCACTTAATTTTGGATAAAATGTTAATATTAACTTTGCTAACCTTAACCAAAAATTATGCCCCTACCCCTAACAAAGTCGGAGTTCAAGTCTTTCCAAGAGCTTGAACACTATATTCATCACTAGCTTCCCTAACCGCCATCCCCAAAAGCAAGTACCAGAAATGAACTAGCCAGCATCTTAAGGAAGGCAAACACAAAAAAATGCTAGGGGGATGCAGTAAAATATTATTAGTCCCACAAAAGATGTCATTTACTTTTGCAATTTTTATTTATTTAAGATGTGTTTAGGAGCTTCAATTACATGATTTAGAATCGGAATTGGAGCAATGTTTGGTCAAATTTAAAATTAATTTTGTTCTAATTCCAATTCTTAATGAACTTGGAACTGGAGTTTTCAATCACACCCATATGATACCTTGTCACAATGCCAATCATATGACCATCTGAATTGGTAACATCACTGCCACTACCACGCGAATGCACCGGAGCTGTAGTAGCAATCATTGCTAGAAATTGAAGTGACCCTGACCATAGTAGTAATTTTCAACATCTGAATCATAAAACTAAGATACTTTTCTCTTCACACCATTAGATCCAGATGCATGAGAATTTCCTCCAGTATCCATTACCCTATTATGTTCAACCTAAATCTAAGATGAAATAAAAATAAGTAAAAAAAAATTAATAATTAAAAGAGAAAGGTTTAAGTTTTACATCGTGTTGATTCGTCTATTTGACAATAGTCATGTGATATTGAACAAAAATTATTGTAGAGATTAAGCCTCTATTGAGCAGATGTAATTGCACCTAGAATAGCCTGGCGATTCACCCTACTTTTTATATTTAAAGCACTTCCAAATTCATCTCCCAACATCTTAGTGAAATGAGAGATTTGATCACGTGGATGCATAATAAGGGAAATCATGTTGGTTCTATTACCTCTAGAAACTTCGAGTGCCTTGTTGAGTTTCTTGATTTTTAATATTTGAATGTTCTTGTCGATTTCATGATCATCTGCCACCATAAGGCAACAAAATGTGCCAAAACAGTAACGAAATTACCTGCAATCATACCATCATAAAATCAGCTCACACTTTGAATCTAAATAGGCAAAAGGCAATTAGCTAAAGAAGCAAAACGAGGACAATGATATAAATACTATTAATTACAAGCAATTATATGGGCTTGCTAAGTTGTTGTCCAAGATAGGGCCAACTTGTTTTTACAATTTGATAATCTTAACCAGTCGAATCCAATGATGCTTTAGCAATTAACTTGTAGGATCAGTCAAAGACTAGTATCTCATAACATTTGAATAAAATAAGAAATAGAAATAATCCAATGAAGGGAAAGACCCAAATTTTAATATTGAAGGACACCTAGAACAGACTGATAAGATCGATTCTTTGTTAGCAAAAAAAAGGAGCACAACCGAGCTTATTCATTACTGAAACCAACCATTTTAAAGGCTTAACTGACAAAGAAATGATGGATGACAGAGAAATTGGTGGTTGTAATCCTCGAGATAGATCTGTAACTATAGGGAATTTCTGAACTCCTGTGACAGGTCGTAGGGTTGCGCTTTATAAGCATCCTTACCTGATAGTGGCCCCTGCATAACCTTGCTGAAACACTTTATGAAACTGCCTTTAGATATCCTCAAGGACATACTAGAAGCAGAGTTCATGGCATTGCATAACAACTTAATCAAGTCTCAGAAGCATTTTAAGAGGTGAACCAAACATAAGGGTCAAAGCTAAATTCGTTTTTAATTTGAGGTCTAACAGGGTACGATTTACTTTGGGACTACTATGGTATAATTTGCAAAATGGAAATTTCTAAGAAATTTGTCAGTCTCAAGAGTAGTATCTTTGGACTTTCTCTTCTTTTTCCCATTATGCTTCTTTAATAGAAATGTATATACATCATCTTCTTGAGATGATATATTTTTGGCCCCATATTAAACATGTTATCGTGTTTTCTAAAGTAATGATATCATGTGTAAAATATACCTTAAATTTTTTGTCTCTGTCTTTTTTTCATAAGTAATGTTATCACGTGTTAAATATACCTCATACTATAACCAAAATCTTTGAAAATTAGTATAATTTCTAAACCTTACAAATTGAGGAGTTCATATCATTCATCATATAAGCGTGAGAAAATGTAAAGTTGCATTGAGCTTCAATGGAACTTTGAGAATGAGCAATAGATATACACCACATAAATACACACACACACACACAGTACGTACACACATCACAGAAGATAGGGGAAGTTACCTCAGATTAGAGAGAGACGTGAGTGAGATGGTTCCCCCAGTTAGGCAACTTCTCGAGCTTATCACAATCATATATTATCAGTTCTTCAATACATGGAGGCCATGTTTTCTCTTTTTTTTGCTTTGGATACAAGATGGGGACAATGACTGACTCTTAAATGTTTCATATTTATAAGATTCTGACACAAAGATTCTTCTTGCCAGAAATGACTCAGTTCATCACAGTATTCAATAACAAAACGTTCAAGTTATGCCAAAGATTGTACAACCCTTCACGTAGGTTAATAAGCCTAGTGATACCCGAAATCTCCAAGGTTTTTACTAATGAGGTGACACTAACCATACTTATCAGCACCACCTCGCAGCATTGTTTTATTTTTAACACCATTGGAGATGGAGTCCTTAGAAGTATAACCATGTCTAATTTGGAGAAATTATGTAGACTAAGCTCGTGAAGGCGAGGGCAAAATCCTCTAACACTTCCGTCAACATCTGTTAAACAAGTAAGCCATTCCCCCCAACCTTCATGTTCTCAAACCTGACAATCTCAAGTGACGAGAAAAAAAGAACCTGAGAAGGACGAGCTCCATACAACTCAACACCAATGTTTTTTTACCCCGGACATATTTTGAATACACAACTCCCTGAGTGAGAGTAGCTGGCTAACTGGCGGTAAATGCGTACATCATTCACTGTGACCAAGTGTTAGGTGCGTTATATTAGAGAATGAAGGATCCCCAACCCAACTAGTAAACTCAATGCCTCCATAGAAGTCAATTTCGAGATCGGTCAAGCTTGTATGTGGTTCTAGTGCTTCAAGTACTTCATTCCCAAGCAATTCTCTTAGAGAACCATTGAATTCACTACTCCATATCAACATTAATTCTTTAAAGCCTTTCTTACAGGATAGATTAGCCTCCCTTACATCTTATACATTCTTCACATGATGCAACCCTATAATGGAAAATTTCCCTCTGAGATTAGATAGCCCCCTCAACTCGGTTAGTTTCAACATCTTACTCTTATCAAGAACAATCTTCGGCAATGTTTGCAGACTACTCACCATACCAATCCCTGAGGACATCTCTTGTAATTCTTTGGTATCGGAGACATCAAGATGCAACAAATTAAATAGATTACCAATTTTTTCAGGTAACTTACTTAGTTTTCTTCAACTCCGTAACAATAACGTCTCTGATTTATAAAGATCACTCACATACTCAGGTAACTGTTTGATGAGAGTCTTCGATAAATTAAGATACTGAAGGTGTATTAAATCACCAATAGAATTTGGTAGCTCATTTATCCAATAACCACTCAAATTTAACACTCTTAAGCACCATAGATTCGGTAACAATTCATGGAGAACCTTATTGCTCTAGTGGAATTCTTCTCGATATGTCGAATTATCAATTGGTAGTGTCAAAAAAGTTCTCACACTCCAAGCCTTAGAAAATGACTTAAATTTATTATAGACAGATGAACGATGAGTGACGAGCCTTTTCAGAAATTGTTTGTTGCTCATTACTTTTCATGTTATCATCCATCGTAAAGGTCAATTTAACTTACTCTCAACATCACCCATATACCTCGCACAGAAGGTCGCGCATTCCTCTACTAGGTATCCTTTAGCAATTGAACCTTGTGGACGACTTCGGTTACAAACATATTCTTTTAGTGTGAATAAAAACCTGTTCAGCATTGTAAAAAAATTAATGTAGTATTCATATGCATTAATTCAGGTGACACAAACATAATGCATACAGAAAACATACCTCTCGATGGGATACATCCATCGAAAATATATTGGTCCATCAATCATTGCCTCCTCAGCTAAATGGATTGCCAAATGCTTCATAACATCGAAAAAATTTGAAGGGAAGATTTTCTCAAGATGACAGAGTGTAGGAACAACATGATCTTGCAAATATTTATAGTCTTTGAAGGTCATTGTCTTTGGGAAGAGTTGCCGATAGAAATTACATAATACAATCAAAGACCTTGCTACATTCGTAGGCAATGATTTTTGTACTGCTAGCGGGAGTAGTTGCTGTATTATGATACGATTATCGTGGATCTTAAGTCCAGAAATATTTCGCTCTCTAATGTTTACACGCCATGAAATATCAGATGCACAACCATATGGGACTTTCATATTCTTCAAAACCTTACAAAATGTGTCGTTATCACTTTTACTCATTCTGAAGCATGCTGGTGGTAAATATACTTTGTTATTTGGCAAGCTCTTAGGGTGCAATGCTTTTCGAATACCCATATTCTCAAGGTCTCGAGTATGTGAACCGGGGACAACAATCAATTAAAAATGAAGTGTATAATAAAATTTCGAGTACATGTCAATCAAAAATTAGACAAACAAACATTTGGTTTCCGATCTGGCATCAACACAGTTGAGTATTCAATTTCCATAATATATATAAAGAGAGAGTGTGAAGCGGTTTAATTTTTATATCTGGCATCAACACAGTTTAATTTGTGTTTTTCATTCATAATATATATATATATATATATATATATATATATATATATATATATATATATGTGTGTGTGTGTGTGTGTGTGTGTGTGTGTGTGTGGCATCAACACAGTTAATTTTTAAATAATGAACAATAAGAGAAGAAAACAAATGTCAAAACATTATTGATTCGTGGTATATATAATCGAAGACGAACATGTCCAATATATATTATGGATTCATGATATATATATACATCGAAATAAAAAAAACAACAATGATCCCAAGAAAGTGATGCAGGTCCAAGAAAAAAAAAACGTAGATGAACAGTTCAAATAAAACAAAGGCGAACAACTCCAATAAAAATAAAAATAAAACAAAAAAAACACAACTTACCCGAGAAGAACATGCCCAAAAAAGTCTTAAATGAACAAAATGCAACATCAATGGTTCCAACCAAGAAAGTGTCACACTAGTAGAAAGGATTGATGATTGAAGATTATTAGTTCAAATCAATTGAGGGGAGAGAGGTTTGGGAGAGGTGAGGCGTGATGGGAGAGAGCATTGACGTGGTAGCTTAGAAGAGGAAACGTGGGTTTTTTTTTAAGAAAAAACAAACACCCGCCAAATAGTAAGGGGACGCGGTTTTTTCTCAATTTTAGTGGCATTAGTTATCAAATGCCAAAAAAATACCACATTTATTTTATCATTAATTAAAAAATTCTTTATTTATGCGGCACATCAATATAAATGCTGTGAATTTTCAATACTTATAAATAAATGCTAGTAAAAAAAATTCTCATCATTTTTAAATAATATCGAGAAAAAGGTGCCGAAAAAGAATAGTTTTCTTGTAGTGGCCCTGGCTAACTCATTTCGACTACTTAATATACATATGTTAGAGAGAAGTTTTCCTTCCTTATTTTCTCAGCTGTTGGAGTATGTACTTCGTCTCTTCTTTAAACATTTATTGTTTTCATCTTTAAACGTTTAAGTGGATGTACACATACCAGTAATTTCATCAAAATTATGGAAAAACTTGCAGCTTATGGAAGGTAGCCTATGGGCAATTAAGAAACATTTTATAAAACGTTTCAAAAATGTTTCATAAAAAAATGTTGTTTTATTTATAAAAAATGTTTCAGAACTTTTTTTAACTCTTTCCATTTATAAAAAAATCACAACTCTTTTGTTGGTGATGGGTCTACGTTGTCTCACTTTTGAGTACATCACATCTGTTTATCCCAAAATTCTATTTTTGTAGCATGTGAAATATGAGAACATGAAGAAAATGTATAGGACCAGCTTTGTTACCTGCTTTGTAATCTATTACCTGCTTTGTTCTTAATATCCATTTTTTGTTCATGAAGAAAATGTATAGGACTTGTTGGAGACCTTAGGATCTTTAGTTTGTTTGCCTTTTTAAAAAGGAAAGTATTTTAAAACTTTTTTGGATTTTAATGAAGTAACCTTTGCATTTCTGTTTACCAATTTGATTACCTACTCGATCTTATGCATTGCTTATGATTTGACCGATTGTACTCTTATATTTGATTTAAACGAGATTCAATACTTGCTAGACCTGTTAGGAGTCTTTTCCCATTAGCACTTTAAAAAGTTTTAGGTGTTTAAAAGATTTAAAAATAAAGAAATTAAAACCACAAATGACACAAGTAAAATTATGAATTAATTTTGTCATAGTAATATTAGGTAAAACATGCGACCCCTAAGGGCACGATTAATTCATCGAGTTTTTAATAAAAAAATGATGTCCAATTTTTTTTGCTTTAGTAAAAGTAAGGTAAAATCTTTTTGGATAAAAATAACATCCATGTTTAAAAATAAATAACGAAAGTTTTTTTATTAACGTTCATTTTAATAAAAAAAAATTAATATAATGCTTTAGGGAGATTGACTCGGTTTGAATTTATGTTTGGGTATTTGAGTTGTCTTTAGTGGATTAACCCACGTTCTTAATTATTTTCAAAATATTATATTTTTATACCTCTTTTTGTACCTCTTTTAAAATATTTATGTATGGTCCTATCAATGACGTACACTTTTGAAAATTAGCGTCGTGCCTTCAGGCACGGGCATACCCTAGTATATATACATAAGGAGTAGAATTTTCTTTACTATTCCATAAATCATAAGACAATTAGAGATCCATATTGGGCCAACAAGGCAAGAAACTAAGTGTTTAGATCAAAGCTCACATAATAATACTTTTACATCCGAGTATATTTCCACTTTAATTTGAATTTTCAATAAACTTTATGATTTTTCAAAGAACTTCTGACAAAACACCACTGGTCATTATGTACTCTTTCTCTTCTCTCTTCACGACGATCTTTCATTGGAGATCCAACGATTCAAGGACGGATGTTTTTCCAACCCTTTATTTCAAAAGTAAGCTTACTTTGTAACTATCATCTTCTACCAGACGCATCTACGTCCCATCCATGTACCTGCCCCAAACCGTCGATATACCTAACCACTCATTCCATTTTCACTTTAATTTGAAAATGTCGCATTCACGAACACTCTCTTTATTCCCCTTTCCCAAATCATAACTCTCTCTCACACACCAAAATAGGAAGGGGAAGGTCAAGTTCAAAGTTTTGCAAGCTTCTCTGATAAGCTTTGCACATTTATTGAGTAGGAAAGGGATGCTTACTATCAAAACTAAAAGGAGCCAGTAACAATGTGTGGCTGTTTACACCATCTCAAATACTCAGGTCTAAGGACCACCTCAACTCTTCACAAACAATCCATCTCATCGGCGCCGGAGCTTTCGAATCGGAAAGTATCGCTTCTGATCCGTTCAGTGGAGGCCCCTACACCGGCGTCACGAACGGTCGAATTCTCAAGTTGCAACCAGATGCCCACAGTTGGGATAATTTTTCCCTTCCTTCTTCTCAAAGGTACATCCACTTTTGTCACCCTTTTCTTGTCCTAGAATAAAAAAAATTAATATTGACGACATCCCCTTTTTTCACACTTTTTTCACCCTTTTCGTTTCCTACATCCACTTTGTATTCTTCATTGATATACTTGCTTTGATTTAATGAAAGTTTGAACATCTAATGGAGACGGAACGGGTGTGTTCGTTCATTTGCACCGAAAATGGATTTTGTTTTACTATCATGATTTTTTGGAAGAGGCTTTTGTGTTCTTTAAAAAACCGGGACTCCATATGAAACTGAATATGGGTTTTGTTCTCTTTAAATATCTAACGGTTTTTCACTTTTGATTTTCTGGTAAACTCTTTATCGTGTAGGTAATGGTTTGTGCCGTGGGTTTTGTTTTCTTTGGGGGGTTTTGGTCAACGATTTGGGTTGTGATTCGATCATTGGTATGTCCGGTGTGGCTGTTTACTTTGTTATCGTAAGCTGAGTATTGGGGAAGAATATTTTGGGGTGTTCAATAAAAAGCTAGCAAAAAGTTTTATTAATTGGCAAGTAGATGTTTATGAAGCTTGGATCTAAGGCTGTTTCGTTTTTAGACTGATAGAACAACGTCAGGTAAGATCTTTAAAATACAAGTTTTTCATCACATATATGTTTTCATTTTTTTTTCTGTATAGTATTGAAGGCGTATGAGAAGGGTTTTGTTCTTATCATTAGTTTGTTGGCATTTGTTTTTCAATTTATTTACGACTTTTATATTCTTCAATTTGATAAAAGGTCTAAGTAAGTGTTTCACTTTAGACAAAAACCAACTCAAATATTGGTTATTAGAGTTCAATATGCTATTGTGAAAATAAAGGTTGCCGATTGATTTTTATTGGGAGATTTCTACGTTTCTAATTTCATAAAGGCAGATTATTTTTTTTTCTTAATATTCATTTATATTTTCGTTTCAAATTTCCAAACACGTTGACCATTTTTAAATCCGTATCATATTCATTGTACCTTCAATAGAAAAATGTGGCGATAAAAAAACTTTGTGCTTGAACTCACGATTTGTTTAAGCTTCAACGCAACAGGAAAGTTGGGAGGCTTCTTTATGTGTATGCTCATCCACTTCTCAACATTGATTTTTTTGCAGTCAAGAGCACAGGGCTCAAGGTAGAAACCACTCTCTCTCTCACTATGTTATTTGTTCAACCTCTCATTGTTATTAATGGAGATTTTTATTATGTTTTTGTTGCTGTCCGACGCCTCCATCGCCACGAGCCTCATGAGCGTCCTCTACATCATACACAACTTCTCAACATCGTCTCTAATGTCACGGTTAGGCAGTAATTTCCGTTTTTGCAAATATATATTTGCCAACTTCGAGTATGTATACTTTTTTTTGATTTTTATTGTTTTCTTACATGAGCTATCCTAGATATTTTTTTCATTTAATATTTTTATTATTGACTATTTCTTTAGTAAGAAGGGAGCAACACAAAAAACACTACCATTACTGTCATTTGGGATACGATTAATAGAAAAAGCGAAAAAAGGTTACGGAATATAAGAACACTCAGTTTTGATATTCACCACCTTTATCTTACAATAGTACATCTGTTGCGCTAAAACAGTCCTATGTTAAGCAACCAAGACCATAAAACTCACTTCGGAATTTTACCAAACACTTGGTGTGCGGAAAACACCCAAGACCTTGTTCCTAATGAAAATTAAGTGTGCAAACTCAAAACGAATCCAATCAACAATCAACAAGTAGGATAACAAGAACACAAGCAATCAAAGCAAAGAAACGACAACAATATAACGTGGTTCACCCAAACAAGGGTTACATCCACAATGGTAGGATTTCTTCTTTCTTTGATAAATGGAGGAACCACAAGGTTACACACTCACACTCTTTATCTCTCCAAGAAAGTCACTCACAACCAAGCACAAGAACTAATCTTAAACAAGAAGCTCTCACTCACTTTTCTCTTTGAAAAACTCACAAAATGTTCACTCTTGTTGGAAAAAACAGCACTGCATAAAAAACAGAAAATAGGCTTCTATTTATAGATTTTCCTCAAAGTGGCAATTTTGTAAATATCAAGAAAAAATCTGTTTTTCTCCCAAAACAGCCGTGAACCAACGGGAAGCCACCGGAGAGCCAAAATACACCACAAACTCCACCTTGGCGATCCGAATGATCCAACCAAAAATCTGGAATGAAAACCATTGAACCCGCTTGAAGATCACCCCGAAATCTACCAAGCTCAATGCGGCTCCACCTAACCGAGGAGCCTCTCCTTGAACTTCAACAAGAAGTGAGATTTAGAAGCTTTAGGCAATGCCTAAACTTCTCTGTAGTCACAGGTTTGGTGAGGAAATCTGTTGCATTCTCATCCGTGTGCACCTTCTCAATCAAAACCTTGCCGGAATTAACCCAATCCCGAACTCTATGATACCGTACATCAATATGCTTTGTGCGGGCATGATACACTTGATTCTTAGCCAAATGCATAGCACTTTGACTATCGCAATGAAGACGAACACTCTCTTGCTTCATCCCCAATTCACTCACCAAACTCTTTAACCAAACCGCCTCCTTTGATGCTTCCGTAAGTGCCATATACTCCGCCTCCATGGTAGACAAAGCACTTGTCGCTTGTAACATGGATCTCCAAGATACCGGCCCGCTAGCAATAGTGAATACATACCCCGATGTAGATCTCCGCTTATCAAGATCCACCGCATAATCCGAATCCACATACCCCGCAACAAACTCGGCCCCTTTCTTCCGCTCAAACACAATGCCCATAGACTTGGTTCCCTTTAGATACTGAAGAATCCATTTCACCGCTTTCCAATGCTCTTTTCCCGGATTCGACATGTACTTACTAACCACACCCACGGCCTGGGCGATATCCGGCCTCGTGCAAACCATAGCATACATAAGGCACCCCACAGCACAAGCATACGGCGTTGAAGCCATCTCCTCTAACTCATCATCCGTAGAGGGACATTGCTTTGCAGACAAAGTGAAATGTGAAGCTAATGGGGTCGAAGTGGCCTTGGCATCCAACATGCCAAATTTCCCGATGACATGCGAAATATAATTTTTCTGAGATAACCACAACTTGCTAACTTTTCTATCTCGTCTAATCTCCATACCAAGAATCTTTTGCGCCGCACCAAGATCCTTCATGTCAAACTCCCAGCTCAATTCCACCTTGAGCTCCGTTATTCGTGACATGTCCCGACACGCAATGAGCATGTCATCCACATAGAGCATTAACAAAACAAACGAACCATCATCAAGAACCCGAAAATATGCACAATGGTCATGATCACATCTCGTGTAACCAACCCGCAACATGAAGGTATCGAACCGTAGGTACCATTGTCGTGGCGACTGTTTAAGCCCATACAATGACTTCTTAAGCCGGCACACATGATCTTCCTTTCCCACCTCCTTGAACCCCTCCGGTTGCACCATGTAAATAAGCTCCTTCAAATCATCGTGAAGAAAAGCCGTTTTCACATCCATTTGCTCCAATTCCATATCGAATTGAGCAACCATTGCCAACAACACCCGTATCGAAGTATGCCTCACCACCGGGGAGAAGATCTCATCATAGTCAATCTCCTCCTTTTGTGAAAACCCCTTCGCTACTAGCCTTGCCTTGTACTTCGGTTCTTCTATTTTGTTAATTGCCTCTTTCTTCCTATACAACCACTTAGAGCCAACAATGTGTCGCCCCTTAGGTTTAGGAACCAACTCCCACACAGAGTTCTTTCGTAGAGCTTCCATCTCTTCCGACATAGCACCCATCCAACTCGCCTTGACATCACAATTAATGGCATCTTTGTATGTCGTTGGATCACCCTCACTAGAAATGAGAGCGTAATTGACCTCTTCCCAACCAAGCCTAGATGGTGGCTTGATCTCCCTACGCTCTCGGTCACGTGCTATGGATGGCACTTGCTCCACCCGTTGAGTGTCCCCTACCTCAACCAATTCCTCTTCCAAATCATCCTCATTCGGCTCCACCTCAACCGTGCCATTACCCGATTGAGAATCACTTGAACCACTAGTAGATGCACTATCACTATCGGTGGTTGATGATCTCGGAAATACTAAAGGAATCTCGACGGTTCTAACACCACCGTCATCGGAAACTTCCAAGAACTCCTTGGCCTTCAACATGGACGTCTCGTCAAATCTCACATCCTGGCTAACAACTAGCTTCCTCGTAGACGGATCCCAAAGCTTGAACCCCTTCACCCCTTTTCCATAGCCTAGGAAAATACACCGGCGAGTTCTCGGGTCATTTTTAGTCCTCTCGTCACTAGGAATGTGAGCGTACCCCGGACATCCGAACACCCTCAAAGTAGAGTAGTCGACCTCGTGCCCAGACCATACTTCCTCCGGACACTTCAAACCAAGAGTCGAATTTGGTGACCGATTCACCAAATACACGGCGTGATCAAGAGCCGCTGCCCAAAATGATTTCGGTAACCCGGCATGAAACCTCATGCACCTTGCCCTTTCCATAATGGTGCGGTTCATCCTCTCCGCCACCCCATTTTGTTGTGGAGTCTTCTTAACGGTAAAGTGCCTTGTGATGCCCGCATCTTTACAATACTTGAGAAACCCACCATCTCTATACTCACCCCCGTTGTCGCTCCTCAAATACTTGATCTTCTTCCCCGTTTGATTCTCCACCATGGCTTTCCACTCCTTAAACTTCTCGAAAACCTCTGATTTTTCCTTCAAGTAGTAGACCCACACTTTTCGTGAATAATCATCTATGAAAGTCACAAAGTATCTAAAGCCGCCTATGGAAACAACATCCGAAGGCCCACACACATCGGAATGAATATAGTCAAGAGTCCCTTTACTCTTGTTCGTAGATATAGTGAATTGCACTCGAGTTTGCTTCCCCATCACACAATACTTGCAAAAACCAAGCTTGCATCCGTGCACCCCTTTCAACAACTTTCGCCGATGAAGTTCTTCCATGCCCCGTTGGCTCATGTGACCAAGTCTCATGTGCCACAATTGTAGCTCGTCGATTTCAGGCTCCGTGGAGACTGCCGCTCCACCCACTACCGTATTTCCCTTCAATCTATAAAGATTGTTCGGTAACTTTGTGCCGCGCAAAATCACCATCGATCCCCTTTTGACCTTCAAAGCCCCACCCTCGGCTTGAATCACACACCCCTTTGAATCGAGTGTGCCTAAGGAAATCAAGTTCTTTTTAAGTGCCGGAACGTGCCTCACTTCACTTAAGGCTCGGACAACCCCATCCCACATATTTATGTGCACCGACCCGATTCCCACTACTTTGCACGTAGCATTGTTTCCCATGAGAATCTCACCACCGGTATTGGACTTGTAATCCTCAAACCATTCCCGGTTCGGACACATGTGGTATGAACATCCGGAATCTAGAATCCAACCATCAACGTGATTGGCGGAAAAACAAGTAAGAACCTCTTCGCCTTCCTCTAAAGTAGCAACACCGGCCACATCCTTAGTAGCGTCTCCTTTCTTATCATCTTTCTTCCACTCCGGACAATTCCGTTTAAAGTGACCTTTTTTATGGCACTTGAAACACTCAACCGTGCTAATGTCTCGAGATTGAGACCTTTGGAAGCCCCGGTTATTTGCACCCCGAGACTTCGACCTTCCTCTTCGTCCACCACCACCAACCTTGGCTACCAAGCCTTCACCTTGAGAAGATGAACTACCTCCACCGCTACCATTTTTCTTCTTCATGGCCACGTGAGAAATGATGTCCTGCATTACATCATTGAACTTGAGAGTAGTCTTCCCAAACAAAAGTGTGGTGACAAAGTGCTCATATGAATCGGGCAACGAAGCAAGCAACAATAACGCTCGATCCTCCTCGCTAAATTGAACATCAATCCGGTTCAAATCGTTGATCAAAGCATTGAAGATATTTATATGCTTCATCATATCACCGCCCTCCTTCATTTCTAACTTGAAGAGCATCTTCTTTAGAAATAATTTATTTGACAAAGACTTGCCCAAATAAATCTCCTCCAATTGATCCCACATGCCCTTAGCCGTAGTTTTCGATATCACGTGATTGAGCACATCACCCGTGATATACATTTCAATTGAAGAAATCGCCCTTTGATCAATATCGCTCCATTCGGCTTCGGTCATATCCACCGGACGCTTCTCTATACCCAACAATGCTATAACCAACCGTTGTTGAACAAGAACACCCCGCATCCTTCTTTGCCACAAGCCAAAATTAATTTTCTCATCAAAAGGTTTTATCTCAAACTTCATTGAGCCCCCGGATCCATAACTAGGATCCCACTTCTTAAAGCCTCCGCTTGTAGAAGTTGATTCGAGAGTACGCGACACCTCTTCCGCCATTTGGAACAAATTCTAGAACTTATGCCAATATCACTCAAATTGATTCAAGCCGAACCAAAATACCGAGCAAACCAAGCAACCAAAGCTCTGATACCACTTGTTGCGCTAAAACAGTCCTATGTTAAGCAACCAAGACCATAAAACTCACTTCGGAATTTTACCAAACACTTGGTGTGCGGAAAACACCCAAGACCTTGTTCTTAATGAAAACTAAGTGTGCAAACTCAAAACGAATCCAATCAACAATCAACAAGTAGGATAACAAGAACACAAGCAATCAAAGCAAAGAAACGACAACAATATAACGTGGTTCACCCAAACAAGGGTTACATCCACAATGGTAGGATTTCTTCTTTCTTTGATAAATGGAGGAACCACAAGGTTACACACTCACACTCTTTATCTCTCCAAGAAAGTCACTCACAACCAAGCACAAGAACTAATCTTAAACAAGAAGCTCTCACTCACTTTTCTCTTTGAAAAACTCACAAAATGTTCACTCTTGTTGGAAAAAACAGCACTGCATAAAAAACAGAAAATAGGCTTCTATTTATAGATTTTCCTCAAAGTGGCAATTTTGTAAATATCAAGAAAAAATCTGTTTTTCTCCCAAAACAGCCGTGAACCAACGGGAAGCCACTGGAGAGCCAAAATACACCACAACATCATCATTATATACACAATATAGCTGTTGGGATATACACGATGAATTCAAAATCATTTGAATGGGTCAGCAGGTCCTAATATAATGGGCAGTTAGTTTAGTTCCTAAGATAATGGCTCAGTCAGTTCCTTAATATAAGGCAAACAGTTTGGGCACGTGAGATATTCTAACATGCCCCCTCAAGTTGATGGTGAATGGCAATGAACTTTCAGCTTGTCTCGTAAAAATTGAAACCGGGTTGACGTGAGGCCTTTCGTCAGAACATCAGCGATCTGATCATGCGTCGAGATGAATTGAACTTGCAAATCTCTTTTAGCCACTTTATCCCTAACAAAATGGAAATCAATTTCAATATGTTTCATGCGTGCATGAAAAATGGGATTCGCCGAGAGATAAGTGGCACTAATATTGTCGCACCATAAGTAAATTCAAATGCAAATCCGATTATATTATATGGTATTTTTTATTTTGTGATATTGAAACGTTGTAAAAGAAAATATAAATAGGACGAGAGAGATGTAACGTTCAATTAAAGAAGCTGGCATAAAAACTGAATAAACAGGTGGACACGATTTTGCCAGCCTAAAAAACTTGCTACATGAACAAAATCTATTGTATGAATTTGGGGTCCATTTGTGTCCTGTCGCAGCTTGGTATGAGTGAACTACTCAAACATACAGACATAATACTGATCACGTTATCTCCATCCTTAGTCTTTTGAATTTCTTGGAGACCTGGTGCTAAGTTTATACGTCCGCATGTTGGTTTGGTGCCAAGATGGTCTTGTTCTTGTTTGCAAGTTGGTTTAGTCTTCTTTTGTGTTGAGTCTTGACCTTCTCCTTCTTCTTCTTCACCATAAGCAGCGTTGATGAGCAAGTAGAGTTCCAACCCAACAAATTCTGCAGGTGACTGTGTGAAAAATGGCTCCTCAATGATGGTGTCCGATGGTGCTGTTAACTTGATCACCATTACTTTTTCTGTCAACAGCTTCTTCGATCTTCTTTCTTCAACAGGCGACCTTGTTTACTCTTGTTCGCAGTACGTCCTTTGTTTTTTTGACGTCTATCTTCTATCAGGTGTAGTAGACGCATATGTTTGCATGTGTGGTGTGCTATAAATACTAGAGTCTAAGGTAGGTTCGTAGAAGTAAACTCACTACTAGTTTAGTCACTGCAGGACTCGATTTGTTATACAAATGAAATACTTCACTCTAATCAATCCCCCCAAAAAACGGTGCACCAATTACTAATTTTCATATTTATTGTTTTTATCATTCTAGAAATAAGATTTTATATTCCCTCTTGTACTACAAGAAAATATAATTTTTATGACCATCTTAAAAATTGACATAATGATAGTCTTAAAAAAATTGTCTTTTAATGGCAGTATTTTGATAAAGTGTCCAGTAATAAAAAAAAAATTGGCATGACTTATTTATAAATAGTGTTACATAATAAAGTAATTTATATGACCCTTTTTAAATATCTATTATATATAATTATTTTTTTTGTTGCAATTTAAATTAAAATAGTTGTCCAGGTGGCATAAATTTTAGAGGGAGTACGGTTCATCATTTCATCCACCATTCCACTTTCAAGATCACCCCCGCTAAAATCGTGAAATAGTTAGCAGGAGATAGAATTTCAAAAGGATTCAAGGTATCTCTCTCTCTCGATCGATCTATCGATCGCTCTGTGTCTCTCGATCGCCTCTCAATCCTAAGAAATCCTTTTCAATGAACAGGGTAAATAGCTATTCCAAGAAACCCTTTTCTCTCCAATGAATGGTTGATATATGCTCTGGTGGTATGAATGATTGAACAACTATTTTGATATGATTTTCAACCGTTAAATTCTTTCAAAAGTTAATTCAGTCAATGAAAATAGTTAATCCCTTTTGATAGGATTAACTATTTTCATTGAACAACTACTTTGAATTTATCATTTTTTTTTGTAGCCTTATTATTTGATTTCATGTTTTTTCATTCGTACTTAATGATTCAGGTTAGGTTTTTCTTAGATTTATGGTATATTTTAATTTCTTGGAGGCTTTCATACAGATATATCGTTATACACTCACAAATGCACGCACACACATGATGTATTCGATAAAATATCTTGTGTATAAATGAACCCTATCATTTTCGAATCTTGATTATATTTGTAATTTTCAGCAGTTGCTAAAATCATAATAGTTGAACATTGTCAACATAGAACAATTTACCACTATCAAATAAGAGTGAGCATTATGAAGATTAATTATCAGAAGGCTTGTGCATTTGTATAAGTCAGTACAATCGTCAGAACCTATAAAAAATATGGAATTACCTGTATATTTAGGGCTTTAACTATAGCAACACCAATCAAAAGTAGAAGTAATACATCTCAGTCAAGAGTTAATTTTTATTCAGCATGTATTATTTTCAAAACCGATTTTATATTTAATAGAAAAGTGGTTTACAAGATATACCAAATTCTTTTTGTTATTTGAATTAAAATGTAGTTATTAAATGTAAAATTCAATGGTGACTAAAGAAGGTTAATACAAATTTTCTCAAACTATTTCTTTGGCGTTATATAGTTCATTTACATAGTATTTTACCGTTTGTAGTATCAAGCAAAGCAATATATAATTCAATAACAGGGTTATTGAATTACACATTCCTTGTTTCAGGATGATATTCGATCATTATACAACCATTATTTCTTATGTATCGGAATTTTTATTATGTATGCCTTACGGTTGTATTTTCCTGTATATATATATATATATATATATATATATATATATATATATATATATATATATATATATATATATATATATATATACAAACAAACACACTAGCGGAATGCCCGTGCCCGAAGGCACGACGAAAATTTCCAAAGTGCATAATTGCAAAAGGGCAAATATTTCATTCCCCAATAAAATAAAGTTTAATTTAAATGAAAATGGTCATAATCTCCTTATGTTTAAAGTACTATCCCTGCTTAACAAATAGTTCAACGACATTCATATAGTCTAAACTCATCAAACAAATTCACATATAATTTTGCAAAACCTATGAAAAAAAAACACATAGTACTACTCTGCTAAATATAAATAGCTATATATTGGTAAAAAAATTAATATTAAGTAGAATAATAAAGAAAAATATGTGATTGCATCAAAATACCAAGTTAATCTCAATTTTAAAATATTTAATTTCGACCACACCTATCCACATTCTAAAAAAAATTGATGAATTAATCAACCCAAAAATAAATGTAAAAATGGATGGATGTGTTATATATCATATTATTCATACAAATTAACAAAAAAATACAAATACTTTATAACATGGCAAGTGTAACACCCCGTAAATCCAAGGACCTTTAATTAAATAAAATTTTTGTAAAAAAATAATTTCTTTTATCAGGAGGAATTAAATCCACGATTATTGAACTTGTAAAATTCGAGGAATTTATTAATCTGGAGAATTGAGGATTAAATATTTTGGACTATTTTATGTCGCCTTTTTGAGACCTTAAAGTTGCAAGATATTATAAATTAATTCGTATGGCAATTTGGAGTGCACGGTTGAATCCAGATGGGTCAAAATAGTTGGAAATGAGTGGCCATATGTATATATTGAGTTTCGGGAGTTAATTAAACATAATTGATCTCCAAATAAAGAGTTTGGGTCATTTTTAGGAGGTGACTAATAACCTTAACTTGTATTGTTGGGCAATAAGGAGTCTTTGGGAGGTTTTCGCCTCCCTTCGCTGGGTGGAGTGGGTGTTGTCCAAGTCTGTGAGAGTTGTCCTGAAGTCATGACAACCATTTAAGTGCTCGAAAGGTGCTAAAGAAATATGGAGAAGAGCTCCTCACTATACATTTTAGACGATTTGGAGGGAGAGAAATGCGAGGTTCTTTGAACGTAAGGGAATGGATCCTTCAAGATTATGACACCTTTTGCTTGAGTTCGCTAATGATGTGGTGTAGAAAAAACCACAATAAATCTATCTTTGATTTTTTGGACTTTTTCGAGGAGATAAATAGAGTTCAGTTATCTATTTAATTGGGGTGGGGGTCGTATGTCTTTGGACCCTATAGTTGCCTATTTCTCTTTTTTTTTATTCGCTTGTGATGTATCTACACCTTATGTACAGGTCCTGTCGCCTTGGCGGTTTCTTAATATAATCTTTTATTTATACATAAATTACAAAATATATATATATATATATATATATATATATATATATATATATATTAAAGTAGGAAACTTACGTATGTCATAAGCTTGATCTATGACATCACAAAATATTTTTTTTTTGTAATACCCACTTTGCCCCTCAAATATTTGGTATATATAATAAGTAATAATGGTATTTTTACTGTTCCATAAACACATAAGATCTTTAATGGTTTAGATTTGACCCAACAATGCAAAAAGCAATGGTTAAGATTGAACATTGCCCCTCCAAAATCGTTTGTCCAGACTTTGTAACTTAACTTTAACTTCTTTTATTTTCCGTACTTCTACAGTTGATCCATAAAATGTGACTTGAACTTATTTCATTTCGAGTACTACTAGGGTGGCTGGAGAGCAGGTACATAGGTTGGTATTGTGCCCACTATAGGAATATTGAATTTTTTCGACATAAATTAAATGCCGAGTAACGTGACAGTGAAGAAGAAGGTGATTGGTCGTCTCCTCCTCCTTCTTGCACAACCAACACCTGTTGGCCATTTTCCTTCCTCGTTTCTGCAATCCCTCAGTCGTCAAAATAGTCTATCCAACCGCTGTCCACATAAAGAAGCTAACTTTATGGGTACGAACTCTGCCAAATCAACTTCCAAGGAAGAGAGGCACTCCCACTGCCCCTAAGCACATTATAATAATTCTTAACCGAAAAAGGGCATCCTAAGATCCCGTCCACCTCAAACCATCAGAAGCATCGGATGGAATAGTGCCGAATTCAGCCACTCAAAGAACACCTCCGCCTCCTCCAACTCCCAATCCCTAAGCCCTCTTCTAAACTTCGGATCCCACACCACACGACCTCCAACCCTCTTCCTATGATCCTCTATAGTCCCCTCTCTATCTCCCCCAATATGATACATCCCTAGATAAATATCCTCTAGAGAGCCTCCATCACCCCATTTATCTTTCTAAAATCTGATATGATTCCCTCTCCCTATCTAGAATTAAGTATACTTGGAGAAAACATCCCATCCATGAGAAATACACTTCCACAATCCCACCCCATTAGTAGATTGCCCCTCCCTTGGGCTCCATCCAAACGGGTCGGCCCCATGACTAGCCATCGTCACTTTACTCCATAGCCTGCCCCCTCCCTATTAAACCACCACAACCACTTGCCTAGTAAAGCCTTGTTGAAATGGGCTAAACTTATCACCCCCGCCCACCCTCCTTCTGCGGCAAGCACGCCTCATCCCAACTCACGAGACTGTATTTGAATTGATCATCATGTCCTCTCCACAGGAAATTCCTCATCAACTTGTTGATTCTTTTGCCAACTGAACCAGGCAAGGGGAGAACAAACATGAAATACGTCAGAAGACTCGATAAAACAATTATGATCAACGTTAACCTTCCCCCTTGGACAAATAACTATGCTTCCAACCTGCTAACCTCCTTTGGACCCTCCCAAGAAACGGATCCCACATAAAAGTGGGCTTGAACTTAGCCCCCAAGGGGAGGTCGAGATAAATTTTTAGAAGCGACCCGACCGTACACCCAAGTACTTCAGCTAAAAAACCCACATTGTCGCCCCCATCGATGGCAAACATCTCGCTCTTTCTGACCCTGATGCGGAGCCCCGACACAACTTTAAAACACACCAGCATCAACCTCAACGTCCTCACCTCATCCACGGTCGCCCCAGAGAAAATAATAGTATCATGTGCAAATAGAAGGTAGGATATCACGACGGGTTGGGAAACCCCACCCCCAATAGTGAAGCTAGAGACTAGGCCTCCCTGCACCGTACGACTCTTCATCCGGGAAAATGCCTCCTTAACCAGAATAAAGAGGAAGGGGGATAAAGATTTGCCCTTCCTAAGACTCTGAGAACTGGAGAAGAAACCTTCTGGCACCCCATTCACCAAAGCAGAGAAATTGACAGTCGAGACACATCTTTTCATCCAGCGACACCACCGGTCCCCGAAACCCATCCTTCTTAGAAGATAAAAGATAAAATCCCTGTTCACATGATCATAGGCCTTCTCATTATCAAGCTTGCAAATAATTCTCGGTATCCCACTTCCCAACCTAGACTCGATGCACTCATATGCCACCAATACCGCATCAAGAATCTGACGGTCCCCCACAAAAGCGCTTTGAGCATCGGACACAAGAGGATCAATCACCTTTTTAAGCCTAACCGATAAGACCTTAGAAATGAGCTTCTAAACACTACTAACAAGACTGATGGGTTTGAAGTCTCTCACATTCGTTGCTCCACCTTTCTTAGGTACCAAATTAACAAACCTAGCGTTCAGACTCATAAAAAAGTACCCCTTATCATAGAACTTAGAGAAAATTGCCATCACATCCTCCCTGAGAACCGTCCAGCAATGCTCAAAGAAGGCCATAGTGAACACATCTGGGTCGGGTGCCTTGTCCCCACACATAAACCTTAATGCCTGGACCACCTCATCCTCCGAGAACATCCTTTCCAACTGAATAACATCCTCCCCTAATATGCTAGCCACCGGAAGATCATCTAAGTGGGGACCTCCTGCCCCTTTTCCTATCACACTCCAGTAAGATAGGGGAGTGATCAGAAGTAACCCTTGGAAGACAGGACTAAGTTGCCCCTGTAAAATGCTCCTCCCACTCGTTAGAAAGAAGAAGACGATCAATCCGTGAAAAGGAAGGAATGTCCCTTAGACTCGACCATGTAAATAAACCTTCCTCCAAAGAAATTTCCACCAAATACAACTCATCGATGAAGTCAAATAAGTGACGTGTAAAAGCATTCAATCTTCCTCACCGCTCCTCTCACAAGGGAATCGAATAATGTTGAAATCACCCCCCGTACACAACGGAACGCCCCAAACAGTTTTGGCCCCCGCCAATTCCTCCCATAAATCATTGCAAACCAACTCCACAACTAGCCCATAAAATCATAAAAAACTCCAAGTAAATCCATCCTCTAAATTCCTGAATAAACAACAAACGGACCTAGATCCCACTAACATATCAATCTTCTCCACAACTCTATCATCCCACATAATAACATTCCGTCCTGACGTCCCCTCATAATCAAGGAAACACCACTCAATACAAAGCCCTCCCCAGATAGACTGCACCAACTCCCTATCCAAAACACCCATCTTTGTCTCTTGTAAGCAGACAACATCCGATCTCCACCGTGATAAGGCTACACTAACTACACCTCTTTTCTTGGGATCATTCAATCCCCGTACCTTCCATGAAATGATGCATAGATTCATAAATTATAACTTAAAACACCCCCTTCTACAACCTCTACCCTTCCCCTCCGCCTTTCTTCTAAAACACGGAACAACGCAAAAACATCCTTCTCGTTCACTATATATGATACCCCTAAAAATTTACTAAAACCTCCAATCATAATACAAACCCAATCCTCCACCTCCCCCTCTAGGTACTTCACGATACTACCACCCCCGGACACCTCCCCCTCCTTCTCTAATTCCTCAATATCAACCCAAAGTTTAAGGCACGAAAATCCCAAATTACACAACTTCTCCTGTCCACTCAAAGATTCCCCCGAGGTGCTAGAAACATCTTGGACATCTGCTACCTACTCTAACTCTTCTAAACCCCTTTCCATAATCGTACACAGTGGGACACCACTATGAATGCCTGCACTAGGTGAGCACCCTGGATCACCACCCACAGAGGACCCATCACTGAACTCCATCTGAACCTCTAACTTGCTAGCTCCGCAACCCTTCATAGTTCCACCAGTCTTCCACTTAACTGATCTAGTTTTTGCACTAATTCCCAGCAGCATAAAAGATTTAATATTTTTAAGACCAAGCATTGAATTGACCAAGTAAATATCCTTGTTACCACCATGAGAACGCACTGATTTCTTAGACACGCTCTCCTGCCTTTGCGTCCCTTTACAACCACCTGACGAAAAATGGACTATGTCTTCGACTTTCTCATTAGACGTGCTAGGAATGCACCTCCCATCATAAAACATGTGCCTTAGTTCCTCCCTATGAAACGAATAGGGGCCCACCATACTCATCCTTTCATCATCCACACAATTTACTTTGTCAGGAGACCCATCTCCACATGAAATTTTTTTAACACAAGAGTTCACATGAAAAAACGCACTTGACTTTGCACACAAAGATGTGGTCTTGGTATCCCCATAATTACTCACATCTTCCAAATGGTTAATCACCCTAGGACCCGCTGACTTATAAAAATAAGTCTCTATCAGATACTGTTGCACTCAACCTAGGATGACAGACCTCCGTAGCAAGGATAAGCGTCGTATCCCCCTTTTTCTCCATCACGAGAGCTTTATTTCGCACACTTCTAGGAAAGTACGTCTCCTGCAGGAAAATGTCGGCCAACGCGAGCTCTGCTCTAGATCCATCACTGTCAGACGTGACAACCCCATAGGTTGATGGCTCTACGGCCACCACTTGACAAGAACCTGCTACCAGAGTAGCTACCACCTCCTTATTCTTACTTGGAGTCCAAGCCACTATCTTAGGCGTAAAATCCTTGGCATAGGCCTCCTTCTTAGCTTTTCGTCCTCCACGAACGTTGCCATTGTCTCCGGGAATGGGCAGATACGAACCTCCAATTTAACACTTTAACTCCCTTCGACCAGACCTATCCGCCTCGGCACTACAAGACCTCACCTTAGGCACATAATAGTCACCTTAATAATAGCAATCCCCGATGTCTTCAATCAAAATGGGTAAACGAAACACCCACCCACCAGCGTTAACGGTTACTGCTTTCGGGATAAAATGATTCCCTTTAATTAGGATTCTTGCCCACCTAAGTTCTTCCCCCGTCTGTGTGACCTCATCCACCATAGAGAAACCCCAACATCTATCACCAATGGAATAAAAAACTTCCTCTCCCCAAAGGTAGAGAGGTAAACCCATTACCCTGATCCAACGAGAACCTGGTTTCCGAACATTCTTAGGACTGTAGCCTAGAGGATGCCACCTATCAAGACACAGAGGCGATCCAAAGAATCACCATTTCTTCAAGCTAAAAATTATGGTAGCCTCAGCTTCCGAAGAGAAAGAAATACAGAAAGTATAGGGAGACAAAACACGGGTCATAGTCCCACCGATGGTCTCCTAATGCTCCTTGACCCATGCCTTCATTTTCTCAAGAGACGAGGGAACTGTTCCAGCGTCGCCCACCCTACCCACCAACGCCCGCCTAAAGAACTTGACTCGAGACGTACATGAGTCATCAGATATGCAGAAGTCTACATTACTAGAACCATCAACCTGAATAGAAATGGGAGAGAAAGGCTAGGGGTCCAACTTGGCATCTTGAAGATAAGATTTCTTCATCTTCATCAGTTTGATGGTGTTACCTCAAATTGTTTACAATTATTTGTCATATAAAAAAAAAATTATGACTTAAATTATATACGACTAAATACGACTAACATTTGGGAAAGGAATTTTTGTCGTTTTGTAATTATGTACTTTGAAAATATTGCTCTTTTATGGTTACGTACTGTGGAAATGGGCATTCCCCTAATATATATATATATATATATATATGTATATATATATATATATATATATATATATATATATATATATATATATATATATATACCGACACTATCATGCTACGACACGCAGAAGCTATATTAGGTTTACAAAAAATAACAAAACGGTCAAAATCTATATAAAGGTACTAAAAAAAGTAAAATAGCACAAAAAAAAATTATAAAACATATATTAAAAAAAAATAACAATATTACTACACACAATAGGGCAACCTTTGAAATGTAGCTAGGGATAGTCTTGGCTAGGGCTTTGGGCTTGGGGATTTGTTACGAGACTAAATTTTGGCACATTTGACTGTAACATTGTCGTATTTCCCTTGATTTAATGCATTTGAAACTGCAAATGCTAATTGATCTACAAGATAACATACACGCACATCAGACCAGGTTTTTTTCGAGAACTAGCAATTAAGGTGTGTCTATTTGGACTATGATTTTAACACTTTTGAGTGCTTATCATAAGTCGTCATTAAGTTCTTCAACACCAAAGATTGTATTGAAGAAAAGAAACAACGAAAAAATGTACTAAAATAATTTTTGAATATCTTAATTATTTGTAACTATTGGATGTAAGTAAAAGAACAATATTAAGTCTTCATTATAGATGCTAGGTGTAAACTCGCGCGATGCGTGGTAGCCGATTTGACGTTTGAGTTAAAAAAATATTCAACAACAATTGACTGGAAATTGGGACATAATTCTTTTATAGATTTCATAAAAAAATGGACTATTATAAGAAAAGATAAAACAACTTGAACAAAAAAAAGGATAAAATCTCACAATTAAAAACTATGTCATTATCAAATCTATCTTCTTATAAATGATAGGACTCAAATTTATACGAGAAAATAATCAAAATGGTCATTCCATATTGAATCAAACTATCAAAATAATACGTCCTCATAGTTAAAACTAAAAAATGGAAATTAAAAATAGATTCTTCTCGCAAGAGAAATTTAAAATCCGCAACATAGTTTGCAAACTGATTTTCTTTTCCACTTTGAACCAGCTAGACGAAGCTTGCAAAAATTATTCACTACTTAAATATATACCTATGTGATATGGATAAAAATATATGCTTAAAACGTAAAATCGACATTAAACATTTATATATATATATATATATATATATATATATATATATATATATATATATATAATTTCCTTTTTAGATTTATTAAGATACACAATGTTCTTAAAACAGATAATGAACTTAGTTGAGTAATTTTTCTTGTTATATATTAGACATATTTTCAAAAAGCATATGATATTTTGGATTATGGACATCTTTGAATCTCCCTGGATGAAAATTGGAGTTAACATTAATGGTACTTCTGACAATATTAATGGTGGGTTCTTTTCTTGTATCTAAGTACTATATACTATGTCAAATACTTATCAAGACTCAAAGTTATGCTCTAAAAGTGATCTATTTGAAATTGTTTTAGATAGTTTTGAAGATCCCAAGCACAACCCAGTAGCAAAAAGATTTAAGTGGTCCCTAATGATGTGCTGATTTTCTAATTTTCCAAGAACAACACTGTTTTAGATAGTTTTTCTAAGCTTGATTGAACCTGGTGCTAGCTTTGTTGATGCTCTCTATATCAAAATTCTCTCCTTATGTGGTCTCCACTGATGTGCTATTTTTTTTTTTAATCTAAATAATTAGTGCTAACAGTGGAGGATTTAGGATTTATGCTTGAGGGCAAATGCGGGGGGGGGGGGGGGGGGGGGGGTCGGTTACAGGAGCCCCCCTGGGGCGAATTTCTTTTGGTTTAATTGGAATTTTATATAAATTATAACTTTAATTTCTACTTTCATTTTAGAAGAACTAAATGTTTAAATTTCTCTTTTACATTGACCAATACCTTTTTACACTACGATGGTTAACTTTTTGCGAGGCCAAGCTGACAATTGAGACTCTGAGAAACACTTTCATTTATTTATGTTTTTTTACCTCTATAGTTTATTATAATCTTTAATGGGTACTTTGTTTTTGTTTTTATTTTTTGCGTTAAAGCATTATGTGTTTTTACACGATGTGAAGTAGATGTATTTCTGGAATATGATCATGCATACTTTTAATAACAGGTGACTTATTTGGGGTACATAAAAAGATGGGAAGATTAAACTCACATCAATGGAACCAAATCATGGTAAACTCAGTTTGTACCTTGGATTTACTATTGAAATAAATACATTAATGTTCTCCAATGTACTTCTTTCGTGCTCTAAATCACCTACAATATATAGTATTATATATTGATTTGTAACATGACCGAACAAAATGAAAACATCGACGAGTACATATGTTTTAAAAATTGCAAAATTTCAAATGATTTGGAGTAGATGAAGTTTTGGATTATGTGCATTCAGATTTAAAAAAAGGTGCTTTTGGGGAGATATTCTACGAGAGATTTTGAAGATTTTTTAATAGATTTTCAGTAGAAAATTTCTTGCAATTGTTTCTGTATTTTTTCATTCTAGTTGTAGATATGTATGGCACGTTGGGATCATTTAGCTTCCAAAGGATGGGATTACTCAAGCCATGATTATTCAAAATGGTGAGGTTAATATTTATAAGCTATAGAGATAAGGGGTTAAGATTAAGTTATTTGGTTATCTGTATATAGTTATCTGATTATGTTATTTGTTAATTTATGGTGTAAAAGATTTATGAGGTATAAAGATGCTTGGGAAGAGCTTAAACTGATCTTTGCCAAAAATGGTGAGAAATGTTATTATGGTTGATTCGTTGAGGAGGGGAAAAAGAAAAAAACTAGTGATGTGGAAAAAAGATGACAGCTGGAAATTTATTTGCTCGTTTTTCAGTAGTGATGAACACAAGGTAATAATTTTCAATGTATGTTTTATGCTAAAAAAATTTTTTCTTACGTTTTAGTAAATTAACTTGAAATATATCACTTTTTTGTTGCAAAAATTTGATAGTGCAACATATTCTTTTATTTTTCTTTGTAGAAAGAGATGATTGAGTTGCAAAAATGCTCGGAGGATTCTGATGACGCATCAATCTGTCAGAATGGCCTTGGAAAGAGTTCGGTATACATGAGGGTCTTGGATGGCAGAACCAAAAGTTACAAACCAAGATTGTAGATTTAAAAATCCTACTCCAAGGGCATAAGTCGAAGATGACTGCAATGAAGGCTTCCTTATTGCAGGAAAAAGATGCTGGAAGATATCCCTGAATGATCTTCTGCCCCTTTTAATCAATTTGCATGATGACAGTGTTTATTTTATCATTTTATTTGTGATGAGAACTAGTTTAAACTCATTTCTCAGTTATTTACTTTTGAGCTTCATTGTGATTATTAGCAAGGAATTTTATTTATCGCAAAATATCTTCTGCAACGAAATAAATGTTGTTGAAACCTATTGTCATTAAGGTGATTATTATTTGCAATTGAAGGCGTCTTTTTTTCGCAACGAAGTCTTAGTGTTACGAAAGACTTTTATCAACGAAATATTAACATTTATAAATGAATTTTAATTCTCTCAAAATATCTTTTGCGAGGATTTATTAGTATCTTTTGCAACAAAATATTCATTGTAAAAGATTTTTGGTACAAATATGAGAAGTTTTTGCAACGAAAAAGCTTTTTCTTTTCCAACGAATTATTTCGTTGCGATATATTTTTAGTGACGATGACAAAATTTCCTTGCAAAAGATCTATAGTATGATGGCTAGTGTAAGGAACGTCGCAAGGAAAAAAAACGTTGCAAAAGGTATTTTGCAACAAAAGTAAACATTTTGCAACGATTTTTTTCCTTGATAAAGCCATAATTCTTGTAGTGGTATAACTTTGAGAAATAAAATGTGCTACGTAGATTGTTTTTGATTTAGTAGATATAGCATTTTAGAGTATATAATAGATGTGAGGAACATTGTTATTGAAATTAATTGAAGGCTTTGCTGCGTTAACTTTATCAGAGGTGAAGTAGATCATGCTATAGAAGTAGTGTATGGATAAAATGGTAATTTAATAATATTTCATAGATTAACAACTATAATTACATTTACACCCTTAGAATATGTTTCTACTGAAGTGTTTATGTTTAACAATAGATTAACAATCTCTAGTGTTAAAGAACTCTTTTCCTACTAAAACTATGATATTGGATACGATCAATAAAAAAAGCGAAAAAAATTACGGAATAACTTTAAAAAAAAAGTAAATTCAAATGCAAATCCAATTATATTATATTGTATATTTTGTTTTGTGTGATTCTAGTCCTTCGGATATTGAAACATCGTAAAAGAAAATATAAATAAGACGAGAGAGATGTAACATTGAATTAAAGAAACTGGCATAAAAACTGAATAAACATGAAAACCTGAAAACATAACAGGACACAATTTTGCCTGCCTAAAAAACATGCTACATGAACAAAATCTATTGTGTGAATTTGGGGTCCATTTGTGTCTTGCGCCAGCTTGGTATGAGTGAACTACTCAAACATGCAGACATAAAACTGATCTCGTTATCTCCATCCTTAGTCTTTTGAATTTCTTGGAGACCTGGTGCTAAGTTTATACGGCCGCATGTTGGTTTGGTGCCAAGATGGTCTTGTTCTTGTTTGCAAGTTGGTTTAGTCTTCTTTTGTGTTGAGTCTTGACCTTCTCCTTCATCTTCTTCACCATAAGCAGCGTTGATGAGCAAGTAGAGTTCCAACCCAACAAATTCTGCAGGTGACTGTGTGAAAAATGGCTCCTCAATGATGGTGTCCGATGGTGCTGTTAACTTGATCACCATTACTTTTTCTGTCAACAGCTTCTTCGATTTTCTTTCTTCAATAAGCGACCTTGTTTACTCTTGTTCGCAGTACGTCGTTTGTTTTTTTGACGTCTATCTTCTATCAGGTGTAGTAGACGCATATGTTTGCATGTGTGGTGTGCAATAAATACTAGAGTCCAACGTAGGTTCCTAGAAGTATACTCACTACTAGTTTAGTCACTGTAGGACTCGATTTGTTATACAAATGAAATACTTCACTCTAATCAATCCCCCCAAAAAACGGTGCACCAATTACTAATTTTCATATTTATCGTCTTTATCATTCTAGAAATAAGATTTTGTATTCCCTCTTACTTGTACTACAAGAAAATATAATTTTTATGAGCATCTTTAAAATTGACATTATGATAGTTTAAAAAAATTTGTTTCAAAAAATAAAATATATGTAATTTAATGGCAGTATTTTGATAAAGTGTCCAGTAATTAAAAAAAAAATTGTCATGAGTTGTAAATGGTGTCACATAATAAAGTAATTTATATGACCCTTTTTAAATATCTATTATATATAATTAATACTTTTATGACCATTTAAATTAAAATAGTCATCCATGTGCCATAAATTTTAGAAGGAGTACGGTTTATCATTTCATCCACCATTCCACTTTCAAAATCACCCGCGCTAAAATCATGAAATAGTTAGTCGGACATAGAATTTTAATAGTAATCAAGGTATCTGTCTCTCTCTCTCTCTCTCTCTCTCTCTCTCGATCGATCGATCGATCACTCTGTCTCTCTCGATCGCCTCTCAATCTTAGGAAATCCTTTTCATTGAACAAGGTATATAGCTATTCCAAGAAACCCTTTTCTCTCCAATGAATGGTTGATATATGCTTTGGTGGTATGAAGGAGTGGACAACTATTTTGATACCATTTTCAACCGTTAAATCCTATCAAAAGTTAATTCTGCCAATGACAATAGTTAATCCCCTAGGATTAACTATTTTCATTGAACAACTACTTTGAATTTATCATTTTTTTGTAGCGTTATTATTGGATTTCATGTTTTTTCTTTCGTACTTAATGATTCGTGTTAGTTTTTTCTTAGATTTATTGTGTATGTTAATTTCTTGGAGGCTTTCATACACATATATCCTTATACACTCACAAATGCGCGCGCGCACACACACACAATGTATTCGATAAAATGTCTTGTGTATATGCTATCCGCATGTGCATCGCATTTTAAATGAATCGTATCATTTTTTGTCTTCATTATGTTTGTAATTTTTAGCAGTTGCTGAAATAATAATAGTTGAACATTGTCAACACAGATCAATTTAATCCTATCACATCAGAGTGAGCATTACCAAGATAACTTATCAGAAGGCTTGTGCCCCTGTATAAATCAGTACAATCGTTAGCATCAATAAAAGATATCGAATTGCCTGTATATTTAGGGCTTCAACTATAGCAACACTAATCAAAAGTAGAAGTAATACATCTCACTCAAGAGCCAATTTTTATTCAGCATGTATTTTTTTCAAAAAAATTTTATATTTTATAGAAAAGTGGTTTAAAAGATGTATCAAATGCTTTTAGTTATTCGAATTAAAATGTAGTTATTAAATGTAAAATTCAATGGTTACTGAAGAAGATTAATACAAAGTTTCTCAAACTAATTCTTTGGCATTATGTTGTCCATTTACATAGTATATTACTGTTTGTAGTATCATGCAAAGCAATATATGATTCAATAACCGGGTTATTGAATTACAGATTCCTTGTTTTACAACGATATTCGATCATTATGCAACCCTTGGTTCTTATGTATCGAAATTTTTATTATATATGCCTTATGGTTGAATTTTTCTTTATATATATACTAGCGGAATGCCCGTGCCTAAAGGCGTGACAAAAATTTCCCAAGTACATAGTTGCAAAACGGTAAAAATTTCACTCCCCAATAAAATAAAATATAATTTGAAAGAAAATGATCATAATCTCCTTTTGTTTAAAGGACTGTCCATCATTCTTAACAAATAGTCCAACAACACTCAAATAGTCCAAACTCATCAAACAAATTCACATATAATTTTGCTAAACCTATAAAAAAAAGCACATAGTACAACTCTAATAATTATAAATAGCTATATATTGGTAAAAAATAATATTGAGTATAATAATAAAGAAAAATATATAATTGCATCAAAATACCAAGTTAATCTCAATTTTAAACTATTGAAATTCGACCACACCTGTCCACATTAGAAAAAAATGTGATGAATTAATCCGGGAAAAAATAAATGTAAAAATGGATGGATGTGTTATTCATCATATTATTCATAAAAATTATGAAAAAATACAAATACTTTGTAACATGGCAAGTATAACGGCTTGTAAATTCAAGGACCTTTAATTAAATAAAATATTTGCAGAAAAATAAATTATTTTATTTGGAGGAATTAAATCCCCGATTATTTAACTTGTAAAATTCGAGGAATTTATTAATCTGACGAATTGAGGATTAAATATTTTGGACTATTTTATGTCACCTTTTGAGGCGTTAAAGTTGGAAGATATTATAAATTAATTCGTATGGCAATTTGGAGCGCACGGTTGAATCCAGATGAGTCAAAATAGTTGGAAATGAGTGGCCATATGAATATATTAGGTCTCGGGACTAAATTAGACATAATTGATCTCCAAATAAAGAGTTTGGGTCATTTTTAGGAGGTGACTAATAACCTTCACTTGTATTGTTGGGCAATAAGGAGTCTTTGGGAGGTTTTCTCCTCCCTTCGCTGGGTGGAGTGGGTGTTGTCCAAGTCTGTGAGAGTTGTCCTGAAGTCATGGCACCCATTTAAGTGCTCGAAAGGTGCTAAAGAAATATGCAGAAGAGCTCCTCACTGTATATTTTGGACGATTTGGAGGGAGAGAAATGCGAGGTTCTTTGAACGTAAGGGAATGGATCCTTCAAGATTATGACACCTTTTGCTTGAGTTCGCTAATGATGTGGTGTAGAGAAAACCACAATCAATCTATCTTTGTTTTATTGGACTTTTTGGAGGAGATAAATAGAGTTCAGTTATCTATTTAATTGGGGTGGCGGTCGTATGTCTTTGGACCCTATAGTTGCCTCTTTCTCTTTTTTTATTCGCTTGTGATGTATCTACACCTTATGTACAGGTCCTGTCCCCTTGGCGGTTTCTTAATATAATCTTTTATTTATACAATAAATTAAAAAAAGATATATATATATATATATATATATATATATATATATATATATATATAATAATAATAAAGTAGGAAACTTAATAAGCTTGATCTATGACATCACAAAAAATATTTTTTTTGTAATACCCACTTTGCCCCGCAAATATTTGGTATATATAATAAGTAATAATGGTATTTTTACTGTTCCATAAACACATAAGATCTTTAACGGTTTAGATTTGACCCAACAATGCAAAAAGCAATGGTTAAGATTGAACATTGCCCCTCCAAAATCGTTTGTCCAGACTTTGTGACTTAACTTTAACTTCTGTTATTTTCAATACTTCTACAGTTGATCCATTAAATGTGACTTCAACTTCTTTCATTTCGGGTACTGCTAGGGTGGCTGGGGACCAGGTACATAGGTTGGTATTGTGCCCACTATAGGAATATTGAATTTTTTCGACATAAATTAAATGCCGAGAAAAGTACTAAAAATGCCGGTAACAATTTTTGCGACACGTTTGGCGGAATTTCCAGAAGTGCGGTAATAGCCAATGTGGTAAAAGAACAACGACATTTTAAAAAATACCGCGAAAAGTTAGCGGCACTTTTGGCGAAATATCCACAAGTGCGGTAGCCGCTATGGTAAAAGAACAACGACATTTTAAAAAATGCCGCAAAAAGTAAGCGGCACTTTTGGAGGTATTTTCACAAGTGCAGCAGCCAATGTGGTAAAAGAACAACGACATTTTAAAAAATGCCGCAAAATGTTAGCGGCATTTTTAATAATTTATATTAATGTTGGTAATAACCTTTTAGCGGCATTAACAAATATTGATAATAACCGCTTGCAACACCTATTAAATGTTTAACACACTTTTGGCGACAGTAAAAAAATGTTGAGAACGATAATAGCGGTATTAAACAAAATGTTGATATTATTTTGCAATATATGACTAGGAACAAGTGCTAAAAAAATATTTATAAGAAGTATTGTATTTATGTGCAAATATATTACCATAACATTAAATTAAAAGGGCGGTAATCAAATTAAAATGTTATTAAATTAAAACCAAAAGCATTCATCGTAAATAAACATAATTGTGCTTGGAAACATTATCCATCCACAAAATAAAATGTATCACATGTCAAATTATAAAAAGTTGGGAAATATGAAGCGAAACAAAATTTTATATAATGTACAATCCTTCTTTATCAAAGTCAAACATCGTCTTCGACCTACAAATAAAAAATTCAACCGTTAACCATTGATACTTATTCTTTAGTAATTTAAATAAAATATTAAAATTAAAAATTAGTACATTAGCACTATGCCACGCTACAGTTGAATGATATACATCTTCAATTGTGGGACGATCTTATCCTATGTTGCTTTATGGGGGATATTGATTCGTACCCTAGAAGATAGAGATCCTAGGTACGGGCTATCAGATTAATAGTCGGACGGTCCTAAGAGACGTGTGGGTATGTACTGACCTCTTGGACTTGGAATCTATGATTCGCCTCAACGTTGTTTTGTATATGTTAATACAGTTCGAGAGTGATTCCGAACTTGTATTTCCCTTTGTGTGAGCGATACGGGGATTGGATAGCAGAGTATGCCCGCACCATAGTTTAGTTGGGGTGTCATTATATATATATACTATACGAGTAGACAATATATATATGAGGTTATAAACTTTAAACTGCCTACTGTGATTTGTTAAGTAGAACATGGTTGTTGACTCAAATTATTAAATACTTGTTTTGTGAAAGTATGAGAAGACACTAGGAAACTTTATAATTTAATGAAGCTAAAACGAGAGGAGTGCTGCAGATTGAAAGTAACTTTTTTAAACATTGTCATCGTGCGGATTTGAAAACATATGAGTAAGTTAAGATAAACGAACAGTTGGGAAGGTAAGTACGATAGGAGTGCACATTAGAAGAGAGGTGAGTATTTCTCAAGAGAGAGACGAACTAATATGTTGTTGCATTGGCCTGTATCAATTTAAATACTTGCTTAACGTATTTTAAAATCAAACACACTTTCGGGCCCTGACCCGTTTCTTTTTCTCTCTCTCTTGTGTATATATATGTATATTTTCAGGTGCCCAGCCACAGGGGCGTCTTGCTTAGGATCCTTTGAGAAGAACGAGCTGCAGCTTAGGTGGGAGTTGCAGGTCACTTGAGTAGACGACTTCTGTTCTTGACTCCACTCCTATTACTCTCATTTATTGGGCATGTGTCGCCCTTTTTATCATTTCATTTATTGTTGGGATTTTTATATTTCAGTTACTCCAGTTTTGTTTTATGGGATTTTTTCAGGATGGTTTATGATTTTTAGTTTTATTATGTTGACATTCGATTTGGTGAATGTATGGATTTATTTTAGTTCTTCGTGGTGTGATTCTATATTGTAAATGTTGTTTTGAATAATTAAATCTTTTCTTTAATTAAAATTTGGAAGTCTGTATGAAAAATGTTTTTGGCACTTAGCTTATTTATTTAGGGTGTTAAATTGAAAAAATTATTTTTATCGACAGTGATGCTGAGAATGAACCAACTGTTTACCTTGATTTAATTTAATAAAGGAGTGATCGCCCGGTATTTAATTAGGCGGGGTATCACAGGTGGTATCAGAGCATCAGGTTCTAGTGTCCATAGGATTTGTATGGCTTACTTCGCTTTCAGCTTAACGTTTTTGCTATAGAGCCCTATTTTTAGGATTGTTGTATTCCTGCTTTTACGTTTAAGTCTTCAGTTAATTGAGATTCGATGATAACTGTGGACTAATAAACTCTTTCACGTTTCAGATGCCTCCGAGACGTGCTCCGAAAGATAGGCGTGCCCAAGCCGAGCAGCCAGCAGCTCCGGCACCAGGCACAATGAATGCGAATGAGGTAGCCGCCATCGTTGCTCAGGCGGTAAATGCCGCGATAGCGGTGATTCAGCAGGCTCCACCACAGGTCCAGGCAGTGGCGCCAGTACCGGCACAGCTTCCATCTGCATGGGAGAGGGTTCGGGATGCTTTTCAGAAAGCACATCCCCCCTGAGTTTTCTGGTAGCTCCGATATTGTTACTGTCAGCCAATGGAAGAAAGACATCCAGCGGCATCTTCGTATGTATGAGTGCACCGAGGTACAAAAGCAGTTATTGGCTTCTTTTAAGCTGGTGGGAGCCGCATTACAGTGGTGGGAGTCCACTACTACTTTGGAGGAGAGGGACACGATCCCTATTCAAATGTTCTGGGAGCGGTTTGACCGCAAGTACTTTCCACCCGCAGTGCAGACTGAGATGAGGCAGAGATTACTAAATCTTAAGAAGGAGAACCTTACTGTAGCCTAGTATGAGGAGGAGTTCACGAGACCTCTCACTATTGTGCCAGATGAGGCACCCACTGAGGGCAAGAAAATTTTGCTGTTCATCGACGGGTTAGCTTGGAGGATCCGTCAGCACCTTATTGGGAATCTATCCCTGAGTACTTTCACTGACGTACTCAATGCAGCATTACTACATTGCCAGGATCACCGCTTCCATCTTCAGGGAAGCAAGAGAGCAGGAGAGTCCAGCCAGCAGGGCAGGACCGGGGGTAATAGTGCCGGTGGGGCACAATCTCATGGGCAGACTCGTCAGCACGTGCAGAGTTCCCATCAGGGGGACCCTGCTAAGAGATTCCGTTCAGGTGATTCTAGGCAGGGATTCGGAGGATTCAGGCAGCGCCATCAGGGTCAGCCTAATTAGCAGGGCCAGCAGGGCCAACACCGACCGCAGGGACAACAGCAGGGCCAACAAGGCCAACAGCGTGCACATCAGGGCCAACAGGGCCAATGGCGTGGAGGTACCGGCCAGCAGGGCCGTGGTCAGTAGGGACAGAGGGGAGGTAATTTTACGGGCCGGTGTTTTGTGTACGGCAAGCACGGCCATAAGCGTCAGGATTGCCCAGAGGGCGATAGGGCCCCACAGCAGCAGGGAGCCCGTAATGAGCCGTAGAGGCCACTCTTTCCACCTGCCCTTCCAGCTCCAGCCCAGGTGCCAGCCCTACCAGCCATTCCAGCAGCTCCAGTACAGCAGGGGCAATTACAGTATGGACGTGTCTATAACGTCCACCGGGCAGCAGCTCCACATGCACCACCCGCGATTGAGGGTATGTTTCATATCCATGGTACTATGGGTAAAGTTTTGTTTGATACGGGGGCAACGCATTGTTTTATAGCTACGCATTTTGCGAAGTCCTTAGGGTTGTTAGCCACAGCAGAGAGCACCGTGACATGTGTCGACTCACCACTGGGGAGTGGGTCACTTATATTCTTTATATGCCAGGGAGTAGGGGTAGAGATTGGTAGCTTGGTATTGCCTGCAGACATGCTAGTCTTAGACATGCACGAGCATGACGTTATTATTGGTATGGATTGGCTCGCATCTTATAGAGCCATGATTGATTGCTTCGGTGGGAGCATTGTTTTTGCCATTCCGGGGCAAGAGATGTTTGTAGTGGCGATGCCTCGCCCAGAGGGAGGTTCGACCGCTCATTTATATTACATTGAGGAGGATACCTCTAAGGAGGTTATGATTCCTTTGGATTCGATCCCAGTTGTTAGGGAGTATTCCGATGTGTTTCAGGAGATACCAGGCCTACCGCCCAGTCGTGAGATAGACTTCGTTATAGATTTATTGCCGGATACGAGACCTATAGCACGCGCACCGTACCGTATGGCTCCGGCAGAGATGCGAGAGCTACGAGATCAGATTGAGAAGCTATTAGGTCAGGGCTTCATTCGTAGGAGTACCTCACCGTGGGGCGCTCCAGTCTTATTTGTAAAGAAGAGAGATGGCTCACTGAGATTGTGTGTGGACTACCGGGAGTTGAACAAGGTCACGATACGGAATAAGTATCCGTTGCCTCGAATCGATGATCTATTCGACCAGTTGAGGGGAGCAACTTTCTTTTCGAAGATAGATCTGAGGTCGGGGTACCATCAGTTACGGATTAGAGAGCAGGATGTTTCAAAGACTGCCTTCTTGTCGAGATCTGGGTCCTATGAATTCAGAGTGATGCCGTTCGGACTCACAAATGCCCCAGCCGTTTTCATGGACTTGATGATCCGAGTATTCAGAGAGTTCTTGGATCAGTTCGTCATCGTCTTCATAGATGATATTTTGATATATTCACACTCCGAGGAGGAGCATGCCGAACACTTGAGGCAGGTTCTTCAGACTCTACGAGAGCATCAGTTGTATGCTAAGTACGAGAAGTGTGGATTCTGGTTACGAGAGGTACAATTCTTGGGCCATGTTGTTTCTGAGCAGGGGATAGCAGTTGACCCGAGCAAAGTGTCAGCGGTGAGGGAGTGGGGACAGCCCACGACACCGACGGAAGTGCGTAGTTTCTTGGGGCTAGCCGGATACTACAGGAGGTTCATTCGGGGATTCTCCAAAATAGCGGGTCCATTAACGAATCTGACTCGCAAGGGGGTACCATATGTTTGGGATGACGCTTGTCAGTTGGCTTTCGACGAGCTGAAGGACAAGCTTACTTCGGCACCAGTCCTTGCTTTACCAAATCCGGGTGTAGAGTACATGGTTTACACAGATGCGTCCTTACGAGGACTTGGGGGAGTACTTCAGCAGGAAGAGAAGGCTATAGCTTTTGCTTCCCGCAAGCTTAAGTAGCATGAGAAGAATTACCCCACCCACGACCTGGAGTTAGCTGCAGTCGTCTTTGCATTGAGAATTTGGAGGCACTATTTATTGGGCGAGAAATTCCGTTTGTTCACAGACCATAAGTCACTGGAGTACCTGTTCACTCAGCGAGAGCTGAATATGCGTCAGCGCAGATGGTTAGAGTTTGTGAAAGATTACCAGTTCGATATACAGTATCATCCGGGGAAAGCCAACGTAGTTGCTGATGCGTTGAGCCGTAGACCGGTTGACGATGTAGCGGACATCTGGAAAGCAAAGTGGAAGGAGTTGGGTCACCAGGACGCAGTAGCACGTTCTTTCATATCCGTGATGACAGTCACACCCGAGATTGTTACGAAGGTGATACAGGCACAGACCACAGACCCGTTTTGTCAGGAGCAGATCGTACGACTTCTAGCCGAGGGTGCTGAGTCCTATTCTGTTAGTTCGGATGGAGGGTTGCGGTTTAATGGGAGATTAGTGGTTCCAGAAGGAGCGGAGCTACGTCATGAAGTGATGACTCATTCTCATGGGTCCCGATTTGTAGTACATCCGGGAGGCGATAAGATGTACCAGGACATGAGACGACAGTACTGGTGGAGTGGGATGAAGAAAGACATCGCTGAATTTGTGTCCAAGTGTTCTACTTGCCAGCTGGTGAAGGTGGGCCACCAGAAATCGTCGGGATTACTTCAGCCGTTGGAAGTACCCGCATGGAAGTGGGAAAGTATTTCCATGGATTTCATTACAGGGTTGCCTACATCACAGCGAGGCCACGATTCTATCTGGGTGATTGTAGACCGTCTGACCAAGGTGGCCCATTTTCTGCCAGTGCGGACAGATTATACCACGGGTCAGTATGCTCAGTTGTTCATCGCTGAGATTGTCAGATTACACGGGGTGCCCCTGAATATTGTGTCAGATAGAGACAAGATTTTTGTGTCACGTTTCTGGGAAAGCTTTCAGGAGGCTATGGGTACAGAGTTGAGACTGAGTTCAGCTTACCACCCACAGACATATGGACAGACAGAGCGTACTAATCAGATGTTGGAAGATATGCTACGCATGTGTATTCTCGATTTCGGAGGAGGTTGGGAGCCACACCTCCCACTGGTCGAGTTTGCTTATAATAACTCCTATCAGTTTACGATTGGCATGGCTCCATTTGAGGCTTTGTACGGCAGGCCTTGTCGTTCTCCAACCTGTTGGCTCGAGGTGGGGGACAACAAGTTATTAGGACCAGAAGTAATCCAGGAAACCTCCGCGAGGATTGAGATAATCAGGAGTCATATTCGGGTAGCCCAAGACAGACATAAGAGCTACGCCGATGCGAAACGGTTCTTCCGGGAGTTTAATGTGGGAGATCAAGTGTTGTTGCGTGTATCTCCTATGAAAGGAGTGATGAGGTTCGGGAAGAAGGGAAAGTTGGCTCCGAGGTATGTAGGACCATTTCCCATCATCGAGAGAATTGGGCCAGTAGCATACAGGTTGGGATTGCCAGAACATTTACATCGCATCCACGATGTATTCCACATCTCGTCGTTGAGACGATATCTTCGGGATGATATGGCCCATACTCACATTGCGATAGACGAGATAGACTTACAGTCTGATAGCTCTTACGAGGAGAGACCAGTGGCTATTCTAGACTATAGTGAGAGGAGATTGAGGTCGAAAGTAGTTCCACTTGTACGAGTCCAGTGGGAGCATCATAATGTGGAGGAATCCACTTGGGAGCGTGAGGCAGATATGCGCGAGAGATATCCAGATTTGTTTTTACCAGGTATGCCTTATTTTTCGAATTTCGGGACGAAATTCCGTTATTAGGGGGGAAGTATGTAATACCCCGTATTTTTATGCTATATTTAATTTGGGGATTTATTAAATTTAATGTGATGATTTATTTAATAAAAATCCGGAAATGAATTATGTTATAATTATTAACGTGACTAGAGTTAGTAATTATGGGAAACTTGTTGAATATTACTAATGAGCATAGTAATATATTATATTGGTTATATTGAATGTCATAAGTGAATTATATGACTATTTCGGAAATTTAAGTCGGGACGTGCCCGTGTCACGTCGGGACTAATTATGTTAATTAAAAAGTGAATCTTTTATAAATTGTCCGTATGGTCGTTTTGAGTGCGCCAACGCGTCCGGAAGGGTCGAGATAGTCAGAAAAGTATACCCGGAGGGTTAGTTTGGGCCTCGGGGCGTTTTTAGGCCTAATTAGTGACCCGGGAGGGCATTTTGGTCATTTTACAAAATAGGGTAATTAAACCCACGAATTTCAGCCATCCTTAGCAGCCTTTTAAGTCAGCCTTTTAGGGTTAGAACATTCAGAACCCTAGAACGGCCATTGGAGAAGAGAGGAGAGAGCTCTCAAGGTGATTCAAGGCCCAAAACACCACCGATTTCACCGCCGTCACCACCAACGCGTAGATCACGAGGAGGAGAACGCAACCACACCAATATCAGCAGGAAACCAGACCTCTAAAATCCCAGGCAAGTGTTTAACTTGCATATTTTCGTTAGTGCAATAATCATATTAGTGTAGGAATGATTAGGAGTATAATCAATGGAAGAAAACCCCAATTTTGATAGGGATTTGCATGTAGAAATCATTATAACCTTATTCTGGAAATTAATATGTGAAGTAGATGATTAACCCACGAATTTGTAATGACTTGTTAGAAGGAAATTCTGGAGAAAACGGATCAGAACAAAAGTTAAGAAAACTTAGGGTTCTTGATGATTAGATGAGATTTTAGGTTGTTTAATCATGTTTAATGATGGTTATATGCATGCTTAACGTTAGAAACATCTGGAAATATATTACCATGATTGTAGTATAAAATTTTGGACGATTAGTGTTGGAAATTATGGATTTGAATGAAGAATATTAGTCAAACCCGTAACTGCACTTCTGCAGAAATCGAAATACCTGTTTGATCGATCGATCGAACCTAGAGCGTCGATCGATCGAAGGTTCGATCGATCGAGCCCCAGACGTCGATCGATCGACCCCTCCTGGCAAACTCTTTTCCCCCTTGTTTAATTAGTTGAATTAATTTACCGTGAAATATTTCTTGGGCATTATAAATAAAATGTTTTGGGATATAGAAGAGACCAGTAGGACATATGATTAAGTGTTGAGAACTTTATTATGAAATGATAATTGGGTTTAAGGGATATTTAATTAAGGAACGACGAACTACATATTTCAAGTGAGAGGTTACAACGAATACCTACGATAGTGAATAGACGTCTACCTACTGAATTTGTTACTTGGATGGATAAAATCCACGAGCGTCACGTAGTTCGTGAGAAAACCCTTCGAGTTAAGGTTAGAGACGAAACCTTATACGAAATCTTAAAAATGTAAAATTAAGGATCAATGTTGTAATTATGGGTAATGAGAGTGACCTATATTAACATGATGAGATTGGTATATTTATATGATTGTGTGTACATATATTATATACATGTGAAAAGCGTACCCGCGCTACTTGTTATCCCTGAGGTTACCGCGCTGGGACGATCTTATCCTGTGTTGCTTTATGGGGGATATTGATTCGTACCCTAGAAGATAGAGATCCTAGGTACGGGCTATCAGATTGATAGTCGGACGGTCCTAAGAGACGTGTGGGTATGTACTGACCTCTTGGAGTTGGAATCTATGCTTCGCCTCAACGTTGTTTTGTATATGTTAATACAGTTCGAGAGTGATTCCGAACTTGTATTTCCCTTTGTGTGAGCGATACGGGGATTGGATAGCAGAGTATGCCCGCACCATAGTTTAGTTGGGGTGTCATTATATATATATACTATACGAGTAGACAATATATATATGAGGTTATAAACTTTAAACTGCCTACTGTGATTTGTTAAGTAGAACATGGTTGTTGACTCAAATTATTAAATACTTGTTTTGTGAAAGTATGAGAAGACACTAGGAAACTTTATAATTTAATGAAGCTAAAACGAGAGGAGTGCTGCAGATTGAAAGTAACTTTTTTAAACATTGTCATCGTGCGGATTTGAAAACATATGAGTAAGTTAAGATAAACGAACAGTTGGGAAGGTTAGTACGATAGGAGTGCACATTAGAAGAGAGGTGAGTATTTCTCAAGAGAAAGACGAACTAATATGTTGTTGCATTGGCCTGTATCAATTTAAATACTTGCTTAACGTATTTTAAAATCAAACACACTTTCGGGCCCGGACCCGTTTCTTTTTTTCTCTCTCTTGTGTATATATATGTATATTTTCAGGTGCCCAGCCACAGGGGCGTCTTGCTTAGGATCCTTTGAGAAGAACGAGCTGCAGCTTAGGTGGGAGTTGCAGGTCACTTGAGTAGACGGCTTCTGTTCTTGACTCCACTCCTATTACTCTCATTTATTGGGCACGTGTCGCCCTTTTTATCATTTCATTTATTGTTGGGATTTTTATATTTCAGTTACTCCAGTTTTGTTTTATGGGATTTTTTCAGGATGGTTTATGATTTTTAGTTTTATTATGTTGACATTCGATTTGGTGAATGTATGGATTTATTTTAGTTCTTCGTGGTGTGATTCTATATTGTAAATGTTGTTTTGAATAATTAAATCTTTTCTTTAATTAAAATTTGGAAGTTTGTATGAAAAATGTTTTTGGCACTTAGCTTAATTATTTAGGGTGTTAAATTGAAAAAATTATTTTTATTGACAGTGATGCTGAGAATGAACCAACTGTTTACCTTGATTTAATTTAATAAAGGAGTGATCGCCCGGTATTTAATTAGGCGGGGTATCACATGGAGGCCGTGAGGAGTGGAGGTTACTTCAATTCCAAGAAAGTAATGAAGAGAGCCAAGATTTTTTATAGAGAATTCCTTGCTAAGGGAAGTAATAAGGGATTGAATGATAGGGGGATTATTACCGGTGATAATGATATCATCAACGTAAATGAGTAAAAAGATGATGTCTGTGCTATTTTTATAAATAAAGAGAGAGGAATCTGTTTTAGATCCAACAAAATTTTGAGTGGTAAGAAAATGAGTGAGACGATGAAACCAAGCACGGGGTGCTTGTTTGAGACCGTAAAGAGAGCGATTAAGCTTGCACACATGATGTGGGTTGATAGGATCTTTAAATCCAGGGGGTTGTTCCATAAAGACTGTTTCATTGAGGTACCCATGAAGGAATGCATTATTAACATCTAATTGAGTTAGTATCCATTTATGAGATACGGCAATGGATAGAACGGTGCGAATGGTTGTGGCTTTAACAACGGGGCTAAAGGTTTCATGAAAATCAAGACCATATTCTTGGTGAAAGCCTTTGGCGACAAGACGAGCCTTATAACGTTCAAGGGACCCGTCAGATTTGCGTTTAATAGGGTAGACCCATTTGCAACCAATAATGTTCATGTTGGGGGAAAGAGGAACTAGAGTCCATGTTTGGTTTTGGAGGAGAGCATTAAGTTCGGTGCCCATGGCATGACGCCACTTGGGGTCTTTATTAGTAGTGGAGAAACATGTAGGTTCAGACATATTTAAAGTGCTAAAGTGAGAATGAGGGTTGGGTGGGAGGGTATTGGTGGAATGAGATCGGAGGTTCATGGTGTGGGTGGGAGGAGGGTTTGGTTGGGGTAAGGAGCCAAGATCAATGGTGAGATGTAAACCATCAGGGTTAGAAATGGGCGGGAGAATAGTAGAAGATGGAGGGGGTGTTGTGTGTAAGGGCGGAGAAGTGAGAGAAAGCTGCTGAGGGAGGGGAACGAGGGAGGTCGTTGTAGCTGGTTGTAGTTGGCGGAGGGTGGGAGTGGGAGATGGTAGATTATTAGGAGATGAGGGTAAATGGATTGTATTGGGTGTCGTAGCCCATGGTACGGATGGAGGAGAAAGGGGAGGGGGTTGAGAGGGAGATTGTGCAAATGGAAAAATTCCTTCATCAAAATGAACATGACGAGCGAAGTAAATACTATTCGTTGGAATGTGTAAGCAACGGTAGCCATGTTGGTGAGAACTATAACCAAGGAATACACATGGGTGGGATCGATAATCCATTTTATGAGTATTATATGGACGAAGGTAAGGGAAACATAGGAACCCAAAAATTTTTAAAAAGTGGTATTCTGGTGAGTGAGAGTGGATGATTTGAAAGGGTGATTTATTAGAGAGAGTTTTTGTTGGCATAGAGTTGATAAGAAAAACAGCACTTTCAAAAGCAAAATTCCAATACTTTGTAGGAACGGATGCATGAGCCATGAGTGTGAGCCCGATTTCGACGATGTGACGATGTCGGCGTTCGACAAAACCGACTTGCTCATGGGTGTGAGGACATGAATAACGGTGATGGATACCACAATTTTGAAAGAATGAGTCTAGTTTTCGAAATTCACCACCCCAATCCGTTTGTATATTTTTTATCTTAGTATTAAATTGGCGTTCCACTAATTGTTGAAATTGAAGAAATATAGAGTACACATCAAATTTACGCATTAAAGGATAAAACCAAATAAAGTTTGAGAAATGGTCAACAAAGATAATAAAGTACATATGGCCATTACAGGACATAGTTGGCGCAGGGCCCCAAACATCACTGAAAATTAAGTGCAAAACAGAGGAAGATGACTTGATACGACTAGGCAAGTGTTGTCTAGATGACTTGCCCATTTGACATGCAGTACAAAGTTTGCTAGAACTAGAAGAAGTAAAAGGAAGTTGAAATTGATGAAGAATTTGATGGAGAACTTGTGGGTGAGGATGCCCAAGACGGTTGTGCCAGCATTCGGTGGTGGTTTTCACGGCATGGAGTGCATGAGGAGAGCCTTGGATTGTTGGAGTGAGTGTATAGAGTCCATTTTTACTCGGGCCTTGAAGAAGAGGCGTCTTGGTGCGGCAATCCTTGACAACACAAAAGGTAGGGTGAAATTCAAAAAATACATTATTATCTTGAGTGAATTTTTGAACTGATAAAAGAGATGTAGATATGGTTGGAACATGAAGAACATTATTTAGTGTAAGAGTGGAATTTGAAGTAGGAATAGAAGAAGTACCAATATGTGATATAGGAAGTCCCTTACCGTTACCAATTTGAAGAGAGTAGGGGCCTTGATATGCATACGGGTGGGTAAGATTGGTGAGATCAGGTGTGACATGGTGGGAGGCACCTGTGTCTGGAAGCCAAGAGGTAATAGGAGGGTGGGGATTGGGAAGCAGGCCAGGTTGGGAATGGACAATGTGGGAATAGTGGGCAGAAGGCGGGGTGGAGGGATGTGTGGTAAATCGATGGGAACAATTTCTGGCAGTATGGTAAAGACCATGGTAGATTTGACACCTAGTTTGGTAGTTGGATTGGTAAGAGGTATAATGACCGCGACCACGACCACGGCCACGATCGCGACCACGAGAGTAAGTATGATATGAGTTGGAGGAGGGATGGGAGGTAGGTGAGGATGCGAAATTAGTAGTGGTATGGTGGGCAGCGGGAGGGTGGGAAGGTGAGGGTGAGGTAATAGTGAGAGAGGACAGGGAATCAGCATGAATAAATTCATGGATAAGAAGAAGGGAATGGAGTTCGGAGAAGGTCACCGGAGTGGAGCGGGTGGTGAGGGTGGTTACGAGGTCCTTGAATTCGGAGCGAAGGCCTTTGAAGATGTGGATGTTAAATTCTGCACGAGAAAGGGGGTGACCAACAGCACTTAATTCATCAGATAGGGCTTTTGCCTTTTGGAGGAAAATAGAGATAGAGTCATCGCCTTGTTGAAGTCGATGGAGTTAAAGATGGAGGTTGAGAATGCGTGTCTCGGAGGGAGAGGCAAGGGCTTCCGCAAGTGTTTTCCAGATTTCATGAGAGGTCTGTAAACCGACTATAAGAGATATCATGTCATTATCCATGGACGAGACAAGCATGCTGATGATGAGCTTGTCTTGCTGTTTCCATAACGCAGCAGCAGAATCGTCGGCAGGGCATGTATAACTACCGTCAACAAATCGCAGTAAATTTTGTCCACTGAGGAACGGTTCAATTTGAGTTATCCAGTGTAGATAATTTTTGTCATTTAATCTGATGTTTACATGGTGGGAGGCAAGACTCAAGGCCAAGTTAGGAGAGGCAGAAGATAGAGCACTGGTTGTGGAAGAGGTGGTCATTGTGTGTGAAAGAAAGAGGGTGCTAAAAAAAAAAAAAAGTGCTATATGTTCCTGTGCTCTGATACCATAACAACAATGAATAAATGGTCTAAGTTGATAGCACTTCAATTTGTATTTCTGGTCTTCATTAATTTTGAAGTACGTTCACAAGTGTATTATATATAGTCCCTAACATATTCTAACTGCTGAAGCAGTTGTAGCTGCCACTATTTACTAACTGCTATAGCAATTATATTTGGACGTGTACTAACTGCTGTAGCAGTTATATGTGGGCATGAGTTTACTTATGATCATGGGAAATAACTGCTGGAGTTGTTGGCATTGAGGGTGTGATGGAGTTATGGTGTGACTTGGCTAACATTGACCGATTGTACTCTTATATTTGATTTAAACGAGATTCAATACTTGCTAGACCTGTTAGGAGTCTTTTCCCATTAGGACTTTAAAAAGTGTAAGGTGTTTAAAAGATTTAAAAACAAAGAAATTAAAACCACAAATGACACAAGTAAAATTATGAATTAATTGTGTCATTGTAATATTAGGTAAAACATGCGACCCCTAAGGGCACGATTAATTCATCGAGTTTTTAATAAAAAAATGATGTCCAATTTTTTTTGCTTTAAAAATCTTTTTGGATAAAAATAACATCCATGTTTAAAAATAAATAACGAAAGTTTTTTTTATTAACGTTAATTTTAATAAAAAAAAATTAATATAATGCTTTAGGGAGATTGACTCGGTTTGAATTTATGTTTGGGTATCTGAGTTGTCTTTAGTGGATTAACCCATGTTCTTAATTATTTTCAAAACATTATATTTTTATACCTCTTTTTGTACCTCTTTTAAAATATTTATGTATGGTCCTATCAATGACGTACACTTTTGAAAATTAGCGTCGTGCCTTCAGGCACGGGCATACCCTAGTATATATACATAAGGAGTAGAATTTTGTTTACTATTCCATAAATCGTAAGACAATTAGAGATCCATATTGGGCCAACAAGGCAAGAAACTAAGCGTTTAGATCAAAGCTCACATAATAATACTTTTACATCCGAGTATATTTCCACTTTAATTTGAATTTTCAATAAACTTTATGATTTTTCAAAGAACTTCTGACAAAACACCACTCACTACAAGAAAAATGATCATTTATGTCAGTCAAAAACTGACATAAATGACCATTTATGTCAGTTTTAGAATTTTTCAAAACTGACATATAAAGCCCTGACATAAATGTTCGTAAAACTGACATAAATAAGATCACATTTATCTCAGTTTTTAAGAACACACATAAAAACTACGGTATTCACCATGTTTTTAATCACATTTTCACAAAAAACTGACATAAATAACATCACATTTATGTCAATTTTAGTAATTTTATGAGAGTTTTATCGAAACTGACATAAATGTTGATATAAAAATTTAAAAAAAAATATTACTCCATTAATAGACAACTATTATTTGAGGTTAAATCAACCCTTGTAAATAGATAATAAATAGTCGAATAACATTCAAATAGTCTAAATTTCATCAAACAAATTCACATATAACTTGAAATATACAATATTCATCAAAGAAAATAACATTGTGCCTCAAATAAACAAAGTGTCAATTTAAAAAAAAAATGGACAGAGTCTCCTTTGTTTATTGGACTATCCACCCAAGGTGTAATAACCAATCCAACAAAATGTAAAATAGAAATAAATGGCAACCTAGTTATTTACGTGATAATATCCTAAAAATAGTGATGATATATCACATTATCCAAAAACTAGCATTGCGAATTACATCATATGAATCACAATCCAAAATACTACTCAAGCTAGGACGTTGTCGAACGAAATGTTCGATCCAATTTGTTCTCGACGCTATCCAACCCAGAATGAGTAACCCTGCAATCAAATATAATCAACATAGTTTTCATCAAAACACAATCATCTCAACACATTGTCATTACAACATAACAAAATACAATTACTCGGAAATACCTAATATATATAATCCGTAATGAACTCAATGAACTCCATTTGAACTTCATTTAGTTCATTCAACGTGTATGTCACTTTATCGGACAATCTTCTCATCTAAAAAGTTGAAGATAGAATTGAATTTATTATTACGGTATATAATAGTTAATAGCTAAACAATATTTTATATAATAGGACAAAAAGAGAACATTGGTAACATACCTTTGTTTGAAAAGGTATGGAAGGATCCTCCATGAAGTACTTCATGAACTTCAACACAAAATATCCACAATAAAGAGTACCATTTCGTTGCATTGGGCACTAGTTAACACAAAACATTATTACTGAACAAATAATAAAAGAGTACAAGTCTAAAATATTTTTTATACAACACAAATAATTGTAAAAACTATAATAATTTTGGGCAGAATTTCCTCTCTTTATAGGACTATCCACCCTACTCAAAAAATATAAAATACTCCAACAACAAAACTATCAAGTTCACCTCATCCATCTAGCTGAAAATGATTGTACTCAAAAACTAAATTCCAAATTCACATGGCCATATGCCAACTACCTCATTCTCTATGATAGCAAAATTGAACATTTGTCTATTCCTTACAAAAAAAAACTCTTGGATATTGTATCATTGAAGACATGTGAGTTGTTGAGAGTCTAAAAATTAAGTTGATTACCGATTGAAGCATTGACAGTTATATATATATATATAACAGTATTATATATATATATATATATATAACAGTATTATATATATAATAGCTGTTATATATATAACAGCTATTATATATATATATATATAACAGTATTAAATATATATAATACTAACAGACATATATATATAACAAATATATATAATACTATCTATAACAAATATATATAATACTGTTATATATAATACTAACAGATATATATATATAACAAATATATATAATACTGTTATACAGCATATATATAATGTATATGCATATATATAATGTGTGTATATATCCTAACAGTGTATTTATTATATATATAACAGCATATATATATATATATACACACACAACAGCATATATATAATGTATATATATATGCTAACAGTGTATTTATTATATATATAACAACATATATATATATATATATATATACACAACAGCATTTATATAATGTATATAATGTATATAAATACACACAACAGCATATATATAATGTATATAGAGGGTGGCTCAGGTGCGCACCAAATGGTGCGGATCTGGTGCGCACCTTATTACTTTTGGCAAAACAAACATTATCTGTTCCAACACAACCCAGCTCCCTCTCGTCAAAACCCATCTCCATTAAGCCCAGCACCTTAACTACATCCCTTCTCCCTCTCGTCAAAACCCAGCTCCCTCTCGTCAAAGCCCGAGCTCGTCGTCGTCCTCACACAACTGATTGATACACTACTCCACATTTGCACAAAGGTATGAACTCAAATCTGCCCATTGATGTGTTAAGGAAAATTTTTGGGTAAAAAATCTTACTCAAATCTTACTCAAATCTGCCCACATTTGCCACTCAAATCTTACTCAAATCTGCGAAATTATTTGGGTAAAAAATGTTTGGGTTAAATCGAAAATGTTTGGGTTGAATTGTTTACATTTAATTGCTCCATTTTTGTACCAGTTAGTTTCTAGGTTTTTTGTACCAATTAATTTTTTGGTTTTAACAGTTAGTTTCTAGGTTTTATAATTAGCAGTTAGTATATAGGTTTTTTTAATTTTTTTAATCAAATTATATAATAACTAGGTTTTCTAATTAATAGTTATTTTTGTTTGTAATAGTTGAGTTAATGTTTTGCAATTTCTTTTGTAGAAAATGGATAGTTCGAGCATTAATAAAGAAATGTGGATCGGAGAAAATATGGCTTTTGAGTTTGAGATTGAGCAAAATGTCAATTTAGATATTGCGGGTGATAGAGGGGAACAATGTGTTACATTAAATTCGGATGACAATGATAAATATTTCAACCCTCAAGTGCGGGATGACCTAAAGCCAAAAATAGGTCAAGAGTTCCAAACCCTTGATGAAGTGAAGAGTTGTTACAACGCATATGCAAAGGTAGCGGGATTTAGTGTTCGTAATTGGACTGAGAAGAAGGATATTGAGAGTAACAAAATTATAAGGAAGGAGTATGTTTGTTTCAAACAAGTAAAGGGAAAGGTTGTAGATATTCAAGGGAATTCTAGACGTCGGGGTTCCATTAGAGAGGGTTGTAAAGCAAAAATTGCAGTTGCGATGCATTCGAGTGGCGCATATGTGGTTATTTCGTTTGTGGAGGGTCATAGCCACCCATTGACGACGCCAAGGAAATCCATTTTTTGAGGTCTCATCGGAGCATATCGAGTTCCCAAAAGTGCTTAACTCAACAACTTGGAATGATCAATATACCACCGCACCAACAATTTAACTTTCTTGGATTGCAAGCGGGTGGCTTTGAAAATATCGGGTTTACGCAAAAAGATTTATACAATCAAGAGAGGGATAGGCGCAATGAATTGAAGGGGCACGACGGAGATATGTTGCACGAGTTTCTTAAACTAAAAGAAGAAAATAATACGTCTTTCACTTACAAAATTGCAAGTGATAGTGAACAACGAATTAAGCATTGTTTTTGGGCTGATGCAATTAGCAGACGAGATTACAAGTCTTTCGGGGATGTGGTAATACTTGATACCACATACAATACTAATCGTTATGGTATGATTTTTGCGCCACTGATGGGAATGAATAACCATGGGCAGACTATCTTATTCGGTTGTGCTTTTCTGAGTGATGAGACCGTAGATTCATTTATTTGGCTTTTCAATCGCTTTTTGGAAGCCATGCCGAGCGATGCACCGAAGATGATTATCACCGATCAAGATCCGGCAATGACAAGAGCAATATCAGAAGCCCTCCCACACACCTATCACAGGTATTGCAGTTGGAACATATTAATGAAATTTCCTGAAAAAATTGATTCTTTGAAATTTAAGGCCTACTACAAAGAGTTTTCTGATTGCATATGGAATTCTGAAATAAGGGAAGAGTTTGATGCTAAATGGATTGATCTTGTTCATAAGAGTGGTTTAACTGACAATAAATGGCTCCGTTCTATGTTTGAAATTCGTTCTCAATGGGTTCCTGCTTATGTGAATCATATTTTCTCCGCCGGAATGTCAAGTAGCCAACGAGCTGAAAGTGCCCATTCATTTTTTTAAAAATATGTTTCAAAAAAGAACTCGCTTGTGGATTTTATGATCCAATTCGGTAGGGGGCTTAAGCGTCGACGTCATGAAGAGTTGTATGCCGATCACAAAGACTTGACCGAGAAGCCGAGACTTAAACTATTTCATGACGCTTTGGTGCAGATGGTTGAAATTTATACAAATGAAATATTCTATAAATTCCAAGATGAGATGTGGGAAATAATGAGTTACAAGTTGGAACAGGTGAAGGTGGACGGAAGTAAACATGTCTATTCTATCCGAAGGAAGACCGGTGACACGAAAAAGGTACGAGAAATTATTTACGACACTAATTTGGAATTTGTCTCGTGTCCTTGCAAGATGTTTGAAAGCGCTGGGATCCCATGCCGACATATTTTGGCTTATTTGCAAAAGTTTGATGATATTGATGCCTTACCGAGCCAATACATTTTGAAGAGATGGACAAAATCGGCAAAGTCAGTTAATACAATGGTCGTCGATGCTTGTGGCATCGATATAACCGATGACAAGTCATATTTTCTACAACGGAGTCAACTAATACAAAGGTCCTTGAATGTCGTTGATACGGCCCTCAGTAGTTCGGAAGGAATTCAAATTTACAATGAAGGTTTGGATGACATACTTGAGAAAATCAAGAAATTTGTTTGTATTGGTTCTAATGCAAAAGTTTTCGTCAAACCAAGTGTAGGCGTTTCGGTGAACATGAGTTGTAATGACGGTAATGTTTACAAGGAACCACATAAGGTTAGAGCAAAAGGATGTGGTAAAAGGCTTAAAGGAGGGAAAGAAAAAGCAATGGGTAGAGTGAAGAAGTCTAATGTACGCCGCTGCAATGGCTGCGGCATGGTAGGACAATCGCATGATAAAAGAAATTGCCCGTTGATCAATAATAGGTAAAAAACATTAATTTCCATTGTATTTATTTATTTTACAAGTTAGTAAACAAAACTAATTTACCTTTATTTTGTAGGATCGACGATAGCCAAGGTGGAAGTGAATATGAAGAGAGTGATGATTCAACGAGTTGATGTTGTGTTGTATTGAGTGGTGTTGTATTCAGTGGTCTTGTAATTCAGTTGTATTGCACTTCAACTGAATTCAGTGGTGTTGTATTCTGTCAAATATTGAAATTCAGTTCAATATGAACTTCAATTGTATTCACTGGTTTTGTAATCTGTTTGTATTGAACCTCAATTGGGAATTAATGTATTCAGTGGTGTTAGTATAACTTTTTTTAATGTAAGTGTTTTGAATGTTAGTATAACTGTATAACTGGTAGTATAGCTGTTGAAGTTATTTACATGAAATTCCCCAGCATTCATGCCCTCATGTAGTAACAACCCTTCCATTAATTCAACAGCAAGCAGAGATGACTTCTTCTACTCAGTGGCTGCAAGAACTGTTTTCCCTTCCACCTGATATTAGAACAGAATATGTGGTTCAAACTTAATATATTAAACTATAATGACCCCAGCTTAGTGTCTTGGATTGCTCAACTATTTTCATATAACATAACTTATATGATGTTTACAATTTACGTTTTTGAGTTTTAATCTAACATGACTCTTAATTGAGAAAAGCCAACACGAAAAGAAAAAAATATGCTTGTGATGGGAAAAAGTAAAGGCCTTCCAAGCAATAAGTTATTCAATATTGCTCTGCCAATTCATGCTAATATACAACAGTTTCTAATTTGATTGGTCTCTAAATGTAGATATTGCAATTCCCCCAAAACTGAGTCTAGGTTCCATGTGTTGGTGGATACTGACTTTGCTAGACCAGTATAGTCACATTATGCTAAAAAAATTGCACCAAAAATTGCAATTGCCCCAAAAATTGCAATTGCCCCACATTATACTGAGTTCCAAAAATTGCAATTGCTAGACCAGTATAGTCACATTATTGCAATTGCCCCAAAAATTGGCATCAATACTCGTAAGCCTAAAAATTGGCATCAATACTGACTTTGCTATACCAGTATGTCTGCTGAGGTAAGCCTAAAATCCCAAGTGGGCTTAGAACTGCCACTTCCATCTCAATGATGAGAGAATTCCTATTAGCTCTATAATTTCGAAATTTGCTAGGTGGATCTATCATATCAATTCTCTTTGTAAAACAAAATTCAATGCCCTTATGTGCATAAATATCCAATTCTCTTTGTCCAGACAGTAAGGGGTGAAATAAAAGTACCAGCCAACTTTGAAATAAAAGACTAAAACATTAGAGTAGCTGAAACATTAGAGGAGCTGTATGGAACATTCAAGATTTCCAATACTGAGCTTTGTTGTATGGAACATTAGAGGAGCTGGAAAGAAGTCAGCAAATAGAAGACTGAAAAAGATTTCCAATATGCATAAATATACAATTATGCATAAATATCCAATATGCCTGGACAGCCTAATTATAGAATTTGGTGATTTTCTTACACAACCCAAACTGCATGTGCATTACATAATATGATTCAAAATGGCACATTACATAACCCAAAGTGGAGTTTCACATTACATAACCCAAAGTGGAGTGCATTACATAGTTTCACATTACATCGACATCTTAAAAATTAAAATTGCTACAATTACAACCAGAATACAATTCAAACGGAAATACAAATTGTCAAACTTCGTCTCCCAGCCCTCCACTTTTTTCGCAATCTTCTTCTCTAATTTGTCCAACTTCTTCTCCAGGTCATCAATTTTTTTGCCCAACTTCATCTCCATTTCGCCAATTTTATTGCCCAACTCCATTATCTTCACACTAAGATCACCATATTCAATTTCAACCGCATTCTTGGTGGCAACCGATTTTTGGGAATCCACTGATTTCCCGGTATCAATCCAATGAAAAAACCCACAAGAATTGATTTTATAATTAGGGCACGCAACAAAACGTCGCCCCGGATTCCCCGATGTCTTTGATGTTCGCATTTTCGCACGATCTCCGCAATGACATAAAATCTGGGAGGTAGATGAACTTTTAGGGGACTCCATATCCTGCAAATTATGGACTTTTTTATCAGAAATTGCAAAACATTATAAAACCTAGAAACAAAAGAAATTGCAAAACATTAACTCAACTATTACAAACAAAAATAACTATTAATAAGAAAACCTAGTTATTATATAATTTGATTAAAAAAATTAAAAAAACCTATATACTAACTGCTAATTATAAAACCTAGAAACTAACTGTTAAAACCAAAAAATTAATTGGTACAAAAAACCTAGAAACTAACTGGTACAAAAATGGAGCAATTAAATGTAAACAATTCAACCCAAACATTTTCGATTTAACCCAAACATTTTTTACCCAAATAATTTCGCAGATTTGAGTAAGATTTGAGTGGCAAATGTGGGCAGATTTGAGTAAGATTTTTTACCCAAAAATTTTCCTTAACACATCAATGGGCAGATTTGAGTTCATACCTTTGTGAAAATGTGGAGTAGTGTATCAATCAGTTGTGTGAGGACGACGACGAGCTCGGGCTTTGACGAGAGGGAGCTGGGTTTTGACGAGAGGGAGAAGGGATGTAGTTAAGGTGCTGGGCTTAATGGAGCTGGGTTTTGACGAGAGGGAGCTGGGTTGTGTTGGAACAGATAATGTTTGTTTTGCCAAAAGTAATAAGGTGCGCACCAGATCCGCACCATTTGGTGCGCACCTGAGCCACCCTCAATGTATATAATGTATATAAATACACTGTTAGCATATATATATATATATATATATATATATATATATATATATATATATATATATATATATATATATATATAAATACACTGACAACAGCATATATATAATGTATATAATGTATATAAATACACTGTTAGCATATATATATATACATTATATATATGTTGTTGTGTGTATATATATATATATATATATATACACACACAACAGCATATATATAATGTATATAAATACACTGTTACACTGTTACTGTTATATATAATATATATATATATATATATATATATATACACACACACAACAGCATATATATACTGTATACATATGCAAACGTCCCCTGCGCCCTCTCTTTTCCTTTAGTAAGTAGTAGAGTGATTACTTCCCTCTAGATAGATAGCAAGGTAAATGGGATAATGGGATCATCTGTACTCTATTCTTATGTTTACATAGCCCACCCCCAACTAGGTGTAGCTTGGGAAAAAACTGTGAGTTGATTGGAGCTGAGTTGACATAGAAATTGTTGTGTTTTCAGTGCTTTTGTCTACTTCCCTATAGCTTTCTCTGTTTTTAGGACATTGTAGTATAAACCTATTGCCATTTTTCTCTTTCTAATTTTTTCAGGTTGTGAACTCCATAGGGGGCATGATGATCCATCACTATGTTAAAGTCTCCACCAATGATGATCGGATCAGTAACTGAAGAAGCCAAATCCATGATTCCCTACCAAAGTTCCCACCTAATATGCCTATCACAGTGACCATAAACAACAATGATATTAATTGGGCCTGGTATGTGGTGGTGTTTAATTGATTTATATATAAACTGATCATGAATGGTTATGGAAGACACCTCCCAGTCATGTTTCCAAAGCATTAGAAAGACCAATCAGTTTTGATAAAATCTTTAGACTCAAATGATATTTTTCGAGAGGACAAATTCAAGACTTTAACACATTCTAAGTTTGACCATCGATGTTTAGGAGGAAAGAAAGTTAGGAGTTTGGGAGGAGACTTAAACAAGCAAATCTCAGTATTTGTCTCAACTGAGACAGTGGCCTGCATTTCATCCTGAGTTGAGTCCATTTGAAACTCGACAATAGGCATTGATCAATTTAGACATATGGTGAGATACCAATTGGGACTATGACGAGTTTTGTTCAGTACTAGCTTTAGATGTCCAACTTCGTCTTGAGAATTAATCAATTCAGCTTCAACAGTCCGACCATTGCCAATCTTGATCTACAGTCCAATTTTCAGAAAACGTTTTGGGTGATTTTGTGATAAAGTTTGTGTCATCTCAAGTGTTAGTTAGACTCTCATGTCCAGATATCATCTGTGCGTTGTCCCTAGAGTTGAGATGTTCGGATAAGTCCTTTCCAATAGCCACTTTGCTGCATACAGGTAAATTAGACGCATGCTTAGAGGTATTGGAGGCCAAATCTAGATAGGTAACATTTTGCTCGGAAGTCTGTTCAGCAGGTGTGAGCACAACCACTCCAGCTTTATCAAGTGAGTTTCAAGTGTTATATGGTATAGATTAATGGTAATAAAGATTTTAAAGCTAATTTATATGAATATTTTAGTTGGGACTAATTATAGGTGTACTCTTATAATATTTTTCTATTTGTGGGTCATTAATGCTAAAAACAATTCACTGTGTATGATTTTGTTTAGTTGATTATTGGTTTGTACAAGCATTATTAAACCAACTTTTTTTGTGTGTTATGTTTGGTTAGTTGCTTCAGTTTCTACGACAATAGCATTTGCTCTGAAATTCTGTCGAGGGTGGAAAATTATAGTAATGTATGAAAAGGTGGGTTCTCATTCAATGAAGAGTTATTATAAGCAGCAGCTTATTAACTGAGGTACTGTTTTTCAGATGTTCTCATTCAATTATATTTCAGATGTTTCAGATGTTCTCATTCAATTATATTTCAGATGTTCCAGTAAATATTAACTGATGTAATGTTTTTCAGCTTCATTTTGCAGTAGCAAAGAGATAACTGAGATCCATAAGAGAACATATAAGCAGCAGTTTATTAGAAATGGGATTTAGTTGATTTTGTGTTGGTACTATTTTTAAAGTTCTGATTCTATTTTGCACTTCAAATCAATATTACGTTTTGTTTTGGTATCAGACTTCATTACATCCATTAGTAACTTAAATAGCAGTGGGAGAACCTAATAATCTTATGAATGAATGCGTTTCCATCATTTATCTCATATGTACGTAAGTTTAATGTTTTTCAAATTTTATCTTTCCTTAGGTTCTTGACAAATTGGCCATCCTAATGTTTCATTCTAAGATTATATCTTACATTTTCAAATTGTATAGTTTTGTATGGTTTCAAGTTTGAATTTGTGTTATCAATACAAGATTCAAATCAGGTATACTTTTTTGGTAGCTAACTAATCAGGTACACTTTGAATATTACTGTCATCTCTTAAATTTGGTGGATCCTTTATGCTTAAGCATGTGCATATGTTCAGGAGGGCAGTGCATATGTCAGTGTATGATAAGAACTCAGATGACCAGGGTCATCCTACAGCGGTTCCAGATGAAGAATCCAACCCAAATCTGACGAGTACTGGGAACTCCATCGCAAAACTACGGTATTTGGCCCAGCAGCCACTAACCAAAACCAAGGCTTACACTCCTCATATACAAATACGAGTGAAGTTTGTTCTGTTTTGGTGCAAAAGGCCTTTTTCCACACCCTCGAGGATTTGGACAAGCTTCTCCCCAATCCATAAGGTGAACCTAAAGAGACTTATCGTATATAAGCACAATAATGTGGATGTTACACACCCTGAATCTTTTTTGTGGCCCATTGCATTGTACATTCCACCCCGTCATGTAAAGATCGAGTTTTCTAGATGTTACTTTCATTAAATTATAGTAGATATCTATAAATGAAGAACGTCTTTATTTGGCGCTTTATTGGCAGTTTTTGTCTGTATATTCGTTTAGAGGTATATTTTCAATGTCAATTAGTTTATGCATAATATCACGATTGCTGGAGGATAGAGAGAAGATGCTTCCAGGTTTGGTTCTATTTAAACTTCTAGCCTAGAACATTAGGAAAATATATTTAGTTCAGGCTTTTTTTCAGAATTCTTTAGTTTAAGTTGATTCAAACATACACGTATCTCCATATATGCAGTATGCACTGCATATATGCAGTATGCGTCTGCATATCTGCATATATGCAGCATGCAATATGCATATATGTAGATGCATGTATGCTTCATGGAGACCACTACTAGGAGCACATCGATATAGAGATACAGGTGTTGCGATGTTGAAATATATGTGGAGAATAATTCATTAAGTACCAATTCATTATTGGACATGTTTTGTCTTCAGGGTGTTAGGATGTGTTGACTTTGTAGAACCATAAGCATGGTGTAACTTAGGTACAATGAAGGGTTGTGTAAAGGAGGAGATAAGTTTATATTTTCTGATTTTTCTAAGTGAACACTTTCTTAGAAGGAACTTAGGAGAAGAGAAATTATAAGTTTTTTTCTTTCGATTACTTAATGTTAAATATACAAACTTTTATTGTTAGTTTTCTAATAAAAACTCTTTAAATGTTTATGACATCCACACAAAGTAATATGTCACACGCAAGTCTACCTGCTACTGTTCGAGAGACCAGATATATATCGGTATCATATAATCATATACCTGATATATATCATATATATCATATCAGTATTATATATATCGGTATGATATATATCATATATATCAGGTATAATCATATAATCGGTATTGATATATATATATAAGAAGACTTTTAGAGGGCGACTCCCACTGGAGGAGGGGCAGATGCTACTATATCCAATGCAAAAATATATAAAAAAGGAGTGCCCCCTTGAGCACCCTTATCATTAGACCCGCAGAGCCTTTTGAAGGTATATATATATAACGTTGATACATGTTATATAACACCTACTATATGATAAATTTACCTTAATACAACTCCACGATGCGTTATGCCTTTTCCCATCGATGTTCAATGTGTTAATCCCACTACATGTAAAGAGAATTCAAAGACGTGTATTAGGTAATGTTCAATAATAATGCACTCATCATGCATGTCAAACAAAATTAAAAATTATATTATACTCACGTAGTGATATACATCTTATCTTTGTCACTAGGTACCGTATTCAATGAATCCAACCAATAAATAGTTCTTGTGGACAAATCAATGACGATCAATACCCAATGGAACCTGTAAAACGAATTTTGTCATAATTATATAGTCCAGAATATAATAAAGATTTGTTTATTCGTGTGGAAAAAATTAATTTAACTACTTACATATCTTTGAGATTGTAAGGAATGAAACAAATCTGACTTTTTTTTGCATTCCCCAGCCTTTTTCCAATAAGTCGAGTTAAACCAAATTTTTTTGTACCATTGAAAGACTCGGGATTGAAGAATTGAAACTCTTCTCGGGAGCACTGAAACTTATCATACAAGAACCTGTAAAAGTAAGTAACTAAATTAGTCACTACGCATTTTAAATAACACGATTAAATCAAGTTATACCTCATGTATGCAACAATGCACGTTACATCTAAAGGCTTCAATGCACAAAAGTCTAACAAATCGTTCTTAAAAACATAGCATTGACCCTTATCTTCTCCAAACATCTCTTTCTCCAGTGGAATCGTTATTTGATTCGTCTTCATTATAATTAAATTATGGGTGAAGGCAGTTATCAAATCCCAATCAACATTCTTGTTTACTATATCACATCTACTTTCACCGAAGATATCCTTCTCTTTCTCATGGCCTGCTTTTTTCCTAACTTCCATTTCATTCTGCATTGAATCATGTGAAATGTTAGAAAGCAATGTCATTCATAGCACAAACACAAACTTATAGATAAACATAAGAACCAATGGTTTACCTCAAATCCCAACACTAACTCTTTGGGCCAAGCAACATATGACCCAATAGCCTCTTTCAAAAAATACATTTCACTTGGAACAGGTATCGGGAGGATGGCACTAGAAGAAATAACTTTAGAAATGGAAACCCGAACATTGTTTTCTCCCAATGCTATATTATGAATTTTCTCGTTCGGTCCATTCCTATCGAATACGATCCCCTCGGCAACGATGTTAGTTTTATTGCCAATAGCCAACCTACATTCTCTAACCTAAATTACGAAAAATAATCACATAAAAATTTAGCAATGTGTTAAAATTGAGCAATTTATTGGCCTCAACCAAGTAAAACTACATAAAATTCAATACCCTACTAATCCAACCGAGTAAAACTACAAAGTTATCACCATCGAGAAATGTGATCCCATTACCTTTGAAGAAGACACTTGTTTCGTACTTTTATCACTAGTTATCGAAGAAGGTTTCTTACTTTTCACAGCAGCTACTGATTGAGGTAGTAACGTTTCACTATGTGTTATACCACTATCTGTGAACTATGCCAAAGAAACACAAAAACAAATTGCAATTACAACAAAAATCACAAAACCTTAATGGTATGCGTTTGTATAATTATCTGTCTCATTATACCTTTGAAGAAAGTGATTGTGTTGCAATTTTTCCACCCGAACTTGAACGATTTATATTTTCACTTTCACGCATATATGAAGCAACTTTCTCAGCTCGGGGTGCGGCTGTTGGGGCTGCGGCAACCGGCACATTTCTTAACTTCAACTGGGCTTCCATATCTTTTAATCTTTTCTTCGCTTCTCTTAATTCAGATTCTAACTCGGTAATATGTCTCTTGGAACCACGCTTTGGAAGATTGAAGTACCTTGTGGGAACAACTCCGAATCCCAACCCCCGAACACGGCCCGAGTGTTCGGGAGTACCCAATGTCATAGTAAGAACATCATTACTTCCTTCAGTGATTAAACTACCATCTTTAACTTGTCTTTTCAATTCAGCCTACAATGAAGTAGATTCAATCATTCAGAATTTCATCTAAATATTATCAAAATTACAAATCATACACTAAAAAAAACCAAATAAAGGAACTCGTGTCGTAATTTATAAAAACTAACCATTTTATCCGCCACCTCTTTTAATGAATCATCTCCATATTCACCATTTTTCTTTTCACGGCCTTTCAACCATAAGAAAGCCCTGTCATCTTCATATTCCGAACCCATCTTCTTTTTCTGGTATCAATTGTAAAACAAAAAATCATATTATTAAAGAATAATTCAATGTTCAAGTTCAAACCATCACAAATCTAACGAAAATTCTCAAACTAAAACATACCAAATCTTCAGCAAGAGCGACGTAACCCTTCTTGCTCATACGATGATTGTATGTGACCTTGAATCGCTTTTCCCTTTGTGCCTCACTTGCAATCTTATAAATCAAAGCAAAAAATTAGAAAAGAATAACAAAAAGTACCACACAAATCTTATACTATTTTTTCAATTATACCTCAAATCCTTTGGTTAGCCTGCTGCAAACAAATTCAGTCCACACATCTGGACTAATGAATTTATCGTATTTTGGAGGAGGATGTTTGAGAAGCCCGCGTTGGTGTCTCAATGGTCTAATCCAAAGTCTCGTGAGGTTTGTTTTGAACGCTCTCCAACTGCAACCCATAGAGGATAACACCATCCTCTTGCTGTTCGGATCAATATCAAATTTGATCTGAAAAAGAAAGATGTTGAATACATGTCTTAAAATCAGTGTAAAGATGTCTTAAAATCACTGTAAATATGTTAGGTAATTTAGTCTGTTAGCAAACTAGTGTTGCATAAAAGGAGATTAAATTAAACCCAATTGTAATCGACAAGAATTGGTATCATAGCAGTAAGTTAAGATTGCACAAACGGCGGAAACTTGATGGCAAGCGATAGAGTCAGGGTTTGCATAAATACACCAAACATAAGATGTAATGGATCACAAACTGGAACAAATACGAACAGAATTTAAGAGTGATATGAATTCAGCCATGGATACAACAAAAATGCATCAAACAATATTTTCTATATATAACAGCTATATATATATACCTGTATTGCCTCCCACAAATCATTCTTCAATTTGATTGGCACTTTAGGCCAACTTGGATAAGTTATCGGCACAAAACACTTCACCATCAAACCCCCATAACTTGATAATTCTTTTTTGCTAGTACTTATTGGTTGACCAAGATCATTATATAAAATTCTTATCCGTTCCTCACTGCTCTTTATTTTAGTCAATCGCTTTAGCTTCGCCGCACGTCTGCCTTTACTACTATATTGTGAAGGTTTCTCCACGAGTTCGAGATCAATGTCTTCCATTTCAAGTTAAAGCAATCGAACTGTTGAAACACAAAAAAGAGCAATAATATAGATTTCAGCAATACAAGTCGTAACTACTCAAACAATACAATTATTGAAATGTACCACAAATTAAAATTCACCATTTTATTCTATGTTAATTAAAATGTACAAGAGCACAATTGCCAAAATATTAAGCCGAAAATAATAATCCATAGTCTTAAGCAAATGTCACATAGCCCATATTCCATACATTCAATTTCCAACAATCAACTGTAGTAGGTTCCACACAAAAAACTAAAAAGTTGGACAACTTCACCAAACAAGCTTACATTTTAAGAACCTATAACTAATAATAAAGAACAATTCAAACATTAAGCATCATAACATCGTCTAACACAATTATGTTGGCGTATTGTCTATCCATGTCCCCTCACAATCTTCACGCATATAAGTTTCGGAAGATTCCTCAACCACGTCGAAGGATTCAATAGTTGGCAAAACTGTAGTGCAAATATCATCCCCGAGACATCCTTCATTGAGATCATCTTCATTATATTTATCATAGTAATCCCTTTGAGGAGTTGACAATACAATTTAATATTTAGGTTTCATTTGGTCCGGAACATAGAAAACTTGTTTCGCTTGAGAAGCTAAGATGAAAGAATCGGATTTATGACCAACTCTATCAAGATCGACGGATGTAAAACCAAGCTCGTCTATGTTAATTCCGTTTTTGTTGTCAACCCAATCACACTTGAATAAAGGAATCTGAATTGAAAAATAGTCAAGTATCCATATCTCCCTTATGACACCGTAGAAAATCATATCGGTACGAACAGGATTGTTGTCATTTGCACTAGCTATCTGCAACGTCTTAGCAACTAGGCTCACTCCACTGTTTTGGGTTACTCGTGCATCATCGCGATCCTTTGTTAGGTAACGAACACCGTTAATGACATATCCGTGAACTTTGATGACGTCTCGACGAGGTCCACGAGCAATCCATTTTAAGTCATCTGAGATATTGTTGTTTGGGAGTTCTTCTTCGAGAGCAACCTATTAATATAAGAATTTTAGTTACTTACAAAACAAAATTCAAACATATTAAAGTAAGGGGATATTTCGTCTTTATTCCCACTTTAGTTTTTAATATTAGACCTCACCAACTATTTAGTTTTACTTTACACTCTACCACTATTTTCCAGTGGTTGGTATTAGACTTCGAAATTGTTTTTCACTAAGATTTGCAACTAATAAATAAAAAAACAGTGGCATTGTTTAAAAGAAAACTAAAAAATGGGTAAAGTCTTATGAAAATTAAAGTGGTGGTTAAGTCAACATGTCCCTAAATCATACCCTTTTACTTAACCAATGGATAAACGTGCGGTTGTGCTCTTCTTCAAGCCACTTCTTATTTTTCCCTTTTCGAGGATGGTTTCTTTCAAGCACTGTTCATGCTCCCTAACAAAGTATTAATGAGTAACGCAACATTAGTTATTAATATATGAGATAAGTATGTGAGGAACTAACTTCATATTAATGGGAAGTTAGGAAAGTCATACTCTATATAAGGTTGAACATCATTCGTGTTATGTAACACATGAAGATGTGCCTGCTCCAAGGACATGCGATCAACTTCAACGACATCTGAACCTCCTATCGGTTTATCATCATCCTTCCTCGCCGGAATTCCAATTGAATCTAATTCCGATAAGAACTCGGAACAAAACTCAATAGCTTCTTATGCTATGTAACATTGAGCAATACAACCTTCTGGGCGATTACGATTTCTCACATAACCCTTTAATACTTTCATGTACCTAACACATGAAAAAGAAAACTAAATCGATACACTTATTTACTTATATTAATACATGATAGTAAAGTAAATTGACCTAACCTTTCAATTGGGTACATCCATCGAAAGAAAACCGGACTGCAAAGTTCGACCTCCCTCACAAGATGCACCATTAAATGCACCATAATGTTAAAGAAGGATGGTGGAAAGTTTTTTTGCAGCAAACACAATGTGATCACAATTTCATTCTGAATTTCTTTTAGTTTTTGCAAGTCCACTACTTTGGCACAAAGGGCATTGAAGAAAAAACATACTCTCATGATCGCATATCTCACATGTTTTGGCAATACCGATCGAATTGCAATTGGAAGAAGTTGTTGCATTAGAATATGGCAATCATGAGACTTCAAGCCATACAATTTCAAATCTTCCATAGAGACATGGCTTCTAAAATTAGAAGAGTACCCATTCGGGACCTTAAGGTCATGCAAAGTTTGGCAGAACATTTTTTTTCCTCTCTCGATAACGTATAACATGCTGGCGGTAGGTATGTCCTTTTTTCATTAACCTGCGGTGCTAACTCACTTCTTAAGCCCATTTTTTCAAGGTCGAGTCGACACTTCACCCCGTCTTTCGTTTTTCCTGGAATATTAAGCAAGGTTCCAATGATACTATCACAGACATTCTTTTCAATGTGCATGACATCTAAGTTATGTCGAATAGGCAAATCCTTCCAATAAGGAAGTTAAAAAAATATCGATTTCTTCTTCCAAAAATTTTCAACCCTATTGTTACTAGGACCGCCTTTTTCAACCCCATTACCTACCCTCCTCGGTCTCTTACGCTTTAATGATTTCTTCAAATTAACCGCCCTCGCCTTTTTTGCCTTCTTTCCCCATGCAACCTTAAGTCTCCCAACTTTTATCAATATTTGTTCACCGCTTAAAGGTTCAGGGGAGGCTTGGAACTCTTGCTCACCGTTAAAAGCCTTTTTCTGGCTTCGAAATGGATGGTTTTATGGAAGGTATCTCCTATGTCCCATATAAACGCACTTGCCACAGTGTTGTAATCTGATGGAATACGTTTTTTCACTACATATTGGACAAGCATTATAGCCTTGAACAACACTTCCAGATAAATATCCATACGCTGGAAAATCATTAATTGTCCACAACAGTATTGCCCTCAAAGTAAAAGATTCTTGTCGAAAGGCATCGTAGGCTTTAACTCCTTCATGCCACAATGTATTCAGATCTTGTATTAACGGAGCCAAATAAACAACTATATTATTCCCCGGTTGTTTTGGACCCGATATCAACGTAGTCAACATTGTAAACTTTCTTTTCATACACAATTCCGGTTCAAAGTTATATGTGTTCAACATGACCGGCCAACAACTGTACCTACTACTAAGGGAACTATGAGGATTAATTCCGTCCGTTGATAGTGCTAATCGAAGATTTCTTGGTTCTGCTGCAAAATCGGGCCACTTTCCATCAACTAATTTCCAAGTTGGTGAGTCTGATGGGTGACGCAACAAACCATCAACAATTCTATCATTTGCATGCCATGTCAGAGACTTAGCGGTCTCTTTAGATTGAAACCACCTTTTGAATCTCGGAATGGGTGAAAAGTACCATAACACTTTCGCAGGAACCCCTTGTTTCCCCTCATCCCTTTTTTGTTCTTTCAAATTCTTCTTCTGTTTGAACCTGGATGTTCCACAAGTGGGGCATTCAACAGCTTCTTTATACTCTTTTCTATAGAGTATACAGTCATTAGGGCATGCGTGTATCTTTTGAAAGTCCATTCCGAATACCGATAAGCAACGTTTTGCCTCATTACTGGATGAAGGCAATACATTGTTATCCGGAAGCATGTCGGCAATGATTGACAGCATATTTGAAAAGCATTTATCGGACATCCCACTCTTCGCTTTAAGATTGAATAGCTTGACGATAGAGGATAACTTTGTATACTTTTTACATCTTTCATACAATGGCTTCTCCGCATCTAAAAGCAACTTCTGAAAAATTTCTGCATTTCCTGTGAAGTCTTCTTTTATAGCCTCCACCATGTCAATCAACTCTTCAACATCCTCCATGGTATCCATATTAAGATCGTCACAGATAGGATCACCCATATTAACATCCGGCAGTGTTTCACGATAATCCTCCTCTCCGTGCCATTTCCATACAGTATAATTCGGATCGATACCCGAACTATACAAATGTTGTCTGATTTCTTTAACACCCATTTTTAATCTATTTTCACATTGATTACAAGGGCATCGTATGAAGTTCTCATCCAAGGAGGCGTTTTGAGCAACCCTAAGAAAATTATCAACACCTTTTATGTATTCTTTTGATAATCTGTCCTTGCTCATCCAAGACCTGTCCATTCTGGCCTGAGTATGTAAACCACCACGAGTGAGATATAAGCAATAAAAGATATGTAATTGTTAAAAATAATGCAATATTATACAACATAATATATTCACACCATTAGAAAATATCGTAGAAAGTATAATATCCCTCTAAAACTATCACATAGTATAAGCATGGGACAGTATTTATTGCAACACAGAACACATGAGAAAGAACAATGACTTTAAAAACACACTTGTCACTTTTGGACTATAAAAATTGACAATTTTAAAAAGGAGAAAGAAAGATATGTCTGTAGAAATTCATTACATCTCGTGTGGAGGAGCTGAGATTTTTTTAACTAAGGTCTTGTTAGGTCTTGGTTATGTAAGATTAATCCAAGTAGATTCAAATAGCAGTGGGTGATGATCATATTCAATCTTAGGCAGGCCAGTACAAGAAACATTATTCCAAACATCTATCCAATCAATTCAACAAAGGTCTGAATCAGGTATTAATATGTATATAGAACTATATCTTAACAAAATGAAATCAGACTTATTTGATAACGTCAACAAACAGTATTTGAATCAATGTTTTGATAACATCTGTTAGACCATCATCTCCCGAAACTCTGCGTCCAAACTCATCCCAATCGAACCATAAATCCCTTTACGCTTGAACTATAATTTTACTCCATTCATACTCATGGCAATCGAACCACATATGAAAATAAACAAACTCAAAGAAAGAGAAATAGAATGGGCCTTTTATACCACGCCTCTTTAACTTCGATATTACAATTATCGATTACATCACTGACCTTTTCGTTTTTTACTATAGACTTTCGGGATCTTCACAGGAATATAATTAATGTGGGATAACTTCGTGCATCACCATAGACATACCCCTGTTGTTAACCTTGCATTGATATCTTTTGCAACCAACTGACTTTTTTCTTGAAAATTAAGGATTATGATTGATTTCTGATCTTGAAGATATATGAACACCATGTTAACAACAGGGGTATGTCTATTGCTGTCCTGAGGGTATTTTTAACAAAACACGCAAAGAGGATCATGAAGCAAATCAGTACTTGCAATGTTGGAAGAACTTGAGAAAATTTCATCTTCAGTAGGATAATCTGAAAGGATGTTGTTCATGTCGTCAGAAATTTCTTTATTTATAACTTCAAGAAAAGAATGTTCTACAGGTTTATATTATGTAGACCATAAATTTTGAAAGTGTTCTTGAAACATTTTAAAAATTTCTTCACTAGTCTCTTCCCACTGACCTTGATAATTTTTTAGTCTATTGATCGTAAGTTTTCTTTTTCGTCTCTGACAGAAGCATGATTTTTTTGTGTGTTAAGGTCTCCAAGCTTCAGCCATTTCAAATGACTTTTTTGCTGCCAAAAATTTCCTCTCTTTGAAGAGCAATATTAAGTTTTTCCCTAGTTTTATACATTTCACTTCTAGTGTTATCATTTGGCATTTGTTCAAATTCTATTTCCTTTATAAACATCAGATCTTCAAGGTCTTTAACTGTCTGAAAAACATTTTTGAAAGTTTCTTTATTCCAACTTCTCAATTTTTGATTTTAAATGTGTGATTTTTAAAGAAAATTTGGTCATAGGAGGAGCATGAATGTTTATTGACCAAGAATCTTTGAGATCATCCTTAACATTTGAGTTATTACACCACAATGACAGAAATTTGAATGGTTTAGGATAATTATTTATACTACTCTTAATAGAAAGTAATAATGGACTATGATTATAGCATAATTTGTGTAAGTGAGTTATATTAGATTGAGGAAATTGCATAATCCAATTTTGATTAGCTAAACCTTTATCTAGCCTACATAATATGGTACAATTTATTCTATTGTTTGTCCAAGTAAATCTTGATCCAGAATACCCTAAGTCAATTAAGGCAGAATTAGAAATCATGTCTCTAAAATCTTCTATAGCATGAAATTATAAAGGATTGCCTCCCAGTTTTTCTTCATCACTTAAGACAACATTAAAGTCTCCTATCACTAGCCAAGATTGGTTAGCAGAATCAGATTTTAGATTCCGATTTTGATTATAACATTCTCTTCGATTTCGGTTCTAACATTGGCCTTTTGTAAGTGAATCTGTGCTCAGCCTAGTGTCTTCATTTCCGAATGCATGGTGTTCTGAGAGGTGGTGATGTTCTCAAGTTATTTTAATACTTGATCCATCATGGATGGATCATGGTCTTCTTTAGTATACATGGAGCATACTGCGTATCAAACATGATAATCATGGGCGGGGACTTCACTGATGAAACCTAGATGATCGGTTGGAGCGTGAACTCGAGTTTCCAAGGTAAGAACTTAGTGTGAATTATCTACTAATAATGATAACTACAGAAAAATTCGGGGCACTTTCGTTTAGGATTGGGTAGACATAAGGACAATACATAGGGGGAGAAGAACTCATATATGAATGATTTTTTTATGCAATTCTTTTATCTGTGTTTAACCATATGTGGACGATATTTTTTATTTTATTTTATTTGGAAGTATCTTCTAAGGAAAAGAAATTAACATAGTCCCGTTAAATTTGGGTTAACAGGGGTGAGCTCTCATTTTTCATGTGAGGAGCTAGGAAGTAATGGACTTTGGTATATTATTTTCTCAAATAAAATGTGGGTAGGGGAATCTAACATAAATGAATTTTGTTTGTTCGATGACTTGAGGATGCCTATTATTTTATAATCTGTGAAGAAAAGGAATTTATTCAGCCTAGAATCTGAGGGGTTTTCGACCAGACTCGGACTATTTGATAATTTTTGAAATTTTACAAAATGATTGGCCCGTAAGTATATGTTCTTTTTGTGTACTAGGATGTTTACTTAGATTTTTCTCTATATGCAAAAGGGCAATGGGAGTCGGTGATCGGTGGATCGCTTTTCATTATCATGGATCATGATTTATTGACTGCTTAAACTGAAAAACCTTTAAGGTACCCATAAAACTACTTTACCCTAGTATTAAATAACTACTAAAGCTTATTCGATATGCCCCAATATTGAAGAAACTTCAAATGTTCCCTGTCACCAAGACTTTGGTATGGAGAGAAAAGTTGTTTGATATATCGGACGAGTGGGTAAAAAGAGTGAGAATATTGATTCACTAGTAGCCTTTTGTCTGACCGCTTTTGGCCTCACAGGTATAAGGTTTAAATAATATGAAAATCAGGACTATGTAGTGTGCGATGTAAATAAGTAGTCTTTATTTTCAAATATTTTGATGTTTATTTTATCGCCATGTCCTTTACGTGTACTTATATGTTTGAAAGATACATGGGGACCTAAACACAAATCTACATTTCGAGGGACTATACAACAAAGGCCTCTAAAAAGTTCTAAAATATGTATGAAGTAGTCATGCGGTGGAATAATAGGAAAGAAGCTTAATGATAATTTGGTTCATTGATTTATTCCCAACGGAGTCGTCAATTGTGGTGTTATGGGCCCGGGGGGGGGGGGGGGGGGGGGGGAGCGAGAGGCTTCGGGAGGTTCTTTTCGATCATTTGTCATGATCCCTATGGGGGTGATAAAGTTCTTATCTCTCGTTATTTCCTTCAACCCGAGCTTGTGTTATAGTTTCGTTGGTCCAATGATTTGCCCCTAGAAGTTGTTAGACACCATTTTTAGTTTTTATCGCATGCCCTTGGTTTGGTTTTGAGCTTAGATGTTCCGTGTGAGGGGTTATCGGTTGTTCATAGTCGCTAGTTTATTTATATAAAAATAAACAGTAGATTCAGGTTAGCCCTTTCAGGATAATCCTAATGAAGGTTTAGGTCTACGAATGGTCCAAATATTATTATTGTATGTTTCGAGAACTGGATTACGAGTGGGGAAGGTGTTAGGTAACCCACTTGTTCTTTATTCTTACTTAATTATATGCTTATTATCGCTCTTAGCATTAGGTGATTTCCTTTTAGTTTATTTCATAACATGCTTAGAGACCTTACTTTGAAAATCCCTTAAAACGTAGGTATGCTTATGTATGAAAATAGTATGCACGAGAGGTATATGAACGTCAATTAAATCGGTGTGGGTACATAGGGATTATTGTGTATGAGTCTGTATTCGTGTAACGGGTGGTCGTTTGTATGTATGTAAGTGTGCGAAGAAGATCGTCTTAGGTAACGGGTGGCCGTCAATATATATATATATATATATATATATATATATATATATATATATATATATATATAAGGGTGTGAGGAAGCTGGATTTGGGTAACGGTTGGTTGTTAATGTATATAAGGGTGCAAGAAACCTCGACTTGAAGATAGTTTGGTACCTCGAGTTGGTTACTCCGTATATGGACTAGAATCACAATGTTTTTGACTGATTCCTGAGAACAGTTTTGAAAAGTATGTTTTTTATGTTTTGTATGTAATTGTGGAATTTGATTAGAACTTATTTAACCTATGAGCATGTCATTTCAATAAACATAGGTGTTGGGTTAAAATCGAGCTTTAAAATGTAATGCTCTAAAATGCATACCCAGTCCCCTAAACAGGGGCCGGACTAATATTGACAGTTTATCACAATATATATATATATATATATATATATATATATATATTGTGCAGAGTTTATTAACCCTTATAGCGTGAGCTGAATATTTCTCGAGGGAAAGCCCTTTGTGAAATGGCAACGTTTAGTCGGGAAGAACTTCATTTAAAAGCATTGACTTTAAGAGGATGTGCGTAGAGGTTTGACTCTTTCTCTTAGAGGAAACAACTTTCTAGAAGTACGAACTTCACTAAGAGGAAGTGACTTTCAAAAGTATTGACTTTTCTCGGGGGAAAGTGACTTTCCTACAACACTAACTTCACTTTGGACTTTTCAAAACGAGATCGAGTATCTCGAGTTCTCGGGATTGAATAACGTTTTTGATCTCTTAATTATTTTGATTTTAATTTTTTAGGATTTATTGACATCTTAAATTGTTCGGTTTTATTTCATATTGATTGAATGCGTGGGTTGGATGAATTTTCTTGAATTATTAATTGGGAGTTCTTGTATGAAACATGTCTTCCATTTTAACCTATTTATATAGGTGAATTAAATTTTGAGGACTCTTTAATGGATTTCCCACAATAAAGAGTGGATGGAAGATAGTATGAGAGATGCTGATAAGCATGTAAAGGGCGTTCATGAATTTATTAAATATACAGGTATAAATCTTAATAGAGATAAGATCCCATGTCCGTGCACCTATTGTATGAACAACAAATATTAGTCTTTGGAGGACATTATGTTTCATATTATAAGATGGGGTATGTCGTAATACTGTAATATATGGACATTCTATGGGCAAAAGAATATATCATATGTTCTAAAAGAATTATCGGTACCCGATCAAGTGGAAGTGATGAATGGTTTGTTAGCACATCGCGCTTTAACCCACCTAATTGATAATTCTTATGGAGTCCACCACCATCAAAACCACCAGTCTATGGATACAAATTATGTTCATTATGACCTAGTTAATGAACACTGTGCATGAGAAAAGAGTTCACATTATTGATACCTAGGACAAAGGATCCCAACAACATTATTGATATTTTCTTAGCCCCGTTAATTAACAAACTTAAAGAGTTATGCGATGAAGGCATGTGGTCATTTAACACTCATAAGGCTAAATAGTTCACACTTAAAGAAATAGTGTTGTGGGAGATCAAGGACTTTCCTACCTATGGGAACTTGTCCAATTGCAATGTTCATGGTAATTATGTATATCCCATATATGAGGAGGAAATTGATTCCACTTAACTACAACATAGTGGTAAGATATGTTGTGCCAATCATCATAGATTTCTACCGAATAATCACCATTTTAAGAACGATAAGAATAAATTTTTACCTATTGATCAAAAGAAGGCTGATACACACACAATGACGGATCTAGGATTTTAATTCAGGACGGCCGGAACTGTAAGATTGAATTTTTTTTTTACAACTCAAGCAAAACATCATTTAACATGTTAAAATTAACGAGTCCGACTCGAAAGAAACCCGAATATGACAGGTCTGACTCAAAAGAAATTCGAATATTGAAGGACACAAAAACGATACTGCACAATTACATATTAGGAACTAAAAATCTTAACAAAAAATCAAGTACTAAGCACTAAATGAATTAACCCTACATTTCTAAACCTCTAAATACTATACATTAAGCATAACATTTTACATTATGTCAAAAACTAGATATTTTACATTTAACTTAAATATTTTAAGACAACCGGGACAATTAATGTTTAGTCGTTAGGAGCTAAGTATATTTTACATTTAGTTCACTTTATTTTTTAATTTTGCAAAAACTCCCCTGTTTACTTTTTTGATAATTATTTTTTAAAGTTTAGGATAAGATAAAAAAAAGTTTGTAATTGTTTTAAGCGCCGAGGGATCTTTTGGAACAAAATTAAAAAGTTTGGACTATATATTAATTATAAAATTGTCAAAGAACTTTTCTTCAAATGACCCTACTATTTTTTGCAACAAGTCATTAACCAAAATTATTAAACATTGAACATATAAACTGAAAAGCAAATAAACTTACGCCTGAAACTAATGACACTCAACTATTTCTTTAATGTGTGTTTTTAAAAAAAAATGACAATATATAAACTGAATTTATAATAGACACAATTCTTTAAAGAGTTGCTAATAGTTGTAACCAATCTAAACAAATAAAGGCTTGAACAATGCTTGGCACAAACATAACTATTTACTAATGTAAAAAGAGTTAAAGCAACGTACGTCGGGATTGAAAACAGGAGAAGAGGGAAGGCATCCCAGCTGCAAGCCTGATAAAAGACACAATAAAAAGGAAGAGAAATCAATTAGGTTTTCAAACAAAAATATTACAAACACATACAAAAATCAAGAACGGATCGCATATACACAAATCAAGAAATCGCACACACACATATCAAGAACAAATCGCATATACACAACACATATACACAAACCCTTGCAAATCTAAATTAGAGCTTTTTGTACCTGATTGATGAATCTCGCCGGTGCCGGAGGTGATGAGACGTGAGAGAGCTGGAGGTGCTGTGAGCCGGAGTTTGCGTAAGCGAGACAGAGAGAGAGAGAGAGTCGTGCGACCCAGAAAGAGGGAGAGTCAGAGAGAGAGAGCGACCCACAGAGAGGGAAGAGCGAATTTTGAGGGACGAGAGAGGGAGAGAGTGACGGGTAGTTGATGTACGGGAGAGAGAGAGGAGCGAATTTTGAGGCTCCAAATTTTTGGAGCGAGGGAATGAAAAAAATTAGCACCGCCTTTTTTTTTCATTTATCTCAGTTTTTACTCCAAAGATGAAAATAACTCATATATATTTGTGTCATCTATATATAAATATGAGATAAATGATTTATTTTTTATGTCAATTTTATTTAAATTGAAATAAAAATTTACTTTCAAAGTAAAATTGACATAAATGAATATTATTTATGTCAATTTACATTTGTCTGGCATAACGTTCATTTGTAAATTGACATAAATGATATTTTTTCTTGTAGTGACTGGTCATTATATACTCTTTCTCTTCTTTCTTCATGACAATCTTTCATTGGAGATCCAACGATTCAAGGACGGATTTTTTTCCAACCCTTTATTTCAAAAGTAAGCTTACTTTGTAACTATCATCTTCTACCAGACGCATCTACGTCCCGTCCATGTACCTGCCCCAAACCGTCGATATACCTAACCACTCATTCCATTTTCACTTTAATTTGAAAACGTCGCATTCATGAACACTCTCTTTATTCCCCTTTCCCAAATCATAACTCTCTCTCACACACCAAAATAGGAAGGGGACGGTCAAGTTCAAAGTTTTGCAAGCTTCTCTGATAAGCTTTGCACATTTATTGAGTAGGAAAGGGATGCTTACTATCAAAACTAAAAGGAGCCAGTAACAATGTGTGGCTGTTTACACCATCTCAAATACTCAGGTCCAAGGACCACCTCAACTCTTCACAAACAATCCATCTCATCGGCGCCGGAGCTTTCGAATCGAAAAGTATCGCTTCTGATCCGTTCAGTGGAGGCCCCTACACCGGCGTCACGAACGGTCGAATTCTCAAGTTGCAACCAGATGCCCACAGTTGGGATAATTTTTCCCTCCCTTCTTCTCGAAGGTACATCCATTTTTGTCACCCTTTTCTTGTCCTAGAATAAAAAAAATTAATATTGACGACATCCCCTTTTTTCACACTTTTTTCACCCTTTTCGTTTCCTACATCCACTTTGTATTCTTCATTGATATACTTGCTTTGATTTAATGAAAGTTTGAACATCTAATGGAGACGGAAGGGGTGTGTTCGTTCATTTGCACAGAAAATGGATTTTGTTTTACTATCATGATTTTTGGGAAGAGGCTTTTGTGTTCTTTAAAAACCCGGGACTCCATATGAAACTGAATATGGGTTTTGTTCCCTTTAAATATCTAACAGTTTTTCACTTTTGATTTTCTGGTAAACTCTTTATCGTGTAGGTAATGGTTTGTGCCGTGGGTTTTGTTTTCTTTGGGGGGTTTTGGTCAACGATTTGGGTTGTGATTCGATCATTGGTATGTCCGGTGTGGCTGTTTACTTTGTTGTCGTAAGCTGAGTATTGGGGAAGAATATTTTGGGGTGTTCAATAAAAAGCTAGCAAAAAGTTTTATTAATTGGCAAGTAGATGTTTATGAAGCTTGGATCTAAGGCTGTTTCATTTTTAGACTGATAGAACAACGTCAGGTAAGATCTTTAAAATACAAGTTTTTATCACATATATGTTTTTATTTTTTTCCTGTATAGTATTGAAGGCGTATGAGAAGGCTTTTGTTCTTATCATTAGTTTGTTGGCATTTGTTTTTCAATTTATTTACGACCTTTATATTCTTCAATTTGATAAAAGGTCTAAGTAAGTGTTTCACTTTAGACAAAAACCAACTCAAATATTGGTTATTTAAAGTTCAATATGCTATTGTGAAAATAAAGGTTGCCGATTGATTTTTATTGGGAGATTTCTACGTTTCTAATTTCATAAAGGCAGATTATTTTTTTTTCTGAATATTCATTTATATTTTCGTTTCAAATTTCCAAACACATTGACCATTTTTAAATCCGTATCATATTCATTGTACCTTCAATAGAAAAATGTGGCGATAAAAAAACTTTGTGCTTGAACTCACGATTTGTTTAAGCTTCAACGCAACAGGAAAGTTGGGAGGCTTCTTTATGTGTATGCTCATCCACTTCTCAACATTGATTTTTTTTGCAGTCAAGAGCACAGGGCTCAAGGTAGAAACCACTCTCTCTCTCACTATGTTATTTGTTCAACCTCTCATTGTTATTAATGGAGATTTTTATTATGTTTTTGTTGCTGTCCGACGCCTCCATCGCCACGAGCCTCATGAGCGTCCTCTACATCATACACAACTTCTCAACATCGTCTCTAATGTCACGATTAGGCAGTAATTTCCGTTTTTGCAAATATATATTTGCCAAGTTCGAGTATGTATACTTTTTTTCGATTTTTATTGTTTTCTTACATGAGCTATCCTAGATATTTTTTTCATTTAATATTTTTATTATTGACTATTCTTTAGTAAGAAGGGAGCAACACAAAAAACACTACCATTACTGTCATTTGGGATACGATTAATAGAAAAAGCGAAAAAAGGTTACGGAATAACTTAAAAAAAAAAGTAAATTCAAATGCAAATCCGATTATATTATATGGTATTTTTTATTTTGTGATATTGAAACATTGTAAAAGAAAATATAAATAGGACGAGAGAGATGTAACTATGAATTAAAGAAGCTGGCATAAAAACTGAATAAACAGGTGGACACGATTTTGCCAGCCTAAAAAACTTGCTACATGAACAAAATCTATTGTATGAATTTGGGGTCCATTTGTGTCCTGCCGCAGCTTGGTATGAGTGAACTACTCAAACATACAGACATAATACCGATCACGTTATCTCCATCCTTAGTCTTTTGAATTTCTTGGAGACTTGGTGCTAAGTTTATACGTCCGCATGTTGGTTTGGCTTTTAATGGCAGTATTTTGATAAAGTGTCCAGTAATAAAAAAATAAATGGCATGACTTATTTATAAATAGTGTTACATAATAAAGTAATTTATATGACCCTTTTTAAATATCTATTATATATAATAATTTTTTTTGTTGCAATTTAAATTAAAATAGTTGTCCAGGTGGCATAAATTTTAGAGGGGGTACCGTTCATCATTTCATCCACCATTCCACCTTCAAGATCACCCCCGCTAAAATCGTGAAATAGTTAGCAGGAGATAGAATTTCAAAAGGATTCAAGGTATCTCTCTCTCTCTCTCTCGATCTATCGATCGCTCTGTGTCTCTCGATCGCCTCTCAATCCTAAGAAATCCTTTTCAATGAACAGGGTAAATAGCTATTCCAAGAAACCCTTTTCTCTCCAATGAATGGTTGATATATGCTCTGGTGGTATGAATGATTGAACAACTATTTTGATATGATTTTCAACCGTTAAATCCTTTCAAAAGTTAATTCAGTCAATGAAAATACTTAATCCCTTTGGATAGGATTAACTATTTTCATTGAACAACTACTTTGAATTTGTCATTTTTTTTTGTAGCCTTATTATTTCATTTCATGTTTTTTCATTCGTACTTAATGATTCAGGTTTGGTTTTTCTTAGATTTATGGTATATTTTAATTTCTTGGAGGCTTTCATACAGATATATCGTTATACACTCACAAATGCACGCACACACATGATGTATTCGATAAAATATCTTGTGTATAAAAGAACCCTATCATTTTCGAATCTTGATTATATTTGTAATTTTCAGCAGTTGCTAAAATCACAATAGTTGAACATTGTCAACATAGAACAATTTACCACTATCAAATAAGAGTGAGCATTACGAAGATTAATTATCAGAAGGCTTGTGCATTTGTATAAGTCAGTACAATCGTCAGAACCTATAAAAAATATGGAATTACCTGTATATTTAGGGCTTTAACTATAGCAACACCAATCAAAAGTAGAAGTAATACATCTCAGTCAAGAGTTAATTTTTATTCAGCATGTATTATTTTCAAAACCGATTTTATATTTAATAGAAAAGTTGTTTACAAGATATACCAAATTCTTTTTGTTATTTGAATTAAAATGTAGTTATTAAATGTAAAATTCAATGGTGACTAAAGAAGGTTAATACAAATTTTCTCAAACTATTTGTTTGGCGTTATGCAGTTCATTTACATAGTATTTTACCGTTTGTAGTATCAAGCAAAGCAATATATAATTCAATAACAGGGTTATTGAATTACACATTCCTTGTTTTAGGATGATATTCGATCATTATACAACCATTGTTTCTTATGTATCGGAATTTTTATTGTGTATGCCTTACGGTTGTATTTTCCTGTATATATATATATATACACACTAGCGGAATGCCCGTGCCTGAAGGCACGACGAAAATTTCCAAAGTGCATAATTGCAAAAGGGCAAAAATTTCATTCCCCAATAAAATAAAGTGTAATTTAAATGAAAATGTTCATAATCTCCTTATGTTTAAAGTACTATCCATGTTTAACAAATAGTTCAACGACATTCAAATAGTCTAAACTCATCAAACAAATTCACATATAATTTTGCAAAACCTATGAAAAAAAAAACACATAGTACTACTCTGCTAAATATAAATAGCTATATATTGGTAAAAAAAATTAATATTAAGTAGAATAATAAAGAAAAATATGTTATTACATCAAAATACCAAGTTAATCTCAATTTTAAAATATTTAATTTCGACCACACCTATCCACATTCTAAAAAAAATTGATGAATTAATCCACCCAAAAATAAATGTAAAAATGGATGGATGTGTTATATATCATATTATTCATACAAATTAACAAAAAAATACAAATACTTTATAACATGGCAAGTGTAACACCCCGTAAATCCAAGGACCTTTAATTAAATAAAATTTTTGTAAAAAAATAATTTCTTTTATCAGGAGGAATTAAATCCACGATTATTGAACTTGTAAAATTCGAGGAATTTATTAATCTGGAGAATTGAGGATTAAATATTTTGGACTATTTTATGTCGCCTTTTTGAGACCTTAAAGTTGCAAGATATTATAAATTAATTCGTATGGCAATTTGGAGTGCACGGTTGAATCCAGATGGGTCAAAATAGTTGGAAATGAGTGGCCATATGTATATATTGGGTTTCGGGACTTAATTAGACATAATTGATCTCCAAATAAAGAGTTTGGGTCATTTTTAGGAGGTGACTAATAACCTTCACTTGTATTGTTGGGCAATAAGGAGTCTTTGGGAGGTTTTCTCCTCCCTTCGCTGGGTGGAGTGGGTGTTGTCCAAGTCTGTGAGAGTTGTCCTGAAGTCATGGCACCCATTTAAGTGCTCGAAAGGTGCTAAAGAAATATGGAGATGAGCTCCTCACTGTATATTTTGGACGATTTGGAGGGAGAGAAATGCGAGGTTCTTTGAACGTAAGGGAATGGATCCTTCAAGATTATGACACCTTTTGCTTGAGTTTGCTAATGATGTGGTGTAGAGAAAACCACAATAAATCTATCTTTGTTTTTTTGGACTTTTTCGAGGAGATAAATAGAGTTCAGTTATCTATTTAATTGGGGCGGGGGTCGTATGTCTTTGGACCCTATAGTTGCCTCTTTCTCTTTCTTTATTCGCTTGTGATGTATCTACACCTTATGTACAGGTCCTGTCGCCTTGGCGGTTTCTTAATATAATATTTTATTTATACAATAAATTAAAAAAAGATATATATATATATATATATGTAGGAAACTTACGTATGTCATAAGCTTGATCTATGACATCACAAAATATTTTTTTTTTGTAATACCCACTTTTCCCCTCAAATATTTGGTATATATAATAAGTAATAATGGTATTTTTACTGTTCCATAAACACATAAGATCTTTAATGGTTTAGATTTGACCTAACAACGCAAAAAGCAATGGTTAAGATTGAACATTGCCCCTCCAAAATCGTTTGTCCAGACTTTGTGACTTAACTTTAACTTCTTTTATTTTCAGTACTTCTACAGTTGATCCATAAAATGTGATTTGAACTTCTATCATTTCGAGTACTACTAGGGTGGCTGGAGAGCAGGTACATAGGTTGGTATTGTGCCCACTATAGGAATATTGAATTTTTTCTACATAAATTAAATGCCGAGTAACGTGACAGTGAAGAAGAAGGTGATTGGTCGTCTCCTCCTCCTTCTTGCACAACCAACACCTATTGGCCATTTTCCTTCCTCGTTTCTGCAATCACTCAGTCGTCAAAATAGTCTATCCAACCGCTGTCCACATAAAGAAGCTAACTTTATGGGTACGAACTCTGCCAAATCAACTTCCAAGGAAGAGAGGCACTCCCACTGCCCCTAAGCACATTATAATAATTCTTAACCGAAAAAGGGCATCCTAAGAGCCCGTCCACCTCAAACCATCAGAAGCATCGGATGGAATAGTGCCGAATTCAGCCACTCAAAGAACACCTCCGCCTCCTCCAACTCCCAATCCCTAAGCCCTCTTCTAAACTTCGGATCCCACACCACACGACCTCCAACCCTCTTCCTATGATCCTCTATAGTCCCCTCTCTATCTCCCCCAATATGATACATCCCTAGATAAATATCCTCTAGAGAGCCTCCCTCACCCCATTTATCTTTCTAAAATCTGATATGATTCCCTCTCCCTATCCAGAATTAAGTATACTTGGAGAAAACATCCCACCCATGAGAAATACACTTCCACAATCCCACCCCATTAGTAGATTGCCCCTCCCTTGGGCCCCATCCAAACGGGTCGGCCCCATGACTAGCCATCGTCACTTTACTCCATAGCCTGCCCTCCTCCCTATTAAACCACCACAACCACTTTCCTAGTAAAGCCTTGTTGAAATGGGCTAAACTTCTCACCCCCGCCCACCCTCCTTCTGCGGCAAGCACGCCTCATCCCAACTCACGAGACTGTATTTGAATTGATCATCATGTCCTCTCCACAGGAAATTCCTCATCAACTTGTTGAGTCTTTTGCCAACTGAACCAGGCAAGGGGAGAACAAACATGAAATACGTCAGAAGACTCAATAAAACAATTATGATCAACGTTAACCTTTCCCCCTGGACAAATAACTATGCTTCTAACCTGCTAACCTCCTTTGGACCCTCCCAAGAAACGGATCCCACATCAAAGTGGGCTTGAACTTAGCCCCCAAGGGGAGGTCGAGATAAATTGTTAGAAGCGACCCGACCGTACACCCAAGTACTTCAGCTAAAAAACCCACGTTGTCGCCCCCATCGATGGCAAACATCTCGCTCTTTCTGACCCTGATGCGGAGCCCCGACACAACTTCAAAACACACCAGCATCAACCTCAACGTCCTCACCTCATCCACGGTCGCCCCAGAGAAAATAATAGTATCGTGTGCAAATAGAAGGTAGGATATCACGACGGGTTGGGAAACCCCACCCCCAATAGTGAAGCTAAAGACTAGGCCTCCCTGCACCGTACGACTCTTCATCCGGGAAAATGCCTCCTTAACCAGAATAAAGAGGAAGGGGGATAAAGAGTTTCCCCGCCTTAGACTCCGAGAACTCGAGAAGACCCCATTCACCAAAGCAGAGAAATTGACAATCGAGACACATCTTTTCATCCAGCGACACCACCGGTCCCCGGAACCCATCCTTCTTAGAAGATAGAAGATAAAATCCCTGTACACATGACATAGGCCTTCTCATTATCAAGCTTACAAATAATTCTCGGTATCCCACTTCCCAACCTAGACTCGATGCACTCATATGCCACCAATACTGCATCAAGAATCTGACGGTCCCCCACAAAAGCGCTTTGAGCATCGGACACAAGAGGATCAATCACCTTTTTAAGCCTAACCGATAAGACCTTAGAAATGAGCTTCTAAACACTACTAACAAGACTGATGGGTTTTAAGTCTCTCACATTCGTTGCTCCACCTTTCTTAGGCACCAAATTAACAAACCTAGCGTTCAGACTCATAAAAAAGTACCCCTTATCATAGAACTCAGAGAAAATTGCCATCACATCCTCCCTGAGAACCGTCCAGCAATGCTGAAAGAAGGCCATAGTGAACACATCAGGGTCGGGTGCCTTGTCCCCACACATAAACCTTAATGCCTGGACCACCTCATCCTCCGAGAACATCCTTTTCTACTGAATAACATCCTCCCCCAATATGCTAGCCACCGGAAGATCATCTAAGTGGGGACCTCCTGCCCCTTCTCCCATCACACTCCAGTAAGATAGGGGAGTGATCAGAAGTAACCCTTGGAAGACAGGACTAAGTTGCCCCTGTAAAATGCTCCTCCCACTCGTTAGAAAGAAGAAGACGATCAATCCGTGAAAAGGAAGGAATGTCCCTTAGACTCGACCATGTAAATAAACCTTCCTCCAAAGCAATTTCCACCAAATACAACTCATCGATGAAGTCAAATAAGTGACGCGTAAAAGCACTCAATCTCCCCCATCGCTCCTCTCACAAGGGAATCGAATAATGTTGAAATCACCCCCCGTACACAACGGAACGCCCCAAACAGTTTTGGCCCCCGCCAATTCCTCCCATAAATCATTGCAAACCAACTCCACAACTAGCCCATAAAATCACAAAAAACTTCAAGTAAAGCCATCCTCTAAATTCCTGAATAAACAAGAAACGGACCTAGATCCCACTAACATATCAATCTTCTACACAACTCTATCATCCCACATAATAACAATCCGTCCTGACGTCCCCTCATAATCAAGGCAACACCACTCAATACAAAGCCCTCCCCAGATAGACTGCACCAACTCCCTATCCAAAACACCCATCTTTGTCTCTTGTAAGCAGACAACATCTGGTGTCCACCGCGATAAGGCTCCACTAACTACACCTCTTTTCTTGGGATAATTCAGTCCCTGTACCTTCCATGAAATGATGCGTAGATTCATAAATTATAACTTAAAACACCCCCTTCTACAACCTCTACCCTTCCCCTCCGCCTTTCTTCTAAAACACGGAACAACGCAAAAACATCCTTCTCGTTCACTATATATGATACCCCTAGAAATTTACTAAAACCTCCAATCATAATACAAACCCAATCCTCCACCTCCCCCTATAGGTACTTCACGATACTACCACCCCCGGACACCTCCCCCTCCTTCTCTAATTCCTCAATATCAACCCAAAGTTTAGGGCACGAAAATCCCAAATTACACAACTTCTCCTGTCCACTCAAATATTCCCCCGAGGTGCTAGAAACATCCTGGACATCCGCTACCTACTCTAACTCTTCTAAACCCCTTTCCATAATCGTACACAGTGGGACACCACTATGAATGCCTGCACTGGGTGAGCATCCTGGATCACCACCCACAGAGGACCCATCACTGAACTCCCTCTGAACCTCTAACTTGCTAGCTCCGCAACCCTTCATAGTTCCACCAGTCTTCCACTTAACTGATCTAGTTTTAGCACTAATTCCCAGCAGCATAAAAGATTTAATAATTTTAAGACCAAGCATTGAATTGACCAAGTAAATATCCTTGTTACCACCATGAGAACGCACTGATTTCTTAGACTCGCTCTCCTGCCTTTGCGTCCCTTTACAACCACCTGACGAAAAATGGACTAAGTCTTCGACTTGCTCATTAGACGAGCTAGGAATGCACCTCCCATCATAAAACATGTGCCTTAGTTCCTCCCTATGAAACGAATAGGGGCCCACCATACTCACTCTTTCATCATCCACACAATTTACTTTGGCAAGAGACCCATCTTCACATGAATTTTTTTTAGCACAAGAGTTCACATGAAAAAACGCACTTGACTTTGCACACAAAGATGTGGTCTTGGTATCCCCATAATTACTCACATCTTTCAAATGGTTAATCACCCTAGGACCCGCTGACTTATAAAAATAAGTCTCTATCAGATACTGTTGCACTCAACCTAGGATGACAGACCTCCGTAGCAAGGATAAGCGTCGTATCCCCCTTTTTTTCCATCACGAGAGCTTTATTTCGCACACTTCTAGGAGAGTACGTCTCCTGCAGGCAAACGTCGGCCAACGCGAGCTCTGGTCTATATCCATCACTGTCAGACGTGACAACCCCATAGGTTGATGGCTCTACGGCTACCACTGGACAAGAACCTGCTACCAGAGTAGCTACCACCTCCTTATTCTTACCTGGAGTCCAAGCCACTATCTTAGGCGTAAAATCCTTGGCATAGGCCTCCTTCTTAGCTTTTCGTCCTCCACGAACGTTGCCATTGTCTCCGGGAATGGGAAGATACGAACCTCCAGTTTGACACATTAACTCCCTTCGACCAGACCTATCCGCCTCGGCACTACAAGACCTCACCTTAGGCACATCATAGTCACCACCATAATAGCAATCCCCCATGTCTTCAATCAAAATGGGTAAACGAAACACCCACCCACCAGCGTTAACGGTTACTGCTTTCGGGATAAAATGACTCCCTTTAATTAGGATTCTTACCCACCTAAGTTCTTCCCCCGTCTGTGTGACCTCATCCACCATAGAGAAACCCCAACATCTATCGCCAATGGACTAAAACACTTCCTCTCCCCAAAGGTGGAGAGGTAAACCCATTACCATGATCCAACGAGAACCTGGCTTCCGAACATTCTTAGGACTGTAGCCTAGAGGATGCCACCTATCAAGACACAGAGGCGATCCTAAGAATCACCATTTCTTCAAGCTAAAAATTATGGTAGCCTCAGCTTTCAAAGAGAAAGCAATACAGAAAGTATAGGGAGACAAAACAGGGTCATAGTCCCACCGATGGTCTCCTAATGCTCCTTGACCCATGCCTTCATTTTCTCAAGAGACGAGGGAACAATTCCAGCGTCGCCCACCCTACCCACCAACGCCCGCCTAAAGAACTTGACTCTAGACGTGCATGAGTCATCAGATATGCAGAAGTCTACATTACTAGAACCATCAACCTGAATAGAAATGGGAGAGAAAGGCTAGGGGTCCAACTTGGCATCTTGAAGATAAGATTTCTTCATCTTCATCAGTTTGATGGTGTTACCTCAAATTGTTTACAATTATTTGTCATATAAAAAAAAATTTATGACTTAAACTATATACGACTAAATACGACTAACATTTGGGAAAGGAATTTTTGCCATTTTGTAATTACGTACTTTGAAAATATTGCTCTTTTATGGTTACGTACTGTGGAAATCGGCATTCCCCAAATATATATATATATATATATATATATATATATACCGACACTATCATGCTACGACACGCACAAGCTATATTAGGTTTACAAAAAATAACAAAACGGTCAAAATATATATAAAGGTACTAAAAAAAGTAAAATAGCACGAAAAAAATTATAAAACATATATTAAAAAATAATAACAATATTACTACACACACTAGGGCAACCTTTGAAATGTAGCTAGGAATAGTCTTGGCTGGGGATTTGGGCTTGGGGATTTGTTACGAGACTAAATTTTGGCACATTTGACTGTAACATTGTCGTATTTCCCTTGATTTAATGCATTTGAAACAGCCAATGCTAATTGATCTACAAGATAACATACACGCACATCATACCAGGTTTTTTTCGAGAACTAGCAATTAAGGTGTGTCTATTTGGACAATGATTTTAACACTTTTGAGTGCTTATCATAAGTCGTCATTAAGTTCTTCAACACCAAAGATTGTATTGAAGAAAAGAAACAACGAAAAAACCTACTAAAATAATTTTTGAATATCTTAATTATTTGTAACTATTGGATGTAAGTAAAAGAACAATATTAAGTCTTCATTATAGATGCTAGGTGTAAACTCGCGCGATGCGTGGTAGCCGATTTGACGTTTGAGTTAAAAAAATATTCAACAACAATTGACTGGAAATTGGGACATAATTCTTTTATAGATTTCATAAAAAAATTGACTATTATAAGAAAAGATAAAACAACTTGAACAAAAAAAAGGATAAAATCTCACAATTAAAAACTATGTCAATATCAAATATATCTTCTTATAAATGATAGGACTCAAATTTATACGAGAAAATAATCAAAATGGTCATTCCATATTGAATCAAACTATCAAAATAATATGTCCTCATAGTTCAAACTAAAAAAAAGAAATTAAAAATAGATTCTACTCGCAAGAGAAATTTAAAATCCGCAACACAGTTTGCAAACTGATTTTCTTTTCCACTTTGAACCAGCTAGACGAAGCTTGCAAAAATTATTCACTACTTAAATATATACCTATGTGATATAGATAAATATATATGCTTAAAACGTAAAATCGACATTAAACATTTATAAATATATATATATATATATATATATATATATATATATATATATATATAATTTCCTTTTTAGATTTATTAAGATACACAATGTTCTTAAAACAGATAATGAACTTAGTTGAGTAATTTTTCTTGTTATATATTAGACATATTTTCAAACAGCATATAATGTTTTGGATTATGGATATCTTTGAATCTCCCTGGATGAAAATTGGAGTTAACATTAATGGTACTTCTGACAATATTAATGGTGGGTTATTTTCTTGTATCTAAGTACTATCTACTATGTCAAATACTTATCAAGACTCAAAGTTATGCTCTAAAAGTGATCTATTTGAAATTGTTTTAGATAGTTTTGAAGATCCCAAGCACAACCCAGTAGCAAAAATATTTAAGTGGTCCCTAATGATGTGCTGATTTTCTAATTTTCCAAGAACAACACTATTTTAGATAGTTTTTCTAAGCTTGATTGAACCTCGTGCTAGCTTTGTTGATGCTCTCTATATCAAAATTCTCTCCTTATGTGGTCTCTGCTGATGTGCTAATTTTTTTAATCTAAATAATTAGTGCTAACAGTGGAGGATTTAGGATTTATGCTTGAGCGCAAATGCGGGGGGGGGGGGGGGGGGGTCGGTTGCAGGAGCCGCCCTGGGGCGAATTTATTTTGGTTTAATTGGAATTTTATATAAATTATAACTTTAATTTCTACTTTCATTTTAGAAGAACTAAATGTTTAAATTTCTCTTTTACATTGACCAACACCTTTTTACAATACGATGGTTAACTTTTTGCGAGGCCAAGCCGACAATTGAGACTCTGAGAAACACTTTCATTTATTAATGTTTTTTTACCTCTATAGTTTATTATAATCTTTAATGGGTACTTTGTTTTTGTTTTTATTTTTTGCGTTAAAGCATTATGTGCTTTTACACGATGTGAAGTAGATGTATTTCTGGAATATGGTCATGCATACTTTTAATAACAGGTTACTTATTTGGGGTACATAAAAAGATGGGAAGATTAAACTCACATCAATGGAATGGTAAACTCAGTTTGTACCTTGGATTTACTATTGAAATAAATACATTAATGTTCTCCAATGTACGTCTTTCGTGCTCTAAATCACCTACAATATATAGTATTATTTATTGATTTGTAACATGACCGAACAAATTGAAAACATCGACGAGTACATATGTTTTAAAAATTGCAAAATTTCAAATGATTTGGAGTAGATGAAGTTTTGGATTATGTGCATACAGATTTTAAAAAAAAGGCGCTTTTGGTGAGATATTCTACGAGAGATTTTGAAGATTATTTAATAGATTTTCAGTAGAAATTTTCTTGCAATTGTTTCTTTATTTTTTCATTCTAGTTGTAGATATGTATGGCACGTTGGGATCATTTAGCTTCAAAAGGATGGGATTACTCAAGCCATGATTATTCAAAATGGTGAGGTTAATATTTATAAGCTATAGAGATATGGGGTTAAGATTAAGTTATTTGGTTATCTGTATATAGTTATCTGATTATGTTATTTCTTAATTTATGGTGTAAAAGATTTATGAGGTATAAAGATGCTTGGGAAGAGCTTAAACTGATCTTTGCCAAAAATGGTGAGAAATGTTGTTATGGTTGATTCGTTGAGGAGGAGAAAAAGAAAAAAACTAGTGATGTGGAAAAAAGATGACACTGGAAATTTATTTGCTCGTTTTTCAGTAGTGATGAACACAAGGTAATAATTTTCAATGTATGTTTTATGCTAATTTTTTTTTTCTTACGTTTTAGTAAATTAACTTGAAATATATCACTTTTTTGTTGCAAAAATTTGATAGTGCAACATATTCTTTTATTTTTCTTTGTAGAAAGAGATGATTGAGTTGCAAAAATGCTCGGAGGATTCTGATGACGCATCAATCTGTCAGAAAGGCCTTGGAAAGAGTTCGGTATACATGAGGGTCTTGGATGGCAGAACCAAAAGTTACAAACCAAGATTGTAGATTTAAAAATCCTACTCCAAGGGCTTAAGTCGAAGATGACTGCAATGAAGGCTTCCTTATTGCAGGAAAAAGATGCTGGAAGATATCCCTGAAGGATCTTTTGTCCCTTTTAATCAATTTGCATGATGACAGTGTTTATTTTATCAGTTTATTTGTGATGAGAACTAGTTTAAACTCATTTCTCAGTTATTTACTTTTGAGCTTCATTGTGACATGAACAATAACACATTTTATTTTTGGATATAATATAACGTCTTTTAATTATGTGTATTTACTTAATTTTCTTTTCATTTATTTCATTATCTAATATAATTTGTAAGGAAATATTTATTGCAGAAACACTATTATTATGAATGGTTTTTTTTGCAACCAAAGTAGTATCCCGTTGCAACCAAAAAAATACGTTGCAAAATATTTCAGCAAGAAATAATGATTATTAGCAAGGAATTTTATTTATCGCAAAATATCTTCTGCAACGAAATAAATGTTGCTGAAACCTATTGTCATAAAGGTGATTATTATTTGCAATTGAAGGCGTCTTTTTTTTTGCAACGAAGTCTTAGTGTTACGAAAGACTTTTATCAACGAAATATTAACATTTATAAATGAATTTTAATTCTCTCAAAATATCTTTTGCGTGGATTTATTAGTATCTTTTGCAACAAAATATTCATTGTAAAAGATTTTTGGTACAAATATGAGAAGTTTTTGCAACGAAAAAGCTTTTTCTTTTCCAACGAATTATTTCGTTGCAATATATTTTTAGTGACGATGACAAAATTTTCTTGCAAAAGATCTATAGCATGATGGCTAGTGTAAGGAACGTCGCAAGGAAAAAAAACGTTGCAAAAGGTATTTTGCAACAAAAGTAAACATTTTGCAACGATTTTTTTCCTTGATAAAGCCATAATTCTTGTAGTGGTATAACTTTGAGAAATAAAATGTGCTACGTAGATTGTTTTTGATTTAGTAGATATAAAACCTCGTGTAGAGCATTTTAGAGTATATAATAGATGTGAGGAACATTGTTATTGAAATTAATTGAAGGCTTTGCTGCGTTAACTTTATCAGAGGTGAAGTAGATCATGCTATAGAAGTAGTGTAGGGATAAAATGGTAATTTAATAATATTTCATAGATTAACAACTATAATTACATTTACACCCTTAGAATATGTTTCTACTGAAGTGTTTATGTTAACAATAGATTAACAATCTCTAGTGTTAAAGAACTCTTTTCCTACTAACACTATCATATTGGATACGATCAATAAAAAAAGCGAAAAAAATATTAAGGAATAACTTTTAAAAAAGGAAAATGTTATATACACCGGGTGTTAGCACCGGGTTAGTACCGATTGTGCTTTATTTGTTGGTACTAAAGTAAATTCAAATGCAAATCCAATTATATTATATTGTATTTTTTGTTTTGTGTGATTCTAGTCCTTCGGATATTGAAACATCGTAAAAGAAAATATAAATAAGACGAGAGAGATGTAACATTGAATTAAAGAAGCTGGCATAAAAACTGAATAAACATGAAAACCTGAAAACATAACAGGACACAATTTTGCCTGCCTAAAAAACATGCTACATGAACAAAATCTATTGTGTGAATTTGGGGTCCATTTGTGTCTTGCGCCAGCTTGGTATGAGTGAACTACTCAAACATGCAGACATAAAACTGATCACGTTATCTCCATCCTTAGTCTTTTGAATTTCTTGGAGACCTGGTGCTAAGTTTATACGGCCGCATGTTGGTTTGGTGCCAAGATGGTCTTGTTCTTGTTTGCAAGTTGGTTTAGTCTTCTTTTGTGTTGAGTCTTGACCTTCTCCTTCATCTTCTTCACCATAAGCAGCGTTGATGAGCAAGTAGAGTTCCAACCCAACAAATTCTGCAGGTGACTGTGTGAAAAATGGCTCCTCAATGATGGTGTCCGATGGTGCTGTTAACTTGATCACCATTACTTTTTCTGTCAACAGCTTCTTCGATCTTCTTTCTTCAATAAGCGACCTTGTTTACTCTTGTTCGCAGTACATCGTTTGTTTTTTTGACGTCTATCTTCTATCAGGTGTAGTAGACGCATATGTTTGCATGTGTGGTGTGCAATAAATACTAGAGTCCAACGTAGGTTCCTAGAAGTATACTCACTACTAGTTTAGTCACTGTAGGACTCGATTTGTTATACAAATGAAATACTTCACTCTAATCAATCCCCCAAAAAAACGGTGCACCAATTACTAATTTTCATATTTATCGTCTTTATCATTCTAGAAATAAGATTTTGTATTCCCTCTTACTTGTACTACAAGAAAATATAATTTTTATGAGCATCTTTAAAATTGACATTATGACAGTTTAAAAAAATTTGTTTCAAAAAATAAAATATATGTAATTTAATGGCAGTATTTTGATAAAGTGTCGAGTAATTAAAAAAAAATTGCCATGAGTTGTAAATGGTGTCACATAATAAAGTAATTTATATGACCCTTTTTAAATATATATTATATATAATTAATACTTTTATGACCATTTAAATTAAAATAGTCATCCATGTGCCATAAATTTTAGAGGGAGTACGGTTTATCATTTCATCCACCATTCCACTTTCAAGATCACCCCCGCTAAAATCATGAAATAGTTAGTCGGACATAGAATTTTAATAGTAATCAAGGTATCTGTCTCTCTCTCTCGATCGATCGATCACTCTGTCTCTCTCGATCGCCTCTCAATCCTAGGAAATCCGTTTCATTGAACAAGGTATATAGCTATTCCAAGAAACCCTTTTCTCTCCAATGAATGGTTGATATATGCTTTGGTGGTATGAATGATTGGACAACTATTTTGATACCATTTTCAACCGTTAAATCCTATCAAAAGTTAATTCTGCCAATGACAATTGTTAATCCCCTAGGATTAACTATTTTCATTGAACAACTACTTTGAATTTATCATTTTTTTGTAGCGTTATTATTTGATTTCATGTTTTTTCTTTCGTACTTAATGATTCGTGTTAGTTTTTTTCTTAGATTTATGGTATATGTTAATTTCTTGGAGGCTTTCATACACATATATCTTTATACACTCACAAATGCGCGCGCGCACACACACACAATGTATTCGATAAAATGTCTTGTGTATATGTTATCCGCATGTGCATCGCATTTTAAATGAATCGTATCATTTTTTATCTTGATTATGTTTCTAATTTTTAGCAGTTGCTGAAATAATAATAGTTGAACATTGTCAACACCAAGGTTCTAAAAAACGCGGGGCGTGATTGAGGCGTGGAGGCCAAGCCTTAAGCCTTAGAAGCCTAGGCAGGCCTAGGCGTGAAAAGGCGTGAAAAGGCATTTAGGCCTTTTTAATATATTTTAATATTTTTTAACCGTAATAAGGCTGTTAAAATACAAAAATTGCACATATCATAAAAATATGTCTAAATATATGCAAATTAAAATACTATTTGATTATTTTGGATGAGATAATGGTTCGGTTTGTAAACAAATTCTTTAAAAGGTGACATCGTTTCACTAAAGCATTGTTGTTTTTAGAAAAAAGTACGCCTTGCGTGAAAAGCGTAAGGCGAGGCGTTTCTCCCGAGCCTTAAGCCTAGGCGTGCCTAGGCGGAGCCGAGGCTGGTTTTTTTGAACAGTGGTCAACACAGATAAATTTAATTCTATCACATCAGAGTGAGCATTACCAAGATAACTTATCAGAAGGCTTGTGCCCCTGTATAAATCAGTACAATCGTTAGCACCAATAAAAGATATCGAATTGCCTGTATATTTCGGGCTTCAACTATAGCAACACTAATCAAAAGTAGAAGTAATACATCTCACTCAAGAGCCAATTTTTATTCAGCATGTATTATTTTCAAAACAAATTTTATATTTTATAGAAAAGTGGTTTAAAAGATGTATCAAATGCTTTTAGTTATTCGAATTAAAATGTAGTTATTAAATGTAAAATTCAATGGTGACTGAAGAAGATCAATACAAAGTTTCTCAAACTAATTCTTTGGCATTATGTTGTCCATTTACATAGTATATTACTGTTTGTAGTATCAAGCAAAGCAATATATGATTCAATAACAGGGTTATTGAATTACAGATTCCTTGTTTTACAACGATATTCGATCATTATACAACCCTTGGTTCTTATGTATCGGAATTTTTATTATATATGCCTTATGGTTGAATTTTTCTTTATATATATATACTAGCGGAATGCCCGTGCCTAAAGGCGTGACAAAAATTGCCCAAGTACATAGTTGCAAAACGGTAAAAATTTCATTCCCCAATAAAATAAAATATAATTTGAAAGAAAATGATCATAATCTCCTTTTGTTTAAAGGACTGTCCATCATTCTTAACAAATAGTCCAACAACACTCAAATAGTCCAAACTCATCAAACAAATTCACATATAATTTTGCTAAACTTATAAAAAAAAGCACATAGTACAACTCTAATAATTATAAATAGCTATATATTGGTAAAAAATAATATTAAGTATAATAATAAAGAAAAATATATAATTGCATCAAAATACCAAGTTAATCCCAATTTTAAACTACTGAAATTCGACCACACCTGTCCACATTAGAAAAAAATGTGATGAATTAATCCGCGAAAAAATAAATGTAAAAATGGATGGATATGTTATTCATCATATTATTCATAAAAATTATGAAAAAATACAAATACTTTGTAACATGGCAAGTGTAACACCTTGTAAATTCAAGGACCTTTAATTAAATAAAATATTTGCAGAAAAATAAATTATTTTATTTGGAGGAATTAAATCCACGATTATTGAACTTGTAAAATTCGAGGAATTTATTAATCTGACGAATTGAGGATTAAATATTTTGGACTATTTTATGTCACCTTTTGAGGCGTTAAAGTTGGAAGATATTATAAATTAATTCGTATGGCAATTTGGAGTGCACGGTTGAAACCAGATGGGTCAAAATAGTTGGAAATGTGTGGCCATATGAATATATTGGGTCTCGGGACTTAATTAGACATAATTGATCTCCAAATAAAGAGTTTGGGTCATTTTTAGGAGGTGACTAATAACCTTCACTTGTATTGTTGGGCAATAAGGAGTCTTTGGGAGGTTTTCTCCTCCCTTCGCTGGGTGGAGTGGGTGTTGTCCATGTCTGTGAGAGTTGTCCTGAAGTCATGGCACCCATTTAAGTGCTCGAAAGGTGCTAAAGAAATATGAAGAAGAGCTCCTCACTGTATATTTTGGACGATTTGGAGGGAGAGAAATGCGAGGTTCTTTGAACGTAAGGGAATGGATCCTTCAAGATTATGACACCTTTTGCTTGAGTTCGCTAATGATGTGGTGTAGAGAAAACCACAATAAATCTATCTTTGTTTTTTTGGACTTTTTCGAGGAGATAAATAGAGTTCAGTTATCTATTTAATTGGGGTGGGGGTCGTATGTCTTTGGACCCTATAGTTTCCTCTTTCTCTTTTTTTATTCGCCTGTGATGTATCTACACCTTATGTACAGGACCTGTCCCCTTGGCGGTTTCTTAACATAATCTTTTATTTATACAATAAATTAAAAAGATATATATATATATATATATTTATAATAAAGTAGGAAACTTAATAAGCTTGATCTATGACATCACAAAAAATATTTTTTTTGTAATACCCACTTTGCCCCGCAAATATTTGGTATATATAATAAGCAATAATGGTATTTTTACTTTTCCATAAACACATAAGATCTTTAACGGTTTAGATTTGACCCAACAATGCAAAAAGCAATGGTTAAGATTGAACATTGCCCCTCCAAAATCGTTTGTCCAGACTTTGTGACTTAACTTTAACTTCTTTTATTTTCAGTACTTCTACAGTTGATCCATTAAATGTGACTTCAAATTCTTTCATTTCGGGTACTGCTAGGGTGGCTGGGGAGCAGGTACATAGGTTGGTATTGTGCCCACTATAGGAATATTGAATTTTTTCGACATAAATTAAGTGCCGAGAAAAGTACTAAAAATGCCGGTAACAATTTTTGCGACACTTTTGGCGGTAGTTCCAGAAGTGCGGTAATAGCCAATGTGGTAAAAGAACAACGACATTTTAAAAAATACCGCGAAAAGTTAGCGGCACTTTTGGCGAAATATCCACAAGTGCGGTAGCCGCTGTGGTAAAAGAACAACGACATTTTAAAAAATGTCGCAAAAAGTAAGCGGCACTTTTGGAGGTATTTTCACAAGTGCAGCAGCCAATGTGGTAAAAGAACAACGACATTTTAAAAAATGCCGCAAAATGTTAGCGGCATTTTTAATCATTTATATTAATGTTGGTAATAACCTTTTAGCGGCATTAAAAAATATTGATAATAACCGCTTGGAACACCTATTAAATGTTTAACACACTTTTGGCGACAGTAAAAAAATGTTGAGAATGATAATAGCGGTATTAAACAAAATGTTGATATTATTTTACAATATATGACTAGGAACAAGTGCTAAAAAATTATTTATAAGAAGTATTGTATTTATGTGCAAATATATTACCATAACATTAAATTAAAAGGGCGGTAATCAAATTAAAATGTTATTAAATTAAAACCAAAAGCATTCATCGTAAATAAACATAATTGTGCTTGGAAACATTATCCATCCACAAAATAAAATGTATCACATGTCAAATTATAAAAAGTTGGGAAATATGAAGCGAAACAAAATTTTATATAATGTACAATCCTTCTTTATCAAAGTCAAACATCGTCTTCGACCTACAAATAAAAAATTCAACCGTTAGTCATTGATACTTATTCTTTAGTAATTTAAATAAAATATTAAAATTAAAAATTAGTACAATAACACTATGCCACGCTACAGTTGAATGATATACATCTTCAATTGTGGACTTGTTTTCATATGGTCTAGGCAATGGTTCATTTGATACAAATGTTTTTTCAATATATACTTACCAAAAGTCTTCACCCAGTGGCGTACCCCCTACTTTTGTTAAAGGTTTTTTACTCACAATGAATCCACGTGCCACGATCACTTTTTGAAGTCCAAAAGTAATAAGGTCAACAATTATTGGAAGTGCATTATTTGAGACCCTTTGTCATGGTTGATGGTGCTTCTTCTTCTTCTTTGATGGTTCTTTCCACAAATAAGATGAATATGTCATCAACATTATAAATCTGGAAAAAAATCGGTGAATTTTTATTTGTTTTTAAGACATCCCAAAATTTTTAAGACTACATACAACCAAATACCAACAACCCAATGTCAGGTATACATAATCTCGACAATGACCGTGTTTATTCGGTCCGAGGACTTCATAATATTTCTCTCCTTTATGACTAACTGAAACATTATAATTTGACGGAAGTTGATCTTCTTTTTGCCTCATTTTTTACTAAAATGAAATGATTCTTATTATATAAAACAAAAATTATAATCATTCATTTACAAAATCAAAATAGAATAAAGATCCCACTATCTCCCCACCACTAATTTTAAATGCTTCACATAATAATTTCATGCATAATTTTAACTTTCATAAACAATAAACTCATTTAATTGTTAATTTAATCCCGATTTGTGTATGATATATAGTATGCTTTTAATGATATGACACAATCTCCTACATGTTTTCTTTTTATAATGGTTGATATAGAGAATAAGAATTTTGATTAATAGGTAAAATGACGTCGTTGAGATTTTCAAAGAAAGAATGGAAGGAACAAGGATGATATTTTTATACCATTGATTCAGCGGAATCCTTATCGATGGTTGAGCCATCGCTCCTCTTGTGTGTTTTGATGTAAACATCAACCAATGAAACATTTTTCCCTTGATCAGCCTCCATCTGCATAAACCCAATGACTTGTAAGTCGTTATATATATAAGTTTGGTAACATAAAATAACATTCACAATCAAAATATATTATAAAACACCTTATGAGCAACATTCACACGACTCTTTCTTCCGAAAGTATGTGGTGTTCTTTGCTTCTTACGAGTTCGACAATTTCTTCGAATCGTTTTCTGTTACAAAAATATATTTATAATTTTTTCACTATGGTGGTTTAGGCATTAATGAAGAGGAGACATGTGAGGGACACCTTTCCTCTTGTGCAATTGCTTCTAGGGCTTTAATGTGGAGCGCACCCAATCTTGAATCTCCTCAGAGGACTTTGTGAAAGATAGAGAAAAATATTTTTCACTAAAACTCCCTTGTGGATCACTATATTCCTTTAAATACAGCCGATCAAATTCAGAAAATGGGATGGGAATAATCTTGTCCGTCTCATCTTTAGGCGTCTCCACTACTACAGATAAATGAAAAATTCATAAAATTCAAACATTGTAATTATTAATTCTAACAAATAAATTATATACATATATAAGGTGAGTTAAAAATAACCAATGAAATATACAATAACTGCAATTAAGTTCCTAAACTATGAATTGTTTTCTTTACCCATGCAGATGAACTAATTTGAACCTTATTGAGATATTTGACAGAATTTTTTACCGAGGCGTAAACCGTTTAAGGAGTACCAACAACACAATACAAAATGTATTGTGATATCATTAATTCCATCATCCTTGCGTTTTGTATAACAAATCTTTTATTGAAGACCACACAATGATTATTTATTGTAATGAATTCTTCTATGACAAAAGTCCCCAAGTGAACCAAAATGTGTGAAAGGAAAAAATAATACGAAACCAAAAAGACAAAATAAAAGGAAGAGGGGAGTAAAAGTGCACTTCCAAGCAACTATATCTAGTAGAATGCTAGCGCATACCACTATAGTTTTCAATACTTTATTACATTCCTTGTTTTAGGTAAATCCAATTCAAATAAATATATAAATAATAAGTATATGTTGGGTGGGTGAGTCGTAGGGTGGGGGATTACATTTTTGCAGCACTGAAAGTAGCATATCTCCTGTTTGGATCACCCTGCCTAACATAGCCATTCATTTCTTTGATAAAAACTCCCTATTTTCTTTTGCCCAAGTTGTAGGCAAACCTCTCAAGCTTGACAGTTAATAACCCCATCATTCCTGCCTCCAGCTTCACTGATCTTGGTCCTGAAGACAATCAGCCTGATATGGATAATGCGTTGAATCAAGTGTTAGGCACAAATGTTTAACAGGAGGAACATAAGACTTTTGTAAGTTCCAAATTGCAGGATATGATTCTTTTGATAAACAATCAAGTTCAAAATCAAGGTTAAATAATTCACTTTGCAGTTGATAGAGACATAAATAGATCAACTGACGCCCCTCCGAAGAAGATTGTGCAACAGTTTGATATAATCAAAAGATGAGATTTATCAGGCAATGAAGTTATGGTGCTAGACTATGCGATGCTCTCCCCACAAGGGTCTATTCTAGATTACAAAAAGAAAAAATGCATCAAAATTTTCTCAATGTCTGATTCTGATGATGTAGACAGTGGCCATATTCTGCTTGAATAGATAAAATTATTCTCTATAAATTTAGGCAAGAAGGTAGATAGTGATAAGGAGAGAAGAGGAAAACAAAAGAAGGTATTTTTTTCAATCTCCTCTAAATTTTCAAATTCCTTTTCAGGGAAAAGCAACAAGACTTTTTCCAAGAAAACTGATCCTCTCTTTAATAGAATCACTAGATCCTCCAGTAAAGCCCTCAAGTAATCTGCATTTTTCACCTCTCAATGATAGATTTTTTATGCTGGAATGCTAAAGGATTGTCAAACAATCTATAATACCCCGTATTTTTATTGCTTTTAAATTTAGGGAATTATTAAATTTACTTGAGATGAATTAATTTAATATTACTCCGGAAGTTGGTTTTAAATATTTACTAGCGTGATATGAGTTAGTAATTATTATAAATTTGTTGAATATTACTAGATGCGTATAGTAATATATAAGATTGATTTTGTTAAAATTGTCACATGTGAATAAAATGGAAATTAAGGAAATTTAAGTCGGGATGTGCCTGTATCGTGTCAGGACTAAATAATTATGATTATTAAAAGTAAATAAATTATAAATTGCCCGTATGATCATTTCGAATGCTCCAAAGTGTCCGCAAGGGTTGAGATAGTCAAAATAAAGTACCCGGGGGTTTAGTTTGGGTCTCGGGGTGTTTTTAAGTCTAATTAACATCCCGGGAGAGCGTTTTAGACATTTTGTATTTTTGGCCATGGAAACCCACGAATTTTCTAAGGTTATTTCAGATGGTAGGGGTTGTCTTCTAGGGTTATCTTAACCAAAAACAATAGAGGACCATTGGAGAGGTTGAGGAGAAGATTTCCAAGGAGTTCTAGGCCAAGAACTCCACCATTTGCACCGCCGTCACCGCCAAATTGTAGATCGCGCGACCAGGATCACAACCACACCAATTTCTTCCACAAATTAGAAACAAAGATTTCCCAGGAAAGTATCTACCTTGCTCTATTCTTAGTTAATGCCTTAATTATGTTAGTCTAGGGTTGTTTAGAACTTGTTTCATGAGAGAAAGTGTAGTTTGGAGAGTAGAATTCACATGCTATTGAAGAAATAATCATATTTTGTACATCTAATTTGCATGTAGAGGATAAACCACGAATTAGTATGGATTTGGAAGTAAGAAATATGGAAAATAATTGAAAGAATTGAAAGAAAAAGAGAAATTATGGTTCTTGAAGTCGAGACAAATTTTACCCCATTATATTGTTTTAATTGATGAATTGAAACATATTTTACGCGGAGAATCGTGTATTTAAGTGTATGGTACTGGTAATAACTTTTTTTCGGAGTTTGGGAATCAAAAATGAATTTTTGGTTATGGTTGGAGAGGCAAACCCGTAACTGCATAAATGAAGTTTTCGCCCTAACTGATTGATCGATCGACCGACCCAAGAGTATTGATCGATCGATCGACCCCCTTTCCTCGATCGATCGACCCCACCTGGTAAACTGTACATTCCTCTTATAATGTTTTATTCCGATTAAAATGCGTAGTAACCCTTAAGTATTATTTTTAGAACATTTTGGGATATAAATAGGACCAATAGGGTTTTAGTAAACCCCAATAAGTGGGAATTTAATGTAAAATGAAATAAAGGGTTAACGGGGAGTGATTTTCCCATCAGGGATTAAGCGAACGTTTAAATAAAAGATTGAGACTCGTAAGAGAGTTAGGCCAGAAAATAAGTGAGTGTATGTTTACTGAAATTTTACTTACGATACTTCAAGAGAGGGGGAGTGTGTATGAAGTGAAATATAAATGAGAATAGAAATATAGCAAGTTCTTTATGCAAAACAATCAAGTAAAATGCACTAAGGACGGATAAATTAAATTTTGGGTCGTGGACGTACCTAACCTAGAAATATGAGTATATATATATATATATATATGACTGTGCGGTTGTGCATATATTATATATGTGTAAAAATCGTACCCGAGCTACTTCCTATCACGGGGGTTTCTGCGCCGGGACAGGCTTATCTCGATTGGACCTTTATGGGGGATAACGACTTGTACCCTAGAAGATAGTATCCTTGATTACAGGCTATCTGAGTGATAGTCAGATGGTCCTAAGAGACGTGAGGGTATGTGATGACCTCTTAGGACCGGGAACTATGCTTCGCCTCCATTTGTATGTGTTTTGTGTTAATACTGTTCGAGAGTGATTCCGAACTAGTATTTCCCTTAGTATGAGTGATACGGGGACTTGATAGCAGAGTATGCCAGCACCATAGATTTTATGTGGGGTGCCGTTAGTGCATATATTATATGTGAGACTAATATATATACCTCTATTTACATGGGAACTTTCTATTGTGCGTATAAGTAATTAAGAAATGAATAAATGTTTCAACTCTCTTAAATGTTCGGGAACTTCATAATGGTACTGAATTGTTTTAAATAGCGTAAGGAATTTTGAAGACATTTGCTTTCTAAACTAAATATTATCACCCTGTTATTTCGCGAGATAAAACTTTATGGAAGTGAGATAGACTTATGATGTTTAGTAGTACGATAGACGTGCACACTAGATGAGAGGTGAGAATTCTGAAGAGAGTGTCGCATACTAGCATGGTTGTTGCATTAGCCGGTAAGCATTTTAAATACTTGCTAAACTAAATTTTAAAACTGTTTTACAATCGAGCTCTGACCCGTTTCCTATTATCTCCTCTCTTGTATATATATATATATATATATATATATATATATATATATATATATATATATATATATATATATATATATATATATATATATATATATATATGTATATATTACAGGTGCCCAACCACAGTGGCGTCATTCTTAGGTTCTTTGGATTGGACGTGCTGCAGCTTATGTGGGAGTTGTAGGTCATTGCTTAGACGACCTCGTTGTTGATTCCACTCCTATTCCAGCTCTAATTACTTTGAGCATGTTTCACCCGTTTCCTTATTTAGTTGGATTGGTTAGAGATTATGTTCATTCATCTTTAGTATTTTACTCGTTGGGATTTATTTACTGTCAGGATGGTTTTTTTTCTTTATGGTTCCAAAGTTGGTATTTGTTTTCCGAATGGTTAAATTATTTAGGGTTCATTTCCAGTCTTTTTAAATTGTGTTATTCATAAACTGTTAATTATTAAGGGTTTTATAATTTGGTTAAATGAAATGGAAATAATGTTTTGATGATTTTGACACTTAGCTTAATTATTTAGGGTGTTAAATTGGAAAGTTTATTTTTTCGACAGTGATGCTAAGAATGAACCAACCGTTCACCTTGATTATAATTTAATAAAGGACTGATCACCCGGTATTTAATTTATTCGGGGTGTCACATAATCCTAATTATAGAAGACTTGAAAGCCCGATGAAAGGATATAAAATTCCTCTTTTAGCAGTTCTTGAACCTATGGCCAATAATAAGAAGTTAAGACAGTATCAAACTTAAGGTGCTATGTGATTATGGCTACAACAACATCTCTAATAAGATATGGGTATTAAAAAGAATTTGATTTATCTCTGAATTTCATTAGAGATGAAGACAGTATCAAACTTAAGGTGCTATGTGATGTTTATGACTCTCTTATTCATCTGATCATATGAGATTTTAATGTTATCTCTACTGATGCTGAAAAATGTGGTGGTATTATGCTAGATTACATGGCATGATTTCAACCAAATGATCTCTAGAAATTCCCTCTTTGGCATGGTCTACTCCGGCTCTAAATTTACATGGTGGAATAGTAGGATTGGTCTTGAGTCAATATTTAAAAGATTGGACAGAGTCCTTTGTATTACTCATCCTAACAGGACCTGTTCAGATCTAAAGTCTAATGGATGAAATTATATCTAAGACAAATTGAATAGTTATATTAAACTACGACTAAGATAAGTTCCATTTATGCAACATTGGTACAACCAATGACATGACGTTATTTGTTAAAATCGATGAAGATAAACTATCCGGCCTTACTATGTCATCTGATGAAATAAATTATAATCAATTTGGGCAGAGGTCCTACATTTGTTCAGCTGAGTACATATATTAACGATCGACACATCACACAAGTGCGAGCCATCGATGTTTTCGGAAAATTGAACACTATCAGTTCATTTGGCAGGTGTATACCAATGACACATTCAAACAGTGCAATGCCAATACTGCATTAAACATCTATCGGGTTCGACTTCAAAATCAAACTCTAAATATTTATTTGGGGTTTATCTTCAATCACCTCAGTAAAATAGCATCCTAACTAAGTCTACCCCTAACACACTACATACGTAGCGGGGACGTACCAAGTACCCATAGCCTTTCATACACCATATTGATCTACATTCCAAGTAACAGTGCCATGGTATCAGAGTCTATTGTTTGTTTTCTACACCAATGAAGTCATGTGCTATACACAGTTAATGTAACATTTGGCCTATCCACCAAATAAACTTTTTGAGCAATTTTATATAACAGGAGTAATCGAACATTGAAAATTAGTAATATAAAATGGATAGGTAGAGGAGCAATTGCTCTCTTACCCTTTGATAGTTTTCAAAATTTGTAACATGAAATGGAATGTTTTGAAAGAAAATGGGGTAACTTTAAAAAACTATAACATGTTGCCTCACTTAATTTTGGATAAAATGTTAATATTAACTTTGCTAACCTTAACCAAAAATTATGCTCCTACCCCTACCAAAGTCGGAGTTCATGTCTTTCCAAGAGCTTTAACACTATATTCATCACTAGCTTCGCTAATCGCCAACCCCAAAAGCAAGTACCAGAAATGAACTAGCCAGCATCTTAAGGAAGATAAACACAAAAAAAGCTAGGGGGATGCAGTAAAATATTATTAGTCCCACAAAAGATGTCATTTACTTTTGCAATTTTTTTTATTTAAGATGTGTTTAGGAGCTTCAATTACATGATTTAGAATCGGAATTGGAGCAAAGTTTGGTCAAATTTAAAATTAATTTTGTTCCAATTCCAATTCTTAATGAACCTTGGAACTGTAGTTTTCAATCACACCCTTATGATACCTTATCGCAATTCCAATCATATGACCATCTGAATTGGTAACATCACTGCCACTACCACTCGAATGCACCAGAGCTGTAGTTTCAATCATTGCTGGAAATTGAAGTGACCCTGACCATAGTCGTAATTTCAACTTCTGAATCATAAAAGTAAGATACTTTTCTCTTCACACCATTAGATCCAGATGCACGAGAATTTCCTCCAGTATCCATTACCCTATTATGTTCAACCTAAATTTAAGATGAAATAAAAATAAGTAAAAAAAAATTAATAATTAAAAGAGAAAGGTTTAAGTTTTACATCGTGTTGATTCGTCTATTTGACAATAGTCATGTGATATTGAACAAAAATTATTGTAGAGATTAAGCTTCTATTGAGCAGATGTAATTGCACCTAGAATAGCCTGGCGATTCTCCCTACTTTTGACATTTAAAGCACTGCCAAATTCATCTCCCAACATCTTAGTGAAATGAGAGATTTGATCACGTGGATGCATAATAAGGGAAATCATGTTGGTTCTATTACCTCTAGAAACTTCGAGTGCCTTGATGAGTTTCTTGATTTTTAATATTTCAATGTTCTTGTCGATTTCATGATCATGTGCCACCGTAAGGCAACAAAATGTGCCGAAACAGTAACGAAATTACCTGCAATCATACCATCATAAAATCAGCCCACACTTTGAACCTAAATAGGCAAAAGGCAATTAGCTAAAGAAGCAAACCGAGGACAATGATATAAATACTATTAATTACAAGAAATTATATTGGCTTTCTTACTTGTTGTCCAAGATAGGGCCAACTTGTTTTTACAATTTGATAATCTTAACCAGTCGAATCCAATGATGCTTTAGCAATTAACTTGTAGGATCAGTCAAAGACTAGTATTTCATAACATTTGAATGAAATAAGAAATAGAAATAATCCAATAAAGGGCAAGACCCAAATTTTAAAATTGAATGACACCTAGAACAGACTGATAAGATCGATTCTTTGTTAGCAAAAAAAAGGAGCACAACCGAGCTTATTCATTACTGAAACCAACCATTTTAAAGGCTTAACTGACAAAAAAATGATGGATGACAGAGAAATTGGTGGTTGTAATCCTCGAGATAGATCTGTAACTATAGGGAATTTCTGAACTCCTGTGACAGGTCGTAGGGTTGCGCTTTATAAGCATCCTTACCTGATAGTGGCCCTTGCATAACCTTGCTGAAACACTTTATGAAATTGCCTTTAGATATCCTTAAGGACATACTAGAAGCAGAGTTCATGGCATTGCATAACAACTTAATCAAGTCTCAGAAGCATTTTAAGAGGTGAACCAAACATAAGGGTCAAAGCTAAATTCGTTTTTATTTGAGGTCTAACAGGGTACGATTTACTTTGGGACTACTATGGTATAATTTGCAAAATGGAAATTTCTAAGAAATTTGTCAGTCTCAAGAGTAGTATCTTTGGACTTGCTCTTCTTTATCCCATTATGCTTCTTTAATAGAAATGTATATACATCATCTTCTTGAGATGATATATTTTTGGCCCCATATTAAACATGTTATCGTGTTTTTTAAAGTAATGATATCATGTGTAAAATATACCTTAAATTTTGTGTCTCTGTCTTTTTTTTCATAAGTAATGTTATCACGTGTTAAATATACCTCATACTATAACCAAAATCTTTGAAAATTAGTATAATTTCTAAACCTTACAAATTGAGGAGTTCATATCATTCATCATATAAGCGTGTGAAAATGTAAAGTTGCATTGAGCTTCAATGGAACTTTGAGAATGAGCAATAGATATACACCACATAAATACACACACACAAAGTACGTACACACATCACAGAAGATAGGGGAAGTTACCTCAGATTAGAGAGAGACGTGAGTGAGGTGGTTCCCCCAGTTAGGTAACTTCTCGAGCTTATCACAATCATATATTATCAGTTCTTCAATACATGGAGGCCATGTTTTCTCTTTTTTTGCTTTGGATACAAGATGGGTCAATGACTGACTCTTAAATGTTTCATATTTATAAGATTCTGACACAAAGATTCTTCTTGCCAAAAAATGACTCAGTTCATCACAGTATTCAATAACTAAACGTTCAAGTGATGCCAAAGATTGTACAACCCTTCACGTAGGTTAATAAGCCTAGTGATACCTGAAATCTCCAAGGTTTTTACTGATGAGGTGACACTAACCATACTTATCAGCACCACCTCGCAACATTGTTGTATTTTTAACACCATTGGAGATGGAATCCTTAGAAGTATTACCTTGACCAATTTGGGGCAATTATGTAGACTAAGCTCGTGAAGGCGAGGAAAAAATCCTCTAACACTTCCATCAACATCTGTTAAACAAGTAAGCCATTCCCCCCAACCTTCATGTTCTCAAACCTGACAATCTCAAGTGACGAGAAAAAAAGAACCTGAGAAGGACGAGCTCCATACAACTCAACACCAATGTTTTTTTACCCCGGACATATTTTGAATACACAACTCCCTGAGTGAGAGTAGCTGGCTAACTGGCGGTAAATGCGTACATCATTCACTGTGACCAAGTGTTAGGTGCGTTATATTAGAGAATGAAGGATCCCCAACCCAACTAGTAAACTATATGCCTCCATAGAAGTCAATTTCGAGATCGGTCAAGCTTGTATGTGGTTTTAGTGCTTCAAGTACTTCATTCCCAAGAAATTCTCTTAGAGAACCATTGAATTCACTACTCCATATCGACATTAATTCTTTAAAGCCTTTCTTACAGGATAGATTAGCCTCCCTTACATCTTATACATTCTTCACATGATGCAACCCTATAATGGAAAATTTTCCTCTGAGATTAGATATCCCCCTCAACTCGGTTAGTTTCAACATCTTACTCTTATCAAGAACAATCATCGGCAATGTTTGCAGACTACTCAACATACCAATCCCTGAGGACATCTCTTGTAATTCTTTGGTATCGGAGACATCAAGATGTAGCAAATTAAATAGATTACCAATTTTTTCAGGTAACTTACTTAGTTTTCTGCAACTCCGTAACAATAACGTCTCTGATTTATAAAGATCACTCACATACTCAGATAACTGTTTGATGAGAGTCTTCGATAAATTAAGATACTGAAGGTGTATTAAATCACCAATAGAATTTGGTAGCTCATTTATGCAATAACCACTCAAATTTAACACTCTTAAGCACCGTAGATTCGGTAACAATTCATGGAGAACCTTATTGCTCTAATGGAATTCTTCTCGATATGTCGAATTATCAATTGGTAGTGTCAAAAAAGTGCTCGATATGTCCAAAGTACATAATTACAAACCGACAAAAAATTCATTCCCCAATAAAATAAAGTGCAATTTAAATGAAAATGGTCATAATCTCCTTTTGTTTAAAGAACTACCCATCATGCATAACAAATAGTCCAACGACATTCAAATAGACTATAAACTCGTCAACAAATTCGCATATATTTTTGTAAAATCTATAAAAAAAAACACTTAGTACAACTCTACTAATTATAAATAGCTATATATTGGTAAAAAAAAATATTAAGTAGAATAATAAAGAAAAATATGTTATTGCATCAAAATACTAAGTTAATCTCAATTTTAAAATATTGAATTTCGACCACACAAATCCACATTAGAAAAAATTGTGATCAATTAATCAACCAAAAAATAAATGTAAAAATGGAAGGATGTGTTATTCATCATATTATTCATAAAAATTACGAAAAAATACAAATACTTAACAACATGGCAAGTGTAACACACCGTAAATTGAAGGACCTTTAATTAAAAAAAATATTAGGAGAAAAAGAATTTATTTTATCTGGAGGAATTAAATCCATGATTATTGAACTTATAAATTTGAGGAATTTATTAATTTGGAGAATTGAGGATTAAATATTTTGGACTATTTTATGTCGCCTTTTTGAGGCCTTAAAGTTGGAAGATATTATAAATTAATTCGTATGTCAATTTGGATTGTACAATTGAATTCAGATGGGTCAAAATAGTTGGAAATGAGTGGTCGTATGTATATATTGGGTCTCTAGACATTGATCTCCAAATAAAGAGTTTGGGCCATTTTTAGTAGGCGACTAATAAACTTCACTTATATTGTTGGGCAATAAGGGGTCTTTAGGAGGTTTTCTTCTCCCTTTGCTGGATGGAGTGGGTGTTGTCCAAGTCAGTGAGAGCTGTCCTGAAGTCATGGCACCCACTGTATATTTGGCGGTTTCTTAATGTATTTGGAGAAGAGTTCCTCACTGTACATTTGGCGGTTTCTTAATATAATCTTTTATTTATAAAAAATATTAAAAATAAAAAATATATATATATATATATATATATATATATATATATATATATATATATATATATATATATATATATATATATATAAGGAGTAGAATTTTGTTTACTATTCCATAAATCATAAGATAGTTAGAGATCCTTATTGAGCCAACAAGGCAAGAAACTAAGGGTTTAGATCAAAGCTCACATAATAATACTTTTACCCCCGTGTATATTTCGACTTTAATTTGAATTTTCAATACACTTTTTGATTTTTCACGGATCTTCTAACAAAACACCACTGGTCATTATGTACTATTTCTCTTCTTTATCCATGATAACCTTTCATTAGACATCCAACGGTTCAAGGACAGATCTTTTTCCAACCCTTTGTTTCAAAAGTAAGCTTACTTTGTAGGTCTCTTCTTCTCCCAGACACATCTACGTCCCATTTATATACCTGCCCCAAACCCTTGATATACCTAACCACTCATTCCATTTTCACTTTAATTTGAAAACGTTGCATTTACGAACACTCTCTTTATTTCCCTTTCTCAAATCAGAACTCTCTCTCACACACCAAAATAGGAAGGGGATGGTTGAGATCAAAGTTTCGCAAGCTTCTCTGATAAGTTTCGCATATTTATCGAAGTAGGAAAGGGATGCTTATTATCAAAATTAAAAGGAGCCAGTAACAATGTGTGGTTGTTTACATAATCTCAAATACACGGGTCCAAGGACCACCTCAACTCCTCACAAACAGTCCATCTCACCGGCGCTCGAGCTTTCAAATCGGAAAGTATCGCTTGTGATCCGTTCAGTGGAGGCCCCTACACCGGCGTCGCGGACGGTCAGATTCTCAAGTTGCAACCAGATGCCCACAGTTTGGTTAATTTTTCCCTCAGTTCTTCTCAAAGGTACATCCACTTTTTTCACCCTTTTCTTTTCCTAGAATCAAAAAAATTAATATTGAGGACATCCCCTTTTTTCACACTTTTTTGACCATTTTCATTTCCTACATCCACTTTGTATTCATCGTTGACATACTTTCTTTGATTTCATGAAACTGGATACATGTTTTGTTTTGTTTCTTATTTTTTATAAATATCTAACGGTTTTTCCCTTTTGATTTTCAGGTAAACTCTTTATCGTGTAGGTAATGGTTTGTGCCGGGGGTTTTGTTTTGTTTGGGGACGGGGTTTGGTAAATGATTTGGGTTATGATTCGATCATTGGTATGTTCGAGGTTGCTATTTACTTTGTTGTATACATGTCTTAAAATCAGTGTAAAGATGTCTTAAAATCAGTGTAAATATGTTAGGTAATTTAGTCTGTTAGCAAACTAGTGTTGCATAAAGGAGATTAAATTAAACCCAATTGTAATCGACAAGAATTGGTATCATAGCAGTAAGTTAAGATTGCACAAACGATGGAAACTTGATGGCAAGCGATAGAGTCAGGGTTTGCATAAATACACCAAACATAAGATGTAATGGATCACAAATTGGAACAAATACGAACAGAATTTAAGAGTGATATGAATTCAGCCATGGATACAACAAAAATGCATCAAACAATATTTTCTATATATAACAGCTATATATATATATATATATATATATATATACCTGTATTGCCTCCCACAAATCATTCTTCAATTTGATTGGCACTTTAGGCCAACTTGGATAAGTTATCGGCACAAAGCACTTCACCATCAAACCCCCATAACTTGATAATTCTTTTTTGCTAGTACTTATTGGTTGACCAAGATCATTATATAAAATTCTTATACGTTCCTCACTGCTCTTTATTTTAGTCAATCGCTTTAGCTTCGCCGCACGTCTGCCTTTACTACTATATTGTGAAGGTTTCTCCACGAGTTCGAGATCAATGTCTTCCATTTCAAGTTAAAGCAATCGAACTGTTGAAACACAAAAAAGAGCATTAATATAGATTTCAGCAATACAAGTCGTAACTACTCAAACAATACAATTATTGAAATGTACCACAAATTAAAATTCACCATTTTATTCTATGTTAATTAAAATGTACAAGAGCACAATTGCCAAAATATTAAGCCGAAAATAATAATCCATAGTCTTAAGCAAATGTCACATAGCCCATATTCCATACATTCAATTTCCAACAATCAACTGTAGTAGGTTCCACACAAAAAACTAAAAAGTTGGACAACTTCACCAAACAAGCTTACATTTTAAGAACCTATAACTAATAATAAAGAACAATTCAAACATTAAGCATCATAACATCGTCTAACATAATTATGTTGGCGTATTGTCTATCCATGTCCCCTCACAATCTTCACGCATCTAAGTTTCGGAAGATTCCTCAACCACGTCGAAGGATTCAATAGTTGGCAAAACTGTAGTGCAAATATCATCCCCGAGACATCCTTCATTGAGATCATCTTCATCATATTTATCATAGTAATCCCTTTGAGGAGTTGACAATACAATTTAATATTTAGGATTCATTTGGTCCGGAACATAGAAAACTTGTTTCGCTTGAGAAGCTAAGATGAAAGAATCGGATTTATGACCAACTCTATCAAGATCGACGGATGTAAAACCAAGCTCGTCTATGTTAATTCCGTTTTTGCTGTCAACCCAATCACACTTGAATAAAGGAATCTGAATTGAAAAATAGTCAAGTATCCATATCTCCCTTATGACACCGTAGAAAATCATATCGGTACGAACAGGATTGTTGTCCTTTGCACTAGCTATCTGCAACGTCTTTGCAACTAGGCTCACTCCACTGTTTTGGGTTACTCGTGCATCATTGCGATCCTTTGTTAGGTAACGAACACCGTTAATGACATATCCGTGAACTTTGATGACGTCTCGACGAGGTCCACGAGCAATCCATTTTAAGTCATCTGAGATATTGTTGTTTGGGAGTTCTTCTTCGAGAGCAACCTATTAATATAAGAATTTTAGTTACTTACAAAACAAAATTCAAACATATTAAAGTAAGGGGATATTTCGTCTTTATTCCCACTTTAGTTTTTAATATTAGACCTCACCAACTATTTAGTTTTACTTTACACTCTACCACTATTTTCCAGTGGTTGGTATTAGAATTCGAAATTGTTTTTCACTAAGATTTGCAACTAATAAATAAAAAAACAATGGCATTGTTTAAAAGAAAACTAAAAAATGGGTAAAGTCTTATGAAAATTAAAGTGGTGGTTAAGTCAACATGTCCCTAAATCATACCCTTTTACTTAACCAATGGATAAACGTGCGGTTGTGCTCTTCTTCAAGCCACTTCTTATTTTTCCCTTTTCGAGGATGGGTTTCTTTCAAGCACTGTTCATGCTCCCTAACAAAGTATTAATGAGTAACGCAACATTAGTTATTAATATATGAGATAAGTATGTGAGGAACTAACTTCATATTAATGGGAAGTTAGGAAAGTCATACTCTATATAAGGTTGAACATCATTCGTGTTATGTAACACATGAAGATGTGCCTGCTCCAAGGACATGCGATCAACTTCAACGACATCTGAACCTCCTATCGGTTTATCATCATCCTTCCTCGCCGGAATTCCAATTGAATCTAATTCCGATAAGAACTCGGAACAAAACTCAATAGCTTCTTCTGCTATGTAACATTGAGCAATACAATCTTCTGGGCGATTACGATTTCTCACATAACCCTTTAATACTTTCATGTACCTAACACATGAAAAAGAAAACTAAATCGATACACTTATTTACTTATATTAATACATGATAGTAAAATAAATTGACCTAACCTTTCAATTGGCTACATCCATCGAAAGAAAACAGGACCGCAAAGTTCGACCTCCCTCACAAGATGCACCATTAAATGCACCATAATGTTAAAGAAGGATGGTGGAAAGTATTTTTCCAGCAAACACAATGTGATCACAATTTCATTCTGAATTTCTTTTAGTTTTTGCAAATCCACTACTTTGGCACAAAGGGCATTGAAGAAAAAACATACTCTCATGATCGCATATCTCACATGTTTTGGCAATACCGATCGAATTGGAATTGGAAGAAGTTGTTGCATTAGAATATGGCAATCATGAGACTTCAAGCCATACAATTTCAAATCTTCCATAGAGACATGGCTTCTAAAATTAGAAGAGTACCCATTCGGGACCTTAAGGTCATGCAAAGTTTGGCAGAACATTTTTTTTTCCTCTCTCGATAACGTATAACATGCTGGCGGTAGGTATGTCCTTTTTTCATTAACCTGCGGTGCTAACTCACTTCTTAAGCCCATTTTTTCAAGGTCGAGTCGACACTTCACCCCGTCTTTCGTTTTTCCTGGAATATTAAGCAAGGTTCCAATGATACTATCACAGACATTCTTTTCAATGCGCATGACATCTAAGTTATGTCGAATAGGCAAATCCTTCCAATAAGGAAGTTCAAAAAATATCGATTTCTTCTTCCAAAAATTTTCAACCCTATTGTTACTAGGACCGCCTTTTTCAACCCCATTACCTACCCTCCTCGGTCTCTTATGCTTTAATGATTTCTTCAAATTAACCGCCCTCACCTTTTTTGCCTTCTTTCCCCATGCAACCTTAAGTCTCCCAACTTTTATCAATATTTGTTCACCGCTTAAAGGTTCAGGGGAGGCTTGGAACTCTTGCTCACCGTTAAAAGCCTTTTTCTGGCTTCGAAATGGATGGTTTTGTGGAAGGTATCTCCTATGTCCCATATAAACGCACTTGCCACAATGTTGTAATCTGATGGAATACGTTTTTTCACTACATATTGGACAAGCATTATAGCCTTGAACAACACTTCCAGATAAATATCCATACGCTGGAAAATCATTAATTGTCCACAACTGTATTGCCCTCAAAGTAAAAGATTCTTGTCGAAAGGCGTCGTAGGCTTTAACTCCTTCATGCCACAATGTATTCAGATCTTCTATTAACGGAGCCAAATAAACATCTATATTATTCCCCGGTTGTTTTGGACCCGATATCAACGTAGTCAACATTGTAAACTTTCTTTTCATACACAATTCCGGTTCAAAGTTATATGTGTTCAACATGACCGGCCAACAACTGTACCTACTACTAAGGGAACTATGAGGATTAATTCCGTCCATTGATAGTGCTAATCGAAGATTTCTTGGTTCTGCTGCAAAATCGGGCCACTTTTCATCAACTAATTTCCAAGTTGGTGAGTCTGCTGGGTGACGCAACAAACCATCAACAATTCTATCATTTGCATGCCATGTCAGAGACTTAGCGGTCTCTTTAGATTGAAACCACCTTTTGAATCTCGGAATGGGTGAAAAGTACCATAACACTTTCGCAGGAACCCCTTGTTTCCCCTCATCCCTTTTTTGTTCTTTCAAATTCTTCTTCTGTTTGAACCTGGATGTTCCACAAGTGGGGCATTCAACAGCTTCTTTATACTCTTTTCTATAGAGTATACAGTCATTAGGGCATGCGTGTATCTTTTGAAAGTCCATTCCGAATACCGATAAGCAACGTTTTGCCTCATTACTGGATGAAGGCAATACATTGTTATCCGGAAGCATGTCGACAATGATTGACAGCATATTTGAAAAGCATTTATCGGACATCCCACTCTTCGCTTTAAGATTGAATAGCTTGACGATAGAGGATAACTTTGTATACTTTTTACATCTTTCATACAATGGCTTCTCCGCATCTAAAAGCAACTTCTGAAAAATTTCTGCATTTCCTGTGAAGTCTTCTTTTATAGCCTCCACCATGTCAATCAACTCTTCAACATCCTCCATGGTATCCATATTAAGATCGTCACAGATAGGATCACCCATATTAACATCCGGCAGTGTTTCACGATAATCCTCCTCTCCGTGCCATTTCCATACAGTATAATTCGGATCGATACCCGAACTATACAAATGTTGTCTGATTTCTTTAACACCCATTTTTAATCTATTTTCACATTGATTACAAGGGCATCGTATGAAGTTCTCATCCAAGGAGGCATTTTGAGCAACCCTAAGAAAATTATCAACACCTTTTATGTATTCTTTTGATAATCTGTCCTTGCTCATCCAAGACCTGTCCATTCTGGCCTGAGTATGTAAACCACCACGAGTGAGATATAAGCAATAAAAGATATGTAATTGTTAAAAATAATGCAATATTATACAACATAATATATTCACACCATTAGAAAATATCGTAGAAAGTATAATGTCCCTCTAAAACTATCACATAGTATAAGCATGGGACAGTATTTATTGCAACACAGAACACATGAGAAAGAACAATGACTTTAAAAACACACTTGTCACTTTTGGACTATAAAAATTGACAATTTTAAAAAGGAGAAAGAAAGATATGTTTGTAGAAATTCATTACATCTCGTGTGGAGGAGCTGAGATTTTTTTAACTAAGGTCTTGTTAGGTCTTGGTTATGTAAGATTAATCCAAGTAGATTCAAATAGCAGTGGGTGATGATCATATTCAATCTTAGGCAGGCCAGTACAAGAAACATTATTCCAAACATCTATCCAATCAATTCAACAAAGGTCTGAATCAGGTATTAATATGTATATAGAACTATATCTTAACAAAATGAAATCAGACTTATTTGATAACGTCAACAAACAGTATTTGAATCAATGTTTTGATAACATCTGTTAGACCATCATCTCCCGAAACTCTGCGTCCAAACTCATCCCAATCGAACCATAAATCCCTTTACGCTTGAACTATAATTTTACTCCATTCATACTCGTGGCAATCGAACCACATATGAAAATAAACAAACTCAAAGAAAGAGAAATAGAATGGGCCTTTTATACCACGCCTCTTTAACTTCGATATTACAATTATCGATTACATCACTGACCTTTTCATTTTTTACTATAGACTTTCGGGATCTTCACAGGAATATAATTAATGTGGGATAACTTCGTGCATCACCATAGACATACCCCTGTTGTTAACCTTGCATTGATATCTTTTGCAACCAACTGACTTTTTTCTTGAAAATTAAGGATTATGATTGATTTCTGATCTTGAAGATATATGAACACCATGTTAACAACAGGGGTATGTCTATTGCTGTCCTGAGGGCATTTTTAACAAAACACGCAAAGAGGATCATGAAGCAAATCAGTACTTGCAATGTTGGAAGAACTTGAGAAAATTTCATCTTCAGTAGGATAATCTGAAAGGATGTTGTTCATGTCGTCAGAAATTTCTTTATTTATAACTTCAAGAAAAGAATGTTCTACAGGTTTATATTATGTAGACCATAAATTTTGAAAGTGTTCTTGAAACATTTTAAAAATTTCTTCACTAGTCTCTTCCCACTGACCTTGATAATTTTTTAGTCTATTGATCGTAAGTTTTCTTTTTCGTCTCTGACAGAAGCATGATTTTTTTTGTGTGTTAAGGTCTCCAAGCTTCAGCCATTTCAAATGACTTTTTTGCTGCCAAAAATTTCCTCTCTTTGAAGAGCAATATTAAGTTTTGCCCTAGTTTTATACATTTCACTTCTAGTGTTATCATTTGGCATTTGTTCAAATTCTATTTCCTTTATAAACATCAGATCTTCAAGGTCTTTAACTGTCTGAAAAACATTTTTGAAAGTTTCTTTATTCCAACTTCTCAATTTTTTATTTTAAATGTGTGATTTTTAAAGAAAATTTGGTCATAGGAGGAGCATGAATGTTTATTGACCAAGAATCTTTGAGATCATCCTTAACATTTGAGTTATTACACCACAATGACAGAAATTTGAATGGTTTAGGATAATTATTTATACTACTCTTAATAGAAAGTAATAATGGACTATGATTATAGCATAATTTGTGTAAGTGAGTTATATTAGATTGAGGAAATTGCATAATCCAATTTTGATTAGCTAAACCTTTATCTAGCCTACATAATATGGTACAATTTATTCTATTGTTTGTCCAAGTAAATCTTGATCCAGAATACCCTAAGTCAATTAAGGCAGAATTAGAAATCATGTCTCTAAAATCTTCTATAGCATGAAATTATAAAGGATTGCCTCCCAGTTTTTCTTCATCACTTAAGACAACATTAAAGTCTCCTATCACTAGCCAAGATTGGTTAGCAGAATCAGATTTAGATTCCGATTTTGATTATAACATTCTCTTCGATTTCGGTTCTAACATTGGCCTTTTGTAAGTGAATCTGTGCTCAGCCTAGTGTCTTCATTTCCGAATGCATGGTGTTCTGAGAGGTGGTGATGTTATCAAGTTATTTTAATACTTGATCCATCATGGATGGATCATGGTCTTCTTTAGTATACATGGAGCATACTGCGTATCAAACATGATAATCATGGGTGGGGACTTCACTGATGAAACCTAGATGATCGGTTGGAGCGTGAACTCGAGTTTCCAAGGTAAGAACTTAGTGTGAATTATCTGCTAATAATGATAACTACAGAAAAATTCGGGGCACTTTCGTTTAGGATTGGGTAGACATAAGGATAATACATAGGGGGAGAAGAACTCATATATGAATGATTTTTTTATGCAATTCTTTTATCTGTGTTTAACCATATGTGGACGATATTTTTTATTTTATTTTATTTGGAAGTATCTTCTAAGGAGAAGAAATTAACATAGTCCCGTTAAATTTGGGTTAACAGGGGTGAGCTCTCATTTTTCATGTGAGGAGCTAGGAAGTAATGGACTTTGGTATATTATTTTCTCAAATAAAATGTGGGTAGGGGAATCTAACATAAATGAATTCTGTTTGTTCGATGACTTGAGGATACCTATTATTTTATAATCTGTGAAGAAAAGGAATTTATTCAGCCTAGAATCTGAGGGGTTTTCGACCAGACTCGGACTATTTGATAATTTTTGAAATTTTACAAAATGATTGGCCCGTAAGTATATGTTCTTTTTGTGTACTAGGATGTTTACTTAGATTTTTCTCTATATGCAAAAGGGCAATGGGAGTCGGTGATCGGTGGATCGCTTTTCATTATCATGGATCATGATTTATTGACTGCTTAAACTGAAAAACCTTTAAGGTACCCATAAAACTACTTTACCCTAGTATTAAATAACTACTAAATCTTATTCGATATGCCCCAATATTGAAGAAACTTCAAATGTTCCCTGTCACCAAGACTTTGGTATGGAGAGAAAAGTTGTTTGATATATCGGACGAGTGGGTAAAAAGAGTGAGAATATTGATTCGCTAGTAGCCTTTTGTCTGACCGCTTTTGGCCTCACAGGTATAAGGTTTAAATAATATGAAAATCAGGACTATGTAGTGTGCGATGTAAATAAGTAGTCTTTATTTTCAAATATTTTGATGTTTATTTTATCGCCATGTCCTTTGCGTGTACTTATATGTTTGAAAGATACATGGGGACCTAAACACAAATCTACATTTCGAGGGACTATACAACAAAGGCCTCTAAAAAGTTCTAAAATATGTATGAAGTAGTCATGCGGTGGAATAATAGGAAAGAAGCTTAATGATAATTTGGTTCATTGATTTATTCCCAACGGAGTCGTCAATTGTGGTGTTATGGGCCCGGGGGGGGGGGGGGGGGGGGGAGCGAGAGGCTTCAGGAAGTTCTTTTCGATCATTTGTCATGATCCCTATGGGGGTGATAAAGTTCTTATCTCTCGTTATTTCCTTCAACCCGAGCTTGTGTTATAGTTTCGTTGGTCCAATGATTTGCCCCTAGAAGTTGTTAGACACCATTTTTAGTTTTTATCGCATGCCCTTGGTTTGGTTTTGAGCTTAGATGTTCCGTGTGAGGGGTTATCGGTTGTTCATAGTAGCTAGTTTATTTATATAAAAATAAACAGTAGATTCAGGTTAGCCCTTTCAGGATAATCCTAATGAAGGTTTAGGTCTACGAATGGTCCAAATATTCTTATTGTATGTTTCGAGAACTGGATTACGAGTGGGGAAGGTGTTAGGTAACCCACTTGTTCTTTATTCTTACTTAATTATATGCTTATTATCGCTCTTAGCATTAGGTGATTTCCTTTTAGTTTATTTCATAACATGCTTAGAGACCTTACTTTGAAAATCCCTTAAAACGTAGGTATGCTTATGTATGAAAATAGTATGCACGAGAGGTATATGAATGTCAATTAAATCGGTGTGGGTACATAGGGATTATTGTGTATGAGTCTGTATTCGTGTAACGGGTGGTCGTTTGTATGTATGTAAGTGTGCGAAGAAGATCGTCTTAGGTAACGGGTGGCCGTCAATATATATATATATATATATATATATAAGGGTGTGAGGAAGCTGGATTTGGGTAACGGTTGGTTGTTAATGTATATAAGGGTGCAAGAAACCTCGACTTGAAGATAGTTTGGTACCTCGAGTTGGTTACTCCGTATATGGACTAGAATCCCAATGTTTTTGACTGATTCTTGAGAACAGTTTTGAAAAGTATGTTTTTTATGTTTTGTATTTAATTGTGGAATTTGATTAGAACTTATTTAACCTATGAGCATGTCATTTCAATAAACATAGGTGTTGGGTTAAAATCGAGCTTTAAAATGTAAATGCTCTAAAATGCATACCCAGTCCCCTAAACAGGGGCCGGACTAATATTGACAGTTTATCACAATATATATATATATATATATATATATATATATATTGTGCAGAGTTTATTAACCCTTATAGCGTGAGCTGAATATTTCTCGAGGGAAAGCCCTTTGTGAAATGGCAACGTTTAGTCGGGAAGCACTTCATTTAAAAGCATTGACTTTAACAGGATGTGCGTAGAGGTTTGACTCTTTCTCTTAGAGGAAACAACTTTCTAGAAGTACGAACTTCACTAAGAGGAAGTGACTTTCAAAAGTATGGACTTTTCTCGGGGGAAAGTGACTTTCCTACAACACTAACTTCACTTTGGACTTTTCAAAACGAGATCGAGTATCTCGAGTTCTCGGGATTGAATAACGTTTTTGATCTCTTAATTATTTTGATTTTAATTTTTTAGGATTTATTGACATCTAAATTGTTCGGTTTTATTTCATATTGATTGAATGCGTGGGTTGGATGAATTTTCTTTAATTATTAATTGGGAGTTCTTGTATGAAACATGTCTTCCATTTTAACCTATTTATATAGGTGAATTAAATTTTGAGGACTCTTTAATGGATTTCCCACAATAAAGAGTGGATGGAAGATAGTATGAGAGATGCTGATAAGCATGTAAAGGGCGTTCATGAATTTATTAAATATACAGGTATAAATCTTAATAGAGATAAGATCCCATGTCCGTGCACCTATTGTATGAACAACAAATATTAGTCTTTGGAGGACATTACGTTTCATATTATAAGATGGGGTATGTCGTAATACTGTAATATATGGACATTCTATGGGCAAAATAATATATCATATGTTCTAAAAGAATTATCGGTACCCGATCAAGTGGAAGTGATGAATGGTTTGTTAGCACATCGCCCTTTAACCCACCTAATTGATAATTCTTATGGAGTCCACCACCATCAAAACCACCAGTCTATGGATACAGATTATGTTCATTATGACCTAGTTAATGAACACTGTGCATGAGAAAAGAGTTCACATTATTGATACCTAGGACAAAGGATCCCAACAACATTATTGATATTTTCTTAGCCCCGTTAATTAACAAACTTAAAGAGTTATGCGATGAAGGCATGTGGTCATTTAACACTCATAAGGCTAAATAGTTGACACTTAAAGAAATAGTGTTGTGGGAGATCAAGGACTTTCCTACCTATGGGAACTTGTCCAATTGCAATGTTCATGGTGATTATGTATATCCCATATATGAGGAGGAAATTGATTCCACTTAACTACAACATAGTGGTAAGATATGTTGTGCCAATCATCATAGATTTTTACCGAATAATCACCATTTTAAGAACGATAAGAATAAATTTTTACCTATTGATCAAAAGAAGGCTGATACACACACAATGACGGATCTAGGATTTTAATTCAGGACGGCCGGAACTGTAAGATTGAATTTTTTTTTCACAACTCAAGCAAAACATCATTTAACATGTTAAAATTAACGAGTCCGACTCGAAAGAAACCCGAATATGACAGGTCTGACTCAAAAGAAATTCGAATATTGAAGGACACAAAAACGATACTGCCCAATTACATATTAAGAACTAAAAATCTTAACAAAAATTCAAGTACTAAGCACTAAATGAATTGACCCTACATTTCTAAACCTCTAAATACTATACATTAAGCATAACATTTTACATTATGTCAAAAACTAGATATTTTACATTTAACTTAAATATTTTAAGACAACCGGGACAATTAATGTTTAGTCGTTAGGAGCTAAGTATATTTTACATTTAGTTCACCTTATTTTTTAATTTTGCAAAAACTCCCCTGTTTACTTTTTTGATAATTATTTTTTAAAGTTTAGGATAAGATAAAAAAAAGTTTGTAATTGTTTTAAGCGCCGAGGGATCTTTTGGAACAAAATTAAAAAGTTTGGACTATATATTAATTATAAAATTGTCAAAGAACTTTTCTTCAGATGACCCTACTATTTTTTGCAACAAGTCATTAACCAAAATTATTAAACATTGAACATATAAACTGAAAAGCAAATAAAATTACGCTTGAAACTAATGACACTCAACTATTTCTTTAATGTGTGTTTTTAAAAAAAAATGACAATATATAAACTGAATTTATAATAGACACAATTCTTTAAAGAGTTGCTAATAGTTGTAACCAATCTAAACAAATAAAGGCTTGAACAATGCTTGGCACAAACATAACTATTTACTAATGTAAAAAGAGTTAAAGCAACGTACGCCGGGATAGAAAACAGGAGAAGAGGGAAGGCATCCCAGCTGCAAGCCTGATAAAAGACACAATAAAAAGTAAGAGAAATCAATTAGGTTTTCAAACAAAAATATTACAAACACATACAAAAATCAAGAACGGATCGCATATACACAAATCAAGAAATCGCACACACACATATCAAGAACAAATCGCATATACACAACACATATACACAAACCCTTGCAAATCTAAATTAGAGCTTTTTGTACCTGATTGATGAATCTGGCAGGCGCCGGAGGTGATGAGACGTGAGAGAGCTGGAGGTGCTGTGAGCCGGAGTTTGCGTAAGCGAGACAGAGAGAGAGAGAGAGTCGTGCGACCCAGATAGAGGGAGAGTCAGAGAGAGAGAGCGACCCACAGAGAGGGAAGAGCGAATTTTGAGGGACGAGAGAGGGAAGAGCGAATTTTGAGGGACGAGAGAGGGAGAGAGGGATGGGTAGTTGATGTACGGGAGAGAGAGAGGAGCGAATTTTGAGGCTCCAAATTTTTGGAGCGAGGGAATGAAAAAAATTAGCACCGCCTTTTTTTTTCATTTATCTCAGTTTTTACTCCAAAGATGAAAATAACTCATATATATTTGTGTCATCTATATATAAATATGAGATAAATGATTTATTTTTTATGTCAATTTTATTTAAATTGAAATAAAAATTTACTTTCAAAGTAAAATTGACATAAATGAATATTATTTATGTCAATTTACATTTGTCTGACATAACGTTCATTTGTAAATTGACATAAATGATATTTTTTCTTGTAGTGACTGGTCATTATGTACTCTTTCTCTTCTCTCTTCACGACAATCTTTCATTGGAGATCCAACGATTCAAGGACGGATTTTTTTCCAACCCTTTATTTCAAAAGTAAGCTTACTTTGTAACTATCATCTTCTACCAGACGCATCTACGTCCCGTCCATGTACCTGCCCCAAACCGTCGATATACCTAACCACTCATTCCATTTTCACTTTAATTTGAAAACGTCGCATTCACGAACACTCTCTTTATTCCCCTTTCCCAAATCATAACTCTCTCTCACACACCAAAATAGGAAGGGGACGGTCAAGTTCAAAGTTTTGCAAGCTTCTCTGATAAGCTTTGCACATTTATTGAGTAGGAAAGGGATGCTTACTATCAAAACTAAAAGGAGCCAGTAACAATGTGTGGCTGTTTACACCATCTCAAATACTCAGGTCCAAGGACCACCTCAACTCTTCACAAACAATCCATCTCATCGGCGCCGGAGGTTTCGAATCGGAAAGTATCGCTTCTGATCCGTTCAGTGGAGGCCCCTACACCGGCGTCACGAACGGTCGAATTCTCAAGTTGCAACCAGATGCCCACAGTTGGGATAATTTTTCCCTCCCTTCTTCTCGAAGGTACATCCATTTTTGTCACCCTTTTCTTGTCCTAGAATAAAAAAAAAATAATATTGACGACATCCCCTTTTTTCACACTTTTTTCACCCTTTTCGTTTCCTACATCCACTTTGTATTCTTCATTGATATACTTGCTTTGATTTAATGAAAGTTTGAACATCTAATGGAGACGGAAGGGGTGTGTTCGTTCATTTGCACAGAAAATGGATTTTGTTTTACTATCATGATTTTTTGGAAGAGGCTTTTGTGTTCTTTAAAAACCCGGGACTCCATATGAAACTGAATATGGGTTTTGTTCTCTTTAAATATCTAACAGTTTTTCACTTTTGATTTTCTGGTAAACTCTTTATCGTGTAGGTAATGGTTTGTGCCGTGTGTTTTGTTTTCTTTGGGGGGTTTTGGTCAACGATTTGGGTTGTGATTCGATCATTGGTATCTCCGGTGTGGCTGTTTACTTTGTTGTCGTAAGCTGAGTATTGGGGAAGAATATTTTGGGGTGTTCAATAAAAAGCTAGCAAAAAGTTTTATTAATTGGCAAGTAGATGTTTATGAAGCTTGGATCTAAGGTTGTTTCATTTTTAGACTGATAGAACAACGTCATGTAAGATCTTTAAAATACAAGTTTTTATCACATATATGTTTTTATTTTTTTTCTGTATAGTATTGAAGGCGTATGAGAAGGCTTTTGTTCTTATCATTAGTTTGTTGGCATTTGTTTTTCAATTTATTTACGACTTTTATATTCTTCAATTTGATAAAAGGTCTAAGTAAGTGTTTCACTTTAGACAAAAACCAACTCAAATATTGGTAATTTAAAGTTCAATATGCTATTGTGAACATAACGGTTGCCGATTGATTTTTATTGGGAGATTTCTACGTTTCTAATTTCATAAAGGCAGATTATTTTTTTTTCTGAATATTCATTAATATTTTCGTTTCAAATTTCCAAACACGTTGACCATTTTTAAATCCGTATCATATTCATTGTACCTTCAATAGAAAAATGTGGCGATAAAAAAACTTTGTGCTTGAACTCACGATTTGTTTAAGCTTCAACGCAACAGGAAAGTTGGGAGGCTTCTTTATGTGTATGCTCATCCACTTCTCAACATTGATTTTTTTTGCAGTCAAGAGCACAGGGCTCAAGGTAGAAACCACTCTCTCTCTCACTATGTTATTTGTTCAACCTCTCATTGTTATTAATGGAGATTTTTATTATGTTTTTGTTGCTGTCCGACGCCTCCATCGCCACGAGCCTCATGAGCGTCCTCTACATCATACACAACTTCTCAACATCATCTCTAATGTCACGGTTAGGCAGTAATTTCCGTTTTTGCAAATATATATTTGCCAAGTTCGAGTATGTATACTTTTTTTCGATTTTTATTGTTTTCTTACATGAGCTATCCTAGATATTTTTTTCATTTAATATTTTTATTATTGACTATTCTTTAGTAAGAAGGGAGCAACACAAAAAACACTACCATTACTGTCATTTGGGATACGATTAATAGAAAAAGCGAAAAAAGGTTACGGAATAACTTAAAAAAAAATGTAAATTCAAATGCAAATCCGATTATATTATATGGTATTTTTTATTTTGTGATATTGAAACGTTGTAAAAGAAAATATAAATAGGACGAGAGAGATGTAACGTTGAATTAAAGAAGCTGGCATAAAAACTGAATAAACAGGTGGACACGATTTTGCCAGCCTAAAAAACTTGCTACATGAACAAAATCTATTGTATGAATTTGGGGTCAATTTGTGTCCTGCCGCAGCTTGGTATGAGTGAACTACTCAAACATACAGACATAATACCGATCACGTTATCTCCATCCTTAGTCTTTTGAATTTCTTGGAGACTTGGTGCTAAGTTTATACGTCCGCATGTTGGTTTGGTGCCAACATGCGGACGTATAAATTTGTTTGCAAGTTGGTTGAGTCTTCTTTTGTGTTGAGTCTTGACCTTCTCCTTCATCTTCTTCACCATAAGCAGCGTTGATGAGCAAGTAGAGTTCCAACCCAACAAATTCTGCAGCTGACTGTGTGAAAAATGGCTCCTCAATGATGGTGTCCGATGGTGCTGTTAACTTGATCACCATTACTTTTTCTGTCAACAGCTTCTTCGATCTTCTTTCTTCAACAGGCGACCTTGTTTACTCTTGTTCGCAGTACGTCCTTTGTTTTGTTGACGTCTATCTTCTATCAGGTGTAGTAGACGCATATGTTTGCATGTGTGGTGTGCTATAAATACTAGAGTCTAACGTAGGTTCGTAGAAGTAAACTCACTACTAGTTTAGTCACTGCAGGACTCGATTTGTTATACAAATGAAATACTTCACTCTAATCAATCCCCCCAAAAAACGGTGCACCAATTACTAATTTTCATATTTATTGCTTTTATCATTCTAGAAATAAGATTTTATATTCCCTCTTGTACTACAAGAAAATATAATTTTTATGACCATCTTAAAAATTGACATAATGATAGTCTTAAAAAAATTGGCTTTTAATGGCAGTATTTTGATAAAGTGTCCAGTAATAAAAAAATAAATGGCATGACTTATTTATAAATAGTGTTACATAATAAAGTAATTTATATGACCCTTTTTAAATATCTATTATATATAATAATTTTTTTTGTTGCAATTTAAATTAAAATAGTTGTCCAGGTGGCATAAATTTTAGAGGGGGTACCGTTCATCATTTCATCCACCATTCCACTTTCAAGATCACCCCCGCTAAAATCGTGAAATAGTTAGCAGGAGATAGAATTTCAAAAGGATTCAAGGTATCTCTCTCTCTCGATCGATCTATCGATCGCTCTGTGTCTCTCGATCGCCTCTCAATCCTAAGAAATCCTTTTCAATGAACAGGGTAAATAGCTATTCCAAGAAACCCTTTTCTCTCCAATGAATGGTTGATATATGCTCTGGTGGTATGAATGATTGAACAACTATTTTGATATGATTTTCAACCGTTAAATCCTTTCAAAAGTTAATTCAGTCAATGAAAATACTTAATCCCTTTGGATAGGATTAACTATTTTCATTGAACAACTACTTTGAATTTATCATTTTTTTTTGTAGCCTTATTATTTGATTTCATGTTTTTTCATTCGTACTTAATGATTCAGGTTAGGTTTTTCTTAGATTTATGGTATATTTTAATTTCTTGGAGGCTTTCATACAGATATATCGTTATACACTCACAAATGCACGCACACACATGATGTATTCGATAAAATATCTTGTGTATAAAAGAACCCTATCATTTTCGAATCTTGATTATATTTGTAATTTTCAGCAGTTGCTAAAATCACAATAGTTGAACATTGTCAACATAGAACAATTTACCACTATCAAATAAGAGTGAGCATTACGAAGATTAATTATCAGAAGGCTTGTGCATTTGTATAAGTCAGTACAATCGTCAGAACCTATAAAAAATATGGAATTACCTGTATATTTAGGGCTTTAACTATAGCAACACCAATCAAAAGTAGAAGTAATACATCTCAGTCAAGAGTTAATTTTTATTCAGCATGTATTATTTTCAAAACCGATTTTATATTTAATAGAAAAGTTGTTTACAAGATATACCAAATTCTTTTTGTTATTTGAATTAAAATGTAGTTATTAAATGTAAAATTCAATGGTGACTAAAGAAGGTTAATACAAATTTTCTCAAACTATTTGTTTGGCGTTATGCAGTTCATTTACATAGTATTTTACCGTTTGTAGTATCAAGCAAAGCAATATATAATTCAATAACAGGGTTATTGAATTACACATTCCTTGTTTTAGGATGATATTCGATCATTATACAACCATTGTTTCTTATGTATCGGAATTTTTATTATGTATGCCTTACGGTTGTATTTTCCTGTATATATATATATATACACACTAGCGGAATGCCCGTGCCTGAAGGCACGACGAAAATTTCCAAAGTGCATAATTGCAAAAGGGCAAAAATTTCATTCCCCAATAAAATAAAGTGTAATTTAAATGAAAATGGTCATAATCTCCTTATGTTTAAAGTACTATCCATGCTTAACAAATAGTTCAACGACATTCAAATAGTCTAAACTCATCAAACAAATTCACATATAATTTTGCAAAACCTATGAAAAAAAAAACACATAGTACTACTCTGCTAAATATAAATAGCTATATATTGGTAAAAAAAATTAATATTAAGTAGAATAATAAAGAAAAATATGTGATTACATCAAAATACCAAGTTAATCTCAATTTTAAAATATTTAATTTCGACCACACCTATCCACATTCTAAAAAAAATTGATGAATTAATCAACCCAAAAATAAATGTAAAAATGGATGGATGTGTTATATATCATATTATTCATACAAATTAACAAAAAAATACAAATACTTTATAACATGGCAAGTGGAACACCCCGTAAATCCAAGGACCTTTAATTAAATAAAATTTTTGTAAAAAAATAATTTCTTTTATCAGGAGGAATTAAATCCACGATTATTGAACTTGTAAAATTCGAGGAATTTATTAATCTGGAGAATTGAGGATTAAATATTTTGGACTATTTTATGTCGCCTTTTTGAGACCTTAAAGTTGCAAGAGATTATAAATTAATTCGTATGGCAATTTGGAGTGCACGGTTGAATCCAGATGGGTCAAAATAGTTGGAAATGAGTGGCCATATGTATATATTGGGTTTCGGGACTTAATTAGACATAATTGATCTCCAAATAAAGAGGTTGGGTCATTTTTAGGAGGTGACTAATAACCTTCACTTGTATTGTTGGGCAATAAGGAGTCTTTGGGAGGTTTTCTCCTCCCTTCGCTGGGTGGAGTGGGTGTTGTCCAAGTCTGTGAGAGTTGTCCTGAAGTCATGGCACCCATTTAAGTGCTCGAAAGGTGCTAAAGAAATATGGAGATGAGCTCCTCACTATACATTTTGGACGATTTGGAGGGAGAGAATGGGAGGTTCTTTGAACGTAAGGGAATGGATCCTTCAAGATTATGACACCTTTTGCTTGAGTTCGCTAATGATGTGGTGTAGAGAAAACCACAATAAATCTTTCTTTGTTTTTTTGGACTTTTTCGAGGAGATAAATAGAGTTTAGTTATCTATTTAATTGGGGTGGGGGTCGTATGTCTTTGGACCCTATAGTTGCCTCTTTCTCTTTCTTTATTCGCTTGTGATGTATCTACACCTTATGTACAGGTCCTGTCGCCTTGGCGGTTTCTTAATATAATATTTTATTTATACAATAAATTAAAAAAAGATATATATATATATATATATTAAAGTAGGAAACTTACGTATGTCATAAGCTTGATCTATGACATCACAAAATATTTTTTTTTTGTAATACCCACTTCTCCCCTCAAATATTTGGTATATATAATAAGTAATAATGGTATTTTTACTGTTCCATAAACACATAAGATCTTTAATGGTTTAGATTTGACCTAACAACGCAAAAAGCAATGGTTAAGATTGAACATTGCCCCTCCAAAATCGTTTGTCCAGACTTTGTGACTTAACTTTAACTTCTTTTATTTTTAGTACTTCTACAGTTGATCCATAAAATGTGACTTGAACTTCTATCATTTCGAGTACTACTAGGGTGGCTGGAGAGCAGGTTCATAGGTTGGTATTGTGCCCACTATAGGAATATTGAATTTTTTCTACATAAATTAAATGCCGAGTAACGTGATAGTGAAGAAGAAGGTGATTGGTCGTCTCCTCCTACTTCTTGCACAACCAACACCTATTGGCCATTTTCCTTCCTCGTTTCTGCAATCACTCAGTCGTCAAAATAGTCTATCCAACCGCTGTCCACATAAAGAAGCTAACTTTATGGGTACGAACTCTGCCAAATCAACTTCCAAGGAAGAGAGGCACTCCCACTGCCCCTAAGCACATTATAATAATTCTTAACCAAAAAAGGGCATCCTAAGAGCCCGTCCACCTCAAACCATCAGAAGCATCGGATGGAATAGTGCCGAATTCAGCCACTCAAAGAACACCTCCGCCTCCTCCAACTCCCAATCCCTAAGCCCTCTTCTAAACTTCGGATCCCACACCACACGACCTCCAACCCTCTTCCTATGATCCTCTATAGTCCCCTCTCTATCTCCCCCAATATGATACATCCCTAGATAAATATCCTCTAGAGAGCCTCCCTCACCCCATTTATCTTTCTAAAATCTGATATGATTCCCTCTCCCTATCCAGAATTAAGTATACTTGGAGAAAACATCCCACCCATGAGAAATACACTTCCACAATCCCACCCCATTAGTAGATTGCCCCTCCCTTGGGCCCCATCCAAACGGGTCGGCCCCATGACTAGCCATCGTCACTTTACTCCATAGCCTGCCCTCCTCCCTATTAAACCACCACAACCACTTTCCTAGTAAAGCCTTGTTGAAATGGGCTAAACTTCTCACCCCCGCCCACCCTCCTTCTGCGGCAAGCACGCCTCATCCCAACTCACGAGACTGTATTTGAATTGATCATCATGTCCTCTCCACAGGAAATTCCTCATCAACTTGTTGAGTCTTTTGCCAACTGAACCAGGCAAGGGGAGAACAAACATGAAATACGTCAGAAGACTCGATAAAACAATTATGATCAACGTTAACCTTTCCCCCTGGACAAATAACTATGCTTCCAACCTGCTAACCTCCTTTGGACCCTCCCAAGAAACGGATCCCACATCAAAGTGGGCTTGAACTTAGCCCCCAAGGGGAGGTCGAGATAAATTGTTAGAAGCGACCCGACCGTACACCCAAGTACTTCAGCTAAAAAACCCACGTTGTCGCCCCCATCGATGGCAAACATCTCTCTCTTTCTGACCCTGATGCGGAGCCCCGACACAACTTCAAAACACACCAGCATCAACCTCAACGTCCTCACCTCATCCACGGTCGCCCCAGAGAAAATAATAGTATCGTGTGCAAATAGAAGGTAGGATATCATGATGGGTTGGGAAACCCCACCCCCAATAGTGAAGCTAGAGACTAGGCCTCCCTGCACCGTACGACTCTTCATCCGGGAAAATGCCTCCTTAACCAGAATAAAGAGGAAGGGGGATAAAGAGTTGCCCTGCCTAAGACTCCGAGAACTCGAGAAGACCCCATTCACCAAAGCAGAGAAATTGACAATCGAGACACATCTTTTCATCCAGCGACACCACCGGTCCCCGAAACCCATCCTTCTTAGAGGATAGAAGATAAAATCCCTGTTCACATGACATAGGCCTTCTCATTATCAAGCTTACAAATAATTCTCGGTATCCCACTTCCCAACCTAGACTCGATGCACTCATATGCCACCAATACTGCATCAAGAATCTGACGGTCCCCCACAAAAGCGCTTTGAGCATCGGACACAAGAGGATCAATCACCTTTTTAATCCTAACCGATAAGACCTTAGAAATGAGCTTCTAAACACTACTAACAAGACTGATGGGTTTTAAGTCTCTCACATTCGTTGCTCCACCTTTCTTAGGCACCAAATTAACAAACCTAGCGTTCAGACTCATAAAAAAGTACCCCTTATCATAGAACTCAGAGAAAATTGCCATCACATCCTCCCTGAGAACCGTCCAGCAATGCTGAAAGAAGGCCATAGTGAACACATCAGGGTCGGGTGCCTTGTCCTCACACATAAACCTTAATGCCTGGACCACCTCATCCTCCGAGAACATCCTTTTCTACTGAATAACATCCTCCCCCAATATGCTAGCCACCGGAAGATCATCTAAGTGGGGACCTCCTGCCCCTTCTCCCATCACACTCCAGTAAGATAGGGGAGTGATCAGAAGTAACCCTTGGAAGACAGGACTAAGTTGCCCCTGTAAAATGCTCCTCCCACTCGTTAGAAAGAAGAAGACGATCAATCCGTGAAAAGGAAGGAATGTCCCTTAGACTCGACCATGTAAATAAACCTTCCTCCAAAGCAATTTCCACCAAATACAACTCATCGATGAAGTCAAATAAGTGAGGCGAAAAGCATTCAATCTCCCCCACCGCTCCTCTCACAAGGGAATCGAATAATGTTGAAATCACCCCCCGTACACAACGGAATGCCCCAAACAGTTTTGGCCCCCGCCAATTCCTCCCATAAATCATTGCAAACCAACTCCACAACTAGCCCATAAAATCACAAAAAACTTCAAGTAAAGCCATCCTCTAAATTCCTGAATAAACAAGAAACGGACCTAGATCCCACTAACATATCAATCTTCTCCACAACTCTATCATCCCACATAATAACAATCCGTCCTGACGTCCCCTCATAATCAAGGCAACACCACTCAATACAAAGCCCTCCCCAGATAGACTGCACCAACTCCCTATCCAAAACACCCATCTTTGTCTCTTGTAAGCAGACAACATCTGGTCTCCACCGCGATAAGGCTCCACTAACTACACCTCTTTTCTTGGGATAATTCAGTCCATGTACCTTCCATGAAATGATGCGTAGATTCATAAATTATAACTTAAAACACCCCCTTCTACAACCTCTACCCTTCCCCTCCGCCTTTCTTCTAAAACACGGAACAACGCAAAAACATCCTTCTCGTTCACTATATATGATACCCCTAGAAATTTACTAAAACCTCCAATCATAATACAAACCCAATCCTCCACCTCCCCCTATAGGTACTTCATGATACTACCACCCCCGGACACCTCCCCCTCCTTCTCTAATTCCTCAATATCAACCCAAAGTTTAGGGCACGAAAATCCCAAATTACACAACTTCTCCTGTCCACTCAAAGATTCCCCCGAGGTGCTAGAAACATCCTGGACATCCGCTACCTACTCTAACTCTTCTAAACCCCTTTCCATAATCGTACACAGTGGGACACCACTATGAATGCCTGCACTAGGTGAGCATCCTGGATCACCACCCACAGAGGACCCATCACTGAACTCCCTCTGAACCTCTAACTTGCTAGCTCCGCAACCCTTCATAGTTCCACCAGTCTTCCACTTAACTGATCTAGTTTTAGCACTAATTCCCAGCAGCATAAAAGATTTAATAATTTTAAGACCAAGCATTGAATTGACCAAGTAAATATCCTTGTTACCACCATGAGAACGCACTGATTTCTTAGACTCGCTCTCCTGCCTTTGCGTCCCTTTACAACCACCTGACGAAAAATGGACTAAGTCTTCGACTTGCTCATTAGACGTGCTAGGAATGCAACTCCCATCATAAAACATGTGCCTTAGTTCCTCCCTATGAAACGAATAGGGGCCCACCATACTCACCCTTTCATCATCCACACAATTTACTTTGGCAAGAGACCCATCTCCACATGAATTTTTTTTAGCACAAGAGTTCACATGAAAAAACGCACTTGACTTTGTACACAAAGATGTGGTCTTGGTATCCCCATAATTACTCACATCTTCCAAATGGTTAATCACCCTAGGACCCGCTGACTTATAAAAATAAGTCTCTATCAGATACTGCTGCACTCAACCTAGGATGACAGAACTCCGTAGCAAGGATAAGCGTCGTATCCCCCTTTTTTTCCATCACGAGAGCTTTATTTCGCACACTTCTAGGAGAGTACGTCTCCTGCAGGCAAACGTCGGCCAACGCGAGCTCTGGTCTATATCCATCACTGTCAGACGTGACAACCCCATAGGTTGATGGCTCTACGGCTACCACTGGACAAGAACCTGCTACCAGAGTAGCTACCACCTCCTTATTCTTACCTGGAGTCCAAGCCACTATCTTAGGCGTAAAATCCTTGGCATAGGCCTCCTTCTTAGCTTTTCGTCCTCCACGAACGTTGCCATTGTCTCCGGGAACGGGCAGATACGAACCTCCAGTTTGACACTTTAACTCCCTTCGACCAGACCTATCCGCCTCGGCACTACAAAACCTCACCTTAGGCACATAATAGTCACCACCATAATAGCAATCCCCCATGTCTTCAATCAAAATGGGTAAACGAAACACCCACCCACCAGAGCTAACGGTTACTGCTTTCGGGATAAAATGACTCCCTTTAATTAGGATTCTTGCCCACCTAAGTTCTTCCCCCGTCTGTGTGACCTCATCCACCATAGAGAAACCCCAACATCTATCGCCAACGGACTAAAACACTTCCTCTCCCCAAAGGTGGAGAGGTAAACCCATTACCCTGATCCAACGAGAACCTGGCTTCCGAACATTCTTAGGATTGTATCCTAGAGGATGCCACCTATCAAGACACAGAGGCGGTCCTAAGAATCACCATTTATTCAAGCTAAAAATTATGGTAGCCTCAGCTTCCGAAGAGAAAGCAATACAGAAAGTATAGGGAGACAAAACAGGGGTCATAGTCCCACCGATGGTCTCCTAATGCTCCTTGACCCATGCCTTCATTTTCTCAAGAGACGAGGGAACAATTCCAGCGTCGCCCACCCTACCCACCAACGCCCGCCTAAAGAACTTGACTCTAGACGTGCATGAGTCATCAGATATGCAGAAGTCTACATTACTAGAACCATCAACCTGAATAGAAATGGGAGAGAAAGGCTAGGGGTCCAACTTGGCATCTTGAAGATAAGATTTCTTCATCTTCATCAGTTTGATGGTGTTACCTCAAATTGTTTACAATTATTTGTCATATAAAAAAAAATTTATGACTTAAATTATATACGACTAAATACGACTAACATTTGGGAAAGGAATTTTTGCCATTTTGTAATTACGTACTTTGAAAATATTGCTCTTTTATGGTTACGTACTGTGGAAATCGGCATTCCCCATATATATATATATATATATATATACCGACACTATCATGCTACGACACGCACAAGCTATATTAGGTTTACGAAAAATAACAAAACGGTCAAAATCTATATAAAGGTACTAAAAAAAGTAAAATAGCACGAAAAAAATTATAAAACATATATTAAAAAATAATAACAATATTACTACACACACTAGGGCAACCTTTGAAATGTAGCTAGGGATAGTCTTGGCTGGGGATTTGGGCTTGGGGATTTGTTACGATACTAAATTTTGGCACATTTGACTGTAACATTGTCGTATTTCCCTTGATTTAATGCATTTGAAACTGCAAATGCTAATTGATCTACAAGATAACATACACGCACATCAGACCAGGTTTTTTTCGAGAACTAGCAATTAAGGTGTGTCTATTTGGACAATGATTTTAACACTTTTGAGTGCTTATCATAAGTCGTCATTAAGTTCTTCAACACCAAAGATTGTATTGAAGAAAAGAAACAACGAAAAAACCTACTAAAATAATTTTTGAATATCTTAATTATTTGTAACTATTGGATGTAAGTAAAAGAACAATATTAAGTCTTCATTATAGATGCTAGGTGTAAACTCGCGCGATGCGTGGTAGCCGATTTGACGTTTGAGTTAAAAAAACATTCAACAACAATTGACTGGAAATTGGGACATAATTCTTTTATAGATTTCATAAAAAAATGGACTATTATAAGTAAAGATAAAACAACTTGAACAAAAAAAAGGATAAAATCTCACAATTAAAAACTATGTCAATATCAAATCTATCTTCTTATAAATGATAGGACTCAAATTTATACGAGAAAATAATCAAAATGGTCATTCCATATTGAATCAAACTATCAAAATAATATGTCCTCATAGTTAAAACTAAAAAATGGAAATTAAAAATAGATTCTTCTCGCAAGAGAAATTTAAAATCCGCAACACAGTTTGCAAACTGATTTTCTTTTCCACTTTGAACCAGCTAGACGAAGCTTGCAAAAATTATTCACTACTTAAATATATACCTATGTGATATAGATAAATATATATGCTTAAAACGTAAAATCGACATTAAAAATTTATATATATATATATATATATATATATATATATATATATATATATATATATATATATATATATATATATATATATATATAATTTCCTTTTTAGATTTATTAAGATACACAATGTTCTTAAAACAGATAATGAACTTAGTTGAGTAATTTTTCTTGTTATATATTAGACATATTTTCAAACAGCATATGATGTTTTGGATTATGGACATCTTTGAATCTCCCTGGATGAAAATTGGAGTTAACATTAATGGTACTTCTGACAATATTAATGGTGGGTTCTTTTCTTGTATCTAAGTACTATCTACTATGTCAAATACTTATCAAGACTCAAAGTTATGCTCTAAAAGTGATCTATTTGAAATTTTTTTAGATAGTTTTGAAGATCCCAAGCACAACCCAGTAGCAAAAAGATTTAAGTGGTCCCTAATGATGTGCTGATTTTCTAATTTTCCAAGAACAACACTGTTTTAGATAGTTTTTCTAAGCTTGATTGAACCTGGTGCTAGCTTTGTTGATGCTCTCTATATCAAAATTCTCTCCTTATGTGGTCTCTACTGATGTGCTAATTTTTTTAATCTAAATAATTAGTGATAACAGTGGAGGATTTAGGATTTATGCTTGAGGGCAAATGCGGGGGGGGGGGGGGGGGGGGGGGGTCGGTTGCAGGAGCCGCCCTGGGGCGAATTTCTTTTGGTTTAATTGGAATTTTATATAAATTATAACTTTAATTTCTACTTTCATTTTAGAAGAACTAAATGTTTAAATTTCTCTTTTACATTGACCAACACCTTTTTTCAATACGATGGTTAACTTTTTGTGAGGCCAAGCCGACAATTGAGACTCTGAGAAACACTTTCATTTATTAATGTTTTTTTACCTCTATAGTTTATTATAATCTTTAATGGGTACTTTGTTTTTGTTTTTATTTTTTGCGTTAAAGCATTATGTGCTTTTACACGATGTGAAGTAGATGTATTTCTGGAATATGATCATGCATACTTTTAATAACAGGTTACTTATTTGGGGTACATAAAAAGATGGGAAGATTAAACTCACATCAATGGAATGGTAAACTCAGTTTGTACCTTGGATTTACTATTGAAATAAATACATTAATGTTCTCCAATGTACGTCTTTCGTGCTCTAAATCACCTACAATATATAGTATTATATATTGATTTGTAACATGACCGAACAAATTGAAAACATCGACGAGTACATATGTTTTAAAAATTGCAAAATTTCAAATGATTTGGAGTAGATGAAGTTTTGGATTATGTGCATACAGATTTTAAAAAAAAGGCGCTTTTGGGGAGATATTCTGCGAGAGATTTTGAAGATTATTTAATAGATTTTCAGTAGAAAATTTCTTGCAATTGTTTCTTTATTTTTTCATTCTAGTTGTAGATATGTATGGCACGTTGGGATCATTTAGCTTCAAAAGGATGGGATTACTCAAGCCATGATTATTCAAAATGGTGAGGTTAATATTTATAAGCTATAGAGATATGGGGTTAAGATTAAGTTATTTGGTTATCTGTATATAGTTATCTGATTATGTTATTTCTTAATTTATGGTGTAAAAGATTTATGAGGTATAAAGATGCTTGGGAAGAGCTTAAACTGATCTTTGCCAAAAATGGTGAGAAATGTTGTTATGGTTGATTCGTTGAGGAGGAGAAAAAGAAAAAAACTAGTGATGTGGAAAAAAGATGATAGCTGGAAATTTATTTGCTCGTTTTTCAGTAGTGATGAACACAAGGTAATAATTTTCAATGTATGTTTTATGCTAAATTTTTTTTTTCTTACGTTTTAGTAAATTAACTTGAAATATATCACTTTTTTGTTGCAAAAATTTGATAGTGCAACATATTCTTTTATTTTTCTTTGTAGAAAGAGATGATTGAGTTGCAAAAATGCTCGGAGGATTCTGATGACGCATCAATCTGTCAGAAAGGCCTTGGAAAGAGTTCGGTATACATGAGGGTCTTGGATGGCAGAACCAAACGTTACAAACCAAGATTGTAGATTTAAAAATCCTACTCTAAGGGCTTAAGTCGAAGATGACTGCAATGAAGGCTTCCTTATTGCAGGAAAAAGATGCTGGAAGATATCCCTGAAGGATCTTTTGTCCCTTTTAATCAATTTGCATGATGACAGTGTTTATTTTATCATTTTATTTGTGATGAGAACTAGTTTAAACTCATTTCTCAGTTATTTACTTTTGAGCTTCATTGTGACATGAACAATAACACATTTTATTTTTGGATATAATATAACGTCTTTTAATTATGTGTATTTACTTAATTTTCTTTTCATTTATTTCATTATCTAATATAATTTGTAAGGAAATATTTATTGCAGAAACACTATTATTATGAATGGTTTTTTTTGCAACCAAAGTAGTATCCCGTTGCAACCAAAAAAATACGTTGCAAAATATTTCAGCAAGAAATAATGATTATTAGCAAGGAATTTTATTTATCGCAAAATATCTTCTGCAACGAAATAAATGTTGCTGAAACCTATTGTCATAAAGGTGATTATTATTTGCAATTGAAGGCGTCTTTTTTTTTTGCAACGAAGTCTTAGTGTTACGAAAGACTTTTATCAACGAAATATTAACATTTATAAATGAATTTTAATTCTCTCAAAATATCTTTTGCGTGGATTTATTAGTATCTTTTGCAACAAAATATTCATTGTAAAAGATTTTTGGTACAAATATGAGAACTTTTTGCAACGAAAAAGCTTTTTCTTTTCCAACGAATTATTTCGTTGCAATATATTTTTAGTGACGTTGACAAAATTTTCTTGGAAAAGATCTATAGCATGATGGCTAGTGTAAGGAACGTCGCAAGGAAAAAAACCGTTGCAAAAGGTATTTTGCAACAAAAGTAAACATTTTGCAACGATTTTTTTCCTTGATAAAGCCATAATTCTTGTAGTGGTATAACTTTGAGAAATAAAATGTGCTACGTAGATTGTTTTTGATTTAGTAGATATAAAACCTCGTGTAGAGCATTTTAGAGTATATAATAGATGTGAGGAACATTGTTATTGAAATTAATTGAAGGCTTTGCTGCGTTAACTTTATCAGAGGTGAAGTAGATCATGCTATAGAAGTAGTGTAGGGATAAAATGGTAATTTAATAATATTTCATAGATTAACAACTATAATTACATTTACACCCTTAGAATATGTTTCTACTAAAGTGTTTATGTTAACAATAGATTAACAATCTCTAGTGTTAAAGAACTCTTTTCCTACTAACACTATGATATTGGATACGATCAATAAAAAAAGCGAAAAAAATATTAAGGAATAACTTTTAAAAAAAAGTAAATTCAAAAGCAAATCCAATTATATTATATTGTATTTTTTGTTTTGTGTGATTCTAGTCCTTCGAATATTGAAACATCGTAAAAGAAAATATAAATAAGACGAGAGAGATGTAACATTGAATTAAAGAAGCTGGCATAAAAACTGAATAAACATGAAAACCTGAAAACATAACAGGACACAATTTTGCCTGCCTAAAAAACATGCTACATGAACAAAATCTATTGTGTGAATTGGGGGTCCATTTGTGTCTTGCGCCAGCTTGGTATGAGTGAACTACTCAAACATGCAGACATAAAACTGATCACGTTATCTCCATCCTTAGTCTTTTGAATTTCTTGGAGACCTGGTGCTAAGTTTATACGGCCGCATGTTGGTTTGGTGCCAAGATGGTCTTGTTCTTGTTTGCAAGTTGGTTTAGTCTTCTTTTGTGTTGAGTCTTGACCTTCTCCTTCATCTTCTTCACCATAAGCAGCGTTGATGAGCAAGTAGAGTTCCAACCCAACAAATTCTGCAGGTGACTGTGTGAAAAATGGCTCCTCAATGATGGTGTCCGATGGTGCTGTTAACTTGATCACCATTACTTTTTCTGTCAACAGCTTCTTCGATTTTCTTTCTTCAATAAGCGACCTTGTTTACTCTTGTTCGCAGTACGTCGTTTGTTTTTTTGACGTCTATCTTCTATCAGGTGTAGTAGACGCATATGTTTGCATGTGTGGTGTGCAATAAATACTAGAGTCCAACGTAGGTTCCTAGAAGTATACTCACTACTAGTTTAGTCACTGTAGGACTCGATTTGTTATACAAATTAAATACTTCACTCTAATCAATCCCCCAAAAAAACGGTGCACCAATTACTAATTTTCATATTTATCGTCTTTATCATTCTAGAAATAAGATTTTGTATTCCCTCTTACTTGTACTACAAGAAAATATAATTTTTATGAGCATCTTTAAAATTGACATTATGACAGTTTAAAAAAATTTGTTTCAAAAAATAAAATATATGTAATTTAATGGCAGTATTTTGATAAAGTGTCCAGTAATTAGAAAAAAAATTGCCATGAGTTGTAAATGGTGTCACATAATAAAGTAATTTATATGACCCTTTTTAAATATATATTATATATAATTAATACTTTTATGACCATTTAAATTAAAATAGTCATCCATGTGCCATAAATTTTAGAGGGAGTACGGTTTATCATTTCATCCACCATTCCACTTTCAAGATCACTCCCGCTAAAATCATGAAATAGTTTGTCGGACATAGAATTTTAATAGTAATCAAGGTATCTGTCTCTCTCTCTCGATCGATCGATCACTCTGTCTCTCTCAACCGCCTCTCAATCCTAGGAAATCCTTTTCATTGAACAAGGTATATAGCTATTCCAAGAAACCCTTTTCTCTCCAATGAATGGTTGATATATGCTTTGGTGGTATGAATGATTGGACAACTATTTTGATACCATTTTCAACCGTTAAATCCTATCAAAAGTTAATTCTGCCAATGACAATAGTTAATCCCCTAGGATTAACTATTTTCATTGAACAACTACTTTGAATTTATCATTTTTTTGTAGCGTTATTATTTGATTTCATGTTTTTTCTTTCGTACTTAATGATTCGTGTTAGTTTTTTCTTAGATTTATGGTATATGTTAATTTCTTTAAGGCTTTCATACACATATATCTTCATACACTCACAAATGCGCGCGCGCACAAACACACAATGTATTCGATAAAATGTCTTGTGTATATGTTATCCGCATGTGCATCGCATTTTAAATGAATCGTATCATTTTTTATCTTGATTATGTTTCTAATTTTTAGGAGTTGCTGAAATAATAATAGTTGAACATTGTCAACACCAAGGTTCTAAAAAACGCGGGGCGTGATTGAGGCGTGGAGGCCAAGCCTTAAGCCTTAGAAGCCTAGGCGGGCCTTGGCGTGAAAAGGCGTGAAAAGGCATTTAGGCCTTTTTAATATATTTTAATATTTTTTAACCGTAATAAGGCTGTTAAAATACAAAAATTGCACATATCATAAAAATATGTCTAAATATATGCAAATTAAAATACTATTTGATTATTTTGGATGAGATAATGGTTCGGTTTGTAAACAAATTCTTTAAAAGGTGACATCGTTTCACTAAAGCATTGTTGTTTTTAGAAAAAAGTGCGCCTTGCGTGAAAAGCGTAAGGCGAGGCGTTTCTCCCGAGCCTTAAGCCTAGGCGGAGCCTAGGCTGGTTTTTTAGAACAGTGGTCAACACAGATCAATTTAATTCTATCACATCAGAGTGAGCATTACCAAGATAACTTATCAGAAGGCTTGTGCCCCTGTATAAATCAGTACAATCGTTAGCACCAATAAAAGATATCGAATTGCCTGTATATTTCGGGCTTCAACTATAGCAACACTAATCAAAAGTAGAAGTAATACATCTCACTCAAGAGCCAATTTTTATTCAGCATGTATTATTTTCAAAACAAATTTTATATTTTATAGAAAAGTGGTTTAAAAGATGTATCAAATGCTTTTAGTTATTCGAATTAAAATGTAGTTATTAAATGTAAAATTCAATGGTGACTGAAGAAGATCAATACAAAGTTTCTCAAACTAATTCTTTGGCATTATGTTGTCCATTTACATAGTATATTACTGTTTGTAGTATCAAGCAAAGCAATATATGATTCAATAACAGGGTTATTGAATTACAGATTCCTTGTTTTACAACGATATATATTCGATCATTATACAACCCTTGGTTCTTATGTATCGGAATTTTTATTATATATGCCTTATGGTTGAATTTTTCTTTATATATATATACTAGCGGAATGCCCGTGCCTAAAGGCGTGACAAAAATTGCCCAAGTACATAGTTGCAAAACGGTAAAAATTTCATTCCCCAATAAAATAAAATATAATTTGAAAGAAAATGATCATAATCTCCTTTTGTTTAAAGGACTGTCCATCATTCTTAACAAATAGTCCAACAACACTCAAATAGTCCAAACTCATCAAACAAATTCACATATAATTTTGCTAAACCTATAAAAAAAAGCACATAGTACAACTCTAATAATTATAAATAGCTATATATTGGTAAAAAATAATATTAAGTATAATAATAAAGAAAAATATATAATTGCATCAAAATACCTAGTTAATCTCAATTTTAAACTATTGAAATTCGACCACACCTGTCCACATTAGAAAAAAATGTGATGAATTAATCCGCAAAAAAATAAATGTAAAAATGGATGGATGTGTTATTCATCATATTATTCATAAAAATTATGAAAAAATACAAATACTTTGTAACATGGCAAGTGTAACACCTTGTAAATTCAAGGACCTTTAATTAAATAAAATATTTGCAGAAAAATAAATTATTTTATTTGGAGGAATTAAATCCACGATTATTGAACTTGTAAAATTCGAGGAATTTATTAATCTGACGAATTGAGGATTAAATATTTTGGACTATTTTATGTCACCTTTTGAGGCGTTAAAGTTGGAAGATATTATAAATTAATTCGTATGGCAATTTGGAGTGCATGGTTGAAACCAGATGGGTCAAAATAGTTGGAAATGTGTGGCCATATGAATATATTGGGTCTCGGGACTTAATTAGACATAATTGATCTCCAAATAAAGAGTTTGGGTCATTTTTAGGAGGCGACTAATAACCTTCACTTGTATTGTTGGGCAATAAGGAGTCTTTGGGAGGTTTTCTCCTCCCTTCGCTGGGTGGAGTGGGTGTTGTCCAAGTCTGTGAGAGTTGTCCTGAAGTCATGGCACCCATTTAAGTGCTCGAAAGGTGCTAAAGAAATATGGAGAAGAGCTCCTCACTGTATATTTTGGACGATTTGGAGGGAGAGAAATGCGAGGTTCTTTGAACGTAAGGGAATGGATCCTTCAAGATTATGACACCTTTTGCTTGAGTTCGCTAATGATGTGGTGTAGAGAAAACCACAATAAATCTATCTTTATTTTTTTGGACTTTTTCGAGGAGATAAATAGAGTTCAGTTATCTATTTAATTGGGGTGGGGGTCGTATGTCTTTGGACCCTATAGTTGCCTCTTTCTCTTTTTTTATTCGCCTGTGATGTATCTACACCTTATGTACAGGTCCTGTCCCCTTGGCGGTTTCTTAATATAATCTTTTATTTATACAATAAATTAAAAAAAGATATATATATATATATATATATATACACACACAAACACACACACACACACACACATACACACACACATATACACACACACACACACACACACATACACATATATATATATACACACACACACACACACACACATATATATATATATATATATATATATATATATATATATATATATATATATATATATATATATATATATATATATATATATTTATAATAAAGTAGGAAACTTAATAAGCTTGATCTATGACATCACAAAAAATATTTTTTTTGTAATACCCACTTTGCCCCGCAAATATTTGGTATATATAATAAGTAATAATGGTATTTTTACTGTTCCATAAACACATAAGATCTTTAACGGTTTAGATTTGACCCAACAATGCAAAAAGCAATGGTTAAGATTGAACATTGCCCCTCCAAAATCGTTTGTCCAGACTTTGTGACTTAACTTTAACTTCTTTTATTTTCAGTACTTCTACAGTTGATCCATTAAATGTGACTTCAAATTCTTTCATTTCGGGTACTGCTAGGGTGGCTGGGGAGCAGGTACATAGGTTGGTATTGTGCCCACTATAGGAATATTGAATTTTTTCGACATAAATTAAGTGCCGAGAAAAGTACTAAAAATGCCGGTAACAATTTTTGCGACATTTTTGGCGGCAGTTCCAGAAGTGCGGTAATAGCCAATGTGGTAAAAGAACAACGACATTTTAAAAAATATCGCGAAAAGTTAGCGGCACTTTTGGCGAAATATCCACAAGTGCGGTAGCCGCTGTGGTAAAGGAACAACGACATTTTAAAAAATGTCGCAAAAAGTAAGCGGCACTTTTGGAGGTATTTTCACAAGTGCAGCAGCCAATGTGGTAAAAGAATAACGACATTTTAAAAAATGCCGCAAAATGTTAGCGGCATTTTTAATCATTTATATTAATGTTGGTAATAACCTTTTAGCGGCATTAAAAAATATTGATAATAACCGCTTGGAACACCTATTAAATGTTTAACACACTTTTGGCGACAGTAAAAAAATGTTGAGAATGATAATAGCGGTATTAAACAAAATGTTGATATTATTTTGCAATATATGACTAGGAACAAGTGCTAAAAAATTATTTATAAGAAGTATTGTATTTATGTGCAAATATATTACCATAACATTAAATTAAAAGGGCGGTAATCAAATTAAAATGTTATTAAATTAAAACCAAAAGCATTCATCGTAAATAAACATAATTGTGCTTGGAAACATTATCCATCCACAAAATAAAATGTATCACATGTCAAATTATAAAAAGTTGGGAAATATGGAGCGAAACATAATTTTATATAATGTACAATCCTTCTTTATCAAAGTCAAACATCGTCTTCGACCTACAAATAAAAAATTCAACCGTTAGTCATTGATACTTATTCTTTAGTAATTTAAATAAAATATTAAAATTAAAAATTAGTACATTAACACTATGCCACGCTACAGTTGAATGATATACATCTTCAATTGTGGACTTGTTTTCATATGGTCTAGGCAATGGTTCATTTGATACAAATGTTTTTTCAATATATACTTACCAAAAGTCTTCACCCAGTGGCGTACCCCCTACTTTTGTTAAAGGTTTTTTACTCACAATGAATCCACGTGCCACGATCACTTTTTGAAGTCCGAAAGTAATAAGGTCAACAATTATTGGAAGTGCATTATTTGAGACCCTTTGTCATGGTTGATGGTGCTTCTTCTTCTTCTTTGATGGTTCTTTCCACAAATAAGATGAATATGTCATCAACATTATATATCTGAAAAAAAATCGGCGAATTTTTATTTGTTTTTAAGACATCCCAAAATTTTTAAGACTACATACAACCAAATACCAACAACCCAATGTCAGGTATACATAATCTCGACAATGACCGTGTTTATTAGGTCCAAGGACTTCATAATATTTCTCTCCTTTATGACTAACTGAAACATTATAATTTGACGGAAGTTGATCTTCTTTTTGCCTCATTTTTTACTAAAATGAAATGATTCTTATTATATAAAACAAAAATTATAATCATTCATTTACAAAATCAAAATAGAATAAAGATCCCACTATCTCCCCACCACTAATTTTAAATGCTTCACATAATAATTTCATGCATAATTTTAACTTTCATAAACAATAAACTCATTTAATTGTTAATTTAATCCCGATTTGTGTATGATATATAGTATTCTTTTAATGATATGACACAATCTCCTGCATGTTTTCTTTTTATAATGGTTGATATAGAGAATAAGAATTTTGATTAATAGGTAAAATGACGTCGTTGAGATTTTCAAAGAAAGAATGGAAGGAACAAGGATGATATTTTTATACCATTGATTCAGCGGAATCCTTATCGATGGTTGAGCCATCGCTCCTCTCGTGTGTTTTGATGTAAACATCAACCAATGAAACATTTTTCCCTTGATCAGCCTCCATCTGCATAAACCCAATGACTTGTAAGTCGTTATATATATAAGTTTGGTAACATAAAATAACATTCACAATCAAAATATATTATAAAACACCTTATGAGCAACATTCGCACGACTCTTTCTTCCGAAAGTATGTGGTGTTCTTTGCTTCTTACGAGTTCGACAATTTCTTCGAATCGTTTTCTGTTACAAAAATATATTTATAATTTTTTCACTATGGTGGTTTAGGCATTAATGAAGAGGAGACATGTGAGGGACACCTTTCCTCTTGTGCAATTTCTTCTAGGGCTTTAGTGTGGAGCTCACCCAATCTTGAATCTCCTCAGAGGACTTTGTGAAAGATAGAGAAAAATATTTTTCACTAAAACTCCCTTGTGGATCACTATATTCCTTTAAATACAGCCGATCAAATTCAGAAAATGGGATGGGAATAATCTTGTTTGTCTCATCTTTAGGCGTCTCCACTACTACAGATAAATGAAAAATTCATAAAATTCAAACATTGTAATTATGAATTCTAACAAATAAATTATATACATATATAAGGTGAGTTAAAAATAACCAATGAAATATACAATAACTGCAATTAAGTTCCTAAACTATGAATTGTTTTCTTTACCCATGCAGATGAACTAATTTGAACCTTATTGAGATATTTGACAGAATTTTTTACCGAGGCGTAACCCGTTTAAGGAGTACCAACAACACAATACAAAATGTATTGTGATATCATTAATTCCATCATCCTTGCGTTTTGTATAACAAATCTTTTATTGAAGACCACACAATGATTATTTATTGTAATGAATTCTTCTATGAAAAAAGTCCCCACGTGAACCAAAATGTGTGAAAGGAAAAAATAATATGAAACCAAAAAGACAAAATAAAAGGAAGAGGGGAGTAAAAGTGCACTTCCAAGCAACTATATCAAGTAGAATGCTAGCGCATACCAGTATAGTTTTCAATACTTTATTACATTCCTTGTTTTAGGTAAATCCAATTCAAATAAATATATAAATAATAAGTATATGTTGGGTGGGTGAGTGGTTGGGTGGGGGATTACATTTTTGCAGCACTGAAAGTAGCATATCTCCTGTTTGGATCACCCTGCCTAACATAGCCATTCATTTCTTTGATAAAAACTCCCTATTTTCTTTTGCCCAAGTTGTAGGCAAACCTCTCAAGCTTGACAGTTAATAACCCCATCACTCCTGCCTCCAGCTTCACTGATCTTGGTCCTGAAGACAATCAGCCTGATATGGATAATGCGTTGAATCAAGTGTTAGGCACAAATGTTTAACAGGAGGAACATAAGACTTTTGTAAGTTCCAAATTGCAGGATATGATTCTTTTGATAAACAATCAAGTTCAAAATCAAGGTTAAATAATTCACTTTGCAGTTGATAGAGAAATAAATAGATCAACTGACGCCCCTCCGAAGAAGATTGTGCAACAGTTTGATATAATCAAAAGATGAGATTTATCAGGCAATGAAGTTATGGTGCTAGACTATGCGATGCTCTCCCCACAAGGGTCTATTCTAGATTACAAAAAGAAAAAATGCATCGAAATTTTCTCAATGTCTGATTCGGATGATGTAGACAGTGGCCATATTCTGCTTGAATAGATAAAATTATTCTCTATAAATTTAGGCAAGAAGCTAGATAGTGATAAGGAGAGAAGAGGAAAACAAAAGAAGGTATTTTTTTCAATCTCCTCTAAATTTTCAAATTCCTTTTCAGGGAAAAGCAACAAGACTTTTTCCAAGAAAACTGATCCTCTCTTTAATAGAATCACTAGATCCTCCAGTAAAGCCCTCAAGTAATCTGCATTTTTCACCTCTCAATGATAGATTTTTTATGCTGGAATGCTAAAGGATTGTCAAACAATCTATAATACCCCGTATTTTTATTGCTTTTAAATTTAGGGAATTATTAAATTTACTTGAGATGAATTAATTTAATATTAATCCGAAAGTTGGTTTTAAATATTTACTAGCGTGATATGAGTTAGTAATTATTAGAAATTTGTTGAATATTACTAGATGCGTATAGTAATATATAAGATTGATTTTGTTAAAATTGTCACATGTGAATAAAATGGCAATTCAGTAAATTTAAGTCGGGATGTGCCTGTGTCGTGTCAGGACTAAATAATTATGATTATTAAACGTAAATAAATTATAAATTGCCCGTATGATCATTTCGAATGCTTCAAAGTGTCCGCAAGGGTTGAGATAGTCAAAATAAAGTACCCGGGAGTTTAGTTTGGGTCTCGGGGTGTTTTTAGGTCTAATTAACATCCCGGGAGGGCGTTTTAGACATTTTGTATTTTTGGCCATGGAAACCCACGAATTTTCTAAGGTTATTTCAGATGGTAGGGGTTGTCTTCTAGGGTTATCTTAACCAAAAACAATAGAGGACCATTGGAGAGGTTGAGGAGAAGATTTCCAAGGAGTTCTAGGCCAAGAACTCCACCATTTGCACCGCCGTCACCGCCAAATTGTAGATCGCACGACCAGGATCACAACCACACCAATTTCTTCCACAAATTAGAAACAAAGATTTCCCAGGAAAGTATCTACCTTGCTCTATTCTTAGTTAATGCCTTAATTATGTTAGTCTAGGGTTGTTTAGAACTTGTTTCATGAGAGAAAGTGTAGTTTGGAGAGTAGAATTCACATTCTATTGAAGAAATAATCATATTTTGTACATCTAATTTGCATGTAGAGGATAAACCACGAATTAGTATGGATTTGGAAGTAAGAAATATGGAAAATAATTGAAAGAATTGAAAGAAAAAGAGAAATTAGGGTTCTTGAAGTCGAGACAAATTTTACCCCATTATATTGTTTTAATTGATGAATTGAAACATATTTTACGCGGAGAATCGTGTATTTAAGTGTATGGTACTGGTAATAACTTTTTTTCGGAGTTTGGGAATCAAAAATGAAGTTTTGGTTATGGTTGGAGAGGCAAACCCGTAACTGGATAAATGCAGTTTTCGCCCTAACTGATTGATCGATCGATCGACCTAAGAGTATTAATCAATCGATCGACCCCCTTTCCTCGATCGATCGACCCCACCTGGTAAACTGTACATTCCTCTTATAATGTTTTATTCCGATTAAAATGCATAGTAACCCTTAAGTATTATTTTTAGAACATTTTGGGATATAAATAGGACCAATAGGGTTTTAGTAAACCCCAATAAGTGGGAATTTAATGTAAAATGAAATAAAGGGTTAACGGGGAGTGATTTTCCCATCAGGGATTAAGCGAACGTTTAAATAAAAGATTGAGACTCGTAAGAGAGTTAGGCCAGAAAATAAGTGAGTGTATGTTTACTAAAATTTTACTTACGATACTTCAAGAGAGGGGGAGTGTGTATGAAGTGAAATATAAATGAGAATAGAAATATAGCAAGTTCTTTATGCAAAATAATCAAGTAAAATGCGCTAAGGACGCATAAATAAAATTTTGGGTCGTGGACGTACCTAACCTAGAAATATGAGTATATATATACATATATATATATATGACTGTGCGGTTGTGCATATATTATATGTGTGTAAAAATCGTACCCGAGCTACTTCCTATCACGGGGGTTTCTGCGCCGGGACAGGCTTATCTCGATTGGACCTTTATAGGGGATAACGACTTGTACCCTAGAAGATAGTATCCTTGATTACAGGCTATCTGAGTGATAGTCAGATGGTCATAAGAGACGTGAGGGTATGTGATGACCTCTTAGGACCGGGAACTATGCTTCGCCTCCATTTGTATGTGTTTTGTGTTAATACTGTTCGAGAGTGATTCCGAACTAGTATTTCCCTTAGTATGAGTGATACGGGGACTTGATAGCAGAGTATGCCAGCACCATAGATTTTATGTGGTGTGCCGTTAGTGCATATATTATATGTGAGACTAATATATATACCTATATTTACATGGGAACTTTCTATTGTGCGTATAAGTAATTAAGAAATGAATAAATGTTTCAACTCTCTTAAATGTTCGGGAACTTCATAATGGTACTGAATTGTTTTAAATAGCGTAAGGAATTTTGAAGACATTTGCTTTCTAAACTAAATATTATCACCCTGTTATTTCGCGAGATAAAACTTTATGGAAGTGAGATAGACTTATGATGTTTAGTAGTACGATAGACGTGCACACTAGATGAGAGGTGAGAATTCTGAAGAGAGTGTCGCATACTAGCATGGTTGTTGCATTAGCCGGTAAGCATTTTAAATACTTGCTAAACTAAATTTTAAAACTGTTTTACAATCGAGCTCTGACCCGTTTCCTATTATCTCCTCTCTTGTATATATATATATATATATATATATATATATATATATATATATATATATATATATATATATATATATATATATATATATATATGTATATATATGTATATATTACAGGTGCCCAACCACAGTGGCGTCATTCTTAGGTTCTTTGGATTGGACGTGCTGCAGCTTATGTGGGAGTTGTAGGTCATTGCTTAGACGACCTCGTTGTTGATTCCACTCCTATTCCAGCTCTAATTACTTTGAGCATGTTTCACCCGTTTCCTTATTTAGTTGGATTGGTTAGAGATTATGTTCATTCATCTTTAGTATTTTACTCGTTGGGATTTATTTACTGTCAGGATGGTTTTTTTTCTTTATGGTTCCAAAGTTGGTATTTGTTTTCCGAATGGTTAAATTATTTAGGGTTCATTTCCAGTCTTTTTAAATTGTGTTATTCATAAACTGTTAATTATTAAGGGTTTTATAATTTGGTTAAATGAAATGGAAATAATGTTTTGATGATTTTGACACTTAGCTTAATTATTTAGGGTGTTAAATTGGAAAGTTTATTTTTTCGACAGTGATGCTAAGAATGAACCAACCGTTCACCTTGATTATAATTTAATAAAGGACTAATCACCCGGTATTTAATTAGGCGGGGTGTCACATAATCCTAATTATAGAAGACTTGAAAGCCCGATGAAAGGATATAAAATTCCTCTTTTAGCAGTTCTTGAACCTATGGCCAATAATAAGAAGTTAAGACAGTATCAAACTTAAGGTGCTATGTGATTATGGCTACAACAACATCTCTAATAAGATATGGGTATTAAAAAGAATTTGATTTATCTCTGAATTTCATTAGAGATGAAGACAGTATCAAACTTAAGGTGCTATGTGATGTTTATGACTCTCTTATTCATCTGATCATATGAGATTTTAATATTATCTCTACTGATGCTGAAAAATGTGGTGGTATTATGCTAGATTACATGGCATGATTTCAACCAAATGATCTCTAGAAATTCCCTCTTTGGCATGGTCTACTCCGGCTCTAAATTTACATGGTGGAATAGTAGGATTGGTCTTGAGTCAATATTTAAAAGATTGGACAGAGTCCTTTGTATTACTCATCCTAACAGGACCTGTTCAGATCTAAAGTCTAATGGATGAAATTATATCTTAGACAAATTGAATAGTTATATTAAACTACGACTAAGATAAGTTCCATTTATGCAACATTGGTACAACCAATGACATGACGTTATTTGTTAAAATCGATGAAGATAAACTATCCGGCCTTACTATGTCATCTGATGAAATAAATTATAATCAATTTGGGCAGAGGTCCTACATTTGTTCAGCTGAGTACATATATTAACGATCGACACATCACACAAGTGCGAGCCATCGATGTTTTCGGAAAACTGAACACTATCAGTCCATTTGGCAGGTGTATACCAATGACACATTCAAACAGTGCAATGCCAATACTGCATTAAACATCTATCGGGTTCGACTTCAAAATAACACTCTAAATATTTATTTGGGGTTTATCTTCAATCACCTCAGTAAAATAGCATCCTAACTAAGTCTACCCCTAACACACTACATACGTAGCGGGGACGTACCAAGTACCCATAGCCTTTCAAACACCATATTGATCTACATTCCAAGTAACAGTGCCACGGTATCAGAGTCTATTGTTTGTTTTCTACACCAATGAAGTCATGTGCTATACACAGTTAATGTAACATTTGGCCTATCCACCAAATAAACTTTTTGAGCAATTTTATATAACAGGAGTAATCGAACATTGAAAATTAGTAATATAAAATGGATAGGTAGAGGAGCAATTGCTCTCTTACCCTTTGATAGTTTTCAAAATTTGTAACATGAAATGGAATGTTTTGAAAGAAAATGGGGTAACTTTAAAAAACTATAACATGTTGCCTCACTTAATTTTGGATAAAATGTTAATATTAACTTTGCTAACCTTAACCAAAAATTATGCCCCTACCCCTACCAAAGTCGGAGTTCATGTCTTTCCAAGAGCTTTAACACTATATTCATCACTAGCTTCGCTAACCGCCAACCCCAAAAGCAAGTACCAGAAATGAACTAGCCAGCATCTTAAGGAAGATAAACACAAAAAAAGCTAGGGGGATGTAGTAAAATATTATTAGTCCCACAAAAGATGTCATTTACTTTTGCAATTTTTTTTATTTAAGATGTGTTTAGGAGCTTCAATTACATGATTTAGAATCGGAATTGGAGCAAAATTTGTTCAAATTTAAAATTAATTTTGTTCCAATTCCAATTCTTAATGAACCTTGGAACTGTAGTTTTCAATCACACCCTTATGATACCTTATCGCAATGCCAATCATATGACCATCTGAATTGGTAACATCACTGCCACTACCACGCGAATGCACCAGAGCTGTAGTTTCAATCATTGCTGGAAATTGAAGTGACCCTGACCATAGTCGTAATTTCAACCTCTGAATCATAAAACTAAGATACTTTTCTCTTCACACCATTAGATCCAGATGCACGAGAATTTCCTCCAGTATCCATTACCCTATTATGTTCAACCTAAATTTAAGATGAAATAAAAATAAGTAAAAAAAAATTAATAATTAAAAGAGAAAGGTTTAAGTTTTACATCGTGTTGATTCGTCTATTTGACAATAGTCATGTGATATTGAACAAAAATTATTGTAGAGATTAAGCTTCTATTGAGCAGATGTAATTTCACCTAGAATAGCCTGGCGATTCTCCCTACTTTTTACATTTAAAGCACTGCCAAATTCATCTCCCAACATCTTAGTGAAATGAGAGATTTGATCACGTGGATGCATAATAAGGGAAATCATGTTGGTTCTATTACCTCTAGAAACTTCGAGTGCCTTGATGAGTTTCTTGATTTTTAATATTTCAATGTTCTTGTCGATTTCATGATCATGTGCCACCGTAAGGCAACAAAATGTGCCGAAACAGTAACGAAATTACCTGCAATCATACCATCATAAAATCAGCCCACACTTTGAACCTAAATAGGCAAAAGGCAATTAGCTAAAGAAGCAAACCGAGGACAATGATATAAATACTATTAATTACAAGCAATTATATTGGCTTTCTTACTTGTTGTCCAAGATAGGGCCAACTTGTTTTTACAATTTGATAATCTTAACCCGTCGAATCCAATGATGCTTTAGCAATTAACTTGTAGGATCAGTCAAAGACTAGTATTTCATAACATTTGAATGAAATAAGAAATAGAAATAATCCAATAAAGGGCAAGACCCAAATTTTAAAATTGAATGACACGTAGAACAGACTGATAAGATCGATTCTTTGTTAGCAAAAAAAAGGAGCACAACCGAGCTTATTCATTACTGAAACCAACCATTTTAAAGGCTTAACTGACAAAAAAATGATGGATGACAGAGAAATTGGTGGTTGTAATCCTCGAGATAGATCTGTAACTATAGGGAATTTCTGAACTCCTGTGACAGGTCGTAGGGTTGCTCTTTATAAGCATCCTTACCTGATAGTGGCCCTTGCATAACCTTGCTGAAACACTTTATGAAACTGCCTTTAGATATCCTCAAGGACATACTAGAAGCAGAGTTCATGGCATTGCATAACAACTTAATCAAGTCTCAGAAGCATTTTAAGAGGTGAACCAAACATAAGGGTCAAAGCTAAATTCGTTTTTAATTTGAGGTCTAACAGGGTACGATTTACTTTGGGACTACTATGGTATAATTTGCAAAATGGAAATTTCTAAGAAATTTGTCAGTCTCAAGAGTAGTATCTTTATACTTGCTCTTCTTTATCCCATTATGCTTCTTTAATAGAAATGTATATACATCATCTTCTTGAGATGATATATTTTTGGCCCCATATTAAACATGTTATTGTGTTTTCTAAAGTAATGATATCATGTGTAAAATATACCTTAAATTTTTTGTCTCTGTCTTTTTTTTCATAAGTAATGTTATCACGTGTTAAATATACCTCATACTATAACCAAAATCTTTGAAAATTTGTATAATTTCTAAACCTTACAAATTGAGGAGTTCATATCATTCATCATATAAGCGTGAGAAAATGTAAAGTTGCATTGAGCTTCAATGGAACTTTGAGAATGAGCAATAGATATACACCACATAAATACACACACACAAAGTACGTACACACATCACAGAAGATAGGGGAAGTTACCTCAGATTAGAGAGAGACGTGAGTGAGGTGGTTCCCCCAGTTAGGTAACTTCTCGAGCTTATCACAATCATATATTATCAGTTCTTCAATACATGGAGGCCATGTTTTCTCTTTTTTTGCTTTGGATACAAGATGGGTCAATGACTGACTCTTAAATGTTTCATATTTATAAGATTCTGACACAAAGATTCTTCTTGCCAGAAATGACTCAGTTCATCACAGTATTCAATAACTAAACGTTCAAGTGATGCCAAAGATTGTACAACCCTTCACGTAGGTTAATAAGCCTAGTGATACCCGAAATCTCCAAGGTTTTTACTGATGAGGTGACACTAACCATACTTATCAGCACCACCTCGCAGCATTGTTTTATTTTTAACACCATTGGAGATGGAATCCTTAGAAGTATTACCTTGACCAATTTGGGGCAATTATGTAGACTAAGCTCGTGAAGGAAAAAATCCTCTAACACTTCCATCAACATCTGTTAAACAAGTAAGCCATTCCCCCCAACCTTCATGTTCTCAAACCTGACAATCTCAAGTGACGAGAAAAAAAGAACCTGAGAAGGACGAGCTCCATACAACTCAACACCAATGTTTTTTTACCCCGGACATATTTTGAATACACAACTCCCTGAGTGAGAGTAGCTGGCTAACTGGCGGTAAATGCGTACATCATTCACTGTGACCAAGTGTTAGGTGCGTTATATTAGATAATGAAGGATCCCCAACCCAACTAGTAAACTATATGCCTCCATAGAAGTTAATTTCGAGATCGGTCAAGCTTGTATGTTGTTTTAGTGCTTCAAGTACTTCATTCCCAAGAAATTCTCTTAGAGAACCATTGAATTCACTACTCCATATCAACATTAATTCTTTAAAGCCTTTCTTACAGGATAGATTAGCCTCCCTTACATCTTATACATTCTTCACATGATGCAACCCTATAATGGAAAATTTCCCTCTGAGATTAGATATCCCCCTCAACTCGGTTAGTTTCAACATCTTACTCTTATCAAGAACAATTATCGGCAATGTTTGCAGACTACTCAACATACCAATCCCTGAGGACATCTCTTGTAATTCTTTGGTATCGGAGACATCAAGATGCAGCAAATTAAATAGATTACCAATTTTTTCAGGTAACTTACTTATATTTCTGCAACTCCGTAACAATAACGTCTCTGATTTATAAAGATCACTCACATACTCAGATAACTGTTTGATGAGTGCCTTCGATAAATTAAGATACTGAAGGTGTATTAAATCACCAATAGAATTTGGTAGCTCATTTATGCAATAACCACTCAAATTTAACACTCTTAAGCACCGTAGATTCGATAACAATTCATGGAGAACCTTATTGCTCTAATGGAATTCTTCTCGATATGTCAAATTATCAATTGGTAGTGTCAAAAAAGTTCTCGATATGTCCAAAGTACATAATTGCAAACCGACAAAAAAATCATTCCCCAATAAAATAAAGTGCAATTTAAATGAAAATGGTCATAATCTCCTTTTGTTTAAAGAACTACCCATCATGCTTAACAAATAGTCCAACGACATTCAAATAGACTATAAACTCGTCAACAAATTCGCATATATTTTTGTAAAATCTATAAAAAAAACACTTAGTACAACTCTACTAATTATAAATAGCTATATATTGGTAAAAAAAAATATTAAGTAGAATAATAAAGAAAAATATGTTATTGCATCAAAATACTAAGTTAATCTCAATTTTAAAATATTGAATTTCGACCACACAAATCCACATTAGAAAAAATTGTGATCAATTAATCAGCCAAAAAATAAATGTAAAAATGGAAGGATGTGTTATTCATCATATTATTCATAAAAATTACGAAAAAAATACAAATACTTAACAACATGGCAAGTGTAACACACCGTAAATTGAAGGACCTTTAATTAAATAAAATATTAGGAGAAAAAGAATTTATTTTATCTGGAGGAATTAAATCCATGATTATTGAACTTATAAATTTGAGGAATTTATTAATTTGGAAAATTGAGGATTAAATATTTTGGAATATTTTATGTCGCCTTTTTGAGGCCTTAAAGTTGGAAGATATTATAAATTAATTCGTATGTCAATTTGGATTGTACAATTGAATTCAGATGGGTCAAAATAGTTGGAAATGAGTGGTCGTATGTATATATTGGGTCTCTAGACATTGATCTCCAAATAAAGAGTTTGGGCCATTTTTAGTAGGCGACTAATAAACTTCACTTATATTGTTGGGCAATAAGGGGTCTTTAGGAGGTTTTCTTCTCCCTTTGCTGGGTGGAGTGGGTGTTGTCCAAGTCAGTGAGAGTTGTCCTGAAGTCATGGCACCCACTGTATATTTTGCGGTTTCTTAATGTATTTGGAGAAGAGTTCCTCACTGTACATTTGGCGGTTTCTTAATATAATCTTTTATTTATAAAAAATATTAAAAAATATATATATATATATATATATATATATATATATATATATATATATATATATAAGGAGTAGAATTTTGTTTACTATTCCATAAATCATAAGATAGTTAGAGATCCTTATTGAGCCAACAAGGCAAGAAACTAAGGGTTTAGATCAAAGCTCACATAATAATACTTTTACCCCCATGTATATTTCGACTTTAATTTGAATTTTCAATACACTTTTTGATTTTTCACGGATCTTCTAACAAAACACCACTGGTCATTATGTACTATTTCTCTTCTTTATCCATGATAACCTTTCATTAGACATCCAACGGTTCAAGGACAGATCTTTTTCCAACCCTTTATTTCAAAAGTAAGCTTACTTTGTAGGTCTCTTCTTCTCCCAGACACATCTACGTCCCATTTATGTACCTGCCCCAAACCCTTGATATACCTAGCCACTCATTCCATTTTCACTTTAATTTGAAAACGTTGCATTTACGAACACTCTCTTTATTTCCCTTTCTCAAATCAGAACTCTCTCTCACACACCAAAATAGGAAGGGGATGGTTGAGATCAAAGTTTCGCAAGCTTCTTTGATAAGTTTCGCATATTTATCGAAGTAGGAAAGGGATGCTTATTATCAAAATTAAAAGGAGCCAGTAACAATGTGTGGTTGTTTACATAATCTCAAATACTCGGGTCCAAGGACCACCTCACCTCCTCACAAACAGTCCATCTCACCGGCGCTGGAGCTTTCAAATCGGAAAGTATCGCTTGTGATCCGTTCAGTGGAGGCCCCTACACCGGCGTCGCGGACGGTCAGATTCTCAAGTTGCAACCAGATGCCCACAGTTTGGTTAATTTTTCCCTCAGTTCTTCTCAAAGGTACATCCACTTTTTTCACCCTTTTCTTTTCCTAGAATCAAAAAAATTAATATTGAGGACATCCCCTTTTTTCACACTTTTTTGACCATTTTCATTTCCTATATCCACTTTGTATTCATCGTTGACATACTTTCTTTGGTTTCATGAAACTGGATACATGTTTTGTTTTGTTTCTTATTTTTTATAAATATCTAACGGTTTTTCCCTTTTGATTTTCAGGTAAACTCTTTATTGTGTAGGTAATGATTTGTGCCGGGGGTTTTGTTTTGTTTGGGGACGGGGTTTGGTAAATGATTTGGGTTATGATTCGATCATTGGTATGTTCGGGGTTGCTATTTACTTTGTTGTCGTCAGCTGAGTATTGGGGAAGAATATTTTGGTGTGTTTAACAAAAAGTTAACAGAAATATTTATTCATTGGGAAGCAAATGTTTATGAAGCTTGGATCTAAGGCTGTTTTCATTTTCAAACTGATAGAAATATTTGCAAATAAAAAAAACTTTGTGCTTCAACTCACCATTTGTTTAAGTTTCTACGCAATAGGAAAGTTGGGAGGTTTCTTTTTGTGTATGCTCGTCCACTTCTCAACATGGATTTTTTTGCAGTCAAGAGCACAGGGTTTGAGGTAGCAACCACTCTCTTTCTCACTCTATTATCTGTTCAACCCCTCATTGTTGTTAATGGAGATTTTTATTATGTTTTTGTTAGTGGCCGACGCCTCCATCACCGCGAGCCTCATGAGTGTCCTCCACATCATAGATAACTTCTCAACACCATCTCCAATGTCATAATTAGGCAGTAATTTCCCTTTTTGCAATTATATACTTGCCAAGTTCGAGTATGTATACATATTTTCCATTTTTATTTTTTTCTTACATCATCTATCCAAGATATGTTTTTTCATTTAATCTTTTTATTATTGCCAATTTCTTTAGTAAGAAGGGAGCAACCCAAAAAACACTGCAATTACTATTAACGCTCCTATTTTTTATGATTCTATAAGTCATCTCTCTCTTATGGATTTCCTTTTTTTTTCCAGGATGCCTATCTATGGTGTGCTCATGTTGATCTAATTTGAGTGTTATCTAGGAGTGTTGATTTCGATTATTTTTTAATATTTGTTAATTTCCACATATAACCTATAGAAAACACCAATTGCCTTTTTAATAAGGGGAATTACTAGTATAGAACATGTGTTTGAAGATAATTTTATTACATGTACCAATTGCATTACAAACATTATTGGAAACACAAGGCATGCATAGATTTTTACATATAAAAATATTGAAGACATTTTTTACATTACTTGGTTTTCCAAGAATCAAGTCTTGCATGGGAAAATTGTCAAATTGTACACGATATTGTATAAGTAATTTAAATATATTAGTATACAAACAAACTTATCTACCCAAAATAGGTAGATGATTAAAAAATAGGGTAAGTCTAATTCCACTTCAAATGAGTACTGTATAGTGATATTTTTGTGAAACTTTTAAAATTTTGGCTCCTGCTATTGAACGTCAAGGTTTAAAATTTATATTTTAATTAATTGATAATTTAATTTTACTGTTATAAATAGTTACATTCTCACTAAAAAAAATTAATGAATTTTATGTTAATGGTATTGGCTACTTATTTAGGACTGGCATGTCCAAACCATCTTTTCTTCAAAAGATAAAAATATGTAATTTTTGTTTAGTGATAAAAAATTATTATTTTGATTTTTTTAATTATTTGTGGGTGGATAATATTATTTCCTCTACAAAGATTGTAATTTGAGCCTCATTGAGTGTATAATAATCTCAATGAACCTCATAAATATGTTTCTAAGGGTGTTCATGTTAACAATAGATAAACACTCTCTAGTGTTAAGAACTCTTTCCCTACTAACACTGTGATTTTGGATACGATTAAAAGAAAAAGCGAAAAAAGATTACGGAATAACTTTTAAAAAAAAAGAAAATTCAAATGCAAATCCAATTATATTATATTGTAATTTTTGTTTTGTGATATTGAAACATTGTAAAGGAAAATATAAATAGGACGAGAGAGATGTAACATTGAATTAAAGAAGCTGGAATAAACAGGAAAACCTGAAAACATAACATGACACGAATTTGCCTGCCTAAAAAACTTGCTACGTGAACAAAATCTATGGTGTGAATTTGGGGTCCATTTGTGTCTTGCGCCAGCTTGGTATGGGTGAACTACTCAAACATGCAGACATAAAACTGATCACGTTATCTCCATCCTTAGTCTTTTGAATTTCTTGGAGACCTGGTGCTAAGTTTATTCGGCCGCATGTCGGTTTGGTGCCAAGATGGTCTTGTTCTTGTTTGCAAGTTGGCTCCTCAATGATGGTGTCCGATGGTGCTGTTAACTTGATCACCATTACTTTTTCTGTCAACAGCTTCTTCGATCTTCTTTCGTCAATAAGCGACCTTGTTTACTCTTGTTCGCAGTACGTCGTTTGTTTTTTTGACGTCTATCTTCTATCAGGTGTAGTAGACGCATATGTTTGCATATGTGGTGTGCAATAAATACTAGAGTCCAACGTAGGTTCCTAGAAGTATACTCACTACTAGTTTAGTCACTGTAGGACTCGATTTGTTATACAAATGAAATACTTCACTCTAATCAATCCCCCCAAAAAACGGTGCACCAATTACTAATTTTCATATTTATCGTCTTTATCATTCTAGAAATAAGATTTTGTATTCCCTCTTGTACTACAAGAAAATATATTTTTTATGAGCATCTTTAAAATTGACATTATGACAGTTTAAAAAAATATGTTTCAAAAAATAAAATATATGTAATTTAATGGCAGTATTTTGATAAAGTGTCCAGTAATTAAAAAAAAATTGTCTTGGATGATTTATTTATAGGCATGCAAATGTTTATGAAACATGGATGTAAGGTTGTTTCGTTTTCAGACTGATAGAACAATGACAGGTAAGATCTTTAAAATACAAGTTTTTCATCACATATATGTTTTCATTTTATTTCTGTATAGTATTGAAGGCATGTGAGAAGGGTTTTGTTCTTATCAATAGTTTGTTGGCATTTGTTTTTTATTTACGACTTTTATATACTTCAATTTGATAAAAGGCCTAAGAAAGTGTTTCACTTTAGACAAAAACAACTCAAATATTAGTTGTTTAAAGTTCAATATGATGTTGTGAAAATAAAGGTCACCGATTGATTTTTATTGGGAGATTTCTACGTTTCTAATTTAATACAGGCTGATTATTATTTTTTTTAAATATTCATTTCTATTTTAGTTTCTAATTTCCATACACGTTGACCATTTTTAAATCCATATCATATTTATTGTACCTTAAATAGAAAAATGTGCATAAAAAAACATTGTGCTGCAACTCACAATTTGTTTAAGGTTCTACCCAACAGGAAAGTTCGTAGCTTTCTTTATGTGTATGCTCATCCACTTCTCAACATGAATTTTTTTGCAGTCAAGAGCACAGGGCTCGAGGTAGAAACCACTCTCTCTCTCACTCTGTTATTTGTTCAAACTCTCATTGTTAGTAGTGGAGATTTTTATTATGTTTTTGTTGGTGACCGATGCCTCCATCGCCCCGAGCCTCATGAGCGTTGTCTACATCATAGGCAACTTCTCAACACCATCTCCAATGTCACAGTTAGGCAGTAATTTCCCTTTTTGCAAATATGTACTTTCCAAGTTTGAGTATGTATACATTTTTTTGATTTTTTATTTTTACTTACATCAACTATCTAAGCTATTTTTTTTTCATTTTAGATTTTTATTATTGATTGTTTCTATAGTAAGGAGGGATCAACACAAATATCAGTGCCATTACTGTTAACTCTCCTATTTTTTATGATTCTATAAGTCATCTCACTCTTATGGATTTCCTTTTTTTTTTTAATTTCTAGGATGCATATCTATGGTGTTCTCATGTTGATCTAATTTGAGTGTTATCTAAGAGTGTTGACTTGGATTATTTTTTAATATTTGTTAATTTCCACCTATAACCTATAGAAAACACCAATGGCCTTTTTAATAAGGGGGATTAGTAGTATAGAACATGTGTTTGAAGATAATTAATTACATGTACCAATTGCATTACAAACATTATTTAAAACACGGCATGCATAGACTTTTTCATATAAAAAAATTGAATACTTTTTTTATATTCCTTGGTTTTCCAAGAATCAAGTCTTACATGGGAAAATTATCAAATTATACACGATATTGTATAAGTAATTTAAATATACTAGTATATTAACAAAATTATCTACCCAAAATAGGGAGTTGGTTAAAAAATAGGGGTAAGTTTAAATGCACTTCAAATGAGTACTGCATGGTGATATTTTTGTGACACTTTTAAAATTTTGGCTCCTACTATTGAACATCAAGCTTTAAAATTTATATCTTAATTAATTGATAATTTAATTTTACAGTTATAAATAGTTACATTCTCGCTATAAAAAATTAATGCATTTTATGTTAATGGTATTGGCTACTTATTTTGGAGTGGCATGTTCAAACCATCTTTTCTTCAAAAGATAAAAATATGAAAAAAAAATTTAGTGGTAAAAAATTATTATTTGGATTTTTTTATTATTTGTGGGTGGATAATATTATTTCCTATACAAAGATTGTAATTAGAGCCTCATTGAGTGTGTAATATTCTCAATGAACCTCACAAAGATTTTGGCAATAATATCTTCACTGAAAAGGACAGCTAATAAGTCTGGGCTATTTGATCTAAACAAATGGAGACAAGACATACTTATAAGGTGTACAGTGAGTTTATGATAACATCCAAGTATGGTATGCATGCCATCATTTGGTATTATAAAAAAAAGTTAATGTTCTGAAATGACAAAGGTTGTGGTTCTTCCAAAAAATAATTGTTCTGACAGAGGGAAAAAATACCATACGTAAGACAAGGTCATGGGTACCACACTATGATCTCTAATTATGGAATTGACTTAGATTTTTCTATTGAAATTGTTGGATAATTTTACAATTGAGTTGTACATTATTGAATGGTGGTTGTAGATAATTTAACACAATTATATTATGTTCTTGCTGGCGTATTGATGTGTATGTTTCTTCCTTAATTCTATACATTTTTATATATTAGACACATTAATGTTATTTATACAAGTTCATGGAAGATTATTAGTACTGTTGTTGGATTTTCTTTTTGAAGTGGGTGATAGTCCTATAAATAGAGATTTTTTTTTTGATAAATAAATGGTTCATAAAAACAACCCGCCTAAGGGGGCAAAAAACCGTATACAGGGAGTATACATAAAGAAAAACGAATGGTCGTAACCCAAGCGAAGATAAGCCTAACACTCGAACTCCTCCAAAAACTCAAGTAAAAAGGACAACGACGTATCCACCCTTTTTCGATACCAATAAACAAAAACGCTAAGAAAAGAATAATACAAATGTGAAGGAACCAACTCGACCACCTCCAAGCATGTCTGATATCTCTCCTCCCACACAATCCAAAAGATGAAATGCGGAACCATCTTCCAAACACCCCTAGGACCAGGCTAATCCCTAGGACTCCTCCAAACCACCAACACCTCCCTCACCTCCATAGGCATAACCCACTGGATCTTACCTAAGGAGAAATAAAAATTCCAAAGTCCCCGAGTAACGTGACAATGAAGAAGAAGGTGATTGGTCGTCTCCTCCTCCTTCTTGCACAACCAACACCTGTTGGCCATTTTCCTTCCTCGTTTCTACAATCCCTCAGTCGTCAAAATAGTCTATCCAACCGCTGTCCACATAAAGAAGCTAACTTTATGGGTACGAACTCTGCCAAATCAACTTCCAAGGAAGAGAGGCACTCCCACTGCCCCTAAGCACATTATAATAATTCTTAACCGAAAAAGGGCATCCTAAGAGCCCGTCCACCTCAAACCATCAGAAGCATCGGATGGAATAGTGCCGAATTCAGCCACTCAAAGAACACCTCCGCCTCCTCCAACTCCCAATCCCTAAGCCCTCTTCTAAACTTCGGATCCCACACCACACGACCTCTAACCCTCTTCCTATGATCCTCTATAGTCCCCTCTCTATCTCCCCCAATATGATACATCCCTAGATAAATATCCTCTAGAGAGCCTCCCTCACCCCATTTATCTTTCTAAAATCTGATATGATTCCCTCTCCCTATCCAGAATTAAGTATACTTGGAGAAAACATCCCACCCATGAGAAATACACTTCCACAAACCCACCCCATGAGTAGATTGCCCCTCCCTTGGGCCCCATCCAAACGGGTCGGCCCCATGACTAGCCATCGTCACTTTACTCCATAGCCTGCCCTCCTCCCTATTAAACCACCACCACCACTTGCCTAGTAAAGCCTTGTTGAAATGGGCTAAACTTCTCACCCCCGCCCACCCTCCTTCTGCGGCAAGCACGCCTCATCCCAACTCACGAGACTGTATTTGAATTGATCATCATGTCTTCTCCACAGGAAATTCCTCATCAACTTGTTGAGTCTTTTGCCAACTGAACCAGGCAAGGGGAGAACAAACATGAAATACGTCAGAAGACTCGATAAAACAATTATGATCAACGTTAACCTTCCCCCCTGGACAAATAACTATGCTTCCAACCTGCTAACCTCCTTAGCACCCTCCCAAGAAACGGATCCCACATCAAAGTGGGCTTGAACTTAGCCCCCAAGGGGAGGCCGAGATAAATTGTTAGAAGCGACCCGACCGTACACCCAAGTACTTCAACTAAAAAACCCACGTTGTCGCCCCCATCGATGGCAAACATCTCGCTCTTTCTGACCCTGATGCGGAGCCCCGACACAACTTCAAAACACACCAGCATCAACCTCAACGTCCTCACCTCATCCACGGTCGCCCCAGAGAAAATAATAGTATCGTGTGCAAATAGAAGGTAGGATATCAGGACGGGTTGGGAAACCCCACCCCCAATATTGAAGCTAGAGACTAGGCCTCCCTGCACCGTACGACTCTTCATCCGGGAAAATGCCTCCTTAACCAGAATAAAGAGGAAGGGGGATAAAGAGTTGCCCTGCCTAAGACTCCGAGAACTCGAGAAGAAACCTTCTGGCACCCCATTCACCAAACCTTCTATCATCCCACATAATAACAATCCGTCCTGACGTCCCCTCATAATCAAGGCAACACCACTCAATACAAAGCCCTCCCCAGATAGACTGCACCAACTCCCTATCCAAAACACCCATCTTTGTCTCTTGTAAGCAGACAACATCCGGTCTCCACCGCGATAAGGCTCCACTAACTACACCTCTTTTCTTGGGATCATTCAATCCCCGTACCTTCCATGAAATGATGCGTAGATTCATAAATTATAACTTAAAACACCCCCTTCTACAACCTCTACCCTTCCCCTCCGCCTTTCTTCTAAAACACGGAACAACGCAAAAACATCCTTGTCGTTCACTATATATGATACCCCTAGAAATTTACTAAAACCTCCAATCATAATACAAACCCAATCCTCCACCTCCCCCTCTAGGTACTTCACGATACTACCACCCCCAGACACCTCCCCCTCCTTCTTTAATTCCTCAATATCAACCCAAAGTTTAGGGCACGAAAATCCCAAATTACACAACTTCTCCTGTCCACTCAAAGATTCCCCCGAGGTGCTAGAAACATCCTGGACATCCGCTACCTACTCTAACTCTTCTAAACCCCTTTCCATAATCGTACACAGTGGGACACCACTATGAATGCCTGCACTAGGTGAGCACCCTGGATCACCACCCACAGAGGACCCATCAATGAACTCCCTCTGAACCTCTAACTTGCTAGCTCCGCAACCCTTCATAGTTCCACCAGTCTTCCACTTAACTGATCTAGTTTTAGCACTAATTCCCAGCAGCATAAAAGATTTAATATTTTTTTTACCAAGCATTGAATTGACCAAGTAAATATCCTTGTTACCACCATGAGAACGCACTGATTTCTTAGACACGCTCTCCTGCCTTTGCGTCCCTTTACAACCACCTGACGAAAAATGGACTAAGTCTTCGACTTGCTCATTAGACGTGCTAGGAATGCACCTCCCATCATAAAACATGTGCCTTAGTTCCTCCCTATGAAACGAATAGGGGCCCACCATACTCACCCTTTCATCATCCACACAATTTACTTTGGCAAGAGACCCATCTCAACATGAAATTTTTTTAACACAAGAGTTCACATGAAAAAACGCACTTGACTTTGCACACAAAGATGTGGTCTTGGTATCCCCATAATTACTCACATCTTCCAAATGGTTAATCACCCTAGGACCCGCTGACTTATAAAAATAAGTCTCTATCAGATACTGCTGCACTCAACCTAGGATGACAGACCTCCGTAGCAAGGATAAGCGTCGTATCCCCCTTTTTCTCCATCACGAGAGCTTTATTTTGCACACTTCTAGGAGAGTACATCTCCTGCAGGCAAACGTCAGCCAACGCGAGCTCTGATCTAGATCCATCACTGTCAGACGTGACAACCCCATAGGTTGATGGCTCTACGGCCACCACTGGACAAGAACCTGCTACCAGAATAGCTACCACCTCCTTATTCTTACCTGGAGTCCAAGCCACTATCTTAGGCGTAAAATCCTTGGCATTGGCCTCCTTCTTAGCTTTTCGTCCTCCACGAACGTTGCCATTGTCTCCGAGAACGGGCAGATACGAACCTCCAGTTTGACACTTTAACTCCCTTCGACCAGACCTATCCGCCTCGGCACTACAAGACCTCACCTTAGGCACATAATAGTCACCACCATAATAGCAACCCCCCATGTCTTCAATCAAAATGGGTAAACGAAACACCCACCCACCAGCGTTAACGGTTACTGCTTTCGGGATAAAATGATTCCCTTTAATTAGGATTCTTGCCCACCTAAGTTCTTCCCCCGTCTGTGTGACATCATCCACCATAGAGAAACCCCAACATCTATAACCAATGGACTAAAAAACTTCCTCTCCCCAAAGGTGGAGAGGTAAAACCATTACCCAGATCCAACGAGAACATGGTTTCCGAACATTCTTAGGACTGTAGCCTATAGGATGCCACCTATCAAGACACAGAGGCGATCCAAAGAATCACCATTTCTTCAAGCTAAAAATTATGGTAGCCTCAGCTTTCGAAGAGAAAGCAATACAGAAAGTATAGGGAGACAAAACAGGGGTCATAGTCCCACCGATGGTCTCCTAATGCTCCTTGACCCATGCCTTCATTTTCTCAAGAGACGAGGGAACAATTCCAGCGTCGCCCACCCTCCCCACCAATGCCCGCCTAAAGAACTTGACTCTAGACGTGCATGAGTCATCAGATATACAGAAGTCTACATTACTAGAACCCTCAACCTGAATAGAAATGGGAGGGAAAGGCTAGGGGTCCAACTTGGCATCTTGAAGATAAGATTTCTTCATCTTCATCAGTTTGACGGTGTTACCTCAAATTTTTTACAATTATTTTTCATATAAAAAAAAATTTATGACTTAAATTATATACCACTAAATACGACTAACATTTGGGAAAGGAATTTTTGCCGTTTTGTAATTACGTACTTTGAAAATATTGCTCTTTTATGGTTACGTACTGTGGAAATGGGCATTCCCCTAATATATATATATATATATATATATATATATATATATATATATATATATATATATATACCGACACTATCATGCTACGACACGCACAAGCTATATTAGGTTTACAAAAAATAACAAAACGGTCAAAATCTATATAAAGGTACTAAAAAAAGTAAAATAGCACGAAAAAAATTATAAAACATATATTAAAAAATAATAACAATATTACTACACACACTAGGGCAACCTTTGAAATGTAGCTAAGGATAGTCTTGGCTGGGGCTTTGGGCTTGGGGATTTGTTACGAGACTAAATTTTGGCACATTTGACTGTAACATTGTCGTATTTCCCTTGATTTAATGCATTTGAAACTGCAAATGCTAATTAATCTACAAGATAACATACACGCACATCAGACCAGGTTTTTTTCGAGAACTAGCAATTAAGGTGTGTCTATTTGGACTATGATTTTAACACTTTTGAGTGCTTATCATAAGTCGTCATTAAGTTCTTCAACACCAAAGATTGTATTGAAGAAAAGAAACAACGAAAAAACCTACTAAAATAATTTTTCAATATCTTAATTATTTGTAACTATTGGATGTAAGTAAAAGAACAATATTAAGTCTTCATTATAGATGCTAGGTGTAAACTCGCGCGATGCGTGGTAGCCGATTTGACGTTTGAGTTAAAAAAATATTCAACAACAATTGACTGGAAATTGGGACATAATCTTTTTTAGATTTCATAAAAAAATGGACTATTATAAGAAAAGATAAAACAACTTGAACAAAAAAAAGGATAAAATCTCACAATTAAAAACTATGTCAATATCAAATCTATCTTCTTATAAATGATAGGACTCAAATTTATACGAGAAAATAATCAAAATGGTCATTCTATATTGAATCAAACTATCAAAATAATATGTCCTCATAGTTAAAACTAAAAAATGGAAATTAAAAATAGATTCTTCTCGCAAGAGAAATTTAAAATCCGCAACACAGTTTGCAAACTAATTTTCTTTTCCACTTTGAACCAGCTAGACGAAGCTTGCAAAAATTATTCACTACTTAAATATATACCTATGTGATATAGATAAAAATATATGCTTAAAACGTAAAATCGATATTAAACATTTATATATATATATAATTTCCTTTTTAGATTTATTAAGATACACAATGTTCTTAAAACAGATAATGAACTTAGTTGAGTAATTTTTCTTGTTATATATTAGACATATTTTCAAACAGCATATGATGTTTTGGATTATGGACATCTTTGAATCTCCCTGGATGAAAATTGGAGTTAACATTAATGGTACTTCTGACAATATTAATGGTGGGTTCTTTTCTTGTATCTAAGTACTATCTACTATGTCAAATACTTATCAAGACTCAAAGGTATGCTCTAAAAGTGATCTATTTGAAATTGTTTTAGATAGTTTTGAAGATCCCAAGCACAACCCAGTAGCAAAAAGATTTAAGTGGTCCCTAATGATGTGCTGATTTTCTAATTTTCCAAGAACAACACTGTTTTAGATAGTTTTTCTAAGCTTGATTGAACCTGGTGCTAGCTTTGTTGATGCTCTCTATATCAAAATTCTCTCCTTATGTGGTCTCTACTGATGTGCTAAATTTTTTTAATCTAAATAATTAGTGCTAACATTGGAGGATTTAGGATTTATGTTTGAGGGCAAATGCGGGGGGGGGGGGGGGGGGGGGGGTTGGAGGAGCCCCCCTGGGGCGAATTTCTTTTGGTTTAATTGGAATTTTATATAAATTATAACTTTAATTTCTACTTTCATTTTAGAAGAACTAAATGTTTAAATTTCTCTTTTACATTGACCAGCACCTTTTTACACTACGATGGTTAACTTTTTGCGAGGCCAAGCTGACAATTGAGACTCTGAGAAACACTTTCATTTATTAATGTTTTTTTACCTCTATAGTTTATTATAATCTTTAATGGGTACTTTGTTTTTGTTTTTATTTTTTGCGTTAAAGCATTATGTGCTTTTACACGATGTGAAGTAGATGTATTTCTGGAATATGATCATGCATACTTTTAATAACAGGTGACTTATTTGGGGTACATAAAAAGATGGGCAGATTAAACTCACATCAATGGAACCAAAACATGGTAAACTCAGTTTGTACCTTGAATTTACTATTGAAATAAATACATTAATGTTCTCCAATGTACTTCTTTCGTGCTCTAAATCACCTACAATATATAGTATTATATATTGATTTGTAACATGACCGAACAAATTGAAAACATCGACGAGTACATATGTTTTAAAAATTGCAAAATTTCAAATGATTTGGAGTAGATGAAGTTTTGGATTATGTGCATTCAGATTTAAAAAAAAGGCGCTTTTGGGGAGATATTCTACGAGAGATTTTGAAGATTTTTTAATAGATTTTCAGTAGAAAATTTCTTGCAATTGTTTCTGTATTTTTTCATTCTAGTTGTAGATATGTATGGCACGTTGGGATCATTTAGCTTCAAAAGGATGGGATTACTCAAGCCATGATTACTCAAAATGGTGAGGTTAATATTTATAAGCTATAGAGATATGGGGTTAAGATTAAGTTATTTGGTTATCTGTATATAGTTATGTGATTATGTTATTTGTTAATTTATGGTGTAAAAGATTTATGAGGTATAAAGATTTATGAGGAAAAAGATGCTGGAAGATATCCCTGAAGGATCTTCTGCCCCTTTTAATCAATTTGCATGATGACAGTGTTTATTTTATCATTTTATTTGTGATGAGAACTAGTTTAAACTCATTTCTCAGTTATTTACTTTTGAGCTTCATTGTGACATGAACAAAAAAATACGTTGCAAAATATTTCAGCAAGAAATAATGATTATTATCAAGGAATTTTATTTATCGCAAAATATCTTCTGCAACGAAATAAATGTTGCTGAAACCTATTGTCATAAAGGTGATTATTATTTGCAATTGAAGGCGTCTTTTTTTTTTTGCAACGAAGTCTTAGTGTTACGAAAGACTTTTATCAACGAAATATTAACATTTATAAATGAATTTTAATTCTCTCAAAATATCTTTTGCGTGGATTTATTAGTATCTTTTGCAACATAATATTCATTGTAAAAGATTTTTGGTACAAATATGAGAAGTTTTTGCAACGAAAAAGCTTTTTCTTTTCCAACGAATTATTTCGTTGCAATATATTTTTAGTGACGATGACAAAATTTTCTTGCAAAAGATCTATAGCATGATGGCTAGTGTAAGGAACGTCGCAAGGAAAAAAAACGTTGCAAAAGGTATTTTGCAACAAAAGTAAACATTTTGCAACGATTTTTTTCCTTGATAAAGCCATAATTCTTGTAGTGGTATAACTTTGAGAAATAAAATGTGCTACGTAGATTGTTTTTGATTTAGTAGATATAAAACCTCGTGTAGAGCATTTTAGAGTATATAATAGATGTGAGGAACATTGTTATTGAAATTAATTGAAGGCTTTGCTGCGTTAACTTTATCAGAGGTGAAGTAGATCATGCTATAGAAGTAGTGTAGGGATAAAATGGTAATTTAATAATATTTCATAGATTAACAACTATAATTACATTTACACCCTTAGAATATGTTTCTACTGAAGTGTTTATGTTAACAATAGATTAACAATCTCTAGTGTTAAAGAACTCTTTTCCTACTAACACTATGATATTGGATACGATCAATAAAAAAAGCGAAAAAAATATTAAGGAATAACTTTTAAAAAAAAGTAAATTCAAATGCAAATCCAATTATATTATATTGTATTTTTTGTTTTGTGTGATTCTAGTCCTTCGGATATTGAAACATCGTAAAAGAAAATATAAATAAGACGAGAGAGATGTAACATTGAATTAAAGAAGCTGGCATAAAAACTGAATAAACATGAAAACCTGAAAACATAACAGGACACAATTTTGCCTGCCTAAAAAACATGCTACATGAACAAAATCTATTGTGTGAATTTGGGGTCCATTTGTGTCTTGCGCCAGCTTGGTATGAGTGAACTACTCAAACATGCAGACATAAAACTGATCACGTTATCTCCATCCTTAGTCTTTTGAATTTGTTGGAGACCTGGTGCTATGTTTAAACGACCGCATGTTGGTTTGGTGCCAAGATGGTCTTGTTCTTGTTTGCAAGTTGGTTTAGTCTTCTTTTGTGTTGAGTCTTGACCTTCTCCTTCATCTTCTTCACCATAAGCAGCGTTGATGAGCAAGTAGAGTTCCAACCCAACAAATTCGGCAGGTGACTGTGTGAAAAATGGCTCCTCAATGATGGTGTCCGATGGTGCTGTTAACTTGATCACCATTACTTTTTCTGTCAACAGCTTCTTCGATTTTCTTTCTTCAATAAGCGACCTTGTTTACTCTTGTTCGCAGTACGTCGTTTGTTTTTTTGACGTCTATCTTCTATCAGGTGTAGTAGACGCATATGTTTGCATGTGTGGTGTGCAATAAATACTAGAGTCCAACGTAGGTTCCTAGAAGTATACTCACTACTAGTTTAGTCACTGTAGGACTCGATTTGTTATACAAATGAAATACTTCACTCTAATCAATCCCCCAAAAAAACGGTGCACCAATTACTAATTTTCATATTTATCGTCTTTATCATTCTAGAAATAAGATTTTGTATCCCCTCTTACTTGTACTACAAGAAAATATAATTTTTATGAGCATCTTTAAAATTGACATTATGACAGTTTAAAAAAATTTGTTTCAAAAAATAAAATATATGTAATTTAATGGCAGTATTTTGATAAAGTGTCCAGTAATTAAAAAAAATTGTCCCGAGTTGTAAATGGTGTCACATAATAAAGTAATTTATATGACCCTTTTTAAATATCTATTATATATAATTAATACTTGTATGACCATTTAAATTAAAATAGTCATCCATGTGCCATAAATTTTAGAGGGAGTACGGTTTATCATTTCATCCTCCATTCCACTTTCAAGATCACCCCCGCTAAAATCATGAAATAGTTAGTCGGACATCGAATTTTAATAGTAATCAAGGTATCTGTCTCTCTCTCTCGATCGATCGATCGATCGATCACTCTGTCTCTCTCGATCGCCTCTCAATCCTAGGAAATCCTTTTCATTGAACAAGGTATATAGCTATTCCAAGAAACCCTTTTCTCTCCAATGAATGGTTGATATATGCTTTGGTGGTATGAATGATTGGACAACTATTTTGATACCATTTTCAACCGTTAAATCCTATCAAAAGTTAATTCTGCCAATGACAATAGTTAATCCCCTAGGATTAACTATTTTCATTGAACAACTATTTTGAATTTATCATTTTTTGTAGCGTTATTATTTGATTTCATGTTTTTTCTTTCGTACTTAATGATTCGTGTTAGTTTTTTCTTAGATTTATGGTATATGTTAATTTCTTGGAGGCTTTCATACACATATATCCTTATACACTCACAAATACGCGCGCGCACACACACACAATGTATTCGATAAAATGTCTTGTGTATATGCTATCCGCATGTGCATCGCATTTTAAATGAATCGTATCATTTTTTATCTTGATTATGTTTGTAATTTTTAGCAGTTGCTGAAATAATAATAGTTGAACATTGTCAACACAGATCAATTTAATCCTATCACATCAGAGTGAGCATTACCAAGATAACTTATCAGAAGGCTTGTGCACCTGTATAAATCAGTACAATCGTTAGCACCAATAAAAGATATCGAATTGCCTGTATATTTAGGGCTTCAACTATAGCAACACTAATCAAAAGTAGAAGTAATACATCTCACTCAAGAGCCAATTTTTATTCAGCATGTATTATTTTCAAAACAAATTTTATATTTTATAGAAAAGTGGTTTAAAAGATGTATCAAATGCTTTTAGTTATTCAAATTAAAATGTAGTTATTAAATGTAAAATTCAATGGTGACTGAAGAAGATTAATACAAAGTTTCTCAAACTAATTCTTTGGCATTATGTTGTCCATTTACATAGTATATTACTGTTTGTAGTATCAAGCAAAGCAATATATGATTCAATAACAGGGTTATTGAATTACAGATTCCTTGTTTTACAACGATATTCGATCATTATACAACCCTTGGTTCTTATGTATCGGAATTTTTATTATATATGCCTTATGGTTGAATTTTTCTTTATATACATACTAGCGGAATGCCAGTGCCTAAAGGCGTGACAAAAATTTCCCAAGTACATAGTTGCAAAACGGTAAAAATTTCATTCCCCAATAAAATAAAATATAATTTGAAAGAAAATGATCATAATCTCCTTTTGTTTAAAGGAATGTCCATCATTCTTAACAAATAGTCCAACAACACTCAAATAGTCCAAACTCATCAAACAAATTCACATATAATTTTGCTAAACCTATAAAAAAAAGCACATAGTACAACTCTAATAATTATACATAGCTATATATTGGTAAAAAATAATATTAAGTATAATAATAAAGAAAAATATATAATTGCATCAAAATACAAAGTTAATCTCAATTTTAAACTATTGAAATTCGACCACACCTGTCCACATTAGAAAAAAATGTGATGAATTAATCCGCGAAAAAATAAATGTAAAAATGGATGGATGTGTTATTCATCATATTATTCATAAAAATTATGAAAAAATACAAATACTTTGTAACATGGCAAGTGTAACACCTTGTAAATTCAAGGACCTTTAATTTAATAAAATATTTGCAGAAAAATAAATTATTTTATTTGGAGGAATTAAATCCACGATTATTGAACTTGTAAAATTCGAGGAATTTATTAATCTGACGAATTGAGGATTAAATATTTTGGACTATTTTATGTCACCTTTTGAGGCGTTAAAGTTGGAAGATATTATAAATTAATTCGTATGGCAATTTGGAGTGCACGGTTGAATCCAGATGGGTCAAAATAGTTGGAAATGCGTGCCATATGAATATATTGGGTCTCGAGACTTAATTAGACATAATGATCTCCAAATAAAGAGTTTGGGTCATTTTTAGGAGGTGACTAATAACCTTCACTTGTATTGTTGGGCAATAAGGAGTCTTTGGGAGGTTTTCTCCTCCCTTCGCTGGGTGGAGTGGGTGTTGTCCAAGTCTGTGAGAGTTGTCCTGAAGTCATGGCACCCATTTAAGTGCTCGAAAGGTGCTAAAGAAATATGGAGAAGAGCTCCTCACTGTATATTTTGGACGATTTAGAGGGAGAGAAATGCGAGGTTCTTTGAACGTAAGGGAATGGATCCTTCAAGATTATGACACCTTTTGCTTGAGTTCGCTAATGATGTGGTGTAGAGAAAACCACAACCAATCTATCTTTGTTTTTTTGGACTTTTTCGAGGAGATAAATAGAGTTCAGTTATCTATTTAATTGGGGTGGGGGTCGTATGTCTTCGGACCCTATAGTTGCCTCTTTCTCTTTTTTTATTCGCTTGTGATGTATCTACACCTTATGTACAGGTCCTGTCCCCTTGGCGGTTTCTTAATATAATCTTTTATTTATACAATAAATTAAAAAAAGATATAAACTGATCACGTTATCTCCATCCTTATTCTTTTGAATTTCTTGGAGACCTGGTGCTAAGTTTATACGTCCGCATGTTGGTTTGGTGCCAAGATGGTCTTGTTCTTGTTTGCAAGTTGGTTTAGTCTTCTTTTGTGTTGAGTCTTGACCTTCTCCTTCATCTTTCTTCACCATAAGCAGCGTTGATGAGCAAGTAGAGTTCCAACCCAACAAATTCTGCAGGTGACTGTGTGAAAAATGGCTCCTCAATGATGGTGTCCGATGGTGCTGTTAACTTGATCACCATTACTTTTTTTGTCAACAGCTTCTTCGATCTTCTTTCTTCAATAAGCGACCTTGTTTACTCTTGTTCGCCGTACGTCGTTTGTTTATTTGACGTCTATCTTCTATCAGGTGTAGTAGACGCATATGTTTGCATGTGTGGGGTGCTATAAATACTAGAGTACAACGTAGGTTCCTAGAAGTAAACTTACTACTAGTTTAGTCACTGTAGGACTCGATTTTTTATACAAATGAAATACTTCACTCTAATCAATCCCCCCCAAAAATGGTGCACCAATTACTAATTTTCATCTTTATCGTTTTTATCATTCTAGAAATAAGATTTTATATTCCCTCTTGTACTAAAAGAAAATATAATTTTTATGACCATCTTAAATATTGACATAATGATAGTCTTAAAAAATTTTGTCTTTTAATGGCAGTATTTTGATAAAGTGTCCAGTAATAAAAAAAATAAAATTGGCATGACATATTTATAAATAGTGTCACATAATAAAGTAATTTATATGACCCTTTTTAAAAATCTATTATATATAATTATTATTTTTGTGGCCATTTAAATTAAAATAGTCATCCATGTGGCATATATTTTAGAGGGAGTACGATTTATCATTTCATCCACCATGTTAAACAAGCAGGTATGTTGATATAATAACAATTAAGCAGGTATGAAATTCTGGACAACAGAAAATTTTCTTTTCTGAATTCTATTTCTCTCGTTACTTTTTCAGACTTTTATTTGAGAACATATATACATGTAGCTGTTAGTAAATCAGTGGAGCAAAGGTTGAATGCTTCAAACGGATTTTGAATTTTGAATTCTAGTTCCGGTTGGGGTGGAGTTTGGAACTGCTTGGTAGTTCCTGTTTTTGTGGGGGCAAAATGCGGACTGGTTCAGCTCAGTTGATACTCCCCCGCAAGTGGATGGTGGGCGAGGAAGAACCATCAACTTGTCTCTAAGAAACTGAAATTTAGAAGATGACAGGCCTTTGGTAAAAATGTCAGCCAATTGATCATGAGTCGAGATAAACTGGACCTGCAATTTATTTTTGGTAACTTGATCGCGAACAAAGTGAAAATCAATTTCAACATGCTTGGTACGTGCATGAAAAATAGGATTGGCCGAGAGGTATGTGGCACCAAGATTGTCACACCAGAGAATGGGTGATGTAGTTGTAGGGAAGCCTAATTCCTATAATAATGACTGTAACCAGATTAGTTCAGCAGCAGCATCAGCCAGTGATTTATATCCAGCTTCGGTAGAAGAATGAGAGACCGTTTTGTGCTTCTGTGATTTCCATGAAATTAGGTTTGACCCCAAATAAATTACAAAACCTCCGGTGGACTTGCGATCATCAACAAAACCTGCCCAATCTGAATCAGTAAAGGCTTGAAGCTCAAGAGATGACGATTTATTAAGATGTAGACCGTAAGAGGAGGTATGATTTAGGTATCGAAAAATGCGTTTGACAAGTGTCCAGTGAGATTCAGTGGGTTGGTGCATAAATTGACAAGCTTTATTGACAGCAAAGGTAATGTCGGGACGGGTGAGAGTAACATATTGAAGAGCGCCCACGGCTTGGCGATAGGGGGTGGGGTCGAGAAGAGGTGATCCATCTTTTACAGAGAGTTTGAGATTAGTAGGAATGGGTGTGGCAAGGTGTTTGGATTGAGACATGTCGTGGCGTTGAAGAAGATCACGGATGTATTGTTGTTGAGAGAGGAGGATGCCATTGGGCGTGGGAATAATTTCAATGCCAAGTAAGTTGTGTAGGGGGCCAAGATTTTTTAATGAAAATTCATTGCCAAGTGTGTGGATGAGAGTTTGGATAAGGTGCGGATTATTTCCAGTGATGATAATGTCATCCACATAAATGAGAAGATACACAATATGGGCACCAGATTTATTGATAAAGAGTGACGAGTCAGTTTTGGAGCCAAAAAAGTGTTGAGTGTGAAGAAACTGTGTGAGGCGGTGGAACCAAGCACGTGGGGCTTGTTTGAGTCCATAAAGAGAGCGATTTAATTTGCACACAAAGTGGGGCTTTGCAGGATCTTTGAAACCAGGAGGTTGGTCCATAAACACATTTTCATGAAGAAAGCCATGAAGAAATGCATTATTAACATCTAATTGGGAAATGGACCAGCCATGAGAGATTGCAATGGAGAGGACAGTCCGAATAGTAGTTGCTTTAACCACAGGACTGAACGTTTCATTGAAGTCAAGGCCATATTCTTGATGAAACCCTTTAGCCACTAAGCGAGCTTTGTATCGTTCTATGGAACCATCAGCCTTTCGTTTGATACGAAATACCCATTTGCAACCAATAACATTCATGTCGGGTGTAGGAGGAATAAGAGACCAAGTATTATTTTGAATAAGTGCATTTATTTCTTGGGTCATAGCATGCCTCCATTTGGGATCCTTATTTGCTGTAGAAAAACAGGTTGGTTCAGATGATAATAGAATAGTTGAATGAGATGTAGGATTAGGAGCTATAGAGGTGGTAGTGTGAGACCGCAAAGACATAGGGTGAGTGCGAGACGAAGAAGATTTTGATAAAGGGCCAAGATCAATTGTGAGTTGAATACCGTTGGGGTTAGAGTGAGAAACTGGAAGCTGGGGACGAGAGAGTTGGGCGGTGCAAAGGTCGGAGGTAGTAGAGTAGTGTGGAGGAGCAGTAGCAGGTCTTGGTTCAATAGATGGGCTGGATATAGGTTGAGAAGTGGGTTCGATGAGAGGCGGTGCAGGTGGGTGAGCAGTAGGAGGTGGGTGAATGAGATGAGGTATATTGACACGGGTTTTAACATTACCAGGTGGTGCTAGGGAAGTGCTTTGGGATGATCTAAGTGGGGTCAAGTGCTGCGAGGTAGGAGTAGGAGATCGGGGTGAGATATGAGGTAAAATGGTTGGGGAAACGCCCCATGGAGAGGTTGGAATTGACGAGTGAGAGTTAGGGGAGGGAGAAGATGGGAGAGAAAATGGAAATATATTTTCATCAAAACGAACATGTCGTGCATGGTAGATACGTCCAGACTCTAAATGCATGCAACGATAGCCGTGATGATTTGTGCTATAGCCGAGAAATACACAAGGATGAGAGCGGAAATCCATTTTGTGTGCATTGTAAGGACGTAGGTGGGGGAAGCATAAGCAACCAAATATTTTAAGAAACGTGTAGTCCGGAGCACGAGAGTAGAGAATTTGAAAAGGAGACATATGAGAAATAGTCTTTGAAGGCATGTAATTTATAAGGGAAACAACACACTCAAAGGCAAAATGCCAATATTTTTGTGGAACGAAGGCGTGGGCCATTAAGGTGAGACCTGTTTCGACAATATGTCGATGACGGCGTTCAACAAAACCAACTTGCTCATGGGTGTGAGGACAGGAGTAGCGATGATGAATGCCACAATTTTTAAAAAATTGGTCCAATTTGCGAAATTCACCACCCCAGTCCGTTTGTACATTCTTTATTTTTGTATTAAATTGACGTTCTACTAATTTTTGGAAGTTAACAAAAATTGAATAAACATCAGATTTTTGAGTAATTGGATAAAACCAAATAAAATTAGAAAAGTGATCAACAAAAATAACGAAGTACTTATGACCATTACATGATAAAGTTGGAGATGGACCCCATACATCACTGAAAATTAAATGCAATAAAGAGGGAGATGACTTGACACGACTTGGCAAGTGTTTCTTGGAAGACTTGCCCATTTGGCATGCTACACAAACATTATTTTGACACGAAGAAATGCATGGAAGTTGATGTTGACGAATGATTTGATGAAGCACTTGGGGATGCGGATGACCAAGTCGGTTGTGCCAACAAGTAGTAGAAGCTTTGATCGCGTGAAATGCATGGGGAGAGGAAGGCACCGTTGTGGAGGATAGAGTGTAGAGACCGTTGTCACTCGTACCGTGGAGTAGGGGCATCTTGGTACGGCGATCCTTCACAACAAAAAATGATGGGTGAAATTCAAAATAGACATCATTATCACGAGAAAATTGTTGAACAGAAAGAAGAGATTTAGAAATTGTTGGAACATGTAAGACATTTTTAAGAGTAAGATTAGAAGATGCAATGGGAATGGATGAATTACCAACATGTAAAATTGGGAGACCCTTACCATTGCCAATGTGTAAAGTGTCAATGCCTTGGTATTCATAGGGATGATAGAGGTTGGTGAGATCTGGTGTAACATGGTGAGATGCGCCAGTGTCAGGAAGCCAAGTTGTGATGGGAGATGGTGGTGTGGGTAGTAATCCGGGTTGAGAGGATGGAGTATGAGTTAGATGAGCAGAAGGATAAGATGGGTTAGAGACATTGAAACGATGAGGACATGAAGTGGCAGTGTGGTAAAAACCAGTGCAGATTTGACATCGTGAGTGTGAGTCATGATGAGAAGAGGATGGGCGATAGGAAGAAGAGCGACCACGACCACGACCGCGACCACAACCAGGCCGACCACGGTAGCAGCCATAGGCTGGAGAGTGGGAATAGTTTTGAGGTTGATGGGTGGGAGGTGTCGACATATGAGAAGAGGAGATCGTTCGTGTGGTGTTGTGAGCAGTGGGTGATTGAATAGTCTGGGTGGTGATATTCAGCTTTGAGAGGGAGTCATTATGGATGAACTCATGACTAAGTAGAAGAGAGTGGAGTTCAGAAAATGTAACGGGGGTGGAACGGGTAGTGAGAGATGTAATGAGGTCTTTAAAATCTGTCCGGAGACCTTTGAAAATGTGGATATTAAATTCAGCTTGACTGAGAGGATGTCCAGCAGCGTTTAATTCATCGGAAATTGATTTTGCTTTGTGAAGATAGGTAGACACAGTGTCATCACCTTGATTTAGTCTGTGGAGATGAAGGTGCAAGTTGAGAATTAGTGTTTCCGATGGAGACGCAAGAGCTTCGGCAAGTGTTTTCCAGATTTGCTGAGAGGTTTGTAAGCCAACAACAAGAGGAAAAGTGTCGTCGGCAAGGGAAGAGACGAGCATACTCACAATTAACTTATCTTGTTGGCGCCAACGTAGGTTCCTAGAAGTATACTCACTACTAGTTTAGTCACTGTAGGACTCGATTTGTTATACAAATGAAATACTTCACTCTAATCAATCCCCCAAAAAAACGGTGCACCAATTACTAATTTTCATATTTATCGTCTTTATCATTCTAGAAATAAGATTTTGTATTCCCTCTTACTTGTACTACAAGAAAATATAATTTTTATGAGCATCTTTAAAATTGACATTATGACAGTTTAAAAAAAATTGTTTCAAAAAATAAAATATATGTAATTTAATGGCAGTATTTTGATAAAGTGTCCAGTAATTAAAAAAAATTGTCACGAGTTGTAAATGGTGTCACATAATAAAGTAATTTATATGACCCTTTTTAAATATCTATTATATATAATTAATACTTGTATGACCATTTAAATTAAAATAGTCATCCATGTGACATAAATTTTAGAGGGAGTACGGTTTATCATTTCATCCTCCATTCCACTTTCAAGATCACCCCCGCTAAAATCATGAAATAGTTAGTCGGACATAGAATTTTAATAGTAATCAAGGTATCTGTCTCTCTCGATCGATCGATCGATCGATCGATCACTCTGTCTCTCTCGATCGCCTCTCAATCCTAGGAAATCCTTTTCATTGAACAAGGTATATAGCTATTCCAAGAAACCCTTTTCTCTCCAATGAATGGTTGATATATGCTTTGGTGGTATGAATGATTGGACAACTATTTTGATACCATTTTCAACCGTTAAATCCTATCAAAAGTTAATTCTGCCAATGACAATAGTTAATCCCCTAGGATTAACTATTTTCATTGAACAACTACTTTGAATTTTTCATTTTTTGTAGCGTTATTATTTGATTTCATGTTTTTTCTTTCGTACTTAATGATTCGTGTTAGTTTTTTCTTAGATTTATGGTATATGTTAATTTCTTGGAGGCTTTCATACACATATATCCTTATACACTCACAAATACGCGCGCGCACACACACACAATGTATTCGATAAAATGTCTTGTGTATATGCTATCCGCATGTGCATCGCATTTTAAATGAATCGTATCATTTTTTATCTTGATTATGTTTGTAATTTTTAGCAGTTGCTGAAATAATAATAGTTGAACATTGTCAACACAGATCAATTTAATCCTATCACATCAGAGTGAGCATTACCAAGATAACTTATCAGAAGGCTTGTGCACCTGTATAAATCAGTACAATCGTTAGCACCAATAAAAGATATCGAATTGCCTGTATATTTAGGGCTTCAACTATAGCAACACTAATCAAAAGTAGAAGTAATACATCTCACTCAAGAGCCAATTTTTATTCAGCATGTATTATTTTCAAAACAAATTTTATATTTTATAGAAAAGTGGTTTAAAAGATGTATCAAATGCTTTTAGTTATTCAAATTAAAATGTAGTTATTAAATCTAAAATTCAATGGTGACTGAAGAAGATTAATACAAAGTTTCTCAAACTAATTCTTTGGCATTATGTTGTCCATTTACATAGTATATTACTGTTTGTAGTATCAAGCAAAGCAATATATGATTCAATAACAGGGTTATTGAATTACAGATTCCTTGTTTTACAACGATATTCGATCATTATACAACCCTTGGTTCTTATGTATCGGAATTTTTATTATATATGCCTTATGGTTGAATTTTTCTTTATATACATACTAGCGGAATGCTAGTGCCTAAAGGCGTGACAAAAATTTCCCAAGTACATAGTTGCAAAACGGTAAAAATTTCATTCCCCAATAAAATAAAATATAATTTGAAAGAAAATGATCATAATCTCCTTTTGTTTAAAGGACTGTCCATCATTCTTAACAAATAGTCCAACAACACTCAAATAGTCCAAACTCATCAAACAAATTCACATATAATTTTGCTAAACCTATAAAAAAAAGCACATAGTACAACTCTAATAATTATAAATAGCTATATATTGGTAAAAAATAATATTAAGTATAATAATAAAGAAAAATATATAATTGCATCAAAATACCAAGTTAATCTCAATTTTAAACTATTGAAATTCGACCACACCTGTCCACATTAGAAAAAAATGTGATGAATTAATCCGCGAAAAAATAAATGTAAAAATGGATGGATGTGTTATTCATCATATTATTCATAAAAATTATGAAAAAATACAAATACTTTGTAACATGGCAAGTGTAACACCTTGTAAATTCAAGGACCTTTAATTTAATAAAATATTTGCAGAAAAATAAATTATTTTATTTGGAGGAATTAAATCCACGATTATTGAACTTGTAAAATTCGAGGAATTTATTAATCTGACGAATTGAGGATTAAATATTTTGGACTATTTTATGTCACCTTTTGAGGCGTTAAAGTTGGAAGATATTATAAATTAATTCGTATGGCAATTTGGAGTGCACGGTTGAATCCAGATGGGTCAAAATAGTTGGAAATGCGTGCCATATGAATATATTGGGTCTCGGGACTTAATTAGACATAATGATCTCCAAATAAAGAGTTTGGGTCATTTTTAGGAGGTGACTAATAACCTTCACTTGTATTGTTGGGCAATAAGGAGTCTTTGGGAGGTTTTCTCCTCCCTTCGCTGGGTGGAGTGGGTGTTGTCCAAGTCTGTGAGAGTTGTCCTGAAGTCATGGCACCCATTTAAGTGCTCGAAAGGTGCTAAAGAAATATGGAGAAGAGCTCCTCACTGTATATTTTGGACGATTTAGAGGGAGAGAAATGCGAGGTTCTTTGAACGTAAGGGAATGGATCCTTCAAGATTATGACACCTTTTGCTTGAGTTCGCTAATGATGTGGTGTAGAGAAAACCACAACCAATCTATCTTTGTTTTTTTGGACTTTTTCGAGGAGATAAATAGAGTTCAGTTATCTATTTAATTGGGGTGGGGGTCGTATGTCTTCGGACCCTATAGTTGCCTCTTTCTCTTTTTTTATTCGCTTGTGATGTATCTACACCTTATGTACAGGTCCTGTCCCCTTGGCGGTTTCTTAATATAATCTTTTATTTATACAATAAATTAAAAAAAGATATAAACTGATCACGTTATCTCCATCCTTATTCTTTTGAATTTCTTGGAGACCTGGTGCTAAGTTTATACGTCCGCATGTTGGTTTGGTGCCAAGATGGTCTTGTTCTTGTTTGCAAGTTGGTTTAGTCTTCTTTTGTGTTGAGTCTTGACCTTCTCCTTCATCTTCTTCACCATAAGCAGCGTTGATGAGCAAGTAGAGTTCCAACCCAACAAATTCTGCAGGTGACTGTGTGAAAAATGGCTCCTCAATGATGGTGTCCGATGGTGCTGTTAACTTGATCACCATTACTTTTTTTGTCAACAGCTTCTTCGATCTTCTTTCTTCAATAAGCGACCTTGTTTACTCTTGTTCGCCGTACGTCGTTTGTTTATTTGACGTCTATCTTCTATCAGGTGTAGTAGACGCATATGTTTGCATGTGTGGGGTGCTATAAATACTAGAGTACAACGTAGGTTCCTAGAAGTAAACTTACTACTAGTTTAGTCACTGTAGGACTCGATTTTTTATACAAATGAAATACTTCACTCTAATCAATCCCCCCCAAAAATGGTGCACCAATTACTAATTTTCATCTTTATCGTTTTTATCATTCTAGAAATAAGATTTTATATTCCCTCTTGTACTAAAAGAAAATATAATTTTTATGACCATCTTAAATATTGACATAATGATAGTCTTAAAAAATTTTGTCTTTTAATGGCAGTATTTTGATAAAGTGTCCAGTAATAAAAAAAATAAAATTGGCATGACATATTTATAAATAGTGTCACATAATAAAGTAATTTATATGACCCTTTTTAAAAATCTATTATATATAATTATTATTTTTGTGGCCATTTAAATTAAAATAGTCATCCATGTGGCATATATTTTAGAGGGAGTACGATTTATCATTTCATCCACCATGTTAAACAAGCAGGTATGTTGATATAATAACAATTAAGCAGGTATGAAATTCTGGACAACAGAAAATTTTCTTTTCTGAATTCTATTTCTCTCGTTACTTTTTCAGACTTTTATTTGAGAACATATATACATGTAGCTGTTAGTAAATCAGTGGAGCAAAGGTTGAATGCTTCAAACGGATTTTGAATTTTGAATTCTAGTTCCGGTTGGGGTGGAGTTTGGAACTGCTTGGTAGTTCCTGTTTTTGTGGGGGCAAAATGCGGACTGGTTCAGCTCAGTTGATACTCCCCCGCAAGTGGATGGTGGGCGAGGAAGAACCATCAACTTGTCTCTAAGAAACTGAAATTTAGAAGATGACAGGCCTTTGGTAAAAATGTCAGCCAATTGATCATGAGTCGAGATAAACTGGACCTGCAATTTATTTTTGGTAACTTGATCGCGAACAAAGTGAAAATCAATTTCAACATGCTTGGTACGTGCATGAAAAATAGGATTGGCCGAGAGGTATGTGGCACCAAGATTGTCACACCAGAGAATGGGTGATGTAGTTGTAGGGAAGCCTAATTCCTGTAATAATGACTGTAACCAGATTAGTTCAGCAGCAGCATCAGCCAGTGATTTATATCCAGCTTCGGTAGAAGAATGAGAGACCGTTTTGTGCTTCTGTGATTTCCATGAAATTAGGTTTGACCCCAAATAAATTGCAAAACCTCCGGTGGACTTGCGATCATCAACACAACCTGCCCAATCTGAATCAGTAAAGGCTTGAAGCTCAAGAGATGACGATTTATTAAGATGTAGACCGTAAGAGGAGGTATGATTTAGGTATCGAAAAATGCGTTTGACAAGTGTCCAGTGAGATTCAGTGGGTTGGTGCATAAATTGACAAGCTTTATTGACAGCAAAGGTAATGTCGGGACGGGTGAGAGTAACATATTGAAGAGCGCCCACGGCTTGGCGATAGGGGGTGGGGTCGAGAAGAGGTGATCCATCTTTTACAGAGAGTTTGAGATTAGTAGGAATGGGTGTGGCAAGGTGTTTGGATTGAGACATGCCGTGGAGTTGAAGAAGATCACGGATGTATTGTTGTTGAGAGAGGAGGATGCCATTGGGCGTGGGAATAATTTCAATGCCAAGGAAGTTGTGTAGGGAGCCAAGATTTTTTAATGAAAATTCATTGCCAAGTGTGTGGATGAGAGTTTGGATAAGGTGCGGATTATTTCCAGTGATGATAATGTCATCCATATAAATGAGAAGATACACAATATGGGCACCAGATTTATTGATAAAGAGTGACGAGTCAGTTTTGGAGCCAAAAAAGTGTTGAGTGTGAAGAAACTGTGTGAGGCGGTGGAACCAAGCACGTGGGGCTTGTTTGAGTCCATAAAGAGAGCGATTTAATTTGCACACAAAGTGGGGCGTTGCAGGATCTTTGAAACCAGGAGGTTGGTCCATAAACACATTTTCATGAAGAAAGCCATGAAGAAATGCATTATTAACATCTAATTGGGAAATGGACCAGCCATGAGAGATTGCAATGGAGAGGACAGTCCGAATAGTAGTTGCTTTAACCACAGGACTGAACGTTTCATTGAAGTCAAGGCCATATTCTTGATGAAACCCTTTAGCCACTAAGCGAGCTTTGTATCGTTCTATGGAACCATCAGCCTTTCGTTTGATACGAAATACCCATTTGCAACCAATAACATTCATGTCGGGTGTAGGAGGAATAAGAGACCAAGTATTATTTTGAATAAGTGCATTTATTTCTTGGGTCATAGCATGCCTCCATTTGGGATCCTTATTTGCTGTAGAAAAACAGGTTGGTTCAGATGATAATAGAATAGTTGAATGAGATGTAGGATTAGGAGCTATAGAGGTGGTAGTGTGAGACCGCAAAGACATAGGGTGAGTGCGAGACGAAGAAGATTTTGATAAAGGGCCAAGATCAATTGTGAGTTGAATACCGTTGGGGTTAGAGTGAGAAACTGGAAGCTGGGGACGAGAGAGTTGGGCGGTGCAAAGGTCGGAGGTAGTAGAGTAGTGTGGAGGAGCAGTAGCAGGTCTTGGTTCAATAGATGGGCTGGATATAGGTTGAGAAGTGGGTTCGATGAGAGGCAGTGCAGGTGGGTGAGCAGTAGGAGGTGGGTGAATGAGATGAGGTATATTGACACGGGTTTTAACATTACCAGGTGGTGCTAGGGAAGTGCTTTGGGATGATCTAAGTGGGGTCAAGTGCTGCGAGGTAGGAGTAGGAGATCGGGGTGAGATATGAGGTAAAATGGTTGGGGAAACGCCCCATGGAGAGGTTGGAATTGACGAGTGAGAGTTAGGGGAGGGAGAAGATGGGAGAGAAAATGGAAATATATTTTCATCAAAACGAACATGTCGTGCATGGTAGATACGTCCAGACTCTAAATGCATGCAACGATAGCCGTGATGATTTGTGCTATAGCCGAGAAATACACAAGGATGAGAGCGGAAATCCATTTTGTGTGCATTGTAAGGACGTAGGTGGGGGAAGCATAAGCAACCAAAGATTTTAAGAAACGTGTAGTCCGGAGCACGAGTGTAGAGAATTTGAAAAGGAGACATATCAGAAATAGTCTTTGAAGGCATGTAATTTATAAGGGAAACAACACACTCAAAGGCAAAATGCCAATATTTTTGTGGAACGGAGGCGTGGGCCATTAAGGTGAGACCTGTTTCGACAATATGTCGATGACGGCGTTCAACAAAACCAACTTGCTCATGGGTGTGAGGACAGGAGTAGCGATGATGAATGCCACAATTTTTAAAAAATTGGTCCAATTTGCGAAATTCACCACCCCAGTCCGTTTGTACATTCTTTATTTTTGTATTAAATTGACGTTCTACTAATTTTTGGAAGTTAACAAAAATTGAATAAACATCAGATTTTTGAGTAATTGGATAAAACCAAATAAAATTAGAAAAGTGATCAACAAAAATAACGAAGTACTTATGACCATTACATGATAAAGTTGGAGATGGACCCCATACATCACTGAAAATTAAATGCAATAAAGAGGGAGATGACTTGACACGACTTGGCAAGTGTTTCTTGGAAGACTTGCCCATTTGACATGCTACACAAACATTATTTTGACACGAAGAAATGCATGGAAGTTGATGTTGACGAATGATTTGATGAAGCACTTGGGGATGCGGATGACCAAGTCGGTTGTGCCAACAAGTAGTAGAAGCTTTGATCGCGTGAAATGCATGGGGAGAGGAAGGCACCGTTGTGGAGGATAGAGTGTAGAGACCGTTGTCACTCGTACCGTGGAGTAGGGGCATCTTGGTACGGCGATCCTTCACAACAAAAAATGATGGGTGAAATTCAAAATAGACATCATTATCACGAGAAAATTGTTGAACGGAAAGAAGAGATTTAGAAATTGTTGGAACATGTAAGACATTTTTAAGAGTAAGATTAGAAGATGCAATGGGAATGGATGAATTACCAACATGTAAAATTGGGAGACCCTTACCATTGCCAATGTGTAAAGTGTCAGTGCCTTGGTATTCATAGGGATGATAGAGGTTGGTGAGATCTGGTGTAACATGGTGAGATGCGCCAGTGTCAGGAAGCCAAGTTGTGATGGGAGATGGTGGTGTGGGTAGTAATCCGGGTTGAGAGGATGGAGTATGAGTTAGATGAGAAGAAGGATAAGATGGGTGGGAGACATTGAAACGATGAGGACATGAAGTGGCAGTGTGGTAAAAACCAGTGCAGATTTGACATCGTGAGCGTGAGTCGTGATGAGAAGAGGATGGGCGATAGGAAGAAGAGCGACCACGACCACGACCGCGACCACGACCAGGCCGACCACGGTAGCAGCCATAGGCTGGAGAGTGGGAATAGTTTTGAGGTTGATGGGTGGGAGGTGTCGACATATGAGAAGAGGAGATGGTTCGTGTGGTGTTGTGAGCAGTGGGTGATTGAATAGTCTGGGTGGTGATATTCAGCTTTGAGAGGGAGTCATTATGGATGAACTCATGACTAAGTAGAAGAGAGTGGAGTTCAGAAAATGTAACGGGGGTGGAACGGGTAGTGAGAGATGTAATGAGGTCTTTAAAATCTGTCCGGAGACCTTTGAAAATGTGGATATTAAATTCAGCTTGACTGAGAGGATGTCCAGCAGCGTTTAATTCATCGGAAATTGATTTTGCTTTGTGAAGATAGGTAGACACAGTGTCATCACCTTGATTTAGTCTGTGGAGATGAAGGTGCAAGTTGAGAATTCGTGTTTCCGATGGAGACGCAAGAGCTTCGGCAAGTGTTTTCCAGATTTGCTGAGAGGTTTGTAAGCCAACAACAAGAGGAAAAGTGTCGCCGGCAAGAGAAGAGATGATCATACTCACAATTAACTTATCTTGTTGGCGCCATAGAGTAGAAGACGGCTCATCAAGGGGACATGGGTAACTCCCATTAACAAAGCGCAAGAGATTTTGTCCACTGAGAAAGGGTTCCATTTGGGTAATCCAGAATAGATAATTTTTTTGAGTGAGTTTAAGGCTGATATAGTGGTGTGCATGGCTGAGATTAAGTATTGGTGGAGAAGAAGAGATGTCAGTGGAGGTGTTTGAGGAGGTGGCGTTGGCCATTTGAGGCTCTGATACCATGTTAAACAAGCAGGTATGTTGATATAATATCAATTAAGCAGGTATGAAATTCTGGACAACAGAAAAATTTTCTTTTCTGAATTCTATCTCTCTCGTTACTTTTTCAGACTTTTATTTGAGAACACATATACATGTAGTTGTTAGTAAATCAGTGGAGCAAAGGTTGAATGCTTCAAACGGATTTTGAATTTTGAATTCTAGTTCCGGCTGGGGTGGAGTTTGGAACTTCTTGGCAGTTCCTATTTTTGTGGGGGCAAAATGCGGACTGGTTCAGCTCAGTTGATACACCATTCCACTTTCAAGATCACCCCCGCTAAAATCGTGAAATAGTTAGCAGGAGATAGAATTTCAAAAGGATTCAAGGTATCTCTCTCTCTCGATCGATCGATCTATCGATCGCTCTGTCTCTCTCGATTACCTCTCAATCCTAAGAAATCCTTTTCAATGAACAAGGTAAATAGCTATTCCAAGAAACCCTTTTCTATGGAATGAATGGTTGATATATGCTCTGGTGGTATGAATGATTGAACAACTATTTTAATAGGATTTTCAACCGTTAAATCCTTTCAAAAGTTAATTCAGTCAATGAATATAGTTAATCCCTTTTGATAGGATTAACTATTTTCATTGAACAACTACTTTGAATTTATCTTTTTTTTTTGTAGCCTTATTATTTGATTTCATGTTTTTTCATTCGTACTTAATGATTCAGGTTAGGGTTTTCTTAGATTTATGGTATACTTTAATTTCTTGGAGGCTTTCATACAGATATATCGTTATACACTCACAAATGCACGCACACACATGATGTATTCGATAAAATATCTTGTGTTTAAAAGAACCGTATCATTTTCGAATCTTTATTATATTTGTAATTTTCAGCAGTTCCTAAAATCATAATAGTTGAACATTGTCAACATAGAAAAATTTAATACTATCAAATAAGAGCGAGCATTACGAAGATTAATTATCAGAAGGCTTGTGCATTTGTATAAGTCAGTACAACCGTCAGAACCTATAAAAAATATGGAATTACCTGTATATTTAGGGCTTTAACTATAGCAACACCAATCAAAAGTAGAAGTAATACATCTGAGTCAAGAGTTAATTTTTATTCAGCAAGTATTATTTTCAAAACCGATTTTATATTTAATAGAAAAGTGATTTACAAGATATACCAAATTCTTTTTGTTATTTGAATTAAAATGTAGTTATTAAATGTAAAATTCAAGGGTGACTAAAGAAGGTTAATACAAATTTTCTCAAACTATTTCTTTGGCGTTATGCAGTTCATTTACATAGTATTTTACTATTTGTAGTATCAAGCAAAGCAATATATAATTCAATAACAGGGTTATTGAATTACAAAATTCTTATTTTAGGACGATATTCGATCATTATATATCCATTGTTTCTTATGTATCGGAATTTTTATTATGTATGCCTTACGGTTGTATTTTCTTTATATATACACTAGCGAAATGCCCGTGCCTGAAGGCACGATGAAAATTTCCAAAGTACATAGTTGCAAAAGGGAAAAAATTTCATTCCCCAATAAAATAAAGTGTAATTTAAATGAAAATGGTCATAATCTCCTTCTGTTTAAAGGACTATCCATGCTTAACAAATAGTCCAACGACATTCAAATAGTCTAAACTCATCAAACAAATTCACATACAATGTTGCAAAACCTATGAAAAAAAAAACACATGGAACTACTCTGCTAAATATAAATAGCTATATATTGGTAAAAAAAATTAACATTAAGTAGAATAATAAAGAAAAATATGTGATTGCATCAAAATACCAAGTTAATCTCAATTTTAAAATATTTAATTTCGACCACACCTATCCACATTATAAAAAAAATTGATGAATTAATCAACCCAAAAATAAATGTAAAAATGGATGGATGTGTTATATATCATATTATTCATAAAAATTAACAAAAAAATACAAATACTTTATAACATGGCTAGTGTAACACCCCTTAAATTCAAGGACCTTTAATTAAATAAAATTTTTCTAAAAAAAAATATCTTTTATCAGGAGGAATTAAATCCATGATCATCGAACTTGTAAATTTGAGGAATTTTTTAATTTGGAGAATTGAGGATTAAATATTTTGAACTATTTTATGTCGCCTTTTTGAGACCTTAAAGTTGCAAGATATTATAAATTCATTTGTATGGCAATTTGGACTGCACATTTGAATTCGGATGGGTCAAAATGGTTGGAAATGTGTGGCCATATGTATATATTGGGTTTCGGGACTTAATTAGACATATTTGATGTCCAAATAAAGAGTTTGGGCCATTTTTAGGAGGCGAATAATAACCTTCACGTGTATTGTTAGGCAATAAGGGGTCTTTGGGAGGTTTTCATCTCCCTTCGCTGGGTGGAGTGGGTGTTATCCAAGTCAGTGAGAGTTGTCCTGAAGTCATGGCACCCACTTAAGGGATCGAAAGGTGCTAAAGAAATATGGAGAAGAGTTCCTCACTATATATTTTGGAAGATTTGGAGGGAGAGAATTGCGAGGTTCTTTGAATGTAAGGGAATGGATCCTCCAAGATTATGAAACCTTTGCTTGAGTTCGTTGATGATGTGGTGTAGGGAAAACCATAATAAATATATCTTTGTGTTTTTGGACTTTTTCGAGGAGATAAATAGAGTTCAGATATCTATTTAGTTGTGGCGGGAACCATATGTCTTTGGACCCCATAGTTGCCTCCTTCTCTTTTTTTATTCGCTTGTGATGTATCCACACCTTGTGTACAGGTCCTTTCCCCTTGGCGGTTTCTTAATATAATCTTTTATTTATGAAAAAAATTAAAAAAAGAAATATATATATATATATATATATATATATATATATATATATATATATATATATATATGTGTGTGTGTGTGTGTGTGTGTGTGTGTGTGTGTGTGTGGGTGGGTGGGTGTATATATATAATGAGTAGAATTTTTTTTACTATTCCATAAATCATAAGACAATTAGAGATCCATATTGATCCAACAAGGCAAGAAACTAAGCGTTAAGATCAAAGGTCATATAATAATACTTTTACACCCGAGTATATTTCCACTTAAATTGGAATTTTCAATACACTTTTTGATTTTTCAAAGATCTTCTGACAAAACACCACTAGTCATTATCTACTCTTTCTCTTCTCTCTCCACGATAATCTTTCATTATAGATCCAACGGTTCAAGGACAAATCTTTTTCCAACCCTTTATTTCAATAGTAAGCTTACTTTGTAAGTCTCTTCTTCTCCCAGACACATCTACGTCTCGTCTATGTACCTTCCCCAAATCCTCGATATACTTAACCAATCATTCCATTTTCACTTTAATTTGAAAACATCGCATTTACGAACACTATCTTTGTTTCCATTTCTCAAATCAGAACTCTCTCACACACACCAAAATAGGAAGGGGACGGTTGAGATCAAAGTTTTGCAACATTCTCTGATAAGCTTTGCACATTTATCGAAGTAGGAAAGGGATGCTTATTATCAAAATTAAAAGGAGACAGTAACAATGTGTGGGTGTTTACACCATCCCAAATACTCGGGTCCAAGGACCATACACGTTGTTTTCTTTTGTTTTTTCTATAAATATCTAACGATTTTTCCCTTTTGATTTTCAGGTAAACTCGTTATCGTGTAGGTAATTGTTTGTGCCATGGGTTTTGTTTTCTTTGGGGGGTTTTGGTAAATAATTTGGGTTATGATTAGATCATTGGCATGTGCGGGGTTGCTATTTACTTTGTTGTCGTCAGCTGAGTATTGGGGAAGAATATTTTGGCGTGTTTAACAAAAAGCTAGCAGAAAGATTTATTAATTGGCATGCAGATGTTTATGAAGCTTGGATGTAAGGATGTTTATGAAGCTAGTATTGAAGGCATGTGAGAAGGGTTTTGTTCTTATCATTAGTTTGTTGGCATTTGTTTTTCAATTTATTTACGACTTTTATATACTTCACTTTGATAAAAGGCCTAAGTAAGTGTTTCACTTTAGACAAAAACAACTCAAATATTAGTTGTTTAAAGTTCAATATGATGTTGTGAAAATAAAGGTCACCGATTGATTTTTATTGGGAGATTTCTACCTTTCTAATTTCATACAGGCTGATTATTTTTTTTCTAAATATTCATTTATATTTTAGTTCCTAATTTCCATACACGTTGACCATTTTTAAATCCATATCATATTCATTGTACCTTAAATAGAAAAATGTGCAGATAAAAAAACTTTGTGCTGCAACTCACAATTTGTTTAAGGTTCTACCCAACAGGAAAGTTCGTAGGTTTCTTAATGTGAATGCTCATCCACTTCTCAACATGGACTTTTTTGCAGTCAAGAGCACAGGGCTCGAGGTAGAAACCACTCTCTCTCTCACTCTATTATTCGTTGAAACTCTCGTTGTTAGTAGTGGAGATTTTTATTATGTTTTTGTTGGTGACCGATGCCTCCATCGCCACGAGCCTCATGAGCGTTGTCTACATCATAGGCAACTTCTCAACACCATCTCCAATGTCACAATTAGGCAGTAATTTCCCTTTTTGCAAATATATACTTTCCAAGTTTGAGTATGTATACATTTTTTCCATTTTTTTTTTTTACTTACATCAGCTATCTAAGCTATTTTTTTTTTTCATTTTAGCTTTTTATTATTGATTGTTTCTATAGTAAGGAGGGATCAACACAAAAAACAATGCCATTACTGTTAACTCTCCTATTTTTTATGATTCTATAAGTCATCTCACTCTTATGGATTTCCTTTTTTTTTATTTCTAGGATGCCTATCTATGGTGTTCTCATGTTGATCTAATTTGAGTGTTATCTAGGAGTGTTGACTTGGATTATTTTTTAATAATTGTTAATTTCCACCTATAACCTATAGAAAACAACAATGGCCTTTTTAATAAGGGGGGTTAGTAGTATAGAACATGTGTTTGAAGATAATTTATTACATGTACCAATTGCATTACAAGCATTATTTAAAAACATGGCATGCATAGACTATTTCATATAAAAAAATTGAAGACTTTTTTTATATTCCTTGGTTTTCCAAGAATTAAGTCTTACATGGGAAAATTATCTAATTGTACACGATATTGTATAAGTAATTTAAATATATTAGTATACAAACAAAATTATCTACCCAAAATAGGGAGTTGGTTAAAAAATAGGGGTAAGTCTAAATGCACTTCAAATAAGTACTGCATGGTGATATTTTTGTGACACTTTTAAAATTTTGGCTCCTACTATTGAACATCAAGCTTTAAAATTTATATCTTAATTAATTGATAATTTAATTTCACAGTTATAAAAAGTTAGATTCTCGCTACAAAAAATTAATGCATTTTATGTTAATGGTATTGGCTACTTATTTTGGAGTGGCATGTTCAAACCATCTTTTCTTCAAAAGATAAAAATATGAAATTTTTGTTTAGTGGTAAAAATTTATTATTTGGAATTATTTATTATTAGTTGGTGGATAATATTATTTCCTATACAAAGATTTTAATTAGAGCCTCATTGAGCATGTAATATTCTCAATGAACCTCACAAAGATTTTGACAATAATATCTTCACTGAAAAGGACAGTTAATGAGTCTGGGCTATTTCATCTAAACAAATGGAGGCAATATATACTTATAAGGTTTACAGTGAGTTTATGATAACATCCAAGTATGGAATGCATGCCATCATTTGGTATTATAAAAAAAAAAGTTAATGTTCTGAAATGACAAAGGTTGTGGTTCTTCCAAAAAATAATTGTTCTGACAGAGGGAAAAAATACCATATGTAAGATAAGGTCATGGGTACCACACTATGATCTCTAATTATGGAATTGACCTAGATTTTTCTATTGAAATTGTTGGATAATTTTACAATTGAGTTGTACATTATTGAGAATATGGTGGTTGTAGATAATTTGACATAATTATATTATGTTCTTGCTGGTGTATTGATGTGTATGTTGCTTCCTTAATTTTATACATTTTTATATTTTAGACACATTAATGTTATTTATACATGTTCATGGAAGATTATTAGTACTGTTGTTGGATTTTTTTTTTGAAGTGGGTGATAGTCCTATAAATAGAGATTTTTTTTTTTGATAAATAAATGAATCATAAAAACAACCCGCCTAAGGGGGCGAAAACCCGTATACATGGAGTATACATAAATAAAAACGAATGGTCGTAACCCAAGCGAAGATAAGCCTAACACTCGAACTCCTCCAAAAACTCAAGTAAAAAGGCATAACCCAGTGGATCTTACCTAAGGAGAAAAGTAAATTCCAAAGTCCCCGAGTAACGTGACAGTGAAGATGAAGGTGATTGGTCGTCTCCTCCTCCTTCTTGCACAACCAACACCTGTTGGCCATTTTCCTTACTCGTTTCTGCAATCCCTCAGTAGTCAAAATTGTCTATCCAACCGCTGTCCACATAAAGAAGCTAACTTTATGAGTACGAACTCTTCCAAATCAACTTCCAACGAAGAGAGACACTCCCACTGCCACTAAGCACATTGTAATAATTCTTAACCGAAAAAGGGCATCCTAAGAGCCCTTCCACCTCAAACCATCAGAATCATCGGATGGAATAGTGCCGAATTCAGCCACTCAAAGAACACCTTCGCCTCCTCCAACTCGCAATCCCTAAGCCCTCTTCTAAACTTCATATCCCACGCCACACGACCTCCAACCCTCTTCCTATGATCCTCTATAGTCCCCTCTTTATCTCCCCTAATATGATACATCCCTATATAAATATCCTCTAGAGAGCCTCCCTCACCCCATTTATCTTTCTAAAATCTTATATGATTCCCTCTCCCTATCTGGAATTATGTATACATGTAGAAAACATCCCACCCACGAGAAAGACACTTCCATAACCCCACCCCATGAGTAGATTGCCCCTCCTTTGGGCCCCATCCAAACGGGTTGGCCCCATGACTAGCCATCGTCACTTTACTCCATAGCCTGTCCTCCTCCCCATTAAACCACCACAACCACTTGCCCAGTAAAGCCTTGTTGAAATGTGCTAAACTTCTCACCCCCGCCCCACCCTCCTTCTGCGCCAAGCACACCTCATCCCAACTGACCAGACTGTATTTGAATTGGTCACCATGTCCTCTCCATAGGAAATTCCTCATCAACTTGTTGAGTCATTTGCCAACTGAACCAGGTAAGGGGAGAACAAACATGAAATACGTCAGAAGACTCGATAAAACAATTATGATCAACGTTAACCTTCCCCCCTTGGACAAATAACTATGCTTCCAATCTGCTAACCTCCTTTGGACCCTCCCAAGAAACGGATCCCACATCAAAGTGGGCTTGAACTTAGCCCCCAAGGGGAGGTCGAGATAAATTGATAGGAGGGACCCGACCGTACACCCAAGTACTTCAGCTAAAAGACCCACGTTGTCGCCCCCACCGATGGCAAAAATCTCGCTCTTTCTGACCTTGATGCGGAGCCCCGACACAACTTCAAAACTCACCAGCATCAACCTCAACGTCCTCGGCTCATCCACGGTCGCCCCGAAGTAGATAATAGTATCGTTTGTAAACAGAATTTGGGAGATCACGACAGGTTGGGAAATCTCGCCCCCCAATAGTGAAGCTAGAGACTAGGCCTCCTTGCACCATACGACTCTTCATCCGGGAAAGTGTCTCCTTAACCAGAATAAAGAGGAAGGGGGATAAAGAGTCGCCCTGCCTAAGACCCCGAGAACTTGAGAAGAAACTTTTTGGCACCCCATTCACCAAAGAAGAGAAATTGACAGTCGAGACACATCTTTTCATCCAGCGGCACCACCGGTCCCCGAAACCCATCCTTCTTAGAAGGTAGAAGATAAAATCCCTGTTCACATGATCATAGGCCTTCTCATTATCAAGCTTGCAAATAATTCTCGGTATCCCACTTCCCAACCTAGACTCGATGCACTCATATGCCACCAATACCGCATCAAGAATCTGACGGTCCCCCACAAAAGCGCTCTGAGCATCGGACACAAAAGGATCAATCACCTTTTTAAGCCTAACCGATAAGACCTTAGAAGTGAGCTTATACACACTACTAACAAGACTTATGGGTTTTAAGGCTCTCACATTCATTGCTCCACCTTTCTTAGGAACCAAATTAACAAACCTAGCGTTCAAACTCATCAAAAAGTACCCCTTATCATAGAACTCAGAGAAAATTTCCATCACATCCTCCCTGAGAAGCGTTCAGCAATGCTAAAAATAGTCCATAGTGAACACATCAGGGTCGGGTGCTTTGTCCCCACACATAAACCTTAATGCCTGGACCATCTCATCCTCCGAGAACATCCTTTCCAACTGAATAACATCCTCCCCTAATATGCTAGCCACCGGAAGATCATCTAAGTGGGGACCTCCTGCCCCTTCTCCCATCACACTCCAGTAAGATAGGGGAGTGATTAGAAGTAACCCTTGGAAGACAAGACTGAGTTTACCCCGTAAAATGCTCCTCCCACTCGTTAGAATGAAGAAGACGATCAATTCGTGAAAAAGAAGGAATGTCCCTTTGACTCGACCATGTAAATAAACCTTCATCCAAAGAAATTTCCACCAAATACAACTCATCGATGAAGTCAAAGAAGTGACGTGTAAAAGCAACCTCTTTTCTTGGGATCATTCAATCCCCGTACCTTCCATGAAATGATGTGTAGATTCATAAATTTTAACTTAAAACACCCCCTTCTACAACCTCTACCCTTCCCCTCCGCCTTTCTTCTAAAACACGGAACAACGCAAAAACCTCCTTCTCGTTCACTATATACGATACCCCTAGAAATTTACTAAAACCTCGAATCATAATAGAAACCCAATCCTCCACCTCCCCCTCTAGGTACTGCACGATACTACCACCCCCGGACACCTCCCCCTCCTTCTCTAATTCCTCAATATCAACCCAAAGTTTAGGGCACGAAAATCCCAAATTACACAACTTCTCCTGTCCATTCAAAGATTCCCCCGAGGTGCTAGAAATATCCTGGACATCCGCTACCTATTCTAACTCTTCTAAACCCCTTTCCATAATCGTACACAGTGGGACACCACTATGAATGCCTGCACTAGGTGAGCACACTGGATCACCACCCACAGAGGACCCATCACTGAACTCCCTCTGAATCTCTAACTTGCTAGCTCCGCAACCCTTCATAGTTCCACCAGTCTTCCACTTAACTGATCTAGTTTTTGCACTAATTCCCAGCAGCATAAAAGATTTAATATTTTTAAGACCAAACATTGAATTGACCAAGTAAATATCCTTATTACCACCATGAGAATGCACTGATTTCTTAGACACGCTCTCCTGCCTTTGCGTCCCTTTACAACCACCTGACGAAAAATGGACCAAGTCTTCGACTTGCTCATTAGACGTGCTAGGAATGCACCTCCCATCATAAAACATGTGCCTTAGTTCCTCCTTATGAAATGAATAGGGTCCCACCATACTCACCCTTTCATCATCCACACGATTTACTTTGGCAAGAGACCCATCTCCACATGAAATTTTTTTAACACAAGAGTTCACATGAAAAAACGCACTTGACTTTTCACACAAAGATGTGGTCTTGGTATCCCCATAATTACTCACATCTTCAAAATGGTCAATCACCCTAGGACCCGCTGAACTCAACCTAGGATGACAGACCTCCGTAGCAAGGATAAGCATCGTATCCCCCTTTTTCTCCATCACGAGAGCTCTATTTCGCACACTTCTAAGAGATTACATCTCCTGCATGCAAATGCTGGCCAACGCGAGCTCTGCTCTAGATCCATCACTGTCAGATGTGACAACCCCATAGGTTGATGGCTCTACGGCCACCACTGGACAAGAACCTGCTACCGGAGTAGCTACCACCTCCTTATTCTTACATGGAGTCCAAGCCACTATCTTAGGCCTAAAATCCTTGGCGTAGGCCTCCTTCTTAGCTTTTCGTCCCCCACGAACGTAGCCATTGTCTCCGGGAACGGGCAGATACGAACCTCCAGTTTGACATTTTAACTCCCTTCGACCAGACCTATCCGCCTCGGCACTTCAAGACGTCACGTTAGGCACATAATCATCACCACCATAATAGCAATCCTCCATGTCTTCAATCAAAATGGGTAAACGAAACACCCACCCACTAGCGTTAATGGTTACTGCTTTCGGGATAAAATGCTTCCCTTTAATTAGGATTCTTGCCCACCTAAGTTCTTCCCCCGTCTGTGTGACCTCATCCACCATAGAGAAACCCCAACATCTATCACCAATGGACTAAAACACTTCCTCTCCCCAAAGGTGGAGAGGTAAACCCATTACCCTGATCCAATGAGAACCTGGTTTCCGAACATTCTTGGGACTGTAGCCTAGAGGATGCCACCTATCAAGACACATAGGCGTTCCAAAGAACCACCATTTCTTCAAGCTAAAAATTATGGTAGCCTCAGCTTCCGAAGAGAAAATAATACAGAACGTATAGGGAGACAAAACACGGGTCATAGTCCCACCGATGGTCTCCTAATGCTCCTTGACCCATGCATTCATTTTCTCAAGAGACGGTGGAACACTTCCAGCGTCGCCCACCCTGCCCACCAATGCCCGCCTAAAGAACTTGACTCTAGACGTGCATGAGCCATCAGATATGCAGAAGTCTACATTACTTGAACCATCAACCTGAATAGAAATGGGAGAAAACGGCTAGGGGTCCAACTTGGCATCTTGAAGATAAGATTTCTTCATCTTCATCAGTTTGATGGTGTTACCTCAAATTGTTTACAATTATTTATCATATAATAAAAAATTTATGACTAAAATTATATACGACTAACATTTGGGAAAGGAATTTTTGCCGTTTTGTAATTACGTACTTTGAAAATATTGCTCTTTTATGGTTACGTACTGTGGAAATGGGCATTCCCCTAATATATATATATATATATATATATATATATATATATATATATATATATATATATATATATATATATACAAACACTATCATGCTACGACACGCACAAGCTATATTAGGTTTACAAAAAATAACAAAACGGTCAAAATCTATATAAAGGTACTAAAAAAAGTAATATAGCACGAAAACAATTATAAAACATATATTAAAAAATAATAACAATATCACTACACACACTAGGGCAACCTTTGAAATGTAGCTAGGGATAGTCTTGGCTGGGGCTTTGGGCTTGGGGATTTGTTACGAGACTAAATTTTGGCACATTTGACTGTATCATTGTCGTATTTCCCTTGATTTAATGCATTTGAAACTGCAAATGCTAATTGATCTACAAGATAACATACACGCACATAAGACCAGGTTTTTTTCGAGAACTAGCAATTAAGGTGTGTCTATTTGGACTATGATTTTAACACTTTTGATTGCTTATCATAAGTCGTCATTAAGTTCTTCAACACCAAAGATTGTATTGAAGAAAAGAAACAACGAAAAAACCTACTAAAATAATTTTTGAATATCTTAATTATTTGTAACTATTGGATGTAAGTAAAAGAACAATATTAAGTCATCATTATAGATGCTAGGTGTAAACTCGCGCGATGCATGGTAGCCGATTTGACGTTTGAGTTAAAAACATATTCATAACAATTGACTGGAAATTGGGACATAGATTTTTTATAGATTTCATAAAAAAGTGAACTATTATAAGAAAAGATAAAACAACTTGAACAAAAAAAAAGGATAAAATCTCACAATTAAAAACTATGTCTATATCAAATCTATCTTCTTATAAATGATAGGACTCAAATTTATACAGGAAAATAATCAAAATGGTCATTCCATATTGAATCAAACTATCAAAAAAATATGTCCTCATAGTTAAAACTAAAAAATGGAATTAAAAATAGATTCTTCTCGCAAGAGAAATTTAAAATCCTCAACACATTTTCCAAACTGATTTTCTTTTCCACTTGGAACCAGCTAGACGAAGCTTGCAAAAATTATTCACTACTTAAATATATACCTATATGATATAGATAAAAATATATGCTTAAAACGAAAAATCGACGTTAAACATTTATATATATATATATATATATATAATTTCCTTTTTAGATTTATTAAGATACACAATGTTCTTAAAACAGATAATGAGCTTAGTTGAGTAATTTTTCTTGTTATATATTAGACATATTTTCAAACAGCATATGATGTTTTGGATTATGGACATCTTTGAATCTCCCTGGATGAAAATTGGAGTTAACATTAATGGTAATTCTGACAATATTAATGGTGGGTTCTTTTCTTGTATCTAAGTACTATCTACTATGTCAAATACTTATCAAGACTCAAAGTTATTCTCTAAAAGTGATCTATTTGAAATTGTTTTAGATAGTTTTGAAGATCCCAAGCACAACCCAGTAGAAAAAAGATTTAAGTGGTCCCTAATGATGTGCTGATTTTCTAATTTTCCAAGAACAACACTGTTTTAGATAGTTTTTCTAAGCTTGATTGAAACTGGTGCTAGCTTTATTGATGCTCTCTATATCAAAATTTTCTCCTTATGTGGTCTCTACTGATGTGCCAATTTTTTTTAATCTAAATAATTAGTGCTAACAGTGGAGGATTTAGGATTTATGCTTGAGGGCAAATGCGGGGGGGGGGGGGGGGGGGGGCGGTTGCAGGTGCCCCCTGGGGCGAATTTCTTTTGGTTTAATTGGAATTTTATATAAATTATAACTTTAATTTCTACTTTCATTTTAGAAGAACTAAATGTTTAAATTTCTCTTTTACATTGACCAGCACCTTTTTACACTACGATGGTTAACTTTTTGTGAGGCCAAGCTGAGTATTGAGACTCTGAGAAACACTTTCATTTATTAATGTTTTTTTACCTCTATAGTTTATTATAATCTTTAATGGGTACTTTGTTTTTGTTTTTATTTTTTGCATTAAAGCATTATGTGCTTTTACACGATGTGAAGTAGATGTATTTCTGGAATATGATCATGCATACTTTTAATAACAGGTGACTTATTTGGGGTACATAAAAAGATGGGAAGACTAAACTCACATCAATGGAACAAAATCATGGTAAACTCAGTTTGTACCTTGGATTTACTATTGGAATAAATACATTAATGTTCTCCAATGTACTTCTTTCGTGCTCTAAATCACCTACAATATATAGTATTATATATTGATTTGTAACATGACCGAACAAATTGAAAACATCGACGAGTACATATGTTTTAAAAATTGCAAAATTTCAAATGGTTTGGAGTAGATGAAGTTTTGGATTATGTGCATTCAGATTTAAAAAAAAGGCGCTTTTGGGGAGATATTCTACGAGAGATTTTGAAGATTTTTTAATAGATTTTCAGTAGAAAATTTCTTGCAATTGTTTCTGTATTTTTTCATTCTAGTTGTAGATATGTATGGCACGTTGGGATCATTTAGCTTCAAAAGGATGGGATTACTCAAGCCATGATTATTCAAAATGGTGAGGTTAATATGTATAAGCTATAGAGATATGGGGTTAAGATTAAGTTATTTGGTTATCTGTAAATAGTTATGTGATTATGTTATTTGTCAATTTATGGTGTAAAAGATTTATGAGGTATAAAGATGCTTGGGAAGAGCTTAAACTGATCTTTGCCAAAAATGGTGAGAAATGTTGTTATGGTTGATTCGTTGAGGAGGAGAAAAAGAAAAAAACTAGTGATGTGGAAAAAAGATGACAGCTGGAAATTTATTTGCTCGTTTTTCAGTAGTGATGAACACAAGGTAATAATTTTCAATGTATGTTTTATGCTAAAAAAAAAATTTCTTACGTTTTAGTAAATTAACTTGAAATATATCACTTTTTTGTTGAAAAAATTTGATAGTACAACATATTCTTTTATTTTTCTTTGTAGAAAGAGATGATTGAGTTGCAAAAATGCTCGGTGGATTCTGATGACGCATCAATCTGTCAGAAAGGCCTTGGAAAGAGTTCGGTATACATGAGGGTCTTGGATGGCAGAACCAAAAGTTACAAACCAAGATTGTAGATTTAAAAATCCTACTCCAAGGGCTTAAGTCGAAGATGACTGCAATGAAGGCTTCCTTATTGCAGGAAAAAGATGTTGGAAGATATCCCTGAAGGATCTTCTGCCCCTTTTAATCAATTTGCATGATGACAGTGTTTATTTTATCATTTTATTTGTGATGAGAACTAGTTTAAACTCATTTCTCAGTTATTTACTTTTGAGGTTCATTGTGACATGAACAATAACACATTTTATTTTTGGATATAATATAATGTCTTTTAATTATGTGTATTTACTTAATTTTCTTTTCATATATTTCATTATCTAATATAATTTGTAAGGAAATATTTACTGCAGAAATACTATTATTATGAATGGTTTTTTTTGCAACCAAAGTAGTATCCCGTTGCAACAAAAAAATACGTTGCAAAATATTCCAGCAAGAAATAATGATTATTAGCAAGGAATTTTATTTATCGCAAAATATCTTCTGCAACGAAATAAATGTTGCTGAAACCTATTGTCATAAATGTGATTATTATTTGCAATTGAAGGCGTCTTTTTTTTTTGCAACGAAGTCTTAGTTTTACGAAAGACTTTTATCAACGAAATATTAACATTTATAAATGAATTTTAATTCTCTCAAAATATCTTTTGCGAGGATTTATTAGTATCTTTTGCAACAAAATATTCATTGTAAAAGATTTTTGGTACAAATATGAGATGTTTTTGCAACGAAAAAGCTTTTTCTTTTCCAACGAATTATTTCGTTGCAATATATTTTTAGTGACGATGACAAAATTTCCTTGCAAAAGATCTATAGCATGATGGCTAGTGTAAGGAACGTCGCAAGAAAAAAAAAACGTTGCAAAAGTTATTTTGCAACAAAAGTAAACATTTTGCAACGATTTTTTTCCTTGATAAAGCCATAATTCTTGTAGTGGTATAACTTTGAGAAATAAAATGTGCTACGTAGATTGTTTTTGATTTAGTAGATATAAAACCTCGTGTAGAGCATTTTAGAGTATATAATAGATGTGAGGAACATTGTTATTGAAATTAATTGAAGGCTTTGCTGCGTTAACTTTATCAGAGGTGAAGTAGATCATGCTATAGAAGTAGTGTAGGGATAAAATGGTAATTTAATAATTTTTCATAGATTAACAACTATAATTACATTTACACCCTTAGAATATGTTTCTACTGAAGTGTTTATGTTAACAATAGATTAACAATCTCTAGTGTTAAAGAACTCTTTTCCTACTAACACTATGATATTGGATACGATCAATAAAAAAAGCGAAAAAAATTACGGAATAACTTTAAAAAAATATATATTATATTGTATTTTTTGTTTTGTGTGATTCTAGTCCTTCGGATATTGAAACATCGTAAAAGAAAATATAAATAAGACGAGAGAGATGCAACATTGAATTAAAGAAGCTGGCATAAAAACTGAATAAACATGAAAACCTGAACACATAACAGGACACAATTTTGCCTGCCTAAAAAACATGCTACATGAACAAAATCTATTGTGTGAATTTGGAGTCCATTTGTGTCTTGCGCCAGCTTGGTATGAGTGAACTACTCAAACATGCAGACATAAAACTGATCACGTTATCTCCATCCTTAGTCTTTTGAATTTCTTGGAGACCTGGTGCTAAGTTTATACGGTCGCATGTTGGTTTGGTGCCAAGATGGTCTTGTTCTTGTTTGCAAGTTGGTTTAGTCTTCTTTTGTGTTGAGTCTTGACCTTCTCCTTCATCTTCTTCACCATAAGCAGCGTTGATGAGCAAGTAGAGTTCCAACCCAACAAATTCTGCAGGTGACTGTGTGAAAAATGGCTCCTCAATGATGGTGTCCGATGGTGCTGTTAACTTGATCACCATTACTTTTTCTGTCAACAGCTTCTTCGATCTTCTTTCTTCAATAAGCGGCCTTGTTTACTCTTGTTCGCAGTACGTCGTTTGTTTTTTTGACGTCTATCTTCTATCAGGTGTAGTAGACGCATATGTTTGTAATTTTTAGCAGTTGCTAAAATAATAATAGTTGAACATTGTCAACACAGATCAATTTAATCCTATCACATCAGAGTGAGCATTGCCAAGATAACATAAAAGATATCGAATTGCCTGTATATTTAGGGCTTCAACTATAGCAACACTAATCAAAAGTAGAAGTAATACATCTCACTTAAGAGCCAATTTTTATTCAGCATGTATTATTTTCAAAACAAATTTTATATTTTATAGAAAAGTGGTTTAAAAGATGTATCAAATGCTTTTAGTTATTCGAATTAAAATGCAGTTATTAAATGTAAAATTCAATGGTGACTGAAGAAGATTAATACAAAGTTTCTCAAACTAATTCTTTGGCATTATGTTGTCCATTTACATAGTATATTACTGTTTGTAGTATTAAGCAAAGCAATATATAATTCAATAACAGGGTTATTGAATTACCGATTCCTTGTTTTACAACGATATTCGATCATTATACAACCCTTGGTTCTTATGTATCGGAATTTTTATTATTTATGACTTATGGTTGAATTTTTCTTTATATATATACTAGCGGAATGCCCGTGCCTAAAGGCGTGACAAAAATTTTCCAAGTACATAGTTGCAAAACGGTAAAAATTTCATTCCCCAATAAAATAAAATATAATTTGAAAGAAAATGATCATAATCTCCTTTTGTTTAAAGGACTGTCCGTCATTCTTAACAAATAGTCCAACAACACTCAAATAGTCCAAACTCATCAAACAAATTCACATATAATTTTGCTAAATCTATAAAAAAAAAGCACATAGTACAACTCTAATAATTATAAATAGCTATATATTGGTAAAAAATAATATTAAGTATAATAGTAAAGAAAAATATATAATTGCATCCAAATACCAAGTTAATCTCAATTTTAAACTATTGAAATTCGACCACACCTGTCCACATTAGAAAAAAATGTGATGAATTAATCCGCGAAAAAATAAATGTAAAAATGGATGGATGTGTTATTCATCAATTTATTCATCAAAATTATGAAAAAATACAAATACTTTGTAACATGGCAAGTGTAACACCTTCTAAATTCAAGGACCTTTAATTAAATAAAATATTTGCAGAAAAATAAATTATTTTATTTGGAGGAATTAAATCCACGATTATTGAACTTGTAAAATTCGAGGAATTTATTAATCTGACGAATTGAGGATTAAATATTTTGGACTATTTTATGTCACCTTTTGAGGCGTTAAAGTTGGAAGATATTATAAATTAATTCGTATGGCAATTTGGAGTGCACGGTTGAATCCAGAGGTCAAAATAGTTGGAAATGAGTGGCCATATGAACATATTGGGTCTCGGGACTTAATTAGACATAATTGATCTATAAATAAAGAGTTTGGATCATTTTTATTAGGTGACTAATAACCTTCACTTGTATTGTTGGGCAATAAGGAGTCTTTGGGAGGTTTTCTCCTCCCTTCGCTGGGTGGAGTGGGTGTTGTCCAAGTCTGTGAGAGTTGTCCTGAAGTCATTGCACCCATTTAAGTGCTCGAAAGGTGCTAAAGAAATATGGAGAAGAGCTCCTCACTGTATATTTTGGACGATTTGGAGGGAGAGAAATGCGAGGTTCTTTGAACGTAAGGGAATGGATCCTTCAAGATTATGACACCTTTTGCTTGAGTTCGCTAATGATGTGGTGTAGAGAAAACCACAATAAATCTATCTTTGTTTTTTTGGACTTTTTCGAGGAGATAAATAGAGTTCAGTTATCTATTTAATTGGGGTGGGGGTCGTATGTCTTTGGACCCTATAGTTGCCTCTTTCTCTTTTTTTATTCGCTTGTGATGTATCTACACCTTATGTACGTCCCCTTGGCGGTTTCTTAATATAATCTTTTATTTATACAATAAATTAAAAAAAGATATATATATATATATATATATATATATATATATATATATATACACACACACACACACACACACACACACACACACACACATATATACACACACACACACACACACACACACACACACACACACACATATATATATATATATATATATATATATATATATATATATATATATATATATATATATATATATATATATATATATATATATAAAATAAAGTAGGAAACTTAATAAGCTTGATCTATGACATCACAAAAAATATTTTTTTTGTAATACCCACTTTGCCCCGCAAATATTTGGTATATATAATAAGTAATAATGGTATTTTTACTGTTCCATAAACACATAAGATCTTTAATGGTTTAGATTTGACCCAACAATGCAAAAACAATGGTTAAGATTGAACATTGCCCCTCCAAAATCGTTTGTCCAGACTTTGTGACTTAACTTTAACTTCTTTTATTTTCAGTACTTCTACAGTTGATCCATTAAATGTGACTTCAACTTCTTTCATTTCGGGTACTGCTAGGGTGGCTGAGGAGCAGGTACATAGGTTGGTATTGTGCCCACTATAGGAATATTGAATTTTTTCGACATAAATTAAATTCCGAGAAAAGTACTAAAAATGCCGGTAACAATTTTTTCGACACTTTTGGCGGCATTTCCAGAAGTGCGGTAATAGCCAATGTGGCAAAAGAACAACGGCATTTTAAAAAATATCGCGAAAAGTTAGCGGCACTTTTGGCGAAATATCCACAAGTGCGGTAGCCGTTGTGGTAAAAGAACAACGACATTTTAAAAAATGCCGCAAAAAGTAAGCGGCACTTTTGGAGGTATTTTCACAAGTGCAACAGCCAATATGGTAAAAGAACAACGACATTTTAAAAAATGCCGCAAAATGTTAGCGGCATTTTTAATCATTTATATTAATGTTGGTAATAACCTTTTAGCGGCATTAAAAAATATTGATAATAACCGCTTGCAACACCTATTAAATGTTTAACACACTTTTGGCGACAGTAAAAAAATGTTGAGAATGATAATAGCGGTATTAAACAAAATGTTGATATTATTTTGCAATATATGACTAGGAACAAGTGCTAAAAAATTATTTATAAGAAGTATTGTATTTATGTGCAAATATATTACCATAGCATTAAATTAAAAGGGCGGTAATCAAATTAAAATGTTATTAAATTAAAACCAAAAGCATTCATCGTAAATAAACATAATTGTGCTTAGAAACATTATCCATCCACAAAATAAAATGTATCACGTGTCAAATTATAAAAAGTTGAGAAATATGAAGCGAAACAAAATTTTATATAATGTACAATCCTTCTTTATCAAAATCAAACATCGTCTTCGACCTACAAATAAAAAATTCAACCGTTAGTCATTGATACTTATTCTTTAGTAATTTAAATAAAATATTAAAATAAAAAATTAGTACATTAGCACTATGCCATGCTACAGTTGAATGATATACATCTTCAATTGTGGACTTGTTTTCATATGGTCTAGGCAATGGTTCATTTGATACAAATGTTTTTTCAATATATAATTACCAAAAGTCTTCACCCAGTGGCGTACCCCCTACTTTTGTTAAAGGTTTTTTACTCACAATGAATCCATGTGCCACGATCACTTTTTGAAGTCCGAAAGTAATAAGGTCAACAATTATTGACAGTGCATTATTTGAGACCCTTTGTCATGGTTGATGGTGCTTCTTCTTCTTCTTTGATGGTTCTTTCCACAAATAAGATGAATATGTCATCAACATTATATATCTGGAAAAAAATCGGCGAATTTTTATTTGTTTTTAAGACATCCCAAAATTTTTAAGACTACATACAACCAAATACCAACAACCCAATGTCAGGTATATATAAGTTCGACAATGACCGTGTTTATTAGGTCCGAGGACTTCATAATATTTCTCTCCTTTATGACTAACTGATACATTATAATTTGACGAAAGTTGATCTTCTTTTTGCCTCATTTTTTACTAAAATGAAATGATTCTTATTATATAAAACAAAAATTATAATCATTCATTTACAAAATCAAAATTGAATAAAGATCCCACTATCTCCCCACCACTCATTTTAAATGCTTCACATAATAATTTCATACATAGTTTTAACTTTCATAAACAATAAACTCATTTAATTTTTAATTTAATCCCGATTTGTGTATGATATATAGTATGCTTTTAATGATATGACACAATCTCCTGCATTTTTTCTTTTTATAATGGTTGATATAGAGAATAAGAATTTTAATTAATAGTAAAATGACGTCGTTGAGATTTTCAAAGAAAGAATGGAAGGAACAAGGATGATATTTTTATACCATTGATTCAGCGGAATCCTTATCGATGGTTGAGTCATCACTCCTCTCGTGTGTTTTGATGTAAACATCAACCAATGAAACATTTTTCCCTTGATCAGCCTCCATCTGCATAAACCCAATGACTTGTAAGTCGTTATATATATAAGTTTGGTAACATAAAATAACATTCACAATAAAAATATATTATAAAACACCTTATGAGAAACATTCGCACAACTCTTTCTTCCGAAAGTATGTGGTATTCTTTGCTTCTTACGAGTTCGACAATTTCTTCGAATCGTTTTCTGTTACAAAAATATATTTATAATTTTTTCACTATGGTGGTTTAGGCATTAATGAAGAGGAGACATGTGAGGGACACCTTTCCATTGCTTCTAGGGCTTTAATGTGGAGCTCACCCAATCTTGAATCTCCTCAGAGGACTTTGTGAAAGATAGAGAAAAATATTTTTCACTAAAACTCCCTTGTGGATCACTATATTCCTTTAAAAACAGCCGATCAAATTCAGAAAATGGGATGGGAATAATCTTGTCCGTCTCATCTTTAGGCGTCTCCACTACTATAGATAAATGAAAAATTCATAAAATTCAAACATTGTAATTATGAATTCTTACAAATAAATTATATACATATATAAGGTGAGTTAAAAATAACCAATGAAATATACAATAACTGCAATTAAGTTCCTAAACTATGAATTGTTTTCTTTACCCATGCAGATGAACTAATTTGAACCTTATTGAGATATTTGACAGAATTTTTTACCGAGGCGTAACCCGTTTAAGGAGTACCAACAACACAATACAAAATGTATTGTGATATCATTAATTCCATCATCCTTGCGTTTTGTATAACAAATCTTTTATTGAAGACCACACAATGATTATTTATTGTAATGAATTCTTCTATGACAAAAGTCCCCACGTGAACCAAAATGTGTGAAAGGAAAAAATAATATGAAACCAAAAAGACAAAATAAAAGGAAGAGGGGAGTAAAAGTGCACTTCTAAGCAAATATATCAAGTAGAATGCTAGCGCATACCACTATAGTTTTCAATAGTTTATTACAGTCCTTGTTTTAGGTAAATCCAATTCAAAGAAATATATAAATAATAAGTATATGTTGGGTGGGTGAGTGGTTGGGTGGGGGATTACATTTTTACAGCACTGAAAGTAGCATATCTCCTATTTGGATCACCCTGCCTAACATAGCCATTCATTTCTTTGATAAAAACTCCCTATTTTCTATTGCCCAAGTTGTAGGCAAACCTCTCAAGCTTGACAGTTAATAACCCCATCACTCCTACCTCCAACTTCACTGATCTTGGTCCTGAAGACAATCAGCCTGATATGGATAATGCGTTGAATCAAGTGTCAGGCACAGATGTTTAACAGGAGGAACATGAGACTTTTGTAAGTTCCAAATTGCAGGATATGATTCTTTTGATAAACAATCAAGTTCAAAATCAAGGTTAAATAATTCACTTTGCAGATGATAGAGAAATAAATAGATCAACTGACGTCCCTCCGAAGAAGATTGTGCAACAGTTTGATATAATCAAAAGAGGAGATTTATCAGGCAATGAAGTTATGGTGCTAGACTATGCGATGCTCTCCCCGCGAGGCTCTATTCCAGATTACAAAAAGAAAAAATGCATCGAAGTTTTCTCAATGTCTGATTCTGATGATGTTGATAGTGGCCATATTCTACTTGAATAGATAAAATTATTCTCTTTAAATTTAGGTAAGAAGCTAGATAGTGATAAGGAGAGAAGAGAAAAACAAAAGAAGGTCTTTTTTTCAGTCTCCTCTAAATTTTCAAATTCCTTTTCAGGGAATAGCAACAAGACTTTTTCCTAGAAAACTGATCCTCTCTTTAATAGACTCACTAGATCCTCCAGTAAAGCCCTCAAGTAATCTGCATTTTTCACCTCTCAATGATAGATTTTTTATGCTGGAATGCTAAAGGATTGTCAAACAATCTGTAATACCCCGTATTTTTATGGCTTTTAAATTTAGGGAATTATTAAATTTACTTGAGATGAATTAATTTAATATTAATCCGAAAGTTGGTTTTGAATATTTACTAGCGTGATATGAGTTAGTAATTATTAGAAATTTGTTGAATATTACTAGATGAGTATAGTAATATATAAGATTGATTTTGTTAAAATTGTCACATGTGAATAAAATGGCAATTATGGAAATTTAAGTCGGGACGTGCCTGTGTCGTGTCAGGACTAAATAATTATGATTATTAAAAGTAAATAAATTATAAGTCGCCTTTATGGTCATTTCGAATGCTCCAAAGTGTCCGCAAGGGTCGAGATAGTCAAAATAATGTACCCGGGGGTTTAGTTTGGGTCTCGGGGCGTTTTTAGGTCTAATTAACATCCTGGGAGGGCGTTTTAGACATTTTGTATTTTTGGCCATGGAAACCCACGAATTTTCTAAGGTTATTTCAGAGGGTAGGGGTTTTCTTCTAGGGTTAGCTTAACCAAAAACAATAGACGACCATTGGAGAGGATGAGGAGAAGATTTCCAAGGAGTTCTAGGCCAAGAACTCCACCATTTGCACCGCCGTCACCGCCAAATTGTAGATCGCATGATGAGGATCACAACCACACCAATTTCTTCTACAGATTAGAAACAAAGATTTCCCAGGCAAGTATCTACCTTGCTCTATTCTTAGTTAATGCCTCAATTATGTTAGTCTAGGGTTGTTTAGAACTTGTTTTATGAGAGAAAGTGTAGTTTGGATAGTAGAATTCACATGCCATTGAAGAAATAATCATATTCTGTACATCTCATTTGCATGTGGAGGATAAACCACGAATTAGTATGGATTTGGAAGTAAGGAATCTGGAAAATAATGGAAAGAATTGAAAGAAAAAGAGAAATTAAGGTTCTTGAAGTCTAGACAAATTTTACCCCATTATATAGTTATAATTGATGAATTGAAACATATTTTATGTGGAGAATACTGTATTTAAGTGTATGGTACTGGTAATAACTTTTGTTCGGAGTTTGGGAATCAAATATGAAGTTTTGGTTAAGGTTGGAGAGGCAAACCCGTAACTGGATAAATGCAGTTTTCGCCATAACTGCTTGATCGATCGATCGACCCAAGAGTATCGAACGATCGACTTATCGATCGATCGACCCCCTTTCCTCGATCGATCGACCCCACCTGGAAAATTGTACATTCCTCTTATAATGTTTTATTCTGATTAAAATGCGTAGTAACCCTTAAGTATTATTGTTAGAGTATTTTGTGATATAAATAGGACCAATAGGGTTTTAGTAAACCCCAATAAGTGGGAATTTAATGTAAAATGAAATAAAGGGTTAACGGGGACTGATTTTCCCATCAGGGATTATGCAAACGTTTAAATAAAAGATTGAGACTCGTAAGAGAGTTAGACTAGAAGATAAGTGAGTGTATGTTTACTGAAATTTTACTTACGATACTTCAAGAGAGGGGGAGTGTGTATGAAGTGAAATATAAATGAGAATAGAAATATAACAAGTTCGTTATGCGAAATAATCAAGTAAAATTCGATAAGGACGGATAAATAAAATTTTGGGTCGTGGGCATACCTAACCTAGAAATATGAGTATATATATATATATATATATATATATATATATGACTGTGTGGTTGTGCATATGTTATATATTTGTGTAAAAATCATACCCGAGCTACTTGCTATCATGGCGGTTTCCGTGCCGGGACCGGCTTATCTCGATTGGACCTTTATGGGGGATAACGACTTGTACCCTAAAAGATAGTATCCTTGATTACAGGCTATCTAAGTGATAGTTAGATGGTCCTAAGAGACGTCAGGGTATGTGCTGATCTCTTAATACCGGGAACTATGCTTCGCCTCCATTTGTATCTGTTTTGGGTTAATACTGTTCGAGAGTGATTCTGAACTAGTATTTCCCTTAGTATGAGTGATACGGGGACTTGATAGTAGAGTACGCCAGCACCATAGATTTTATGTGGGGTGCCGTTAGTGCATATATTATATGTGAGACTAATATATATACCTATATTTACATGGGAACTTTCTACTGTGCGTATAAATAATTAAGAAATGAATAAATGTTTCAACTCTCTTAAATGTTCGAGAACTTCATAATGGTACTGAATTGTTTTAAATAGCGTAAGGAATCTTGAATACATTTGCTTTCTAAACTAAATATTATCACCCTGTTATTTCGCGAGATAAAACTTTATGGAAGTGAGATAGACTTATGAGGTTTAGTAGTACGATAGACGTGACACTAGATGAGAGGTGAGAATTCTCAAGAGAGTGTCGCATACTAGCATGGTTGTTGCATTAACCGGTAAGCATTTTAAATACTTGCTAAACTAAATTTTAAAACTGTTTTACAATCGGGCTCTGACCCATTTCCTGTTATCTCTTCTCTCTTGTATATATATATATATATATATATATATATATATATATATATATATATATATATATATATATATATTACAGGTGCCCAACCACAGTGGCGTCGTGCTTAGGTTTTTTGGATTGGACGTGCTGCAGCTTATGTGGGAGTTGCAGGTCATTGCTTAGACGACCTCGTTGTTGATTCCACTCTTAATCCAACTCTAATTAGTTTGGGCTTGTTTCGCCCATTTCGTTATTTAGTTGGATTGGTCAGAGATTATGTTCATTTATCTTTAGTATTTTACTCGTTGGGATTTATTTACTGTCAGGATGGTTTTTTTTCTTTATGGTTTTAAAGTTGGTATTTGTTGTCCGAATGGTTAAATTATTGAGGGTTCATTTCCAGTCTTTTTAAATTGCATGATTCATAAACTGTTAATTATTAAGGGTTTAATAATTTGGTTAAATGAAATGGAAATAATGTTTTGATGATTTTGACACTTTACTTAATTATTTAGGGTGTTAAATTGGAAAGTTTATTTTTTCGACAGTGATGCTAAGAATGAACCAACCGTTAACCTTGATTATAATTTAATAAAGGACTGACCACCCGGTATTTAATTAGGCGGGGTGTCACACAATCCTACTTATAGAAGACTTGAAAGCCCGATGAAAGGCTATAAAATTCCTCTTTTAGCAGTTTTTGAACCTATGGCCAATAATAAGAAGTTAAGGCAGTATCAAACTTAAGGTGCTATGTGATTATGGCTACAACAACATCTCTAATAAGATATGGGTACTAAAAAGAATTTGATTTATCTCTGAATTTCATTAGAGATGAAGATAGTATCAAACTTAAGGTGCTATGTGATGTTTATGACTCTCTTATTCATCTGATCATATGAGATTTTAATATTATCTCTACTGATGCTGAAAAATGTGGTGGTATTATGCTAGATTACATGGCATGATTTCAACCAAATGATCTCTAGAAATTCCCTCTTTGGCATGGTCTACTCCGGCTCTAAATTTACATGGTGGAATAGTAGGATTGGTCTTGAGTCAGTATTTGAAAGATTGGACAGAGTCCTTTGTATTTCCTTATGGAGACAGGTTTATCCTTATTCTTCTATTACTCATCCTAACAGGACCTGTTCAGATCTAAAGTCTAATGGATGAAATTATATCTTATACAAATTGAATAGTTACATTAAACTACGACTAAGATAAGTTCCATTTATGAAACATTGGTACAACTAATGACATGACGTTATTTGTTAAAATCGATGAAGATAAACTATTCAGCCTTACTATGTCATGTGATGAAATAAATTATAATCAATTTGGGCGGAGGTCCTACATTTGTTCAGCTGAGTACATATATTAACGTCGACACATCACACAAGTTCGAGCCATCGATGTTTTCGGAAAATTGAACACTGTCAGTCCATTTGACACGTGTATACCAATGACACATTCAAACAGTGCAATGCCAATACTGCATTAAACATCTATCGGGTTCGACTTCAAAATCAAACTCGAAATATTTATTTGGGGTTCATCTTCAATCACCTCAGTAAAATAGCATCCTAACTAAGTCTACCCCTAACACACTACATACGTAGCGGAGACGTACCACGTACCCATAGCCTTTCAAACACCATATTGATCTACATTCCAAGTAACAGTGCCACGGTATCAGAGTCTATTGTTTGTTTTCTACACCAATGAAGTCATGTGCTATACACAGTTAATGTAACATTTGGACTATCCACCAAATAAACTTTTTGAGCAATTTTATATAACAGGAGTAATCGAACATTGAAAATTAGTAATATAAAATGGATAGGTAGAGGAGCAATTGCTCTCTTACCCTTTGATAGTTTTCAAAATTTGTAACATGAAATGGAATGTTTTGAAAGAATGGGGTAACTTTAAAAAACTTTAACATGTTGCCTCACTTAATTTTGGATAAAATGTTAATATTAACTTTGCTAACCTTAACCAAAAATTATGCCCCTACCCCTACCAAAGTCGGAGTTCAAGTCTTTCCAAGAGCTTGAACACTATGTTCATCACTAGCTTCGCTAACCGCCATCCCCAAAAGCAAGTACCAGAAATGAACTAGCCAGCATGTTAAGGAAGATAAACACAAAAAAATCTAGGGGGATGCAGTAAAATATTATTAGTCCCACAAAAGATGTCATTTACTTTTGCAATTTTTTTTTATTTAAGATGTGTTTAGGAGCTTCAATTACATGATTTAGAATCGGAATTGGAGCAAAGTTTGGTCAAATTTAAAATAATTTTGTTCCAATTCCAATTCTTAATGAACCTTGGAACTGTAGTTTTCAATCACACCCTTATGATACCTTTTCACAATGCCAATCATATGACCATCTGAATTGGTAACATCACTGCCACTACCACGCGAATGCACCAGAGCTGTAGTTTCAATCATTGCTGGAAATTGAAGTGACCCTGACCATAGTCGTAATTTTCAACCTCTGAATCATAAAACTAAGATACTTTTCTCTTCACACCATTAGATCCAGATGCACGAGAATTTCCTCCAGTATCCATTACCCTATTATGTTCAACCTAAATTTAAGATGAAATAAAAATAAGTAAAAAAAATTTAATAATTAAAAGAGAAAGGTTTAAGTTTTACATCGTGTTGATTCGTCTATTTGACAATAGTCATGTGATATTGAAAAAAAATTATTGTAGAGATTAAGCTTCTATTGAGTAGATGTAATTGCACCTAGAATAGCCTGGCGATTCTCCCTACTTTTTATTTTTAAAGCACTTCCAAATTCATCTCCCAACATCATAGTGAAATGAGAGATTTGATCACGTGGATGCATAATAAGGGAAATCATATTGGTTCTATTACCTCTAGAAACTTTGAGTGCCTTGATGAGTTTCTTGATTTTTAATATTTCAATGTTCTTGTCGATTTCATGATCATCTGCCACCGTAAGGCAACAAAATGTGCCGAAACAGTAACGAAATTACCTGCAATCATACCATCATAAAATCAACCCACACTTTGAACCTAAATAGGCAAAAGTCAATTAGCTAAAGAAGCAAACGGAGGACAATGATATAAATACTATTAATTACAAGAAATTATATTGGCTTTCTTACTTGTTGTCCAAGATAGGGCCAACTTTTTTTACAATTTGATAATCTTAACCAGTCGAATCCAATGATGCTTTAGCAATTAACTTGTAGGATCAGTCAAAGACTAGTATTTCATAACATTTGAATGAAATAAGAAATAGAAATAATCCAATGAAGGGCAAGACCCAAATTTTAATATTGAAGGACACCTAGAACAGACTGATAAGATCTATTCTTTGTTAGCAAAAAAAAGGAGCACAACCGAGCTTATTCATTACTGAAACCAACCATTTTAAAGGCTTAACTGACAAAGAAATGTAATCCTCGAGATAGATTTGTAACTATAGGGAATTTCTGAACTCCTGTGACAGGTCGTAGGGTTGCGCTTTATAAGCATCCTTACCTGATAGTGGCCCCTGCATAACCTTGCTGAAACACTATATGAAACTGCCTTTAGATATCCTCAAGTACATACTAGAAGAAGAGTTCATGGCATTTCATACCAACTTAATCAAGTCTCAGAACCATTTTAAGAGGTGAACCAAACATAAGGGTCAAAGATAAATTCGTTTTTAATTTGAGGTCTAATAGGGTACGATTTACTTTGGGACTACTATGGTATAATTTGCAAAATGGAAATTTCTAAGAAATTTGTCAGTCTCAAGAGTAGTATCTTTGGACTTGCTCTTCTTTTTCCCATTATGCTTCTTTAATAGAAATGTATATACATCATCTTCTTGAGATGATATATTTTTGGCCCCATATTAAACATGTTATCGTGTTTTCTAAAGAAATGTTATCATGTGTAAAATATACCTTAAATTTTTTGTCTCTGTCTTTTTTTCGTAAGTAATGTTATCACGTGTTAAATATACCTCATAATATAACCAAAATCTTTGAAAATTAGTATAATTTCTAAACCTTACAAATTGAGGAGTTCATATCATTCATCATATAAGCGTGAGAAAATGTAAAGTTGCATTGAGCTTCAATGGAACTTTGAGAATGAGCAATAGATATACACCACATAAATACACACACACACACACAGTACGTACACACATCACAGAAGATAGGGGAAGTTACCTCAGATTAGAGAGAGACGTGAGTGAGGTGGTTCCCCCAGTTAGGCAACTTCTCGAGCTTATCACAATCATATATTATCAGTTCTTCAATACATGGAGGCCATATTTTCTCTTTTTTTGCTTTGGATACAAGATGGGGACAATGACTGACTCTTAAATGTTTCATATTTATAAGATTCTCACACAAAGATTCTTATTGCCAGAAATGACTCAGTTCATCACAGTATTCAATAACTAAACGTTCAAGTGATGCCAAAGATTGTACAACCCTTCACGTAGGTTAATAAGCCTAGTGATACCCGAAATCTCCAAGGTTTTTACTGATGAGGTGACACTAACCATACTTATCAGCACCACCTCGCAGCATTGTTTTATTTTTAACACCATTGGAGATGGAATCCTTAGAAGTATAACCATGAAAAATTTGGGGAAATTATGTAGACTAAGCTCGTGAACGCGAGGACAAAATCCTCTAACACTTCCATCAACATCTGTTAAACAAGTAAGCCATTCCCCCCAACCTTCATGTTCTCAAACCTGACAATCTCAAGTGACGAGAAAAAAAGAACCTGAGAAGGACGACCTCCATCCAACTCAACACCATTATTTTTTTACCCCGGACATATTTTGAATACACAACTCCCTGAGTGAGAGTAGCTGGCAAACTGGCGGTAAATGCGTACATCATTCACTGTGACCAAGTGTTAGGTGCGTTATATTAGAGAATGAAGGATCCCCAACCCAACTAGTAAACTCTATGCCTCCATAGAAGTCAATTTCGAGATCGGTCAAGCTTGTATGTGGTTTTAGTGCTTCAAGTACTTCATTCCCAATCAATTCTCTTAGAGAACCATTGAATTCACTACTCCATGTCAACATAAATTCTTTAAAGCCTTTCTTACAGGATAGATTAGCCTCCCTTACATCTTATACATTCTTCACATGATGCAACCCTATAATGGAAAATTTCCCTCTGAGATTAGATAGCCCCCTCAACTCGGTTAGTTTCAACATCTTACTCTTATCAAGAACAATCTTCGGCAATGTTTGCAGACTACTCAACATACCAATCCCTGAGGACATCTCTTGTAATTCTTTGGTATCGGAGACATCAAGATGCAGCAAATTAAATAGATTACCAATTTTTTCAGGTAACTTACTTAGTTTTCTGCAACTCCGTAACAATAACGTCTCTGATTTATAAAGATCACTCACATACTCAGGTAACTGTTTGATGAGAGTCTTCGATAAATTAAGATACTGAAGGTGTATTAAATCACCAATAGAATTTGGTAGCTCATTTATGCAATAACCACTCAAATTTAACACTCTTAAGCACCGTAGTTCGGTAACAATTCATGGAGAACCTTATTGCTCTAGTGGAATTCTTCTCGATATGTCAAATTATCAATTGGTAGTGTCAAAAAAGTTCTCGATATGTCCAAATTACATAATTGCAAACCGACAAAAAATTCATTCCCCAATAAAATAAAGTGTAATTTAAATGAAAATGGTCATAATCTCCTTTTGTTTAAAGAACTACCCATCATGCTTAACAAATAGTCCAACGACATTTAAATAGACTATAAACTCGTCAACAAATTCGCATATATTTTTGTAAAATCTATAAAAAAAACACTTAGTACAACTCTACTAATTATAAATAGCTATATATTGGTGAAAAAAATATTAAGTAGAATAATAAAGAAAAATATGTTATTGCATCAAAATACTAAGTTAATCTCAATTTTAAAATATTGAATTTCGACCACACAAATCCACATTAGAAAAAATTGTGATAAAATAATCAGCCAAAAAATAAATGTAAAAATGGAAGGATGTGTTATTCAACATATTATTCATAAAAATTACGAAAAAAATACAAATACTTAACAACATGGCAAGTGTAACACACCGTAAATTGAAGGACCTTTAATTAAATAAAATATTAGGAGAAAAAGAATTTATTTTATCTGGAGGAATTAAATCCATGATTATTGAACTTGTAAATTTGAGGAATTTATTAATTTGGAGAATTGAGGATTAAATATTTTGGACTATTTTATGTCGCCTTTTTGAGGCCTTAAAGTTGGAAGATATTATAAATTAATTCGTATGTCAATTTGGATTGTACAATTGAATTCAGATGGGTCAAAATTGTTGGAAATGAGTGGTCGTATGTATATATTGGGTCTCTAGACATTGATCTCCAAATAAAGAGTTTGGGCCATTTTTAGTAGGCGACTAATAAACTTCACTTGTATTGTTGGGCAATAAGGGGTCTTTAGGAGGTTTTCTTCTCCCTTTGCTAGGTGGAGTGGGTGTTGTCCAAGTCAGTGAGAGCTGTCCTGAAGTCATGGCACCCACTATATATATATATATATATATATATATATATATATAAGGAGTAGAATTTTGTTTACTATTCCATAAATCATAAGATAGTTAGAGATCCTTATTGAGCCAACAAGGCAAGAAACTAAGGGTTTAGATCAAAGCTCACATAATAATACTTTTACCCCCGTGTATATTTCGACTTTAATTTGAATTTTCAATATACTTTTTGATTTTTCACGGATCTTCTAACAAAACACCACTGGTCATTATGTACTATTTCTCTTCTTTATCCATGATAACCTTTCATTAGACATCCAACGGTTCAAGAATAGATCTTTTTCCAACCCTTTATTTCAAAAGTAAGCTTACTTTGTAGGTCTCTTCTTCTCCCAGACACATCTACGTCCCATTTATGTACCTGCCCCAAACCCTTGATATACCTAACCACTCATTCCATTTTCACTTTAATTTGAAAACGTTGCATTTACGAACACTCTCTTTATTTCCCTTTCTCAAATCAGAACTCTCTCTCACACACCAAAATAGGAATGGGATGGTTGAGATCAAAGTTTCGCAAGCTTCTCTGATAAGCTTCGCAGATTTATCGAAGTAGGAAAGGGATGCTTATTATCAAAATTAAAAGGAGCTAGCAACAATGTGTGGTTGTTTACGTAATCTCAAATACTCGGGTCCAAGGACCACCTCAACTCCTCACAAACAGTCCATCTCATCGGCGCTGGAGCTTTCAAATCGAAAAGTATCGCTTCTGATCCATTAAGTGGAGGCCCCTACACCGGCGTCGCGGACGGTCAGATTCTCAAGTTGCAACCAGATGCCCACAGTTTGGCTAATTTTTCCCTCAGTTCTTCTCAAAGGTACATCCACTTTTTTCACCCTTTTCTTTTCCTAGAATCAAAAAAATTAATATTGAGGACATCCCCTTTTTTCACACTTTTTTGACCATTTTCATTTCCTACATCCACTTTGTATTCATCGTCGATATACTTTCTTTGATTTCATGAAACTGGATACATGTTTTGTTTTGTTTCTTATTTTTTATAAATATCTAACGGTTTTTCCCTTTGGATTTTCAGGTAAACTCTTTATCGTGTAGGTAATGGTTTGTGCCGGGGTTTTTTTTTTTGTTTGGGGACGGGGTTTGGTAAATGATTTGGGTTATGATTCGATCATTGGTATGTTCGGGGTTGCTATTTACTTTGTTGTCGTCAGCTGAGTATTGGGGAAGAATATTTTGGTGTGTTTAACAAAAAGATAACACTAATATTTATTCATTGGGAAGCAAATGTTTATGAAGCTTGGATCTAAGGCTGTTTTCAATTTCAAACTGATAGAAATATTTGCAAATAAAACAAACTTTGTGCTTCAACTCACCATTTGTTTAAGCTTCTACGCAATAGGAAAGTTGGGAGGTTTCCTTTTGTGTATGCTCGTCCACTTCTCAACATGGATTTTTTTATAGTCAAGAGCACAAGGTTCGAGGTAGCAACCACTCTCTTTCTCACTTTGTTATCTGTTCAACCCCTCATTGTTGTTAATGGAGATTTTTATTATGTTTTTGTTAGTGGCCGATGCCTCCATCACCGCGAGCCTCATGAGTGTCCTCCACATCATAGATAACTTCTCAACACCATCTCCAATGTCATAATTAGGCAGTAATTTCCCTTTTTGCAATTATATACTTGCCAAGTTCGAGTATGTATACATATTTTCCATTTTTATTTTTTTCTTACATCATCTATCCAAGATATGTTTTTTCATTTAATCTTTTTATTATTGGCAATTTCTTTAGTAAGAAGGAAGCAACCCAAAAAACACTGCAATTACTATTAACGCTCCTATTTTTTATGATTCTATAAGTCATCTCTCTCTTATGGATTTCCTTTTTTTATTTCTAGGATGCCTATCTATGGTGTGCTCATGTTGATCTAATTTGAGTGTTATCTAGGAGTGTTGATTTCGATTATTTTTTAATATTTGTTAATTTCCACATATAACCTATAGAAAACACCAATTGCCTTTTTAATAAGGGGAATTACTAGTATAGAACATGTGTTTGAAGATAATTTTATTACATGTACCAATTGCATTACAAACATTATTGAAAAACATGGCATGCATAGATTTTTACATATAAAAAAATTGAAGACATTTTTTACATTACTTGGTTTTCCAAGAATCAAGTCTTGCATGGGAAAATTGTCAAATTGTACACGAGATTGTATAAGTTATTTAAATATATTAGTATACAAACAAACTTATCTACCCAAAATAGGGAGATGATTAAAAAATAGGGTAAGTCTAATTCCACTTCAAATGAGTACTGTATAGTGATGTTTTTGTGAAACTTTTAAAATTTTGGGTCCTGCTATTGAACGACAAGGTTTAAAATTTATATTTTAATTAATTGATAATTTAATTTTACTGTTATAAATAGTTACATTCTCACTAAAAAAAAATAATGAATTTTATGTTAATGGTATTGGCTACTTATTTAGGACTGGCATTTCCAAACCATCTTTTCTTCAAAAGATAAAAATATGTAATTTTTGTTTAGTGATAAAAAATTATTATTTGGATTTTTTTTATTATTTGTGGGTGGATAATATTATTTCCTCTACAAAGATTGTAATTTGAGCCTCATTGAGTGTATAATATTCTCAATGAACCTCATAAATATGTTTCTAAGGGTGTTCATGTTAACAATAGATAAACACTCTCTAGTGTTAGGAACTCTTTCCCTACTAACACTGTGATTTTGGATACGATCAAAAGAAAAAGCAAAAAAAGATTACGGAATAACTTTAAAAGAAAAAAGTAAATTCAAATGCAAATCCAATTATATTATATGGTAATTTTTGTTTTGTCATATTGAAACATTGTAAAAGAAAATATAAATAGGACGAGAGAGATGTAACATTGAATTAAAGAAGCTGGAATAAACAGGAAAACCTGAAAACATAACATGACACGAATTTGCCTGCCTAAAAAACTTGCTACGTGAACAAAATCTATGGTGTGAATTTGGGGTCCATTTGTGTCTTGCGCCAGCTTGGTATGAGTGAACTACTCAAACATGCAGACATAAAACTGATCACGTTATCTCCATCCTTAGTCTTTTGAATTTCTTGGAGACCTGGTGTAAGTTTATACGGCCGCATGTTGGTTTGGTGCCAAGATGGTCTTGTTCTTGTTTGCAAGTTGGTTTAGTCTTCTTTTGTGTTGAGTCTTGACCTTCTCCTTCATCTTCTTCACCATAAGCAGCGTTGATGAGCAAGTAGAGTTCCAACCCAACAAATTCTGCAGGTGACAGTGTGAAAAATGGCTCCTCAATGATGGTGTCCGATGGTGCTGTTAACTTGATCACCATTACTTTTTCTGTCAACAGCTTCTTCGATCTTCTTTCTTCAATAAGCGACCTTGTTTACTCTTATTCGCAGTACGTCGTTTGTTTTTTTGACGTCTATCTTCTATCAGGTGTAGTAGACGCATATGTTTGCATGTGTGGTGTGCAATAAATACTAGAGTCCAACGTAGGTTCCTAGAAGTATACTCACTACTAGTTTAGTCACTGTAGGACTCGATTTGTTATACAAATGAAATACTTCACTCTAATCAATCCCCCCAAAAAACGGTGCACCAAGTACTAATTTTCATATTTATCGTCTTTATCATTCTACAAATAAGATTTTGTATTCCCTCTTACTTGTACTACAAGAAAATATAATTTTTATGAGCATCTTTAAAATTGACATTATGACAGTTTAAAAAAATTTGTTTCAAAAAATAAAATATATGTAATTTAATGGCAGTATTTTGATAAAGTGTCCATTAATTAAAAAAAAATTGTCATGGATGATTTATTAATAGGCATGCAAATGTTTATGAAGCATGGATGTAAGGTTGTTTCGTTTTCAGACTGATAGAACAATGACAGGTAAGAACTTTAAAATACAAGTTTTTCATCACATATATGTTTTCATTTTATTTCTATATAGTATTGAAGGCATGTGAGAAGGGTTTTGTTCTTATCAATAGTTTGTTGGGATACCCCCACTAATAATGCTGATATTTGACACAGCAATATGGAGTATCGTTAGCTGCCATGGAAGCAGTCAGTTGCAGGTGATATAGAAGAATGAAATCTTATCTCCAAGTGGCCGCCGTTGAACTTTGGCCCTTCTCTCCGATAAGGGTCCATGCTGATACACACTTTAAACAGGAGTTATCCATTGTAGGTGACTCATGTGTGTCCAGAGTAAACTTTTTCAAGAGAGCCTTGGTGGGAAGAGTTGGTGGTGCAGACTGCACACCACCCTCGCTAGAGAAGTTGAGAGTGTGGTGTTGCACTCATTGGAGAGCGGGGGGCGGCGTGGTGGTTAGATATCTTAATGCTTCTTCATTTTGTTTCATTTTCGCGTCTGAGCAGGAAGCGAATAGGATATTGGAGCGGAAACAGTGGTCTGTGAATGGTATTCACCTCTTCTTAGACAAGTGGCACCCGTTGGGTTGCTGTGATAAAAATGGTCGAACTCCGGCTAGTCGGTGGATTCGGATTGAGGGTTTACCACTGCACTTATGGGGCTTGGAAGTGTTCCAGGCGGTTGGTAACAGGTGTGGAGGCTACCTGAACATCGATGCAGAAACTCAAGCGGGGGAAGAGTTGAGGTGGGCTAGAATATTGGTTACATGGACTGAAAGTGTCCCAGAGAAAATTTCTATTACAGCAGGTGGCTGGGTTTTTACTATGGTCGTCTGTGTGGAGGTGTCCCCTACGTGCTCGTTTGGAGGTGAGGGAGGTGCTGAGCATGCCAAGGGTCGTGCTAGCAGGCCTAGACGACGTCCCGTTCGTCCAGACGTGGAGGTGGCTTCTACTCATACTGTCACTACTGCCCCCTTGCTCCCGGCCATTACTGCGTACGAAGGATATCGTTACGAGGAGGCGGTTGAGGTGGATGTGGCTGGGTGTCTTGTAGAGTCTTCTAAACCTCTTCGCAGCAGTACAGAGGAGCATCTTAAAGGTACTGCTAAAACTTCTTTGCAGCAGTACACTGGAGCGAGTGACCTGCAGTTAGTGGGAGAGCACAGTGGCGTAGGGAAGTTGCCGGAGGGTTCTCGCAGGGCGGTTCAAAATTCCGGTGTACAGATCATCGGTAATGTTGAGCAGGTAGGCGGTGGTTAGGAGGGGTGCAGGCTAGTGTACGAGGTACTGTTATTCTGGGTTATAGGGTGGCTGACAAGACCATAGATGGTGACAGCGTTGGGGATGGTCATGCAGTGGCCGAAAGTGAGATGTTGGGCTCTACTTCTGGGAGTGATGGGGTTGGTAATAAGAGGTCCTTTGTTGTGCACACTCAAGTGATTGACGTGGACTCAGCTGGTGACAGCAGAAGGGGTGAGAATGTCAGTATTAATGGGACTTGTACTTATTCTGATGGGCCTCATGCTATTGTTGCAGATGCTGTTATTAGTACCAAGTTGGTACATGAAGGTAGTGTTTTGGAGCCAGTCAGTAAGGCTATTATTTGCCTCCCCGTTCTTGATAAAAATAATCATAATAAAAATTGGCCCAAATATAAAAACATCGGCCCTTGTCTTAACTCGGGCAAAGTGCTTAAGAATGGGGTTTTTAGGAAAAATTGCAGATTTAAAGGGGAGAATAGATGGAAAGGGGTAGTCGATAAAGCCAAAAAAGGTCTGTCTGGCAATGGGGAGTGCTCTCAGGGTGCGGCTCCATTTTCAGGCGTGTCCGAGGGGTGGGGTACGGATCTTCCGGCCGTCTCGTTGGTTCGCAAAGGGGGTACCCTTAGTACTGTCGTGGAAGAAAGTGAAGGAGATGTGGAGGGGGAGGCTTTTGAGCAGGACTACCTTGGCAGCCCGGGGAAGTCTTTGTGTGGGCAAGTTAATTTATGTAGTTCGGTTGATCCGTCTCCTATCCTTTGGGTTGAGCTCGGGGGTTCGGAAGGGATGGGAAAGGGGTATGGAGGTAGGGGGGTTGAGGGAGGTAGGGAGGTTGAGGCGGAGGCGGAGGAATGGGTTACTAGTGTGATAGGGGGATTAAGTAAATTCCTAGGTATTAATTTTGTGGGTAATGAGAAGAAGGCACTCGAGTTGTTCCGCTCCATAGAAGAGAGACGGAGGGAGAGAGTGGAGGTGGTAGAAAGGGGGGTGAGTGGGGGCTCTAAAGATCTCCAATGAAGCTACGTATTATATCGTGGAATGTGCGGGGTTTGAATGACCTCGGTAAAAGAGGAGTGGTCAGTGGGGCTCTTGCACGGTGGAGGCCAGACATTGTCTATCTTCAAGAGACAAAATTGGGTTCTATGGACAGAGAGGTGGCCCGGTCCATTTGGGGAGGTCGCAGGATTAAGTGGTTCTGCCTGGATTCAGAGGGGGCATCAGGAGGGGTTATCATTATGTGGGATAGTAGGGTGGTGGAAAAAATGGAGGGTTTAGTAGGTCGGTGGTCTCTTTCATGTTTATTCAGATGTGTAGCGGATGGGTTCACTTGGAGTTTTTCGGGGGTTTATGGCCCTGTGGAGGACTCAGTTCGCTGGGAGCTTTGGGAGGAATTGGCAGGCACCAGAAATGTCTGGGGCGTTCCGTGGTGCTCAGGGGGTGACTACAACATCGTTAGTTTCCCCTCCGAGAGAAGCGGTGGGGGGAGATCGAATGCTTTTATGAGGGATTTCTCTGACTTCATCGATGAGTTGGAATTGATTGATCTCCCTTTGGAGGGAGGGGTGTTCACCTGGTCCAGTCATAGGGACGAACCCTCGCTTTCTCGGTTGGATCGATTTTTACTTTCTAATGACTGGGAGGAGCAATTCTCGGGGGCGACTCAGTCATGCCTGCCTCGAGTGACGTCGGATCACTCGCCGATTTTACTGGAGTGCGGAGGGGGTAACACGGGAAGGACCCCGTTTAGATTTGAGAATATGTGGTTAAAAGAGGAGGATTTCATTGGGAGGGTTCAGGCATGGTGGCAGGGTTATGAGGTGGAGGGGAATGCAAGCTTCAGGCTTGCGACAAAATTGTTTCAACTTAAAGGGGATTTAATTAGATGGAATAGAGAGGTGTTTGGTAATGTGAGGGGAGTGATTGATCATATTTTGGAGGATATCAGGGTTCTTGACGATAAAGAAGGGGTGGGCGGACTCTCGGGGGCTGAAAGGGTGGCTAGGGTCGAGAAAAAAATGGAGGTGGGGAAGCGTCTGGTTCAAGAGGAGGTGAGTTGGAGGCAAAAATCTAGGTCTCTTTGGCTTAAGGAAGGGGACCACAACACTAAATTTTTTCATAAAGCGGCTAATTCACATCGCCGTTTTAACCATATCGGAAAGGTGGTAGTTGGGGGAGTGGAGTTCCTCGAGGAGAGGGAAGTTCGGAGGGAGATCAGTCAGTACTTCGAAAGGGTGTATACGGAGGAGGAGCCTTGGCGCCCGAAGATGGATGGACTTCCAGTAGCTAGCATCTCGGGGGAGGAGGTGGCGCAGTTGGAGAGGATGTTCACTGAAGAGGAAGTTGTCCAGATCCTGAGGTCGATGTGCGGTGATAAGGCTCCTGGTCCGGACGGGTTCACTATGGCATTTTATCAGCATTGTTGGGAGGTTCTCAGGGTGGATGTGATGACCGTTTTCAGCGAGTTCTATGATCGGGGTTACTTTCTGAGGAGCCTGAACACCACGTTCATTACTTTGGTTCCTAAAAAAGGGGGGGCTATAGATATGAGGGACTTCAGGCCTATTAGTCTGGTTGGCAGCGTCTATAAGCTTATTTCTAAGGTTTTGTCCGTTAGACTTAGGAATGTGATTGATCCTCTTATTTCGGATGCTCAGAGTGCGTTAGTGGGTGGTCGTCAGATCCTGGATGCTGCGCTGGTAGCGAATGAGTGCATCGATTCCAGGTTAAGAGGTGGGGATCCTGGTATTCTATGCAAGCTTGATATTGAGAAGGCCTACGATCATGTGAGTTGGGAGTTCCTTCTTTATCTTCTGAGGAGGATGGGGTTTGGGGAGCGGTGGTGCAGGTGGATACAGAGGTGTATTTCCACGGTCAACTTCTCTGTTCTTGTTAATGGGGTGCCCGAGGGGTTCTTCTCAAGTTCCAGAGGTCTTAGGCAGGGTGACTCGTTATCCCCTTTCCTATTCATCCTCGTTATGGAGGCTTTTTCTAGAATGATGAGTCGTACGGTGGAGGGTGGTCTGATTTCGGGTTTTATGATTGGGAGCTCTGTTTCACTTCCAGTTAATGTTTCCCACCTGCTGTTTGCGGATGATACTATCATTTTCTGTGGGGCTTCTGTGGATGAGGTGAGGTCACTGCGGTTGCTCCTGGTTTGTTTTGAGGCTGTCTCAGGTTTACGGATCAACGTCAGAAAGAGTGAGATGATTGCCGTGGGAGAGGTGGGCAATGTGGGTTATCTAGCAAGTGTTCTTGGGTGTCGGGTCGGTTCTCTCCCTTCTACTTATCTTGGCCTTCCTTTAGGGGCTAAGTTTAAGTCCTCTTCGATGTGGGATCCGGTTCTTGAGAGGGTGCAGCGGAAGTTAGAAGGTTGGAAGCATAGTTACCTGTCCTATGGTGGTCGGTTGACATTGATTAAAAGCGTTTTATCTAGCCTTCCGACATACTTTATGTCGATTCTCCCATTACCTGGGTCCGTTGGCGCGAGGCTCGACAAGCTGATGAGGGACTTCCTGTGGAAGGGGAATGAAGATCAGTTCAAGTATTGTTTGGTCAGATGGGATGACGTGTGCAGGCCGCTGAAAGAGGGTGGGGCTGGGGTAAGAAATTTAGCCCATTTTAATAAGGCTTTACTAGGGAAGTGGTTGTGGCGCTTTAATAAGGAAGGAGATAGATTATGGAGGAAGGTGGTGGTCGCTAGGCATGGTGTGGGTCTGCATGGGTGGGGTCCTATTATTGGGCGTTCTGCTCATGGGGTGGGGTGGTGGAGGTTTATCGCGCTAGGGTGGGGGAAGTTCTCTTTGCTCACCTCCTTCCAGCTCGGGTGTGGAAGTCGTATTAGGTTCTGGAAGGATAAGTGGGGTGGGGGGAGGGGGTCTTTGAAGGATATTTTTCCGGGGATGTTTCGTCTGGCGGATGACAAAGATGGTTTAGTTGAGAATCATAGGCGAAGGGTAGGGGCTCGTGGGGTGTGGGATCCGAAGTTTAGGAGGGGTCTCCGGGACTGGGAGTTGGAGGAGGCAGAGGAGTTTTTTGATTGGCTAGGATTAGCACCGATCCCGTCTGTGGGGGCAGATGGGTTGTGGTGGTCGCAGTCTCAGGATGGTCAGTTCTCAGTTAAGAGCCATTATGATGAGTTGAGGGGTCGTGGGGGTTCTTCTTTTCCGCGGAAGGCCATTTGGAAGTGCCCTGCACCTCCTAAGGTTTGCTTCTTTGTGTGGACCGCTGCTAGGCAGGCCATCTTGACCATTGAGGGGCCTCAGAATAGAGGTAGGAGATTGGCCAGTCGCGGTTGGTTATGTCGGAAGGAGGAGGAGACGACCAATCACCTTCTTTTACACTGTCAGATAACGAGGGGACTCTGGGATTTATTTTTCTCGTTAGGCCAGATTTGTTGGGTTATGCCGCGGACGGTGTGTGAGATGATGGCGACCTGGAGGATGCCTAGGGGATGGACTGGCCCTCGTCGAGTCTGGATGTTGGTCCCTCATTGTATTTTTTGGACCATCTGGAAGGAGAGGAACAGGAGATGCTTTGAGGGAGTCGATTTTGCTCCTTCTCGGATTCGTTATAGTTTTCTGAACCTTCTTCTTTCTTGGTATAGGAAGAGTTATGATTCGTCATTGTTTCACTTTCTTAAGTTTTTGGAGGAGTTCTAGGGGTCGATGTAGTCTGATTTGGGTTTCGGCCCTGCGCTTCTTTGCTTTGTATACTTCCTGTATACGGGATTCCGCCCCTTTAGGCGGGTTTGTTTTATTGAATCATTTACGTATCAAAAAAAAAAAATAGTTTGTTGGCATTTGTTTTTTATTTACGATTTTTATATACTTCAATTTGATAAAATGCCTAAGAAAGTGTTTCACTTTAGACAAAAACAACTCAAATATTAGTTGTTTAAAGTTCAATATGATGTTGTGAAAATAAAGGTCACCGATTGATTTTTATTGCGAGATTTCTACATTTCTAATTTAATACAGGTTGATTATTTTTTTTCTAAATATTCATTTCTATTTTAGTTTCTAATTTCCATACACGTTGACCATTTTTAAATCCATATCATATTCATTGTACCTTAAATAGAAAAATGTGCATAAAAAAACTTTGTGCTGCAACTCACAATTTGTTTAAGGTTCTACCCAACAGGAAAGTTCGTAGCTTTCTTTATGTGTATGCTCATCCACTTCTCAACATGGATTTTTTTTGCAGTCAAGAGCACAGGGCTCGAGGTAGAAACAACTATCTCTCTCACTCTGTTATTCGTTCAAACTCTCATTGTTAGTAGTGGAGATTTTTATTATGTTTTTGTTGGTGACCGATGCCTCCATCGCCACGAGCCTCATGAGCGTTGTCTACATCATAGGCAACTTCTCAACACCATCTCCAATGTCACAGTTAGGCAGTAATTTCCATTTTTGCAAATATATACTTTCCAAGTTTGAGTATGTATACATTTTTTCCATTTTTTATTTTTACTTACATCAGCTATCTAAGCTATTTTTTTTTTCATTTTAGCTTTTTATTATTGATTGTTTCTATAGTAAGGAGGGATCAACACAAAAAACAGTGCCATTACTGTTAACTCTCCTATTTTTTATGATTCTATAAGTCATCTCACTCTTATGGATTTCCTTTTTTTTTTTAAATTTCTAGGATGCCTATCTATGGTGTTCTCATGTTGATCTAATTTGAGTGTTATCTAGGAGTGTTGACTTGGATTATTTTTTAATATTTGTTAATTTCCACCTATAACCTATAGAAAACACCAATGGCTTTTTTAATAAGGGGGATTAGTAGTATAGAACATGTGTTTGAAGATAATTTATTACATGTACCAATTGCATTACAAACATTATTTAAAACACGGCATGAATGACTTTTTCATATAAAAAAATTGAAAACTTTTTTTATATTCCTTGGTTTTCCAAGAATCAAGTCTTACATGGAAAAATTATCAAATTATACACGATATTGTATAAGTAATTTAAATATATTAGTACATAAACAAAATTATCTACCCAAAATAGGGAGTTGGTTAAAAAATAGGAGTAAGTTTAAATGCACTTCAAATGAGTACTGCATGGTGATATTTTTGTGACACTTTTAAAATTTTGGCTCCTACTATTGAACATCAACCTTTAAAATTTATATCTTAATTAATTGATAATTTAATTTTACAGTTATAAATAGTTACATTCTCGCTACAAAAAATTAATTCATTTTATGTTAATGGTATTGCTACTTATTTTGGAGTGGCATGTTCAAACCATCTTTTCTTCAAAAGATAAAAATATGAAGAAAAAAAATTAGTGGTAAAAAATTATTATTTGGATTTTTTTATTATTTTTGGCTTGATAATATTATTTCCTATACAAAGATTGTAATTAGAGCCTCATTGAGTGTGTAATATTCTCAATGAACCTCACAAAGATTTTGGCAATAATATCTTCACTGAAAAGGACAGCTAATAAGTCTGGGCTATTTGATCTAAACAAATGGAGACAAGACATACTTATAAGGTGTACAGTGAGTTTATGATAACATCCAAGTATGGTATGCACGCCATCATTTGGTAATATAAAAAAAAGTTAATGTTCTGAAATGACAAAGGTTGTGGTTCTTCCAAAAAATAATTGTTCTGAAAGAGGGAAAAAATACCATACGTAAGACAAGGTCATGGGTACCACACTATGATCTCTAATTATGGAATTGACCAAGATTTTTCTATTGAAATTGTTGGATAATTTTACAATTGAGTTGTACATTATTGAGAATATGGTGGTTGTAGATAATTTAACACAATTATATTATGTTCTTGCTGGTGTATTGATGTGTATGTTTCTTCCTTAATTCTATACATTTTTATATATTAGACACATTAATGTTATTTATACATGTTCATGGAAGATTATTAGTACTGTTGTTGGATTTTCTTTTTGAAGTGGGTGATAGTCCTATAAATAGAGATTTTTTTTTTGATAAATAAATGGTTCATAAAAACAACCCGCCTAAGGGGGCGAAAAACCGTATACAGGGAGTATACATAAAGAAAAACGAATGGTCATAACCCAAGCGAAGATAAGCCTAACACTCGAACTCCTCCAAAAACTCAAGTAAAAAGGACAACGACGTATCCACCCTTTTTCGATGCCAATAAACAAAAACGCTAAGAAAAGAATACTACAAATGTGATGGAACCAACTCGACCACCTCCAAGCATGTCTGATATCTCTCCTCCCACACAATCCAAAAGATGAAATGCGGAACCATCTTCCAAACACCCCTAGGACCAGGCCAATCCCTAGGACTCCTCCAATCCACCAACACCTCCCTCACCTCCCTAGGCATAACCCACTGGATCTTACCTAAGGAGAAAAGAAAATTCCAAAGTCCCCGAGTAACGTGACAGTGAAGAAGAAGGTGATTGGTCATCTCCTCCTCCTTCTTGCACAACCAACACCTGTTGGCCATTTTCCTTCCTCGTTTCTGCAATCCCTCAGTCGTCAAAATAGTCTATCCAACCGCTGTCCACATAAAGAAGCTAACTTTATGGGTACGAACTCTGCCAAATCAACTTCCAAGGAAGAGAGGCACTCCCACTGCCCCTAAGCACATTATAATAATTCTTAACCGAAAAAGGGCATCCTAAGAGCCCGTCCACCTCAAACCATCAGAAGTATCGGATGGAATAGTGCTGAATTCAGCCACTCAAAGAACACCTCCGCCTCCTCCAACTCCCAATCCCTAAGCCCTCTTCTAAACTTCGGATCCCACACCACACGACCTCCAACCCTCTTCCTATGATCCTCTATAGTCCCTTCTCTATCTCCCCCAATATGATACATCCCTAGATAAATATCCTCTAGAGAGCCTCCCTCACCCCATTTATCTTTCTAAAATCTGATATGATTCCCTCTCCCTATCCAGAATTAAGTATACTTGGAGAAAACATCCCACCCATGAGAAATACACTTCCACAATCCCACCCCATGAGTAGATTTCCCCTCCCTTGGGCCCCATCCAAACGGGTCGGCCCCATGACCAGCCATCGTCACTTTACTCCATAGCCTGCTCTCCTCCCTATTAAACCACCACAACCACTTGCCTAGTAAAGGCTTGTTGAAATGGGATAAACTTCTCACCCCCGGCCACCCTCCTTCTGCGGCAAGCACGCCTCATCCCAACTCACGAGACTGTATTTGAATTGATCATCATGTCCTCTCAACAGGAAATTCCTCATCAACTTGTTGAGTCTTTTGCCAACTGAACCAGGCAAGGGGAGAACAAACATGAAATACGTCAGAAGACTCGATAAAACAGTTATGATCAACGTTAACCTTCCCCCCGGAAAAAATAACTATGCTTCCAACCTGCTAACCTCCTTTGGACCCTCCCAAGAAACGGATCCCACATCAAAGTGGGCTTGAACTTAGCGCCCAAGGGGAGGCCGAGATAAATTGTTAGAAGCGACCCGACCGTACACCCAAGTACTTCAGCTAAAAAACCCACGTTGTCGCCCCCATCGATGGCAAACATCTCGCTCTTTCTGACCCTGATGCGGAGCCCCGACACAACTTCAAAACACACCAGCATCAACCTCAACGTCCTCACCTCATCCACGGTCGCCCCAGAGAAAATAATAGTATCGTGTGCAAATAGAAGGTAGGATATCACGACGGGTTGGGAAACCCCACCCCCAATAGTGAAGCTAGAGACTAGGCCTCCCTGCACCGTACGACTCTTCATCCGGGAAAATGCCTCCTTAGCCAGAATAAAGAGGAAGGGGGATAAAGAGTTGCCATTCCTAAGACTCCGAGAACTCGAGAAGAAACCATCTGGCACCCCATTCACCAAAGCAGAGAAATTGACAGTCGAGACACATCTTTTCATCCAGCGACACCACCGGTCCCCGAAACCCATCCTTCTTAGAAGATAGAAGATAAAATCACTGTTCACATGATCATAGGCCTTCTCATTATCAAGCTTGCAAATAATTCTCGGCATCCCACTTCCCAACCTAGACTCGATGCACTCATATGCCACCAATACCGCATCAAGAATCTGACGGTCCCCCATAAAAGCGCTTTGAGCATCGGACACAAATTAACAAATTCGTTGCTCCACCTTTCTTAGGCACCAAATTAACAAACCAAGCGTTCAGACTCATTAAAAAGTACCCCTTATCATAGAACTCAGAGAAAATTGCCATCACATCCTCCCTGAGAACCGTCAAACAATGCTGAAAGAAGGCCGTAGTGAACACATCAGGGTCGGGTGCCTTGTCCCCACACATAAACCTTAATGCCTTGACCACCTCATCCTCCGAGAACATCCTTTCCAACTGAATAACATCTTCCCCTAATATGCTACCCACCGGAAGATCATCTAAGTGGGGACCTCCTACCCCTTCTCCCATCACACTCCAGTAAGATAGGGGAGTGATCAGAAGTAACCCTTGGAAGACAAGACTAAGTTGCCCCTGTAAAATGCTCCTCCCACTCGTTAGAAAGAAGAAGACGATCAATCCGTGAAAAAGAAGGAATGTCCCTTAGACTCGACCATGTAAATAAACCTTCCTCCAAAGAAATTTCCACCAAATACAACTCATCGTTGAAGTCAAATAAGTGACGCGTAAAAGCATTCAATCTCCCCCACCGCTCCTCTCACAAGGGAATCGAATAATATTGAAATCACCCCCCGTACACAACGGAACGCCCCAAACAGTTTTGGCCCCCACCAATTCCTCCCATAAATCATTGCAAACCAACTCCACAACTAGCCCATAAAATCACAAAAAACTCCAAGTAAATCCATCCTCTAAATTCCTGAATAAACAAGAAAGGGACCTAGATCCCACTAACATATCAATCTTCTCCACAACTCTATCATCCAACATAATAACAATCCGTCCTGACGTCCCCTCATAATCAAGGCAACACCACTCAATACAAAGCCCTCCCCAGATAGACTGCACCAACTCCCTATCCAAAACACCCATCTTTGTCTCTTGTAAGCAGACAACATCCGGTCTCGACCGCGATAAGGCTCCACTAACTACACCTCTTTTCTTGGGATCATTCAATCCCCGTACCTTCCATGAAATGATGCGTAGATTCATAAATTATAACTTAAAACACCCCCTTCTACAACCTCTACCCTTCCCCTCCGCCTTTCTTCTAAAACACGGAACAACGCAAAAACATCCTTCTCGTTCACTATATATGATACCCCTAGAAATTTACTAAAACCTCCAATCATAATACAAACCCAATCCTCCGCCTCCCCCTCTAGGTACTTCACAATACTACCACCCCCGGACACATCCCCCTCCTTCTCTAATTCCTCAATATCAACCCAAAGTTTAGGGCACGAAAATCCCAAATTACACAACTTCTCTTGTTCACTCAAAGATTCCCCCGAGGTTCTAGAAACGTCCTGGACATCCGCTACCTACTCTGACTCTTCTAAACCCCTTTCCATAATCGTACACAGTGGGACACCACTATGAATGCCTGCACTAGGTGAGCACCCTGGATCACCACCCACAGAGGACCCATCACTGAACTCCCTCTGAACCTCTAACTTGCTAGCTCCGCAACCCTTCATAGTTCCACCAGTCTTCCACTTAACTCATCTAGTTTTAGCACTAATTCCCAGCAGCATAAAAGATTTAATATTTTTAAGACCAAGCATTGAATTGACCAAGTAAATATCCTTGTTACCACCATGAGAACGCACTGATTTCTTAGACACGCTCTCCTGCCTTTGCGACCCTTTACAACCACCTGACGAAAAATGGACTAAGTCTTCGACTTGCTCATTAGACGTGCTAGGAATGCACCTCCCATCATAAAACATGTGCTTTAGTTCCTCCCTATGAAACGAATAGGGGCCCACCATACTCACCCTTTCATCATCCACACAATTTACTTTGGCAAGAGACCCATCTCCACATGAATTTTTTTTAACACAAGAGTTCACATGAAAAAACGCACTTGACTTTGCACACAAAGATGTGGTCTTGGTATCCCCATAATTACTCACATCTTACAAGGTTAATCACCCTAGGACCCGCTGACTTATAAAAATAAGTCTCTATCAGATACTGCTGCACTCAACCTAGGATGACAGACCTCCGTAGCAAGGATAAGCGTCGTATCCCCCTTTTTCTCCATCACGAGAGCTTTATTTCGCACACTTCTAGGAGAGTACGTCTCCTGCAGGCAAACGTCGGCCAACGCGAGCTCTACTCTAGATCCATCACTGTCAAGCGTGATAACCCCATAGGTTGATGGCTCTACGGCCCCCACTGGACAAAAACCTGCTACCAGAGTAGCTACCACCTCCTTATTCTTACCTGGAGTCCAAGCCACTATCTTAGGCGTAAAATCCTTGGAATAGGCCTCCTTCTTAGCTTTTCGTCCTCCACGAACGTTGCCATTGTCTCCAGGAACGGGCAGATACGAACCTCCAGTTTGACACTTTAACTCCCTTCGACCAGACCTATCCGCCTCGGCACTACAAGACCTCACCTTAGGCACATAATAGTCACCACCATAATAGCAATCCCCCATGTCTTCAATCAAAATGGGTAAATGAAACACCCACCCACCAGCGTTAACGGTTACTGCTTTCGGGATAAAATGATTCCCTTTAATTAGGATTCTTGCCCACCTAAGTTCTTCCCCCGTCTGTGTGACCTCATCCACCATAGAGAAACCCCAACATCGATAACCAATGGACTAAAAAACTTCCTCTCCCCAAAGGTGGAGAGGTAAACCCATTACCCTGATCCAACGAGAACCTGGTTTCCGAACATTCTTAGGACTATAGCCTAGAGGATGCCACCTATCAAGACACAAAGGCGATCCAAAGAATCACCATTTCTTCAAGCTAAAAATTATGGTAGCCTTAGCTTCCGAAGAGAAAGCAATACAGAAAGTATAGAGAGAAAAAACACGGGTCATAGTCCCATCGATGGTCTCCTAATGCTCCTTGACCCATGCCTTCATTTTCTCAAGAGACGAGGGAACAATTCCAGCGTCGCCCACCCTACCCACCAACGCCCGCCTAAAGAACTTGACTCTAGACATGCATGAGTCATCAGATATACAGAAGTCTACATTACTAGAACCATCAACCTGAATAGAAATGGGAGAGAAAGGCTAGGGGTCCAACTTGGCATCTTGAAGATAAGATTTCTTCATCTTCATCAGTTTGATGGTGTTACCTCAAATTGTTTACAATTATTTGTCATATAAAAAAAAATTTATGACTTAAATTATATACGACTAAATACGACTAACATTTGGGAAAGAATTTTTGCAGTTTTGTAATTACGTACTTTGAAAATATTGATCTTTTATGGTTACGTACTGTGGAAATGGGCATTCCCCTAATATATATATATATATATATATATATATATATATATATATATATATATATATATATATATATATATATATATATACCGACACTATCATGCTACGATACGCACAAGCTATATTAGGTTTACAAAAAATAACAAAACGGTCAAAATCTATATAAAGGTACTAAAAAAAGTAAAATAGCACGAAAAAATTATAAAACATATATTAAAAAATAATAACAATATTACTACACACACTAGGGAAACCTTTGAAATGTAGCTAGGGATAGTCTTGGCTGGGGATTTGGGCTTGGGGATTTGTTACGAGACTAAATTTTGGCACATTTGACTGTAACATTGTCGTATTTCCCTTGATTTAATGCATTTGAAACTGCAAATGCTAATTGATCTACAAGATAACATACACGCACATCAGACCAGGTTTTTTTCGAGAACTAGCAATTAAGGTGTGTCGATTTGGACTATGATTTTAACACTTTTGAGTGCTTATCATAAGTCGTCATTAAGTTCTTCAACACCAAAGATTGTATTGAAGAAAAGAAACAACGAAAAAAACTACTAAAATAATTTTTGAATATATTAATTATTTGTAACTATTGGATGTAAGTAAAAGAACAATATTAAGTCTTCATTATAGATGCTAGGTATAAACTCGCGCGATGCGTGGTAGCCGATTTGACGTTTGAGTTAAAAAAATATTCAACAACAATTGACTGGAAATTGGGACATAATTCTTTTATAGATTTCATAAAAAAATGGACTATTATAAGAAAAGATAAAACAACTTGAACAAAAAAAAGGATAAAATCTCACAATTAAAAACTATGTCAATATCAAATCTATCTTCTTATAAATGATAGGACTCAAATTTATACGAGAAAATAATCAAAATGGTCATTCCATATTGAATCAAACTATCAAAATAATATGTCCTCATAGTTAAAACTAAAAAATGGAAATTAAAAATAGATTCTTCTCGCAAGAGAAATTTAAAATCCGCAACACAGTTTGCAAACTGATTTTCTTTTCCACTTTGAACCAGCTAGACGAAGCTTGCAAAAATTATTCACTACTTAAATATATACCTATGTGATATAGATAAAAATATATGCTTAAAACGTAAAATCGACATTAAACATTTATATATATATATATATATATATATATATAATTTCCTTTTTAGATTTATTAAGATACACAATGTTCTTAAAACAAATAATGAACTTAGTTGAGTAATTTTTCTTGATATATATTAGACATATTTTCAAACAGCATATGATGTTTTGGATTATGGACATCTTTGAATCTCCTTGGATGAAAATTGGAGTTAACATTAATGGTACTTCTGACAATATTAATGGTGGGTTCTTTTCTTGTATCTAAGTACTATCTACTATGTCAAATACTTATCAAGACTCAAAGTTATGCTTTAAAAGTGATCTATTTGAAATTGTTTTAAATAGTTTTGAAGATCCCAAGCACAACCCAGTAGCAAAAAGATTTAAGTGGTCCCTAATGATGTGCCGATTTTCTAATTTTCCAAGAACAACACTGTTTTAGATAGTTTTTCTAAGCTTGATTGAACCTGGTGCTAGCTTTGTTGATGCTCACTATATCAAAATTCTCTCCTTATGTGGTGTCTACTGATGTGCTAATTTTTTTTAATCTAAATAATTAGTGCTAACAGTGGAGGATTTAGGATTTATGCTTGAGGGCAAATGCGGGGGGGGGGGGGGGGGGGGGGGGTCGGTTGCAGGAGCCCCCCTGGGGCGAATTTCTTTTGGTATAATTGGAATTTTATATAAATTATAACTTTAATTTCTACTTTCATTTTAGAAGAACTAAATGTTTAAATTTCTCTTTTACATTGACCAGCACCTTTTTACACTACGATGGTTAACTTTTTGCGAGGCCAAGCTGACAATTGAGACTCTGAGAAACACTTTCATTTATTAATGTTTTTTTACCTCTATAGTTTATTATAATCTTTAATGGGTACTTTGTTTTTGTTTTTATTTTTGGCGTTAAAGCATTATGTGCTTTTACACGATGTGAAGTAGATGTATTTCTGGAATATGATCATGCAAACTTTTAATAACAGGTGACTTATTCGGGGTACATAAAAAGATGGGAAGATTAAACTCACATCAATGGAACCAAATCATGGTAAACTCAGTTTGTACCTTGGATTTACTATTGAAATAAATACATTAATGTTCTCCAATGTACTTCTTTCGTGCTCTAAATCACCTACAATATATAGTATTATATATTGATTTGTAACATGAACGAACAAATTGAAAACATCGACGAGTACATATGTTTTAAAAATTGCAAAATTTCAAATGGTTTGTAGTAGATGAAGTTTTGGATTATGTGCATTCAGATTTAAAAAAAAAAACGCTTTTGGGCTGATATTCTACGAGATATTTTGAAGATTTTTTAATAGATTTTCCGTAGAAAATTTCTTGCAATTGTTTCTGTATTTTTTCATTCTAGTTGTAGATATGTATGGCACGTTGGGATCATTTAGCTTCAAAAGAATGGGATTACTCAAGCCATGATTATTCAAAATGGTGAGGTTAATATTTATGAGCTATAGAGATATGGGGTTAAGATTAAGTTATTTGGTAATCTGTATATAGTTATGTAATTATGTTATTTGTTAATTTATGGTGTAAAAGATTTATGAGGTATAAAGATGCTTGGGAAGAGCTTAAACTGATCTTTGCCAAAAATGGTGAGAAATGTTGTTATGGTTGATTCGTTGAGGAGGAGAAAAAGAAAAAAACTAGTGATGTGGAAAAAAGATGACAGCTGGAAATTTATTTGCTCGTTTTTCAGTAGTGATGAACACAAGGTAATAATTTTCAATGTATGTTTTATGCTAAAAAATTTTTTTCTTACGTTTTAGTAAATTAACTTGAAATATATCACTTTTTTGTTGCAAAAATTTGATAGTACAACATATTCTTTTATTTTTCTTTGTAGAAAGAGATGATTGAGTTGCAAAAATGCTCGGAGGATTCTGATGACGCATCAATCTGTCAGAAAGGCCTTGGAAAGAGTTCGGTATACATGAGGGTCTTGGATGGCTGAACCAAAAGTTACAAACCAAGATTGTAGATTTAAAAATCCTACTCCAAGGGCTTAAGTCGAAGATGACTGCAATGAAGGCTTCCTTATTGCAGGAAAAAGATGCTGGAAGATATCCCTGAAGGATCTTCTGCCCCTTTTAATCAATTTGCATGATGACAGTGTTTATTTTATCATTTTATTTGTGATGAGAACTAGTTTAAACTCATTTCTCAGTTATTTACTTTTGAGCTTCATTGTGACATGAATAATAACACATTTTATTTTTGGATATAATATAACGTCTTTTAATTATGTGTATTTACTTAATTTTCTTTTCATTTATTTCATGATCTAATATAATTTGTAAGGAAATATTTATTGCAGAAACACTATTATTATGAATGGTTTTTTTTGCAACCAAAGTAGTATCCCGTTGCAACAAAAAAATACGTTGCAAAATATTTCAGCAAGAAATAATGATTATTAGCAAGGAATTTTATTTATCGCAAAATATCTTCTACAACGAAATAAATGTTGCTGAAACCTATTGTCATAAAGGTGATTATTATTTGCAATTGAAGGCGTCTTTTTTTTTTGCAACGAAGTCTTAGTGTTACGAAAGACTTTTATCAACGAAATATTAACATTTATAAATGAATTTTAATTCTCTCAAAATATCTTTTGCGAGGATTTATTAGTATCTTTTGCAACAAAATATTCATTGTAAAAGATTTTTGGTACAAATATGAGAAGTTTTTGCAACGAAAAAGATTTTTCTTTTCCAACGAATTATTTCGTTGCAATATATTTTTAGTGACGATGACAAAATTTCCTTGCAAAAGATCTATAGCATGATGGCTAGTGTAAGGAACGTCGCAAGGAAAAAAAACGTTGCAAAAGGTATTTTGCAACAAAAGTAAACATTTTGCAACGATTTTTTTCCTTGATAAAGCCATAATTCTTGTAGTGGTATAACTTTGAGAAATAAAATGTGCTACCTAGATTGTTTTTGATTTAGTATATATAAAACCTCGTGTAGAGCATTTTAGAGTATATAATAGATGTGAGGAACATTGTTATTGAAATTAATTGAAGGCTTTGCTGCGTTAACTTTATCAGAGGTGAAGTAGATCATGCTATAGAAGTAGTGTAGGGATAAAATGGTAATTTAATAATATTTCATAGATTAACAACTATAATTACATTTACACCCTTAGAATATGTTTCTACTGAAGTGTTTATGTTAACAATAGATTAACAATCTCTAGTGTTAAAGAACTCTTTTCCTACTAACACTATGATATTGGATACGATCAATAAAAAAAGTGAAAAATGGCTCCTCAATGATGGTGTCCGATGGTGCTGTTAACTTGATCACCATTACTTTTTCTGTCAACAGCTTCTTCGATCTTCTTTCTTCAATAAGCGACCTTGTTTACTCTTGTTCGCAGTACGTCGTTTGTTTTTTTGACGTCTATCTTCTATCAGGTGTAGTAGACGCATATTTTTGCATGTGTGGTGTGCAATAAATACTAGAGTCCAACGTAGGTTCCTAGAAGTATACTCACTACTAGTTTAGTCACTGTAGGACTCGATTTGTTATACAAATGAAATACTTCACTCTAATCAATCCCCCAAAAAAACGGTGCACCAATTACTAAAAAAAAAAAATTGTTTCAAAAAATAAAATATATGTAATTTGATGGCAATATTTTGATAAAGTGTCCAGTAATAAAAAAAAAATGTCATGAGTTGTAAATGGTGTCACATAATAAAGTAATTTATATGACCCTTTTTAAATATCTATTATATATAATTAATACTTTTGTGACCATTTAAATGAAAATAGTCATCTATGTGCCATAAATTTTAGAGGGAGTACGGTTTATCATTTCATCCACCATTCCACTTTCAAGATCACCCCCGCTAAAATCGTGAAATAGTTAGTCGGACATAGAATTTTAATAGTAATCAAGGTATCTCTCTCTCTCTCGATCGATCGATCGATCACTCAGTCTCTCTCGATCGCCTCTCAAGCCTAAGAAATCCTTTTCATTGAACAAGTTATATAGCTATTCCAAGAAACCCTTTTCTCTCCAATGAATGGTTGATATATGCTCTGGTGGTATGAATGATTGAACAACTATTTTGATACCATTTGCAACCGTTAAATCCTATCAAAAGTTAATTCTGCCAATGACAATAGAATTGTCAACCGTTAAATCCTATCAAAAGTTATATCCTTATACACTCACAAATGCGCGCACGCACACACACACAATGTATTCGATAAAATGTCTTGTGTATATGCTATCCGCATGTGCATCGCATTTTAAATGAATCGTAGCATTTTTTATCTTGATTATGTTTGTAATTTTTAGCAGTTGCTGAAATAATAATAGTTGAACATTGTCAACACCGATCAATTTAAACCTATCACATCAGGTGAGCATTACCAAGATTACTTATCAGAAGGCTTGTGCCTTTGTATAAATCAGTACAATCGTTAGCACCAATAAAAGATATCGAATTACCTGTATATTTAGGGCTTCAACTATAGCAACACTAATCAAAAGTAGAAGTAATACATCTCACTCAAGAGCCAATTTTTATTCAGCATGTATTATTTTCAAAACAAATTTTATATTTTATAGAAAAGTGGTTTAAAAGATGTATCAAATGCTTTTAATTATTCGAATTAAAATGTAGTTATTAAATGTAAAATTCAATGGTGATTGAAGAAGATTAATACAAAGTTTCTCAAACTAATTCTTTGGCATTAGGTTGTCCATTTACATAGTATATTACTGTTTGTAGTATCAAGCAAAGCAATATATAATTCAATGACTGGGTTATTGAATTACAGATTCCTTGTTTTACAACGATATTCAACCTTGGTTCTTATGTATCGGAATTTTTATTATATATGCCTTATGGTTGAATTTTCCTATATATATATACTAGCGGAATGCCCGTGCCTAAAGGCATGACAAAAATTTCCCAAGTACATAGTTGCAAAACGGTAAAAATTTCATTCCACCATAAATTTTTTTTGTTTTTGATAAGTAAATGAAATATAACTAAACCATCGCTAAGGGAGCGAATTCGTATACAGGAAGTATACAAAAAACAAATACATAATAGAACATAGGAAAAAAAACAACCTAGACCCCGCCTGGAAGGCAATTTACACCACAACGTGAAACCCTTCCATGAACTCTAGAATCTCCTGAGTCGAGACGACGAACCTCTCCTTCCTCCAACTAATAAGAGTGCTCAAAAACATATAACGAATCCTCGAGGGAGCCGTCTCAATACCATCAAAGCATCTTGCATTCCGCTCCTTCCAAATCGACCAAAAGATACAGTGTGGAACGATACGCCACACACTCCTATCCCCCGACCATCCCCACGGCGGTTTCCACCCTTCTAGGAGAGCCCTGACAGTCCCTGGCATAACCCAAGTGATACAAGACATGGCGAAAAACAAATCCCACAAACCTCTCGTCACCTTGCAATGGAGAAGAAGGTGATTGGTCTTTTCCTCCTCCTCCTTGCATAACCAACAACGACTCGCGAGACGGTATCTTCTCTTTTGAAGTCCCTCAAGAGTCAAGATAGCCTGCCTAGCCGCAGTCCACACAAAGAACCTGACCTTCTGAGGCGCTTTCACCTTCCAAATACTCTTCCAAGGGAAAAGATCGCTAGGATTCCCCCTACCACTCAAAATCTCATAGTACCTTCTGACCGAAAACTCCCCTGTCCCTCCCCCATTCCATTTATGGGAATCTTCCATAACCGTCGGGCGGGGGGCTGATCCCAACCATTGAAAGAATAAATCCGCCTCCTGCAGCTCCCAATCCCAAAGTCTTCTTCTGAACTGAGGGTTCCATATCACCCCCTCCCCGCTTATCGATATTTGCTCCACCACCAAACCATCTTGATTTCCTCGAAGGTTAAACATCCCTGGGTATAGCTCCTGAATGGACCCCTGATCCCCCCACTTGTCTTTCCAGAATCTGATCCTGTCACCTCTCCCTAGAGAAAACTCGATATGACTGGAAAATGATCTCCATTCCTTCGCTATGTGTTTCCACAATCCCATACCGTGAGGAAAAGTCGCCACCACCGGCCCCCACCCAAATAGAGTACCACCCCCTCTAGCATAAACAACTCTTCTCCACAACCTGTGCTCCTCCCGAGAAAATCTCCACATCCACTTCCCCAGCAAAGCCTTATTAAAGTTAACCAAGTTTCTCACACCCGCCCCCCCTTCCTTTATCGGCTTGCATACCTCCTCCCACTTAACCAGACTATGCTTAAAGCTAACCTCCGTGCCTCTCCACATAAAATTACGCATCAGTTTCTCCATTTTAAGACGAACAGCCACAGGAATAGGCAAAATGGACATAAAATAAGTAGGCAAGCATGACAACGAGCTCTTAATCAACGTGAGTCTCCCCCCTTTCGACAAGAACCCATTCTTCCAACCTGCCAATTTTCTACGCATTCTCTCCAACACCGGATCCCAGACAGATTTAGACTTATACTTAGCTCCGAGAGGGAGTCCAAGATAAGTACAAGGGAGAGACCCAATTCTGCACCCCATGATGCCACCGAACTCCTCCGTCATAACCTCACCCCCGATATGGATGACCTCACTCTTCCTCGCATTAATTCTCAAACCTGAAACCGCCTCAAAACAAGTAAGAAATAACTTCAGAGCGCGCACTTGCCTTTGGTCAGCATCACAGAAAACAATCGCATCGTCCGCAAATAACAAATGAGATACAGACACCCTATAAGGACCCGGGGCCCCTAAAGAGAACCCCCTGATCCATCCGGCTTGGGCCACCTTAACCATCATCCGACTAAACGCCTCCATGACCAAAATGAAAAGAAAGGGGGACAACGGGTCCCCTTGACGAAGCCCACGAGAGCTCGCAAAAAAGCCCTCAGGGACCCCATTGATCAGAACGGAGAATCTGGCCGTCTTAACACACCTACCGATCCACCGACACCACCGATCACCAAACCCCATCCTCTTCAACAAATACAAAAGGAAGTCCCAATTGACATGATCATACGCCTTTTCGATGTCAAGCTTGAATGCTAAGCCCGGAGAACCACTTCTAATTCTGGATTCCACGCACTCATTAGCTACCAAAACAGCATCAAGAATCTGTCTGCCTCCCACAAACGCGTTTTGAGACTCAAAAATAAGAGGATCAATAACCTTTCTGAGCCTAACAGACAACACCTTAGCAAGAAGCTTGTAAATGCCACCAATCAAGCTAATAGGCCTGAAATCCCTGATATCAATCGATCCCCCCTTTTTGGAGATCAAGGTGATAAAAGTCGCATTCAACCTCGGCACAAAGTAACCTCTGTCGTAGAATTCATGGAAAAACTCCATCACATCCCCCTTGATCACAGTCCAACAATGCTGAAAAAACGCCATCGAGAAGCCGTCGGGACCCGGCGCCTTATCCCCACTCATCGAATTCAATACTCTCCCCACCTCCTCTTCGGTGATATGTCCCTCTAAACCGTTTGCCTCAGAAGAGGAAATACGCGCGAACTCAGCCCCATCTAGAGAGGGCCGCCACCCCTGCTCTTCCTTGAACAACCCCTCGAAGAACTGAGAGATGGCCCCCCTAACCTCTCTATCCTCTTCAAATACCACTCCCCCCACTTGGATGCTTCGAATATGATTACCGCGCCTATGCGATCATAATCTCCTTTTGTTTAAAGGACGGTCCATCATTCTTAACAAATAGTCCAACAACACTCAAATAGTCTAAACTCATCAAACAAATTCACATATAATTTTGCTAAACCTATAAAAAAAAGCACATAGTACAACTCTAATAATTATAAATAGCTATATATTAGTAAAAAATAATATTAAGTATAATAATAAAGAAAAATATATGATTGCATCAAAATACCAAGTTAATCTCAATTTTAAAATATTGAAATTCGACCACACCTGTCCACATTAGAAAAAAATGTGATGAATTAATCAGCGAAAAAATAAATGTAAAAATGGATGGATGTGTTATTCATCATATTATTCATAAAAATTATGAAAAAATACAAATACTTTGTAACATGGCAAGTGTAACACCTTGTAAATTCAAGGACCTTTAATTAAATAAAATATTTGCAGAAAAATAATTTATTTTATTTGGAGGAATTAAATCCACGATTATTAAACTTGTAAAATTCGAGGAATTTATTAATATGACGAATTGAGAATTAAATATTTTGGACTATTTTATGTCACCTTTTGAGGCGTTAAAGTTGGAAGATATTATAAATTAATTCGTATGGCAATTTGGAGTGCACGGTTAAATCCAGATGGGTCAAAATAGTTGGAAATGAGTGGCCATATGAATATATTGGGTCTCGGGACTTAATTAGACATAATTGATCTCCAAATAAAGAGTTTGGGTCATTTTTAGGAGGTGACTAATAATATTCACTTGTATTGTTGGGCAATAAGGAGTCTTTGGGAGGTTTTCTCCTCCCTTCGCTGGGTGGAGTGGGTGTTGTCCAAGTCTGTGAGAGTTGCCCTGAAGTCATGGCACCCATTTAAGTGCTCGAAAGGTGCTAAAGAAATATGGAGAAGAGCTCCTCACTGTATATTTTGGACGATTTGGAGGGAGAGAAATGCGAGGTTCTTTGAACGTAAGGGAATGGATCCTTCAAGATTATGAAACCTTTTGCTTGAGTTCGCTAATGATGTGGTGTAGAGAAAACCAGAATAAATCTATCTTTGTTTTTTTGGACTTTTTCGAGGAGATAAATAGAGTTCAGTTATCTGTTTAATTGGGGTAGGGGTCGTATGTCTTTGGACCCTATAGTTGCCTCTTTCTCTTTTTTTTATTCGCTTGTGATGTATCTACACCTTATGTACAGGTCCTGTCCCCTTGGCGGTTTCTTAATATAATCTTTTATTTGTACAATAAATTAAAAATATATATATATATATATATACACACACACATATATATATATATATACACACACACACACACACACACACACACACACACATATATATATATATATATATATGTAATAAAGTAGGAAACTTAATAAGCTTGATCTATGACATCACAAAATATATTTTTTTTGTAATACCCACTTTTCCCCTCAAATATTTGGTATATATAATAAGTAATAATGATATTTTTACTGTTCCATAAACACATAAGATCTTTAATGGTTTAGATTTGACCCAACAATGCAAAAAGTAATCGTTAAGATTGAACATTACCCCTCCAAAATCGTTTGTCCAGACTTTGTGACTTAACTTTAACTTCTTTTATTTTCAGTACTTGTACAGTTGATACATTAAATGTGACTTGAACTTCTTTCATTTCGGGTACTGCTAGGGTGGCTGGGGAGCAGGTACATAGGTTGGTATTGTGCCCACTATAGGAATATAGAATTTTTCCGACATAAATTAAATGCCGAGAAAAGCACTAAAAATGCCGGTAACAATTTTTACGACACTTTTGGCGGCATTTCCAGAAGTGCGGTAATAGCCAATGTGGTAAAAGAACAACGGCATTTTAAAAAATACCGCGAAAAGTTAGCGGCACTTTTAGCGAAATATCCACAAGTGCGGTAACCGATGTGGTAAAAGAACAACGACATTTTAAAAAATGCCGCAAAAAGTAAGCGGCACTTTTGGAAGTATTTCCACAAGTGCAGCAGCCAATGTGGTAAAAGAACAACGACATTTTAAATTTGCCGCAAAACGTTAGCGGCATTTTTAATCATTTATATTAATGTTGGTAATAACCTTTTAGCGGCATTAAAAAAATATTGATAATAACCGCTTGCAACACCTATTAAATGTTTAACACACTTTTGGCGACAGTAAAAAAATGTTGAGAATGATAATAGCGGTATTAAACAAAATGTTGATATTATTTTGCAATATACGACTAGGAACAAGTGTTAAAAAAATTATTTATAAGAAGTATTGTATTTTTGTGCAAATATATTACCATAACATTAAATTAAAAGGGCGCTAATCAAATTAAAATTTTATTAAATTAAAACCAAAAGCATTCATCGTAAATAAACATAATTGTGCTTGGAACATTATCCATCCACAAAATAAAATGTATCACATGTCAAATAATAAGAAGCTGGGAAATATGAAGCGAAACAAAATTTTATATAATGTACAATCCTTCTTCATCAAAGTCAAACATCGTCTTCAACCTACAAATAAAAAATTCAACTGTTAGTCATTGATACTTATTCTTTAGTAATTTAAATAAAATATTAAAATTAAAAATTACTACATTAGCACTATGCCACGCTCCAGTTGAATGATATACATCTTCAATTGTGGACTTGTTTCCATAAGGTCTAGGCAATGGTTCATTTGATACAAATGTTTTTTCAATATATACTTACCAAAAGTCTTCACCCAGTGGCGTACCCCCTACTTTTGTTAAAGGTTTTTTACTCACAATGAATCCACGTGCCATGATCACTTTTTGAAGTTCGAAAGTAATAAGTTCAACAATTTTTGGAAGTGCATTATTTGAGACCCTTTGTCATGGTTGATGGTGCTTCTTCTTCTTCTTTGATGGTTCTTTCCACAAATAAGACGAATATGTCATCAACATTATATATCTGGAAAAAAATCGACGAATTTTTATTTGTTTTTAAGACATCCCAAAATTTTTAAGACTACATACAACCAAATACCAACAACCCAATGTCAGATATACATAAGCTCGACAATGACCGTGTTTATTAGGTCCCAGGACTTCATAATATTTCTCTCCTTTATGACTAACTGATACATTATAATTTGACGGAAGTTGATCTTCTTTTTGCCTCATTTTTTACTAAAATGAAATTATTCTTATTATATAAAACAAAAATTATAATCATTCATTTACAAAATCAAAATTGAATAAAGATCCCACTATCTCCCCACCACTCATTTTAAATGCTTCACATAATAATTTCATACATAGTTTTAACTTTCATAAACAATAAACTTATTTAATTGTTAATTTAATCCCCATTTGTGTATGATATATAGTATGCTTTTAATGATATGACACAATCTCCTGCATGTTTCCTTTTTATAATGGTTGATATATAGAATAAGAATTTTGATTAATAGGTAAAATGACGTCGTTGAGATTATCAAAGAAAGAATGGAAGGAACATGGATGATATTTTTGTACCATTGATTCAGCGGAATCCTTATCGATGGTTGAGCCATCGCTCCTCTCGTGTGTTTTGATGTAAACATCAACCAATGAAACATTTTTCCCTTGATCAGCCTCCATCTGCATAAACCCAATGACTTGTAAGTCGTTATATATATAAGTTTGGTAACATAAAATAACATTCACAACCAAAAAATATCATAAAAACCTTATGAGCAACATTCGCACGACGCTTTCTTCCGAAAGTATCTTGTGTTCTTTGCTTCTTACGAGTTCGACAATTTCTTCGATTTGTTTTCTGTTACAAAAATATATTTATAATTTTTTCACTATGGTGGTTTAGGCATTGATGGAGAGGAGACATGTGAGGGACACCTTTCCTCTTATGCAATTGCTTCTAGGGCTTTAATGTGGAGCTCACCCAATCTTGAATCTCCTTAGAGGACTCTGTGAAAGATAGAGAAAAATACTTTTCACTAAAACTCCTTTGTGGATCACTATATTCCTTCAAATACAGCCGATCAAATTCAGAAAATGGGATGGGAATAATCTTGTCCGCCTCATCTTTAGGCGTCTCCACTACTACAGATACCTGAAAAATTCATAAAATTCAAACATTGTAATTATGAATTCTAACAAATAAATTATATACATATATAAGGTGAGTTAAAAATAACCAATGAAATATACAATAACTGCAATAAAGTTCCTAAACTATGATTTTTTTTCTTTACCCATGCAGATGAACTAATTTGAACCTTATTGAGATATTTGACAGAATTTTTTACCGAGGCGTAACCCGTTTAAGGAGTACCAACAGCAAAATACAAAATGTATTATGATATCATTAATTCCATCATCCTTGCTTTTTATGTAACAAATCATTTATTGAAGAACACACAATGATTATTTCTGGTAATGAATTCTTCTATGACAAAAGTCCCCACATGAACCAAAATGTGTGAAAGGAAAAAATAATATGAAACCAAAAAGACAAAATAAAAGGGAGAGGGGAGTAAAAGTGCACTTCCAAGCAATTATATCAAGTAGAATGCTAGCGCATACCACTATAGTTTTCAATACTTTATTACATTCCTTGTTTTAGGTAAATCCAATTCAAAGAAATATATAAATAATAAGTATATGTTGGGTGGGTGAGTGGTTGGGTGGGGGATTACATTTTTGCAGCACTGAAAGTAGCATATCTCCTATTTGGATCACCCTGCCTAACATAGCCATTCATTCTTTGATAAAAACTCCCTATTTTCTATTGCCCAAGTTGTAGGCAAACCTCTCAAGCTTGACAGTTAATAACCCCATCACTCCTGCCCCCAGCTTCACTGATCTTGGTCCTGAAGACAATCAAACTGATATGGATAATGCGTTGAATCAAGTGTCAGGCACAAATGTTTAACAGGAGGAACATAAGACTTTTGTAAGTTCCAAATTGCAGGATATGACTCTTTTGATAAACAATCAAGTTCAAAATCAAGGTTAAATAATTCACTTTGCAGATGATAAAGAAATAAATAGATCAACTGACGTCCCTCCGAAGAAGATTGTGCAACAGTTTGATATAATCAAAGGATGAGATTTATCAGGCAATAAACTTATGGTGCTAGACTATGCGATGCTCTCCCCGCAAGGGTCTATTCTAGATTACAAAAAGAAAAAGTGCATCGAAGTTTTCTCAATGTCTGATTCTGATGATGTAGACAGTGGCCATATTCTGCTTGAATAGATAAAATTATTCTCTATAAATTTAGGCAAGAAGCTAGATAGTGATAAGGAGAGAAGAGGAAAACAAAAGAAGGTCTTTTTTTCAATCTCCTCTAAATTTTCAAATTCCTTTTCAGGGAAAAGCAACAAGACTTTTCCAAGAAAACTGATCCTCTTTTTAATAGAATCACTAGATCCTCCAGTAAAGCCCTCAAGTAATCTGCATTTTTCACCTCTCAATGATAGATTTTTTATGCTAGAATGCTAAAGGATTGTCAAACAATCTGTAATACCCCGTATTTTTAGGGCTTTTAAATTTAGGGAATTATTAAATTTACTTGAGATGAATTAATTTAATATTAATCCGGAAGTTGGTTTTAAATATTTACTAGCGTGATATGAGTTAGTAATTATTAGAAATTTGTTGAATTTTACTAGATGCGTATAGTAATATATAAGATTGATTTTGTTAAAATTGTCACATGTGAATAAAATGGCAATTATGGAAATTTAAGTCGGGACGTGCCTGTGTCGTGTCAGGACTAAATAATTATGTTTATTAAAAGTAAATAAATTATAAGTTGCCCGTATGATCATTTCGAATGCTCCTAAGTGTCCGCAAGGGTTGAGATAGTCAAAATAATGTACCCGGGGGTTTAGTTTGGGTCTCGGGGTGTTTTTAGGTCTAATTAACATCCCGGGAGGGCGTTTTAGACATTTTGTATTTTTGGCCATGGAAACCCACGAATTTTCTAAGGTTATTTCAGATGGTAGGGGTTGTCTTCTGAGGTTATCTTAACCAAAAATAATAAACGAACATTGGAGAGGATGAGGAGAAGATTTCCAAGGAGTTCTAGGCCAAGAACTCCACCATTTGCACCGCCGTCACCGCCAAATTGTAGATCGCGCGACTAGGATCACAACCACACCAATTTCTTCCACAAATTAGAAACAAAATTTCCCAGGCAAGTATTTACCTTGCTCTGTTCTTAGTTAATGCCTTAATTATGTTAGTCTAGGGTTGCTTAGAACTTGTTTCATGAGAGAAAGTGTAGTTTGGAGAGTAGAATTCACATGCCATTGAAGAAATAATCATATTCTGTACATCTAATTTGCATGTAGAGGATAAACCACGAATTAGTATGGATTTGGAAGTAAGTAATATGGAAAATAATGGAAAGAATTGAAAGAAAAAGAGAAATTAGGGTTCTTGAAGTCGAGACAAATTTTACCCCATTATATTGTTATAATTGATGAATTGAAACATATTTTACGTGGAGAATCGTGTATTTAAGTGTATGGTACTGGTAATAACTTTTGTTCGGAGTTTGGTAATCAAAAATGAAGTTTTGGTTAAGGATGGAGAGGCAAACCCGTAACTGGATAAATGCAGTTTTCGCCCTAACTGATTGATCGATCGATCGACCCAAGAGTATCGATCGATCGATCGACCCCCTTTCCTCGATCGATCGACCCCACCTGGAAAACTATACATTCCTCTTATAATGTTTTATTCCGATTAAAATGCGTAGTAACCCTTAAGTATTATTGTTAGAACATTTTGGGATATAAATAGGACCAATAGGGTTTTAGTAAACCCCAATAAGTGGGAATTTAATGTAAAATAAAATAAAGGGTTAACGGGGAGTGATTTTCCCATCAGGGATTATGCGAACATTTAAATAAAAGATTGAGACTCGTAAGAGAGTTAAGCTAGAAAATAAGTGAGTGTATGTTTACTGAAATTTTACTTACGATACTTCATGAGAGGGGGAGTGTGTATGAAGTGAAATATAAATGAGAATAGAAATATAGCAAGTTCGTTATGCGAAATAATCAAGTAAAATGCGCTAAGGACGGATAAATAAAATTTTGGGTCGTGGACGTACCTAACCTAGAAATATGAGTATTCATATATATATATATATATATATATATATATATATATATATATATATATGACTGTGTGGTTGTGCATATATTATATATGTGTAAAAATCGTACCCGAGCTACTTCCTATCACGGGGGTTTCTGCACCGGGAGAAGCTTATCTCGATTGGACCTTTATGGGGGATAACGACTTGTACCCTAGAAGATAGTATCCTTGATTACAGGCTATCTGAGTGATAGTCAGATGGTCCTAAGAGACGTGAGGGTATGTGATGACCTCTTAGGACCGGGAACTATGCTTCGCCTCCACTTGTATGTGTTTTGTGTTAATACTGTTCGAGAGTGATTCCGAACTAGTATTTCCCTTAGTATGAGTGATACGGGGACTTGATAGCAGAGTACGCCAGCACCATAGATTTTATGTGGTGTGCCGTTATTGCATATATTATATGTGAGACTAATATATATACGTATATTTACATGGAAACTTTCTATTGTGCGTATAAGTAATTAAGAAATGAATAAAAGTCTCTCTTAAATGTTCGGGAACTTCATAATGGTACTGAATTGTTTTAAATAGCGTAAGGAATTTTGAAGACATTTGCTTTCTAAACTAAATATTATCACCCTGTTATTTCACGAGATAAAACTTTATGGAAGTGAGATAGACTTATGATGTTTAGTAGTACGATAGACGTGCACACTAGATGAGAGGTGAGAATTCTCAAGAGAGTGTCGCATACTAGCATGGTTGTTGCATTAGCCGGTAAGCATTTTAAATACTTGGTAAACTAAATTTTAAAACTGTTTTACAATCGGGCTCTGACCCGTTTCCTATTATCTCCACTCTTGTATATATATATACAAGTGGTGACCCGTGCGATGCACGGACGGGTATACCACTTTTTGCAATATATTATTTTAATATGTAATCTACTATTTAATTAGTATCGGTATTTAAATAAATGATCGTATATGTGATTTATAATGATAAAGTTAATAGAATTCAATGTTTGCTCTCAATCATATTTCATCATGACTTGCTCAACACAAAAATGCATTTAATAAAAAATCCAAATATTTTAATACTTGGTAGACATTGTAACTTATACATTACAACATCTCTTTAGTAGTAGAAAGCATATATATGGCAGGCCTAATATTTTACTTCAGATCATATGTGCCAGAATAGATATTTGATAGATCAACTTAATGGAGATGGAGAAATCGACCCAATTAAACGATCTAACCTGCCAACGTTGTAAGGTAATTAATCATGTACATGATATATTGTAAAAAATAAAACATATAAACTTATTGTTCAAAATTATTTTTAAAGAAGTTCTATTGAAAACATCTTGAAATATTTTATGTCTGAATTATCTAAGTTACGTACCTTTAAAAATCAATTGTTAAGATTGAGTAAATATTTCATGCATAATAAAATTAAATTATCCTTCCAAGTATGCATATGTCTAGACCTTTTTTCATCGTGCCTTGTGATATGTCCTTCCATATGAAGTCTTTACATGGACTTTTAATATTCATGGGCTAGTAACTTACTTGTATAGACCATTTTGTTATTTGTATGTTACATGCTACACCTGGTTTGTATTCAACTTTTAATAGTAATTTCACTTGCAATGATTAAATATAAATTTATCCCTTTCATAAATTTTGAAAAAAAATCATGGAAATCTGAATTATATAAGATAAAGAACTTCATGTTACTTTGTGTCTCTTTTATTTATTTTTTGTATGCCCGTGCCGATAACACGATAAAAATAATAGTCTAGTTAAAAAAAATTCAAATATATGTGATTTATAAAGGTAAAATTAATATAAGTTAATTTTTTCTCCCAATCATATTTAGTCATGACTTGTTCAATACAAAGCTTAAACATTTAATATAAAATCCTAATATTCTAATATTTGGTAGACATTGTAACATATACATTACGACATTGTAGAAAACATAATACTTGGCGGGACTTATATTTTTCTTCAAACCACATGTGGCAAAATAGATATTTGAAGAATAAACACAATTAAAAAAATTCATGTGAGTGAAGCTTATCAAGTCTTTGTAGATTGAATCAAATGCAAAAAGATTAAAAATATATATTAAAATATCAGGAGTGGCTATTCCCACTCCACTAAATTCCTCCCCCACTCCATTTTAACATGAAATGACAATTATTCCCTTAGTCTTGCCCAATATTGTGTACAATTTTTTTAAATGTAAAAAATAAATGTCTAATATTATACCAACTAATAGACATAAAAAATTTTCAGACCAATGATCCATTGACACGTGGACCCCGTGGAACTTATAAAATATAGTTGATATACATAAAATACTATTGAACCACGTTAAACCTCGTGCCTATTATTTGCTTGTCTGTTGAACTTATTCTTGATAATTAGGTCATTATCTAATTACCATTTTTAGGCATCAACACCAACCATAAACATGTGTCTAAAATAAATAAACTGTTTTGATTATAAAAAATATTTATTTAAAAAAATTATTTAAAAAAAGTAATTTGCCTAAATTTTTTTAACTTTATATAAACGTTTTAAAAAGTCAAAATAACCATTTTCCCTATTAAAAAAATTAACTACCTTTTTAAAAATTTGTTTATAAAACCTAAAACAAAATTTTATATAATATTAAAGACAATTTTTTTTATATAAACTGTTTTAGCTATTAGAAATCTAACCTTTGTATATAAAAACTGTAAATTTTATTTAACAACTATTTGGTAAAAAACGATTTTAAATTTTTTTGTAGTGTTTTATTTATATTAATAGAAAAGTGTGTTAATTTTTTTCATAATTTTTTTAAATAAACTGTACAATTTATATATAGAAATTGTATTTTTAAAAGCTAAAACAATTTAATTTTGATATAAATAGTTTTTATATTATATAAAATGTTAAGGCTACTTCTTATACAAAAATATATATATTTTTTTTAAATAATTTTTCATAATCAAAACAATTTTTATTTGTGTATATTTTAAATTGTTTATATAATATATTCAATAGATTTTTTTTTAAACAACTGTTAATTTATTTTAACAATGGAAATACTTTTTTTTTAATTTTTAAAATGGTTATATAAAGTTAAAACACTTATTTATACAAAAAATATTTTTTTGTTTTTTTTAAAAAAGTTTTTTTAAATAAGCTTTTTCTTACCTTCAAAAAAGTTTTTACTATAAATAAACTTTTTTATTAAATAAATAAATATTTATTTTAGTTGAAAAAAGAAAGTGTATAAATTTTAGGTATAAATGTGAGTTTGAAACGGATGAAAAATAGTTAATAGGTTTAAAGGCATTAGAGTCTTTGAATATTAAAATGGTGTGGGGGAAGAAGGAGGGGGAGCGGGAATACCCAACTCCTAAAAAGATCATATCACAAAATAAAAGATTTAACAGAATCAAAGTTTAGGAGATCATCAATGAGTTGTGAGAATACCCTATGTAGTGTACATACTTGTGCAAACAATAATACTTTTAATAAAATATTTAATGGCCTAAAATATCTATGTTTTAATTTATTTTTTGGGCAAAGAGATATGATAGGAACAAATCTGTGGAGGGGGAGAGATAGGCAACATAGAACTTGTAAAATTAATATCATTATAAAAAATTTGAACATAATTTCATATGAAACTATTTATACAAAATATACTACTTTAAAATTGGAGCCCCAAAATGGCTAAAGTTAACTCGTATACTAAAATTATAGCAACCGTGAAACAATAAAACATTATTATAGTAAATCAAATATTATAACAATAAATGAACAAATAAAAAATACAGTTCGAAAGAGAATGAAACAGAGAAAAACAACCTCTAAAAATAGAGGTAAAAATGCAAAAGACAGAGATCTGAAAAAAAAAACCCACTAAATCTAAATATATCATTCACAAAAAATAGAAGTAAAAAATAAGGGAAATGAGTGAGGATAAAGTATCTGTGATAGGACGCCATGAGAGTCGGACACCATGAAAAAACCAAGTTAGGTACCTAATGAAATTTCAACGGCATTAAAACCAAAAGCACATTCTTACAACTTAAAAATCTTTCAAACCAAATACCACATACAGACATAAAAAAAGAGATTTACAGGTTGATTCGTGTTAAAGAGGGATAATTTTGGTTCCATTAGTTGGAGAATACTCTGAGAAATCCCCGCCGAAAAACCCACCTAATAGACGGCCCAAAAATAACCTCCGACGACTAACAAACCAAACCAACAAATCAACACAGATAATGAAACCAACGAAAACCAACAAACCGAATCCCATCCGAAAAACCCACCTTATAGACCTCCGAAAAATTCAAAATCGGCCATGGCTTCTTGTTGTGGAAACTCAGACTTTTCACTCTATTACTCTTTGTCTTCGTCAACATCATTTCTCTTTCCCTGAATCAAATTACTTCAGTTCCGTAAATGCCTCTTAATAAAACCAACTACTTCAATAGATATGGGAACATGTATTTTCATATGTAAATGGAGGAACGTTGAACATCAATATCAGTGCGCAATCAAAATAAGAGAGAGAGAGAGAGAGAGAGAGAGAGAGACAGGGAAAAATGCAGAAGTGGTTAGTACGTGGAGAGAGAGAGGCGTGAGGTTTCAGGAATGATTGTGGGAATAAAAAGAAACAAACGTTTGTAAATGGGTAGTTAATTAGGAGTTTTTTTTAGTTTTTTTAAAAGAATGTGGATAAATGGGCAGGACACGTTTATTTTTTAAATAAAAAAAATTCAAAACTCTGAAAAATTAGGATTCAACTTTTGGAGGATTCACAACGCTCGACTACATACGTATATATATTAAGATGTATATATTACAGGTGCCCAACCACAGTGGCGTCATTCTTAGGTTCTTTGGATTGGACGTGCTGCAGCTTATGTGGGAGTTGCAGGTCATTGCTTAGACGATCTGGTTGTTAATTCCACTCTTATTCCAGTTGTAATTACTTTGGGCATGTTTCACCCGTTTCCTTATTTAGTTGGATTGGTTAGAGATTATTTTCATTCATCTTTAGTATTTTACTCGTTGGGATTTATTTACTGTCAGGATGGTTTTTTTTCTTTATGGTTCTAAAGTTGGTATTTGTTTTCCGAATGGTTAAATTATTTAGGGTTCATTTCCAGTCTTTTTAAATTGTGTGATTCATAAACTGTTAATTATTAAGGGTTTTATAATTTGGTTAAATGAAATGGAAATAATGTTTTGATGATTTTGATACTTAGCTTAATTATTTAGGGTGTTAAATTGGAAAGTTTATTTTTTCGACAGTGATGGTAAGAATGAACCAACCGTTCACCTTGATTATAATTTAATAAAAGACTGATCACCCGATATTTAATTAGGCGGGGTGTCACACAATCCTAATTATAGAAGACTTGAAAGCCCGATGAAAGGCTATAAAATTCCTCTTTTAGCAGTTCTTGAACCTATGGCCAATAATAAGAAGTTAAGACAATATCAAACTTAAGGTGCTATGTGATTATGGCTACAGTAACATCTCTAATAAGATATGGGTATTCAACAGAATTTGATTTATCTTTGAATTTCATTAGAGATGAAGACAGTATCAAACTTAAGGTGCTATATGATGTTTATGACTCTCTTATTCATCTGATCATATGAGATTTTAATATTATCTCTACTGATGCTGAAAAATGTGGTGGTAATATGCAGATTACATGGCATGATTTCAACCAAATGATCTCTAGAAATTACCTCTTTGGCATGGTCTACTCCGGCTCTAAATTTACATGGTGGAATAGTAGGATTGGTCTTCAGTCAATATTTGAAAGATTGGACAGAGTCCTTTGTATTTCCTTATGGAGACAGATTTATCCTTATTCTTCTATTACTCATCCTAACAGGACCTGTTCAGATCTAAAGTCTAATGGATGAAATTATATCTTAGACAAATTGAATAGTTGTATTAAACTACGACTAAGATAAGTTCCATTTATGCAACATTTACATATGAAAATACATGTTATTTGTTAAAATCGATGAAGATAAACTATCCAACCTTACTATGTCATCTGATGAAATAAATTATAATCAATTTGGGCAGAGGTCCTACATTTGTTCAGCTGAGTATATATATTAACGATCGACACATCAAACAAGTGCGAGCCATCGATGTTTTCAGAAAATTGAACGCTGTCAGTCCATTTGGCAGGTGTATACCAATGACACGTTCAAACAGTGCAATGCCAATACTGCATTAAACATTTATCGGGTTCGACTTCAAAATCAAACTCTAAATATTTATTTGGGGTTCATCTTTAATCATCTCAGTAAAATAGCATCCTAACTAAGTCTACCCCTAACACACTACATACGTAGAGGAGACGTACATAGTACCCATAGCCTTTCAAACACCATATTGATCTACATTCCAAGTAACAGTGCCACGGTATCAGAGTCTATTGTTTGTTTTCTACACCAATGAAGTCATGTGCTATACACAGTTAATGTAACATTTGGCCAATCCACCAAATAAACTTTTTGAGCAATTTTATATAACAGGAGTAATCGAACATTGAAAATTAGTAATATAAAATGGATAGGTAGAGGAGCAATTGCTCTCTTACCCTTTGATTGTTTTCAAAATTTGTAACATGAAATGGAATGTTTTGAAAGAAAATGGGGCAACTTTAAAAAACTATAACATGTTACCTCACTTAATTTTGGATAAAATGTTAATATTAACTTTGCTAACCTTAACCAAAAATTATGCCCCTACCCCTACCAAAGTCAGAGTTCAAGTCTTTCCAAGAGCTTGAACACTATATTCATCACTAGCTTCGCTAACCGCTATCCCCAAAAGCAAGTACCAGAAATGAACTAGCCAGCATCTTAAGGACGATAAACAAAAAAAAAGCTAGGGGGATGCAGTAAAATATTATTAGTCCCACAAAAGATGTCATTTACTTTAGCAATTTTTTTTATTTAAGATGTGTTTAGGAGCTTCAATTACATGATTTAGAATCGGAATTGGAGCAATGTTTGGTCAAATTTAAAATTAATTTTGTTCCAATTCCAATTCTTAATGAACTTGGAACTGTAGTTTTCAATCACACCCATATGATACCTTGTCACAATGCCAATCATATGACCATCTGAATTGGTAACATCACTGCCACTACCACGCGGATGCACCAGAGCTGTAGTTTCAATCATTGCTGGAAATTGAAGTGACCCTGACCATAGTCGTAATTTTCAACCTCTGAATCATGAAACTAAGATAATTTTCTCTTCACACCATTAGATCCATATGCACGAGAATTTTCTCCAGTATCCATTACCCTATTATGTTCAACCTAAATGTAAGATGAAATAAAAATAAGTAAAAAAAAATTAATAATTAAAAGAGAAAGGTTTAAGTTTTACATCGTGTTGATTCGTCTATTTGACAATAGTCATGTGATATTGAACAAAAATTATTGTAGAGATTAAGCCTCTATTGAGCAGATGTAATTGCACCTAGAATAGCTTGGCGATTCACCCTACTTTTTATATTTAAAGCACTTCCAAATTCATCTCCCAACATCTTAGTGAAATGAGAGATTTGATCACGTGGATGCATAATAAGGGAAATCATGTTGGTTCTATTACCTCTAGAAACTTCGAGTGCCTTGATAAGTTTCTTAATTTTTAATATTTCAATGTTCTTGTCGATTTCATGATCATGTGCCACCGTAAGGCAACAAAATGTGCCGAAACAATAACAAAATTACCTGCAATCATACCATCATAAAATCAACCCACACTTTGAATCTAAATAGGCAAAAGGCAATTAGCTAAAGAAGCAAAACGAGGACAATGATATAAATACTATTAATTACAAGCAATTATATTGGCATTCTTACTTGTTGTCCAAGATAGGGACAACTTGTTTTTACAATTTGATAATCTTAACCAGTCGAATCCAATGATGCTTTAGCAATTAACTTGTAGGATCAGTCAAAGACTAGTATTTCATAACATTTGAATGAAATAAGAAATAGAAATAATACAATGAAGGGCAAGACCCAAATTTTAAAATTGAATGACACCTAGAACAGACTGATAAGATCTCGGAAAGACTTGAACTCCGACTAGAAGCAGAGTTCAATTTTAAAATTTTAAAATTGAAACTGTCTTTAGATATCCTCAAGGACATACTAGAAGCAGAGTTCATGGCATTGCATAACAACTTAATCAACGCTCAGAAGCATTTTAAGAGGTGAACCAAACATAAGGGTCAAAGCAGAGTTCGTTTTTATTTTGAGGTCTAACAGGGCACGATTTACTTTGGGACTACTATGGTATAATTTGCAAAATGGAAATTTCTAAGAAATTTGACAGTCTCAAGAGTAGTACCTTTGGACTTGCTCTTCTTTTCCCCATTATGCTTCTTTAATAGAAATGTATATACATCATCTTCTTGAGATGATATATTTTTGGCCCCATATTAAACATGTTATCGTGTTTTCTAAAGTAATGATATCATGTGTAAAATATACCTTATATTTTTTGTCTCTGTCTTTTTTTCATAAGTAATGTTATCATGTGTTAAATATACCTCATACTATAACCAAAATCTTTGAAAATTAGTATAATTTCTAAACCTTATAAATTGAGGAGTTCATATCATTCATCATATAAGCGTGAGAAAATGTAAAGTTGCATTGAGCTTCAATGGAACTTTGAGAATGAGCGATAGATATACACCACATAAATACACACACACACAGTACGTACACACATCACATAAGATAGGGGAAGTTACCTCAGATTAGAGAGAGACGTGAGTGAGGTGGTTCCCCCAATTAGGCAACTTCTCGAGCTTATCACAATCATATATTATCAGTTCTTCAATACATGGAGGCCATGTTTTCTCTTTTTTTTGCTTTGGATACAAGATGGGGACAATGACTGACTCTTAAATGTTTCATATTTATAAGATTCTGACACAAAGATTCTTCATGCCAGAAATGACTCAGTTCATCACAGTATTCAATAACTAAACGTTCAAGTGATGCCAAAGATTGTACAACCCTTCACGTAGGTTAATAAGACTAGTGATACCCGAAATCTCCAAGGTTTTTACTGATGAGGTGACACTAACCATACTTATCAGCACCACCTCGTAGCATTGTTTTATTTTTAACACCATTGGAGATGGAATCCTTAGAAGTATAACCTTGACTAATTTGGGGGAATTATGTAGACTAAGCTCGTGAAGGCGAGGACAAAATCCTCTAACACTTCCATCAACATATGTTAAACAAGTAAGCCATTCCCCCCAACCTTCATGTTCTCAAACCTGACAATCTCAAGTGACGAGAAAAAAAGAACCTGAGAAGGACGAGCTCCATACAACTCAACACCAATGTTTTTTTACCCTGGACATATTTTGAATACACAACTCCCTGAGTGAGAGTAGCTGGCTAACTGGCGGTAAATGCGTACATCGTTCACTGTGACCAAGTGTTAGGTGCGTTATATTAGAGAATGAAGGATCCCCAACCCAACTAGTAAACTCTATGCTTCCATAGAAGTCAATTTCGAGATCGGTAAAGCTTGTATGTGGTTTTAGTGCATCAAGTACTTCATTTCCAAGCAATTCTCTTAGAGAACCATTGAATTCACTACTCCATATCAACATTAATTCTTTAAAGCCTTTCTTACAGGATAGATTAGCCTCCCTTACATCTTATATATTCTTCACATTATGCAACCCGATAATGGAAAATTTCCCTCTGAGATTAGATAGTCCCCTCAACTCGGTTAGTTTCAACATCTTACTCTTATCAAGAACAATCTTCGGCAATGTTTGCAGACTACTCAACAAGCCAATCCCTGAGGACATCTCTTGTAATTCTTTGGTATCGGAGACATCAAGATGAAGCAAATTAAATAGATTACCAATTTTTTCAGGTAACTTACTTAGTTTTCTGCAACTCCGTAACAATAACGTCTCTGAATCATAAAGATCACTCACATAATCAGGTAATTTTTTGATGAGAGTCTTCGATAAATTAAGATATTGAAGGTGTATTAAATCACCAATAGAATTTGGTAGCTCATTTATGCAATAACCACTCAAATTTAACACTCTTAAGCACCGTAGATTCGGTAACAATTCATGGAGAACCTTATTGCTCTAGTGGAATTCTTCTCGATATGTCGAATTATCAATTGGTAGCGTCAAAAAAGTTCTCACACTCCAAGCCTTAGAAAATGACTTAAATTTATTATAGGCAGATGGACGATGAGTGACGAGCCTTTGCAGAAATTTTTTGTTGCTCATTACTTATCATCTTATCATCCATCGTAAAGGTCGATTTAACTTACTCTCAACATCACCCAGGTACCTCGCACAGAAGGTCGCGCATTCCTCTACTAGGTATCCTTTAGCAATTGAACCTTGTGGACGACTTCGGTTACAAACATATTCTTTTAGTGTGAATAAAAACATGTTCACCATTGTAAAAAAATTAATGTAGTATTCATATGCATTAATTTAGGTGACACAAACATAATGCATACAGAAAACATACCTCTCGATGGGATACATCCATCGAAAATGTATTGGTCCATCAATCATTGCCTCCTCAGCTAAATGGATTGCCAAATGCTCCATAACATCGAAAAAATTTGAAGGGGAGATTTTCTCAAGATGACAGAGTGTAAGAGCAACATGATCCTGAAAATATTTACAGTCTTTGAAGGTTATTGTCTTTGGGAAGATTTGCCGATAGAAATTACATAATACAATCAAAGACCTTGCTACATTCCTAGGCAATGATTTTTGTACTGCTAGCGGGAGTAGTTGTTGTATTATGATACGATTATCGTGGATCTTAAGTCCAGAAATATTTCGCTCTCTAATGTTTACACGCCGTGAAATATCAGATGCACAACCATATGGGACTTTCATATTCTTCAAAACCTTACAAAATATGTCTTTATCACTTTTACTCATTCTGAAGCATGCTGGTGGTAAATATACTTTGTTATTTGGCAAGCTCTTAGGGTGCAATGCTTTTCGAATACCCATATTCTCAAGGTCTTGAGTATGTGAACCGGGGACCACAATCAATTAAAAATGACGTGTATAATAAAATTTCGAGTACATATCAAACAAAAATTAGACAAACAAATATTTGGTTTCCGATCTCGCATCAACACAGTTGAGTATTCGATTTCCATAATATATATAAAGAGAGAGTGTGAAGCGGTTTAATTTTTACTTCGTCTCTTCTTTAAACATTTATTGTTTTCATCATTAAACGTTTATGCGTATCTGTTTTCAGCATGTGTGTAATACATAACAGTTTTGTTCTTTTGTTCATGCTAATGTAAAGTGCTCTATGCGTCTTTTGGAACTAAAATATTCACATCTCTTTGTAAATCCAGTTATGGGTCTTTAACTCTGTGAACATGCGTGGGTTTTAACTTTGTCAACATGCGTGGTTTTTAAACTCATTGGGTTCATGAGTGGGCCTTGACTGAAACCCTTGTTCAGTCATGCATATCTGAATGGAAAAACCATACGCCTATTTCGTTGGTTGTGCTGTTAATATACATCTGTTGACAATATTGATATTTGTATAATGGAGACATAAAACGAAACTAGCTAATGGGTTTGTTCCTGTGTCTTTTTTTCTTGATTTGGTTTATGCGTCAATGTCTTTTTTATTCTTGATTTGATGCCTCTCTCAAACTCGTTTTAAGAAACCGTTTGTATTAGTTTATATCACACCCATTTCTTGAACTTTGCATTTTCTTGGTAATCCTTAATAAACCGTTTGTATTAGTTTATAGGTTTTTTGTATTGTATACACGTTTTAACATATCTCTCTCTCTAAACCATTTTCACGGGTCCGTCAAATATGTTTCAACACCCGATTTTGCTAGAGTGTTTGAAATATTACCACTTCTAGAATAAGGAAATTAGAGAGGGAACATTTATATATGTAATTCTGGTTCTTAACTATTCCTAACTGTTATATAACTGTTGAACTCCACTACTATAATATAACTTATCCCACAACAATAGTGATGTAACTGCTCACATGTGGCAGCTTCAGTAGTTCGAGTTTGAGCAGTCTGTTAATATGAAACAAGGGTAAGAAATCTTGAAAACAAAATTACAGATTGGATAGTAGTGAGACATTAAGTGGATGTACACATACCAGTAATTTCATCCAAATTATGGAAAAACTTGCAGCTTATGGAAGGTAGCCTATGGGCAATTCAGAAACATTTTATAAAACGTTTAAAAAATGTTTCATAAAAAAATGTTGTTTTATTTATAAAAAATGTTTCAGAACTTTTTTTAACTCTTTTCATTTATAAAAAAAATCACAACTCTTTTGTTGGTGATGGGTCTACGTTGTCTCACTTTTGAGTACATCACATCTGTTTATCCCAAAATTCTATTTTTGTAGCACGTGAAATATGAGAACATGAAGAAAATGTATAGGACCGGCTTTGTTACATGCTTTGTAATCTATTACCTGCTTTGTTCTTAATATCCATTTTTTGTTCATGAAGAAAATGTATAGGACTTGTTGGAGACCTTAGGATCTTTAGTTTGTTTGCCTTTTTAAAAAGAAAAGCATTTTAAAACTTTTTTGGATTTTAATGAAGTGACCTTTGCATTTATGTTTACCGATTTGATTACCTACTCGATCTTATGCATTGCTTATGATTTGACCGATTGTACTCTTACATTTGATTTAAACGAGATTCAATACTTGCTAGACCTGTTAGGAGTCTTTTCCCATTAGGACTTTAAAAAGTGTAAGGTGTTTAAAAGATTTAAAAACAAAGAAATTAAAACCACAAATGACACAAGTAAAATTATGAATTAATTGTGTCATAGTAATATTAGGTAAAAAATGCGACCCCTAAGGGCACGATTAATTCGTCAAGTTTTTAATAAAAAAATGATGTCCAATTTTTTTTGCTTTAGTATAAGTAAGGTAAAATCTTTTTTGATAAAAATAACATCCATGTTTAAAAATAAATAACGAAAGTTTTTTTTATTAACGTTCATTTTAATAAAAAAAAATAATATAATGCTTTAGGGAGATTGACTCGGTTTGAATTTATGTTTGGGTAACTGAGTTGTCTTTAGTGGATTAACCCATGTTCTTAATTATTTTCAAAATATTAAATTTTTATACCTCTTTTTGTACCTCTTTTAAAATATTTATGTATGGTCCTATCAATGACGTACACTTTTGAAAATTAGCGTCGTGCCTTCAGGCACGGGCATACCCTAGCATGTATATATCTATATAATAATGTGCAAGGGTCTTTTTACTGTTCCATAAGTCATAAGATAGATTAACAATTGAGAAGGAATGTGGGTGTTTGCATCTAATGGTTTCACATGAGGCCACGTGGGGCTGCAAATTTGTAAAGCATATCACGTGGGGCTGAATGTTTTGAGGAGAGATTATGCCAAGCTGTACCTACCTCGAGACTCTCACCACTGTCGAATCCCTCACCCACTAACAAAGCACAAGGCTCGATGGTCTCTCTCCATCACTCATTTTGTATTTTGGTGTTTTGAAAGTAGAAGGGAAATCATCTTCATTCAAGCTTGCTGCTGTCACCATCTTCATTCAGCAACCTTTGAACCTTGCTACCGTCACCATCTTCATCCTCAATGTAAGGTTTCTTGATTATTTACGATTTTTCAGCCACCTTTTAACCTAAACATTGTTGGTGATGCTTTGGTACCTATTTGGTCGACTTTTACATTTTTTTTATTCAAGATCTCTCATGCATTGGGGTTCAAATCAAATTTAGGGCTTATTGAAGGTCTTGAAGTACCAAATCCGAGGAGTTACAACTAATTTTGTTTTGGAGGTCTTGAATCCGTGGAGTTTTTTTTATTCTTTTTTTGGTTGTGGGTTAGGAACTCATTTTTTCAGACTTTTTTTGTTCGTATTTTGATTTTGCATTTATCAACTTTTCCATTTTTGTTGTTCAATACCTCTCATGTATTGGGTTTATATTTTGTTTTTGCAGGTACCAATTTGGTCTCCAAATTGGTTTCGTATTTTTTTTTTTGTTCAAGAACTCTCAGGTATTGTGTTTCAAATTAGGGCGTTTGCATTTTTTTTGTTCATGTTTGATCCAGAATAATGTTTTCTGGTGGATGCTTCAGAGAAAGACAGTTCAGATCAAGTTTTTTTTCAGAGAAAAATGGTTCAGGTCACCTAAACAATGGTATATTGATATTAACAATGGTTGTATTTGTTAGATCTTAAATATTTTCACGGAAGAAAGTAGGAGAAGTTGATAATATGGTTTTTGGAATAGGTTTTTTGTAATATTATAGTTCAACATTTTAAAAACACTCTAGGGAACATACATTTGGGCAGCTTAAAGTTGAACAACCTTTGAACCACATTGTATATGAGACACAAGAGTTGAACAACCTCTGAACCACATTATATATTACTAGGCTTGGTTGATTGATGTTGGGTTCCATATAGGGTCATTAATGTTGGCAAGAATATAGACTGGATTTTCACTTTTGATTATTGGTTTATCAATATGTTCTCCTTCTTTTTAATATTTAGTGATCTGTAGTAGTATTGAGCATACTGTGTTTTCTGGATTGGATTATAGGTATTGTATAGGGAATTTTAGATGGAGTTTGTTGTGGAGAAGTTTGACGAATTATAAAGATGAAGGAGAGTGCAGAGGATGGAAAAAGAGTGCAGAGGGGGAATAAATTATTGTGTTTGAATCTCAGAAATTGAGGATGAAAACCCGAAAGGAAGGGAAATTGAGGATGAGATTATTGGATGCCAAATTTTTTTTCTTAAAACCACTCTTCAGGGTATGTTGGTTATATTTATATTTTAACAACATAAGACCACTGTTCAAGTTTGGTTTTATAATGTTTATATTTGTATTTTTACAATTTTGTGAATTTTTTCAGTTCAAAGTTATATTAAGACAATTGTTTAGATTGCAGCGAGTGGTGTGATGGACAAGTATCAGTAGGTGGATGGGGAACCTGCCCTCGACAGTGTGCACTCCAATGAAAACTTAGAGTTTTTCCCAAGTCTACCTAATAGTAAACCTCTCGGTAGAGTTGAGAAAGAAGGCTTGCAGACTATTGGCCAAAAGGAACTTTGTTTCAACAAATACACTGCATCAAGCAACAAGAAAGGAGTATGTACTTACCCAGAAGGAGCAGCCAATTAAAGAACATACAAATATAAAGTATGTCCCCAAAGTGATTAAGAATCAGAGAGAAGTTAGTTACATGAAAGACAATGCAGGGGGTGCTACTGTGTAGAATAGGCAAAATTTGAATGGGAACAATGAAAGAGATGAAAATATGTATCTTTCATAGATGGTTTTACATGAAAGACAATGCAGGGGGTGTTATGTTAGGTAATCTTTGCTCGAAATCTAATTAGTATTGACTTTATATTTCACATCAGACATTGTGTTATGTAATGAAAATGGGACATCGTTCCCAGTCATGATTAGTATGAATTAAATTGTGATTTCAGTTGATAGTGTTTTAATTGTATGTAATTTGTTTCTCCTAACCCAACATGTATGTAATTTGATATCAAAATAGTGTTCACGACATTATGATATCAAAACAGTGATTTCAGTTGATAGTGTTCTAATCATAACGTGTCAAATTAGGTTATTATTTTAATATTCGATTTGCCCCGTATCAAAACAGTGATATCACACTGTAATGCTATAACAGTAATATTCGATTTGCCCTGTATACATATAACATTGTAATGCTAATTCTTGTTTAAAAATTATGTGCTTATGATGTTCTTTGTAGTTTTTATTAAATTATGTAGATATGTTTCTGATTGTGTTATATTCCATTTTAGTTAGTTTCAATGTTTGTGTTTTCTCTTCAATTAGGGTTTGATTTTTTCTCTTATAATGCTAAATAATAATTCAATGGCATTGATAGGTTTACCTTCATATATGTGGATCAGTTCTCAGGAAGTCTCCATGTGCACTACACAGAAAGGAATTGTTAGGGCTGAAGGTGGACGTAAAGGGGTGGGTCCGGCTCCATTTCTATTCTTATATTGTCATTTTGATTTCATATTGGAATTTTAATTTATTAGAATATTATGTTTAAGTTTATAAGGCACAAATGCAGATTCCGAAGTGGTGGTGTTCGCAAAAAGAACAGTCAAAGACTTGAGCTTCCTCCTGCATTTGTTTTACACAAATTTCCCAATCCATTCAATCACAACTGTCAGAATTTCGATCATATGAAGGGCAAGACATGTATAGTGGCGAGAAAATTACAATGTAAGGATTAGCTTCAATAAGATAAACCGATTGTTGAAGTAAGTCAGGAGGAACTTCCGTGGACATGGTGAAGTAATTTGGTAGCAAGTCAAGTGTAATTCAAAAAATGAAGGAGTGGGACGTATATGAACCAATTGTTAATATTCTGTCCAATGAGGAAGTGGATATCCTTGAAGCAAGAGAATAGAGAAATGCTCGATGAGGTGATTCATTTATAAAGTAAGGGGCCTTTGTTTAGTTCCAAAATAACAACACACGTTGTAATTTTCAAATGAAAATTAGAAGTTGAATTTAACATGTTTTCTTATAGAGTGTCTCAATTTTTAGTCTGGAAACTCAATTCAAAGGATTGGAAGTATAATTGGAGTCATATTCGTTCAAAAGAAAAGTTTACAAGGCATATTTTTAAAACACATGTGAGACATTGAGAGTAGAGAGAACGGGAAGAGTGGGAGAGAGGAGAATCAACACTATCTCCAATTGTTGTTCTCCATAGATTTCCCCCTGAAAACACTGTACTTTTTCAAATCTAAACAAGGACGGTACATATTTGTCCGTGAATTTAATGAATTTTCTTTTACTCATTTGTCTTCCATCACATGTATGCATTTGAAAGGAAATATTAAGACCAACGTGAGGATGTAGTAGTGAAGAGTACAAAAACAATTGATTCATCAGGTTGCAATGATGGCAGCTCAACGGGTGCAAAAGTGTCCAGATATCAGAATGTATGTTCATCTCAACTCTTCATTCTTGCTATTTAATACTCCCTCACTCCCAAATAAAGAAAATTAGTATTTTTTTGGGTTGTTTCGCAATTAGAGTACCGTTTTCTGAAAATAGTATGTGAAATTGAATATATGTGAACTTTGTGTACCATTAAGCATCAACCAATCGTTTGTGAAATTTTAGCGGAGACTCTTATTTCGGATGGAGTGAGTAGTTTTTAGTTCTCACATACTGGTAAAAAAAGAATTTTTTAGTTCTCTTATCCACAACAAAAAAAGTGCTCCTTATAATATAAATCTGAGCTCTTTGTAGATTGATGATGATTATTGGTTTAGGGCAGATTATGAGGTCAGTGCGAACCTTAAAGGAGATGAACAGTTCCTTGGTAAGTTCATTTATCATTTAGGAAAAAGTTCCTTAAAGGAGATAAACAATTCACTAATTTTTTGTCAGCTTCGTTTAATTGAAAGAAAGTCTCCTTACTCTTCATTTGATTCTTGATTACTTATTATTTTTGGTGTAGTGTCCGATACCCTTTCAATGTCATATGCAGCGGAGAGATTTGTTGAGTCGTTTCTGCGTGCTCTCGATGGGGACGGTGAAGTCTACGAGTGTGCTTATATTCAGTTAGAGCTGACTGAGCTTCCATACTTTACATCAAGGATAAAGATTGGTTGTAAAAGGGGTTGAAGCTGTAATTTACGTTGTCCTTCAAGGAATGATGGGGCACGAGGAGAAGGCTTTGGAAGACTTAAAAGTGGAACTGAAGTCAAGTTTTGAGAAGGGGGTGGCATTTTCCCAGAAAAAAATAGTAAGTGCTTGAAGTCGATAACTATGAATCTTCACCCTTAGAGAGTAATAACAAAGAGTGGCAATCTTTTGTTTATTCATCACTTCTTTCATCATTTTCGATTTTGTAGACTTCCTTGGGTTAATGCGATTTTCAATTTTAGAAAATTAATGGGTGGATTTGATAAAAAAAAATACTTTTGTATTATATATCTCAATTACAATTCTTAGTTACTTGAAGTGGTTTGTTCCTTTCTACTATGTCCATTCCTTTGTCAAATGAATAGTCTCGGTATTAACTTAGAACATATGTGGGGTTTCATTTGGACTTTTTCTTTATTTGGTAATGTTTTCGGCAATTTATATATATATATATATATATATATATATATATATATATATATATATATATATATATATATATATATATATATTTGTTAGGTTATGTATTAATAATAGTAAACAAAAGAAATTTAACCCAAAGTTTTTAAATTATTAGATTTAGCAATAATAATAGTATAGTTGATCTTTTTGTTCTTAAACCGGGTGAATTCCTTTATAAACAAAGGTATTTTTGTCCAATTTTTTAAAAAATAATATTTTCGTAATACGACGTATGATCCTATTAACGATGTACACATTTGTTCCGTTTTGCGATTACGTATTTTGTTCCGTTTTGCGATTACGTATTTTGAAATTTTTTGCCGCTTTGCGATTATCAGCGTGCCTTTAGGCACGGGCATACCCTAGTATATATATAAGGAGTAGAATTTTGTTTACTATTCCATAAATCATAAGACAATTAGAGATCCATATTGAGCCAACAAGGCAAGAAACTAAGGGTTTAGATCAAAGCTCACATAATAATACTTTTACATTCGAGTATATTTCCACTTTAATTTGAATTTTTAATACACTTTTTGATTTTTCAAAGATGTTCTGACAAAACAACACTGGTCATTATGTACTCTTTCTCTTCACGACAATCTTTCATTGGAGATCCAACGGTTCAAGGACGGATCTTTTTCCAACCCTTTATTTCAAAAGTAAGCTTACTTTGTAACTATCATCTTCTACCAGACACATCTACGTCCCATCTATGTACCTTCCCCAAACCGTCGATATACCTAACCACTCATTCCATTTTCACTTTAATTTGAAAACGTCGCGTTCACGAACACTCTCTTTATTCCCCTTTCTCAAATCATAACTCTCTCTCACACACCAAAATAGGAAGGGGACGATCGAGATCAAAGTTTTGCAAGCTTCTCTGATAAGCTTTGCACATTTATTGAGTAGGAAAGGGATGCTTATTATCAAAATTAAAAGGAGCCAGTAACAATGTGTGGCTGTTTACACCATCTCAAATACTCGGGTCCAAGGACCACCTCAACTCTTCACAAACAATCCATCTCACTGGCGCCGGAGCTTTCGAATCCGAAAGTATCGCTTCTGATCCGTTCCGTGGAGGCCCCTACACCGGCGTCAGGAACGATCGAATTCTCAAGTTGAAACTAGATGCCCACGGTTGGGATAATTTTTCCCTCCGTTCTTATCAAAGGTACATCCACTTTTTTCACCCTTTTCTTGTCCTAGAATAAAAAAAAATTAAAATTGACGACATCCCCTTTTTTCACACTTTTTTCACCCTTTTCGTTTCCTACATCCACTTTGTATTCCTCATTGATGTACTTGCTTTGATTTAATGAAAGTTTGAACATCTAATGGAGACGGAAGGGGTGTGTTCGTTCATTTGCACCGAAAATGGATTTTGTTTTACTATCATGATTTTTTGGAAGAGGCTTTTGTGTTCTTTAAAAACCCGGGACTCCATATGAAGATGAATATGGGTTTTGTTCTCTTTAAATATCTAACGGTTTTTCACTTTTGATTTTCAGGTAAACTCTTTATCGTGTAGGTAATCGTTTGTGCCGTGGGTTTTGTTTTCTTTGGGGGGTTTTGGTCAACGATTTGGGTTTTGATTCGATCATTGGTATGTCCGGTGTGGCTGTTTACTTTGTTATCGTAAGCTGACTATTGGGGAAGAATATTTTGGGGTGTTATACCACTATCTGTGAACTATGCCAAAGAAACACAAAAACAAATTGCAATTACAACAAAAATCACAAAACCTTAATGGTATGCGTTTGTATAATTATCTGTCTCATTATACCTATGAAGAAAGTGATTGTGTTGCAATTTTTCCACCCGAACTTGAACGATTTATATTTTCACTTTCACGCATATATGAAGCAACTTTCTCAGCTCGGGGTGCGGCTGTTGGGGCTGCGGCAACCGGCACATTTCTTAACTTCAACTGGGCTTCCATATCTTTTAATCTTTTCTTTGCTTCTCTTAATTCAGATTCTAACTCCGTAATATGTCTCTTGGAACCACGCTTTGGAAGATTGAAGTACCTTGTGGGAAAAACTCAGAATCCCAACCCCCGAACACGGCCCGAGTGTTCGGGAGTACCCAATGTCATAGTAAGAACATCATTACTTCCTTCAGTGATTAAACTACCATCTTTAACTTGTCTTTTCAATTCAGCCTACAATGAAGTAGATTCAATCATTCAGAATGTCATCTAAATATTATCAAAATTACAAATCATACACTAAAAAAAACCAAATAAAGGAACTCGTGTCGTAATTTATAAAAACTAACCATTTTATCCGCCACCTCTTTTAATGAATCATCTCCATATTCACCATTTTTCTTTTCACGGCCTTTCAACCATAAGAAAGCCCTGTCATCTTCATATTCCGAACCCATCTTCTTTTTCTGGTATCAATTGTAAAACAAAAAATCATATTATTAAAGAATAATTCAATGTTCAAGTTCAAACCATCACAAATCTAACGAAAATTCTCAAACTAAAACATACCAAATCTTCAGCAAGACCGACGTAACCCTTCTTGCTCATACGATGATTGTATGTGACCTTGAATCGCTTTTCCCTTTGTGCCTCACTTGCAATCTTATAAATCAAAGCAAAAAATTAGAAAAGAATAACAAAAAGTACCACACAAATCTTCTACTATTTTTTCAATTATACCTCAAATCCTTTGGTTAGCCTGCTGCAAACAAATTCAGTCCACACATCGGGACTAATGAATTTCTCATATTTTGGAGGAGGATGTTTGAGAAGCTCGCGTTGGTGTCTCAATGGTCTAATCCAAAGTCTCGTGAGGTTTGTTTTGAACGCTCTCCAACTGCAACCCATAGAGGATAACACCATCCTCTTGCTGTTCGGATCAATATCAAATTTGATCTGAAAAAGAAAGATGTTGAATACATGTCTTAAAATCAGTGTAAAGATGTCTTAAAATCAGTGTAAATATGTTAGGTAATTTAGTCTGTTAGCAAACTAGTGTTGCATAAAAGGAGATTAAATTAAACCCAATTGTAATCGACAAGAATTGGTATCATAGCAGTAAGTTAAGATTGCACAAACGACGGAAACTTGATGGCAAGCGATAGAGTCAGGGTTTGCATAAATACACCAAATATAAGATGTAATGGATCACAAATTGGAACAAATACGAACAGAATTTAAGAGTGATATGAATTCACCCATGGATACAACAAAAATGCATCAAACAATATTTTCAATATATAACAGCTATATATATATATATATATATATATATATATATATATATATATATATATACCTGTATTGCCTCCCACAAATCATTCTTCAATTTGATTGGCACTTTAGGCCAACTTGGATAAGTTATCGGCACAAAGCACTTCACCATCAAACCCCCATAACTTGATAATTCTTTTTTGCTAGTACTTATTGGTTGACCAAGATCATTATATAAAATTCTTATCCGTTCCTCACTGCTCTTTATTTTAGTCAATCGCTTTAGCTTCGCCGCACCTCTGCCTTTACTACTATATTGTGAAGGTTTCTCCACGACTTCGAGATCAATGTCTTCCATTTCAAGTTAAAGCAATCGAACTGTTGAAACACAAAAAAGTGCAATAATATAGATTTCATCAATACAAGTCGTAACTACTCAAACAATACAATTATTGAAATGTACCACAAATTAAAATTCACCATTTTATTCTATGTTAATTAAAATGTACAAGAGCACAATTGCCAAAATATTAAGCCGAAAAAAATAATCCATAGTCTTAATCAAATGTCACATAGCCCATATTCCATACATTCAATTTCCAACAATCAACTGTAGTAGGTTCCACACAAAAAACTAAAAAGTTGGACAACTTCACCAAACAAGCTTACATTTTAATAACCTATAACTAATAATAAAGAACAATTCAAACATTAAGCATCATAACATCGTCTAACACAATTATGTTGGCGTATTGTCTATCCATGTCCCCTCACAATCTTCACGCATATAAGTTTCGGAAGATTCCTCAACCACGTCGAAGGATTCAATAGTTGGCAAAACTGTAGTGCAAATATCATCCCCGAGACATCCTTCATTGAGATCATCTTCATCATCTTTATCATAGTAATCCCTTTGAGGAGTTGACAATACAATTTAATATTTAGGATTCATTTGGTCCGGAACATAGAAAACTTGTTTCGCTTGAGAAGCTAAGATGAAAGAATCGGATTTATGACCAACTCTATCAAGATCGACGGATGTAAAACCAAGCTCGTCTATGTTAATTCCGTTTTTGTTGTCAACCCAATCACACTTGAATAAAGGAATCTGAATTGAAAAATAGTCAAGTATCCATATCTCCCTTATGACACCGTAGAAAATCATATCGGTACGAACAGGATTGTTGTCCTTTGCACTAGCTATCTGCAACGTCTTAGCAACTAGGCTCACTCCACTGTTTTGGGTTACTCGTGCATCATCGCGATCCTTTGTTAGGTAACGAACACCGTTAATGACATATCCGTGAACTTTGATGACGTCTCGACGAGGTCCACGAGCAATCCATTTTAAGTCATCTGAGATATTGTTGTTTGGGAGTTCTTCTTCGAGAGCAACCTATTAATATAAGAATTTTAGTTACTTACAAAACAAAATTCAAACATATTAAAGTAAGGGGATATTTCGTCTTTATTCCCACTTTAGTTTTTAATATTAGACCTCACCAACTATTTAGTTTTACTTTACACTCTACCACTATTTTCCAGTGGTTGGTATTAGACTTCGAAATTGTTTTTCACTAAGATTTGCAACTAATAAATAAAAAAACAGTGGCATTGTTTAAAAGAAAACTAAAAAATGGGTAAAGTCTTATGAAAATTAAAGTGGTGGTTAAGTCAACATGTCCCTAAATCATACCCTTTTACTTAACCAATGGATAAACGTGCGGTTGTGCTCTTCTTCAAGCCACTTCTTATTTTTCCCTTTTCGAGGATGGGTTTCTTTCAAGCACTGTTCATGCTCCCTAACAAAGTATTAATGAGTAAAGCAACATTAGTTATTAATATATGAGATAAGTATGTGAGGAACTAACTTCATATTAATGGGAAGTTAGGAAAGTCATACTCTATATAAGGTTGAACATCATTCGTGTTATGTAACACATGAAGATGTGCCTGCTCCAAGGACATGCGATCAACTTCAACGACATCTGAACCTCCTATCGGTTTATCATCATCCTTCCTCGCCGGAATTCCAATTGAATCTAATTCCGATAAGAACTCGGAACAAAACTCAATAGCTTCTTCTGCTATGTAACATTGAGCAATACAACCTTCTGGGCGATTACGATTTCTCGCATAACCCTTTAATACTTTCATGTACCTAACACATGAAAAAGAAAACTAAATCGATACACTTATTTACTTATATTAATACATGATAGTAAAGTAAATTGACCTAACCTTTCAATTGGGTACATCCATCGAAAGAAAACAGGACCGCAAAGTTCGACCTCCCTCACAAGATGCACCATTAAATGCACCATAATGTTAAAGAAGGATGGTGGAAAGTATTTTTCCAGCAAACACAATGTGATCACAATTTCATTCTGAATTTCTTTTAGTTTTTGCAAGTCCACTACTTTGGAACAAAGGGCATTGAAGAAAAAACATACTCTCATGATCGCATATCTCACATGTTTTGGCAATACCGATCGAATTGCAATTGGAAGAAGTTTTTGCATTAGAATATGGCAATCATGAGACTTCAAGCCATACAATTTCAAATCTTCCATAGAGACATGGCTTCTAAAATTAGAAGATTACCCATTCGGGACCTTAAGGTCATGCAAAGTTTGGCAGAACATTTTTTTTTCCTCTCTCGATAACGTATAACATGCTGGCGGTAGGTATGTCCTTTTTTCATTAACCTGCGGTGCTAACTCACTTCTTAAGCCCATTTTTTCAAGGTCGAGTCGACACTTCACCCCATGTTTCTTTTTTCTTGTAATATTAGGCAAGGTTCCAATGATACTATCACAGACATTCTTTTCAATGTGCATGACATCTAAGTTATGTCGAATAGGCAAATCCTTCCAATAAGGAAGTTCAAAAAATATCGATTTCTTCTTCCAAAAATTTTCAACCCTATTGTTACTAGGACCGCCTTTTTCAACCCCATTACCTACCCTCCTCGGTCTCTTACGCTTTAATGATTTCTTCAAATTAACCGCCCTCACCTTTTTTGCCTTCTTTCCCCATGCAACCTTAAGTCTCCCAACTTTTATCAATATTTGTTCACCGCTTAAAGGTTCAGGGGAGGCTTGGAACTCTTGCTCACCGTTAAAAGCCTTTTTCTGGCTTCGAAATGGATGGTTTTGTGGAAGGTATCTCCTATGTCCCATATAAACGCACTTGCCACACTGTTGTAATCTGATGGAATACGTTTTTTCACTACATATTGGACAAGCATTATAGCCTTGAACAACACTTCCAGATAAATATCCATACGCTGGAAAATCATTAATTGTCCACAACAGTATTGCCCTCAAAGTAAAAGATTCTTGTCGAAAGGCGTCGTAGGCTTTAACTCCTTCATGCCACAATGTATTCAGATCTTCTATTAACGGAGCCAAATAAACATCTATATTATTCCCCGGTTGTTTTGGACCCGATATCAACGTAGTCAACATTGTAAACTTTCTTTTCATACACAATTCCGGTTCAAAGTTATATGTGTTCAACATGACCGGCCAACAACTGTACCTACTACTAAGGGAACTATGAGGATTAATTCCGTCAGTTGATAGTGCTAATCGAAGATTTCTTGGTTCTGCTGCAAAATCGGGCCACTTTTCATCAACTAATTTCCAAGTTGGTGAGTCTGTTGGGTGACGCAACAAACCATCAACAATTCTATCATTTGCATGCCATGTCAGAGACTTAGCGGTCTCTTTAGATTGAAACCACCTTTTGAATCTCGGAATGGGTGAAAAGTACCATAACACTTTCACAGGAACCCCTTGTTTCCCCTCATCCCTTTTTTGTTCTTTCAAAATCTTCTTCTGTTTGAACCTGGATGTTCCACAAGTGGGGCATTCAACAGCTTCTTTATACTCTTTTCTATAGAGTATACAGTCATTAGGGCATGCGTGTATCTTTTGAAAGTCCATTCCGAATACCGATAAGCAACGTTTTGCCTCATTACTGGATGAAGGCAATACATTGTTATCCGGAAGCATGTCGGCAATGATTGACAGCATATTTGAAAAGCATTTATCGGACATCCCACTCTTCACTTTAAGATTGAATAGCTTGACGATAGCGGATAACTTTGTATACTTTTTACATCTTTCATACAATGGCTTCTCCGCATCTAAAAGCAACTTCTGAAAAATTTCTGCATTTCCTGTGAAGTCTTCTTTTATAGCCTCCACCATGTCAATCAACTCTTCAACATCCTCCATGGTATCCATATTAAGATCGTCACAGATAGGATCACCCATATTAACATCCGGCAGTGTTTCACGATAATCCTCCTCTCCGTGCCATTTCCATACAGTATAATTCGGATCGATACCCGAACTATACAAATGTTGTCTGATTTCTTTAACACCCATTTTTAATCTATTTTCACATTGATTACAAGGGCATCGTATGAAGTTCTCATCCAAGGAGGCGTTTTGAGCAACCCTAAGAAAATTATCAACACCTTTTATGTATTCTTTTGATAATCTGTCATTGCTCATCCAAGACCTGTCCATTCTGGCCTGAGTATGTAAACCACCACGAGTGAGATATAAGCAATAAAAGATATGTAATTGTTAAAAATAATGCAATATTATACATCATAATATATTCACACCATTAGAAAATATCGTAGAAAGTATAATATCCCTCTAAAACTATCACATAGTATAAGCATGGGACAGTATTTATTGCAACACTGAACACATGAGAAAGAACAATGACTTTAAAAACACGCTTGTCACTTTTGGACTATAAAAATTGACAATTTTAAAAAGGAGAAAGAAAGATATGTCTGTAGAAATTCATTACATCTCGTGTGGAGGAGCTGAGATTTTTTTAACTAAGGTCTTGTTAGGTCTTGGTTATGTAAGATTAATCCAAGTAGATTCAAATAGCAGTGGGTGATGATCATATTCAATCTTAGGCAGGCCAGTACAAGAAACATTATTCCAAACATCTATCCAATCAATTCAACAAAGGTCTGAATCAGGTATTAATATGTATATAGAACTATATCTTAACAAAATGAAATCAGACTTATTTGATAACGTCAACAAACAGTATTTGAATCAATGTTTTGATAACATCTGTTAGACCATCATCTCCCGAAACTCTGCGTCCAAACTCATCCCAATCGAACCATAAATCCCTTTACGCTTGAACTATAATTTTACTCCATTCATACTCATGTCAATCGAACCACATATGAAAATAAACAAACTCAAAGAAAGAGAAATAGAATGGGCCTTTTATACCACGCCTCTTTAACTTCGATATTACAATTATCGATTACATCACTGACCTTTTCGTTTTTTACTATAGACTTTCGGGATCTTCACAGGAATATAATTAATGTGGGATAACTTCGTGCATCACCATAGACATACCCCTGTTGTTAACCTTGCATTGATATATTTTGCAACCAACTGACTTTTTTCTTGAAAATTAAGGATTATGATTGATTTCTGATCTTGAAGATATATGAACACCATGTTAACAACAGGGGTATGTCTATTGCTGTCCTGAGGGCATTTTTAACAAAACACGCAAAGAGGATCATGAAGCAAATCAGTACTTGCAATGTTGGAAGAACTTGAGAAAATTTCATCTTCAGTAGGATAATCTGAAAGGATGTTGTTCATGTCGTCAGAAATTTCTTTATTTATAACTTCAAGAAAAGAATGTTCTACAGGTTTATATTCTGTAGACCATAAATTTTGAAAGTGTTCTTGAAACATTTTAAAAATTTCTTCACTAGTCTCTTCCCACTGACCTTGATAATTTTTTAGTCTATTGATCGTAAGTTTTCTTTTTCGTCTCTAACAGAAGCATGATTTTTTTTGTGTGTTAAGGTCTCCAAGCTTCAGCCATTTCAAATGACTTTTTTGCTGCCAAAAATTTCCTCTCTTTGAAGAGAAATATTAAGTTTTGCCCTAGTTTTATACATTTCACTTCTAGTGTTATCATTTGGCATTTGTTCAAATTCTATTTCCTTTATAAACATCAGATCCTCAAGGTCTTTAACTATCTGAAAAACATCTTTGAAAGTTTCTTTATTCCAACTTCTCAATTTTTGATTTTAAATGTGTGATTTTTAAAGAAAATTTGGTCATAGGAGGAGCATGAATGTTTATTGACCAAGAATCTTTGAGATCATCCTTAACATTTGAGTTATTACACTAGGTTTAGGATAATTATTTATACTACTCTTAATAGAAAGTAATAATGGACTATGATTATAGCATAATTTGTGTGAGTGAGTTATATTAGATTGAGGAAATTGCATAATCCAATTTTGATTAGCTAAACCTTTATCTAGCCTACATAATATGGTACAATTTATTCTATTGTTTGTCCAAGTAAATCTTGATCCAGAATACCCTAAGTCAATTAAGGCAGAATTAGAAATAATGTCTCTAAAATCTTCTATAGCATGAAATTATAAAGGATTGCCTCCCAGTTTTTCTTCATCACTTAAGACAACATTAAAGTCTCCTATCAATAGCCAAGATTGGTTAGCAGAATCAGATTTTAGATTCCAATTTTGATTATAACATTCTCTTCGATTTCGGTTCTAACATTGGCCTTTTGTAAGTGAATATGTGCTCAGCCTAGTGTCTTCATTTCTGAATGCATGGTGTTCTGAGAGGTGGTGATGTTCTCAAGTTATTTTAATACTTGATCCATCATGGATGGATCATGGTCTTCTTTAGTATACATGGAGCATACTGCGTATCAAACATGATAATTATGGGCGGGGACTTCACTGATGAAACCTAGATGATCGGTTGGAGCGTGAACTCGAGTTTCCAAGGTAAGAACTTAGTGTGAATTATCTACTAATAATGATAACTACAGAAAAATTCGGGGCACTTTCGTTTAGGATTGGGTAGACATAAGGACAATACATAGGGGGAGAAGAACTCATATATGAATGATTTTTTTATGCAATTCTTTTATCTGTGTTTAACCATATGTGGACGATATTTTTTATTTTATTTTATTTGGAAGTATCTTCTAAGGAGAAGAAATTAACATAGTCCCGTTAAATTTGGGTTAACAGGGGTGAGCTCTCATTTTTCATGTGAGGAGCTAGGAAGTAATGGACTTTGGTATATTATTTTCTCAAATAAAATGTGGGTAGGGGAATCTAACATAAATGAATTATGTTTGTTCGATGACTTGAGGATACCTATTATTTTATAATCTGTGAAGAAAAGGAATTTATTCAGCCTAGAATCTGAGGGTTTTTCGACCAGACTCGGACTATTTGATAATTTTTGAAATTTTACAAAATGATTGGCCCGTAAGTATATGTTCTTTTTGTGTACTAGGATGTTTACTTAGATTTTTCTCTATATGCAAAAGGGCAATGGGAGTCGGTGATCGGTGGATCGCTTTTCATTATCATGGATCATGATTTATTGACTGCTTAAACTGAAAAACCATTAAGGTACCCATAAAACTACTTTACCCTAGTATTAAATAACTACTAAAGCTTATTCGATATGCCCCAATATTGAAGAAACTTCAAATGTTCCCTGTCACCAAGACTTTGGTATGGAGAGAAAAGTTGTTTGATATATCGAACGAGTGGGTAAAAAGAGTGAGAATATTGATTCGCTAGTAGCCTTTTGTCTGACCGCTTTTGGCCTCACAGGTATAAGGTTTAAATAATATGAAAATCAGGACTACGTAGTGTGCGATGTAAATAAGTAGTCTTTATTTTCAAATATTTTGATGTTTATTTTATCGCCATGTCCTTTGCGTGTACTTATATGTTTGAAAGATACATGGGGACCTAAACACAAATCTACATTTCGAGGGACTATACAACAAAGGCCTCTAAAAAGTTCTAAAACATGTATGAAGTAGTCATGCGGTTGAATAATAGGAAAGAAGCTTAATGATAATTTGGTTCATTGATTTATTCCCAAAGGAGTCGTCAATTGTGGTGTTATGGGCCCGGGGGGGGGGGGGGGGGGGGGGGGAGGGGGAGCGAGAGGCTTCGGGAAATTCTTTTCGATCATTTGTCAAGATCCCTATGGGGGTGATAAAGTTCTTATCTCTCGTTATTTCCTTCAACCCGAGCTTGTGTTATAGTTTCGTTGGTCTAATGATTTGCCCCTAGAAGTTGTTAGACACCATTTTTAGTTTTTATCGCATGCCCTTGGTTTGGTTTTGAGATTAGATGTTCCGTGTGAGGGGTTATCGGTTGTTCATAGTAGCTAGTTTATTTATATAAAAATAAACAGTAGATTCAGGTTAGCCCTTTCAGGATAATCCTAATGAAGGTTTAGGTCTACGAATGGTCCAAATATTCTTATTGTATGTTTCGAGAACTGGATTACGAGTGGAGAAGGTGTTAGGTAACCCACTTATTCTTTATTCTTACTTAATTATATGCTTATTATCGCTCTTAGCATTAGTTGATTTCCTTTTAGTTTATTTCATAACATGCTTAGAGACCTTACTTTGAAAATCCCTTAAAACGTAGGTATGCTTATGTATGAAAATAGTATGCACGAGAGGTATATGAACGTCAATTAAATCGGTGTGGGTACATAGGGATTATTGTGTATGAGTCTGTATTCGTGTAACGGGTGGTCATTTGTATGTATGTAAGTGTGCGAAGAAGATCGTCTTAGGTAACGGGTGGCCGTCAATATATATATATATATATATATATATATATATATATATATATATATATATAAGGGTGTGAGGAAGCTCGATTTGGGTAACGGTTGGTTGTTAATGTATATAAGGGTGCAAGAAACCTCGACTTGAAGATAGTTTGGTACCTCGAGTTGGTTACTCCGTATATGGACTAGAATTCCAATGTTTTTGACTGATTCCTGAGAACAGTTTTGAAAAGTATGTTTTTTATGTTTTGTATTTAATTGTGGAATTTGATTAGAACTTATTTAACCTATGAGCATGTCATTTCAATAAACATAGGTGTTGGGTTAAAATCGAGCTTTAAAATGTAAATGCTCTAAAATGCATACCCAGTCCCCTAAACAGGGGCCGAACTAATATTGACAGTTTATCACAATATATATATATATATATATATATATATATATATATATATATATTGTGCAGAGTTTATTAACCCTTATAGCGTGAGCTGAATATTTCTCGAGGGAAAGCCCTTTGTGAAATGGCAACGTTTAGTCGGGAAGAACTTCATTTAAAATCATTGACTTTAACAGGATGTGCATAGAGGTTTAACTCTTTCTCTTAGAGGAAACAACTTTCTAGAAGTACGAACTTCCTTAAGAGGAAGTGACTTTCAAAAGTATGGACTTTTCTCGGGGGAAAGTGACTTTCCTACAACACTAACTTCACTTTGGACTTTTCAAAACGAGATCGAGTATCTCGAGTTCTCGGGATTGAATAACGTTTTTGATCTCTTAATTATTTTGATTTTAATTTTTTAGGATTTATTGACATCTTAAATTGTTCGGTTTTATTTCATATTGATTGAATGCGTGGGTTGGATGAATTTTCTTGAATTATTAATTGGGAGTTCTTGTATGAAACATGTCTTCCATTTTAACCTATTTATATAGGTGAATTAAATTTTGAGGACTCTTTAATGGATTTCCCACAATAAAGAGTGGATGGAAGATAGTATGAGAGATGCTGATAAGCATGTAAAGGGCGTTCATGAATTTATTAAATATACAGGTATAAATCTTAATAGAGATAAGATCCCATGTCCGTGCACCTATTGTATGAACAACAAATATTAGTCTTTGGAGGACATTACGTTTCATATTATAAGATGGGGTATGTCGTAATACTGTAATATATGGACATTCTATGGGCAAAAGAATATATCATATGTTCTAAAAGAATTATCGGTACCCGATCAAGTGGAAGTGATGAATGGTTTGTTAGCACATCGCCCTTTAACCCACCTAATTGATAATTCTTATGGAGTCCACGACCATCAAAACCACCAGTCTATGGATACAGATTATGTTCATTATGACCTAGTTAATGAACACTGTGCATGAGAAAAGAGTTCACATTATTGATACCTAGGACAAAGGATCCCAACAACATTATTGATATTTTCTTAGCCCCGTTAATTAACAAACTTAAAGAGTTATGCGATGAAGGCATGTGGTCATTTAACACTCATAAGGCTAAATAGTTCACACTTAAAGAAATAGTGTTGTGGGAGATCAATGACTTTCCTACCTATGGGAACTTGTCCAATTGCAATGTTCATGGTAATTATGTATATCCCATATATGAGGAAGAAATTGATTCCACTTAACTACAACATAGTGGTAAGATATGTTGTGCCAATCATCATAGATTTCTACCGAATAATCACCATTTTAAGAACGATAAGACTAAATTTTTACCTATTGATCAAAAGAAGGCTGATACACACACAATGACGGATCTAGGATTTTAATTCAGGACGGCCGGAACTGTAAGATTGAATTTTTTTTTTCACAACTCAAGCAAAACATCATTTAACATGTTAAAATTAACGAGTCCGACTCGAAAGAAACCCGAATATGACAGGTCTGACTCAAAAGAAATTCGAATATTGAAGGACACAAAAACGATACTGCACAATTACATATTAGGAACTAAAAATCTTAACAAAAATTCAAGTACTAAGCACTAAATGAATTGACCCTACATTTCTAAACCTCTAAATACTATACATTAAGCATAACATTTTACATTATGTCAAAAACTAGATATTTTACATTTAACTTAAATATTTTAAGACAACCGGGACAATTAATGTTTAGTCGTTAGGAGCTAAGTATATTTTACATTTAGTTCACCTTATTTTTTAATTTTGCAAAAACTCCCCTGTTTACTTTTTTGATAATTATTTTTTGAAGTTTAGGATAAGATAAAAAAAAAGTTTGTAATTGTTTTAAGCGCCGAGGGATCTTTTGGAACAAAATTAAAAAGTTTGGACTATATATTAATTATAAAATTGTCAAAGAACTTTTCTTCAAATGACCCTACTATTTTTTGCAACAAGTCATTAACCAAAATTATTAAACATTGAACATATAAACTGAAAAGCAAATAAAATTACGCTTGAAACTAATGACACTCAACTATTTCTTTAATGTGTGTTTTTAAAAAAAAATGACAATATATAAACTGAATTTATAATAGACACAATTCTTTAAAGAGTTGCTAATAGTTGTAACCAATCTAAACAAATAAAGGCTTGAACAATGCTTGGCACAAACATAACTATTTACTAATGTAAAAAGAGTTAAAGCAACGTACGCCGGGATAGAAAACAGGAGAAGAGGGAATGCGTCCCAGCTGCAAGCCTGATAAAAGACACAATAAAAAGGAAGAGAAATCAATTAGGTTTTCAAACAAAAATATTACAAACACATACAAAAATCAAGAACGGATCGCATATACACAAATCAAGAAATCACACACACACATATCAAGAACAAATCGCATATACACAACACATATACACAAACCCTTGCAAATCTAAATTAGAGCTTTTTGTACCTGATTGATGAATCTCGCCGGTGCCGGAGGTGATGAGACGTGAGAGAGCTGGAGGTGCTGTGAGCCGGAGTTTGCGTAAGCGAGACAGAGAGAGAGAGAGAGTCGTGCGACCCAGATAGAGGGAGAGTCGGAGAGAGAGAGCGACCCACAGAGAGGGAAGAGCGAATTTTGAGGGACGAGAGAGGGAGAGAGGGACGGGTAGTTGATGTACGGGAGAGAGAGAGGAGCGAATTTTGAGGCTCCAAATTTTTGGAGCGAGGGAATGAAAAAAATTAGCACCGCCTTTTTTTTTCATTTATCTCAGTTTTTACTCCAAAGATGAAAATAACCCATATATATTTGTGTCATCTATATATAAATATGAGATAAATGATTTATTTTTTATGTCAATTTTATTTAAATTGAAATAAAAATTTACTTTCAAAGTAAAATTGACATAAATGAATATTATTTATGTCAATTTACATTTGTCTGACATAACGTTCATTTGTAAATTGACATAAATGATATTTTTTCTTGTAGTGACTGGTCATTATGTACTCTTTCTCTTCTCTCTTCACGACAATCTTTCATTGGAGATCCAACGATTCAAGGACGAATTTTTCCAACCCTTTATTTCAAAAGTAAGCTTACTTTGTAACTATCATCTTCTACCAGACGCATCTACGTCCCGTCCATGTACCTGCCCCAAACCGTCGATATACCTAACCACTCATTCCATTTTCACTTTAATTTGAAAACGTCGCATTCACGAACACTCTCTTTATTCCCCTTTCCCAAATCATAACTGTCTCTCACACACCAAAATAGGAAGGGGACGGTCAAGTTCAAAGTTTTGCAAGCTTCTCTGATAAGCTTTGCACATTTATTGAGTAGGAAAGGGATGCTTACTATCAAAACTTAAAGGAGCCAGTAACAATGTGTGGCTGTTTACACCATATCAAATACTCAGGTCCAAGGACCACCTCAACTCTTCACAAACAATCCATCTCATCGGCGCCGGAGCTTTCGAATCGGAAAGTATCGCTTCTGATCCGTTCAGTGGAGGCCCCTACACCGGCGTCACGAACGGTCGAATTCTCAAGTTGCAACCAGATGCCCACAGTTGGGATAATTTTTCCCTCCCTTCTTCTCGAAGGTACATCCATTTTTGTCACCCTTTTCTTGTCCTAGAATAAAAAAAATTAATATTGACGACATCCCCTTTTTTCACACTTTTTTCACCCTTTTCGTTTCCTACATCCACTTTGTATTCCTCATTGATATACTTGCTTTGATTTAATGAAAGTTTGAACATCTAATGGAGACGGAAGGGGTGTGTTCGTTCATTTGCACAGAAAATGGATTTTGTTTTATTATCATGATTTTTTGGAAGAGGATTTTGTGTTCTTTAAAAACCCGGGACTCCATATGAAACTGAATATGGGTTTTGTTCTCTTTAAATATCTAACAGTTTTTCACTTTTGATTTTCTGGTAAACTCTTTATCGTGTAGGTAATGGTTTGTGCCGTGTGTTTTGTTTTCTTTGGGGGGTTTTGGTCAACGATTTGGGTTGTGATTCGATCATTGGTATGTCCGGTGTGGCTGTTTACTTTGTTGTCGTAAGCTGAGTATTGGGGAAGAATATTTTGGGGTGTTCAATAAAAAGCTAGCAAAAAGTTTTATTAATTGGCAAGTAGATGTTTATGAAGCTTGGATCTAAGGCTGTTTCGTTTTTAGACTGATAGAACAACGTCAGGTAAGATCTTTAAAATACAAGTTTTTATCACATATATGTTTTTATTTTTTTTCTGTATAGTATTGAAGGCGTATGAGAAGGCTTTTGTTCTTATCATTAGTTTGTTGGCATTTGTTTTTCAATTTATTTACGACTTTTATATTCTTCAATTTGATAAAAGGTCTAAGTAAGTGTTTCACTTTAGACAAAAACCAACTCAATTATTGGTTATTTAAAGTTCAATATGCTATTGTGAAAATAAAGGTTGCCGATTATTTTTTATTGGGAGATTTCTACGTTTCTAATTTCATAAAGGAAGATTATTTTTTTTTCTGAATATTCATTTATATTTTCGTTTCAAATTTCCAAACACGTTGACCATTTTTAAATCCGTATCATATTCATTGTACCTTCAATAGAAAAATGTGGCGATAAAAAAACTTTGTGCTTGAACTCACGATTTGTTTAAGCTTCAACGCAACAGGAAAGTTGGGAGGCTTCTTTATGTGTATGCTCATCCACTTCTCAACATTGATTTTTTTTGCAGTCAAGAGCACAGGGCTCAAGGTAGAAACCACTCTCTCTCTCACTATGTTATTTGTTCAACCTCTCATTGTTATTAATGGAGATTTTTATTATGTTTTTGTTGCTGTCCGACGCCTCCATCGCCACGAGCCTCATGAGCGTCCTCTACATCAAGATGGTCTTGTTCTTGTTTGGAAGTTGGTTTAGTCTTCTTTTGTGTTGAGTCTTGACCTTCTCCTTCATCTTCTTCACCATAAGCAGCGTTGATGAGCAAGTAGAGTTCCAACCCAACAAATTCTGCAGGTGACTGTGTGAAAAATGGCTCCTCAATGATGGTGTCCGATGGTGCTGTAACTTGATCACCATTACTTTTTCTGTCAACAGCTTCTTCGATCTTCTTTCTTCAACAGGCGACCTTGTTTACGTCCTTTGTTTTGTTGACGTCTATCTTCTATCAGGTGTAGTAGACGCATATGTTTGCATGTGTGGTGTGCTATAAATACTAGAGTCTAACGTAGGTTCGTAGAAGTAAACTCACTACTAGTTTAGTCACTGCAGGACTCGATTTGTTATACAAATGAAATACTTCACTCTAATCAATCCCCCCAAAAAACGGTGCACCAATTACTAATTTTCATATTTATTGTTTTTATCATTCTAGAAATAAGATTTTATATTCCCTCTTGTACTACAAGAAAATATAATTTTTATGACCATCTTAAAAATTGACATAATGATAGTCGTAAAAAAATTGTCTTTTAATGGCAGTATTTTGATAAAGTGTCCAGTAATAAAAAAATAAATGGCATGACTTATTTATAAATAGTGTTACATAATAAAGTAATTTATATGACCCTTTTTAAATATCTATTATATATAATAATTTTTTTTGTTGCAATTTAAATTAAAATAGTTGTCCAGGTGGCATAAATTTTAGAGGGGGTATCGTTCATCATTTCATCCACCATTCCACTTTCAAGATCACCCCCGCTAAAATCGTGAAATAGTTAGCAGGAGATAGAATTTCAAAAGGATTCAAGGTATCTCTCTCTCTCGATCGATCTATCGATCGCTCTGTGTCTCTCGATCGCCTCTCAATCCTAAGAAATCCTTTTCAATGAACAGGGTAAATAGCTATTCCAAGAAACCCTTTTCTCTCCAATGAATGGTTGATATATGCTCTGGTGGTATGAATGATTGAACAACTATTTTGATATGATTTTCAACCGTTAAATCCTTTCAAAAGTTAATTCAGTCAATGAAAATACTTAATCCCTTTGGATAGGATTAACTATTTTCATTGAACAACTACTTTGAATTTATCATTTTTTTTTGTAGCCTTATTATTTGATTTCATGTTTTTTCATTCGTACTTAATGATTCAGGTTAGGTTTTTCTTAGATTTATGGTATATTTTAATTTCTTGGAGACTTTCATACAGATATATCGTTATACACTCACAAATGCACGCACACACATGATGTATTCGATAAAATATCTTGTGTATAAAAGAACCCTATCATTTTCGAATCTTGATTATATTTGTAATTTTCAACAGTTGCTAAAATCACAATAGTTGAACATTGTCAACATAGAACAATTTACCACTATCAAATAAGAGTGAGCATTACGAAGATTAATTATCAGAAGGCTTGTGCATTTGTGTCAGTACAATCGTCAGAACCTATAAAAAATATGGAATTACCTGTATATTTAGGGCTTTAACTATAGCAACACCAATCAAAAGTAGAAGTAATACATCTCAGTCAAGAGTTAATTCTTATTCAGCATGTATTATTTTCAAAACCGATTTTATATTTAATAGAAAAGTTGTTTACAAGATATACCAAATTCTTTTTGTTATTTGAATTAAAATGTAGTTATTAAACGTAAAATTCAATGGTGACTAAAGAAGGTTAATACAAATTTTCTCAAACTATTTGTTTGGCGTTATGCAGTTCATTTACATAGTATTTTACCGTTTGTAGTATCAAGCAAAGCAATATATAATTCAATAACAGGGTTATTGAATTACACATTCCTTGTTTTAGGATGATATTCGATCATTATACAACCATTGTTTCTTATGTATCGGAATTTTTATTATGTATGCCTTACGGTTGTATTTTCCAGTATATATATATATATACACACTAGCGGAATGCCCGTGCCTGAAGGCACGACGAAAATTTCCAAAGTGCATAATTGCAAAAGGGCAAAAATTTCATTCCCCAATAAAATAAAGTGTAATTTAAATGAAAATGGTCATAATCTCCTTATGTTTAAAGTACTATCCATGCTTAACAAATAGTTCAACGACATTCAAATAGTCTAAACTCATCAAACAAATTCACATATAATTTTGCAAAACCTATGAAAAAAAAAACACATAGTACTACTCTACTAAATATAAATAGCTATATATTGGTAAAAAAATTAATATTAAGTAGAATAATAAAGAAAAATATGTGATTACATCAAAATACCAAGTTAATCTCAATTTTAAAATATTTAATTTCGACCACACCTATCCACATTCTAAAAAAAATTGATGAATTAATCAACCCAAAAATAAATGTAAAAATAGATGGATGTGTTATATATCATATTACTCATAAAAATTAACAAAAAAATACAAATACTTTATAACATGGCAAGTGTAACACCCCGTAAATCCAAGGACCTTTAATTCAATAAAATTTTTGTAAAAAAATAATTTCTTTTATCAGGAGGAATTAAATCCACGATTATTGAACTTGTAAAATTCGAGGAATTTATTAATCTGGAGAATTGAGGATTAAATATTTTGGACTATTTTATGTCGCCTTTTTGAGACCTTAAAGTTGCAAGATATTATAAATTAATTCGTATGGCAATTTGGAGTGCACGGTTGAATCCAGATGGGTCAAAATAGTTGGAAATGAGTGGCCATATGTATATATTGGGTTTCGGGACTTAATTAGACATAATTGATCTCCAAATAAAGAGTTTGGGTCATTTTTAGGAGGTGACTAATAACCTTCACTTGTATTGTTGGGCAATAAGGAGTCTTTGGGAGGTTTTCTCCTCCCTTCGCTGGGTGGAGTGGGTGTTGTCCAAGTCTGTGAGAGTTGTCCTGAAGTCATGGCACCCATTTAAGTGCTCGAAAGGTGCTAAAGAAATATGGAGATGAGCTCCTCACTATACATTTTGGACGATTTGGAGGGAGAGAATGGGAGGTTCTTTGAACGTAAGGGAATGGATCCTTCAAGATTATGACACCTTTTGCTTAAGTTCGCTAATGATGTGGCGTAGAGAAAATCACAATAAATCTATCTTTGTTTTTTTGGACTTTTTCGAGGAGATAAATAGAGTTCAGTTATCTATTTAATTGGGGTTGGGGTCGTATGTCTTTGGACACTATAGTTGCCTCTTTCTCTTTCTTTATTCGCTTGTGATGTATCTACACCTTATGTACAGGTCCTGTCGCCTTGGCGGTTTCTTAATATAATATTTTATTTATACAATAAATTAATAAAAGATATATATATTTATATATATATATATATATATATATATATATATATATATATATATTAAAGTAGGAAACTTACGTATGTCATAAGCTTGATCTATGACATCACAAAATATTTTTTTTTTGTAATACCCACTTTGCCCCTCAAATATTTGGTATATATAATAAGTAATAATGGTATTTTTACTGTTCCATAAACACATAAGATCTTTAATGGTTTAGATTTGACCCAACAACGCAAAAAGCAATGGTTAAGATTGAACATTGCCCCTCCAAAATCGTTTGTCCAGACTTTGTGACTTAACTTTAACTTTTTTTATTTTCAGTACTTCTACAATTGATCCATAAAATGTGACTTGAACTTCTATCATTTCGAGTACTACTATGGTGGCTGGAGAGCAGGTACATAGGTTGGTATTGTGCCCACTATAGGAATATTGTATTTTTTCTACATAAATTAAATGCCGAGTAACGTGACAGTGAAGAAGAAGGTGATTGGTCGTCTCCTCCTCCTTCTTGCACAACCAACACCTATTGGCCATTTTCCTTCCTCGTTTCTGCAATCACTCAGTCGTCAAAATAGTCTATCCAACCGCTGTCCACATAAAGAAGCTAACTTTATGGGTACGAACTCTGCCAAATCAACTTCCAAGGAAGAGAGGCACTCCCACTGCCCCTAAGGACATTATAATAATTCTTAACCGAAAAAGGGCATCCTAAGAGCCCGTCCACCTCAAACCATCAGAAGCATCGGCTGGAATAGTGCCGAATTCAGCCACTCAAAGAACACCTCTGCCTCCTCCAACTCCCAATCCCTAAGCCCTCTTCTAAACTTCGGATCCCACACCACACGACCTCCAACCCTCTTCCTATGATCCTCTATAGTCCCCTCTCTATCTCCCCCAATATGATACATCCCTAGATAAATATCCTCTAGAGAGCCTCCCTCACCCCATTTATCTTTCTAAAATCTGATATGATTCCCTCTCCCTATCCGGAATTAAGTATACTTGGAGAAAACATCCCACCCATGAGAAATACACTTCCACAATCCCACCCCATTAGTAGATTGCCCCTCCCTTGGGCCCCATCCAAACGGGTCGGCCCCATGACTAGCCATCGTCACTTTACTCCATAGCCTGCCCTCCCTATTAAACCACCACAACCACTTTCCTAGTAAAGCCTTGTTGAAATGGGCTAAACTTCTCACCCCCGCCCACCCTCCTTCTGCGGCAAGCACGCCTCATCCCAACTCACGAGACTGTATTTGAATTGATCATCATGTCCTCTCCACAGGAAATTCCTCATCAACTTGTTGAGTCTTTTGCCAACTGAACCAGGCAAGGGGAGAACAAACATGAAATACGTCAGAAGACTCGATAAAACAATTATGATCAACGTTAACCTTTCCCCCTGGACAAATAACTATGCTTCCAACCTGCTAACCTCCTTTGGACCCTCCCAAGAAACGGATCCCACATCAAAGTGGGCTTGAACTTAGCCCCCAAGCGGAGGTCGAGATAAATTGTTAGAAGCGACCCGACCGTACACCCAAGTACTTCAGCTAAAAAACCCACGTTGTCGCCCCCATCGATGGCAAACATCTCTCTCTTTCTGACCCTGATGCGGAGCCCCGACACAACTTCAAAACACACCAGCATCAACCTCAACGTCCTCACCTCATCCACGGTCGCCCCAGAGAAAATAATAGTATCGTGTGCAAATAGAAGGTAGGATATCACGACGGGTTGGGAAACTCCACCCCCAATAGTGAAGCTAGAGACTAGGCCTCCCTGCACCGTACGACTCTTCATCCGGGAAAATGCCTCCTTAACCAGAATAAAGAGGAAGGGGGATAAAGAGTTGCCCTGCCTAAGACTCCGAGAACTCGAGAAGACCCCATTCACCAAAGCAGAGAAATTGACAATCGAGACACATCTTTTCATCCAGCGACACCACCGGTCCCCGAAACCCATCCTTCTTAGAAGATAGAAGATAAAATCCCTGTTCACGTGACATAGGCCTTCTCATTATCAAGCTTACAAATAATTCTCGGTATCCCACTTCCCAACCTAGACTCGATGCACTCATATGCCACCAATACTGCATCAAGAATCTGACGGTCCCCCACAAAAGCGCTTTGAGCATCGGACACAAGAGGATCAATCACCTTTTTAAGCCTAACCGATAAGACCTTAGAAATGAGCTTCTAAACACTACTAACAAGACTGATGGGTTTTAAGTCTCTCACATTCGTTGCTCCACCTTTCTTAGGCACCAAATTAACAAACCTAGCGTTCAGACTCATAAAAAAGTACCCCTTATCATAGAACTCAGAGAAAATTGCCATCACATCCTCCCTGAGAACCATCCAGCAATGCTGAAAGAAGGCCATAGTGAACACATCAGGGTCGGGTGCCTTGTCCCCACACATAAACCTTAATGCCTGGACCACCTCATCCTCCGAGAACATCGTTTTCTACTGAATAACATCCTCCCCTAATATGCTAGCCACCGGAAGATCATCTAAGTGGGGACCTCCTGCCCCTTCTCCCATCACACTCCAGTAAGATAGGGGAGTGATCAGAAGTAACCCTTGGAAGACAGGACTAAGTTGCCCCTGTAAAATGCTCCTCCCACTCGTTAGAAAGAAGAAGACGATCAATCCGTGAAAAGGAAGGAATGTCCCTTAGACTCGACCATGTAAATAAACCTTCCTCCAAAGCAATTTCCACCAAATACAACTCATCGATGAAGTCAAATAAGTGACGTGTAAAAGCATTCAATCTCCCCCACCGCTCCTCTCACAAGGGAATCGAATAATGTTGAAATCACCCCCCGTACACAACGGAACGCCCCAAACAGTTTTGACCCCCGCCAATTCCTCCCATAAATCATTGCAAACCAACTCCACAATTAGCCCATAAAATCACAAAAAACTTCAAGTAAAGCCATCCTCTAAATTCATGAATAAACAAGAAACGGACCTAGATCCCACTAACATATCAATCTTCTCCACAACTCTATCATCCCACATAATAACAATCTGTCCTGACGTCCCCTCATAATCAAGGCAACACCACTCAATACAAAGCCCTCCCCAGATAGACTGCACCAACTCCCTATCCAAAACACCCATCTTTGTCTCTTGTAAGCAGACAACATCTGGTCTCCACCGCGATAAGGCTCCACTAACTACACCTCTTTTCTTGGGATCATTCAATCCCTGTACCTTCCATGAAATGATGCGTAGATTCATAAATTATAACTTAAAACACCCCCTTCTACAACCTCTACCCTTCCCCTCCGCCTTTCTTCTAAAACACGGAACAACGCAAAAACATCCTTCTCGTTCACTATATATGATACCCCTAGAAATTTACTAAAACCTCCAATCATAATACAAACTCAATCCTCCACCTCCCCCTATAGGTACTTCACGATACTACCACCTCCGGACACCTCCCCCTCCTTCTCTAATTCCTCAATATCAACCCAAAGTTTAGGGCACGAAAATCCCAAATTACACAACTTCTCCTGTCCACTCAAAGATTCCCCCGAGGTGCTAGAAACATCCTGGACATCCGCTACCTACTCTAACTCTTCTAAACCCCTTTCCATAATCGTACACAGTGGGACACCACTATGAATGCCTGCACTAGGTGAGCATCCTGGATCACCACCCACAGAGGACCCATCACTGAACTCCCTCTGAACCTCTAACTTGCTAGCTCCGCAACCCTTCATAGTTCCACCAGTCTTCCACTTAACTGATCTAGTTTTAGCACTAATTCCGAGCAGCATAAAAGATTTAATATTTTTAAGACCAAGCATTGAATTGACCAAGTAAATATCCTTGTTACCACCATGAGAACGCACTGATTTCTTAGACTCGCTCTCCTGCCTTTGCGTCCCTTTACAACCACCTGACGAAAAATGGACTAAGTCTTCGACTTGCTCATTAGACGTGCTAGGAATGTACCTCCCATCATAAAACATGGGCCTTAGTTCCTCCCTATGAAACGAATAGGGGCCCACCATACTCACCCTTTCATCATCCACACAATTTACTTTGGCAAGAGACCCATCTCCACATGAATTTTTTTTAGCACAAGAGTTCACATGAAAAAACGAACTTGACTTTGCACACAAAGATGTGGTCTTGGTATCCCCATAATTACTCACATCTTCCAAATGGTTAATCACCCTAGGACCCACTGACTTATAAAAATAAGTCTCTATCAGATACTGCTGCACTCAACCTAGGATGACAGAACTCCGTAGCAAGGATAAGCGTCGTATCCCCCTTTTTTTCCATCACGAGAGCTTTATTTCGCACACTTCTAGGAGAGTACGTCTCCTGCAGGCAAACGTCGGCCAACGCGAGCTCTGGTCTATATCCATCACTGTCAGACGTGACAACCCCATAGGTTGATGGCTCTACGGCTACCACTGGACAAGAACCTGCTACCAGAGTAGCTACCACCTCCTTATTCATACCTGGAGTCCAAGCCACTATCTTAGGCGTAAAATCCTTGGCATAGGCCTCCTTATTAGCTTTTCGTCCTCCACGAACGTTGCCATTGTCTCCGGGAACGGGCAGATACGAACCTCCAGTTTGACACTTTAACTCCCTTCGACCAGACCTATCCGCCTCGGCACTACAAGACCTCACCTTAGGCACATAATAGTCACCACCATAATAGCAATCCCCCATATCTTCAATCAAAATGGGTAAACGAAACACCCACCCACCAGCGTTAACGGTTACTGCTTTCGGGATAAAATGACTCCCTTTAATTAGGATTCTTGCCCACCTAAGTTCTTCCCCCGTCTGTGTGACCTCATCCACCATAGAGAAACCCCAACATCTATCGCCAATGGACTAAAACACTTCCTCTCCCCAAAGGTGGAGAGGTAAACCCATTACCCTGATCCAACGAGAACCTGGCTTTCGAACATTCTTAGGACTGTAGCCTAGAGGATGCCACCTATCAAGACACAGAGGCGATCCAAAGAATCACCATTTCTTCAAGCTAAAAATTATGGTAGCCTCAGCTTCCGAAGAGAAAGCAATACAGAAAGTATAGGGAGACAAAACAGGGGTCATAGTCCCACCGATGGTCTCCTAATGCTCCTTGATCCATGCCTTCATTTTCTCAAGAGACGAGGGAACAATTCCAGCGTCGCCCACCCTACCCACCAACGCCCGCCTAAAGAAATTGACTCTAGACGTGCATGAGTCATCAGATATGCATAAGTCTACATTACTAGAACCATCAACCTGAATAGAAATGGGAGAGAAAGGCTAGGGGTCCAACTTGGCATCTTGAAGATAAGATTTCTTCATCTTCATCAGTTTGATGGTGTTACCTCAAATTGTTTACAATTATTTGTCATATAAAAAAAAAATTATGACTTAAATTATATACGACTAAATACGACTAACATTTGGGAAAGGAATTTTTGCCATTTTGTAATTACGTACTTTGAAAATATTGCTCTTTTATGGTTACGTACTGTGGAAATCGGCATTCCCCAAATATATATATATATATATATATATATATATACCGACACTATCATGCTACGACACGCACAAGCTATATTAGGTTTACAAAAAATAACAAAACGGTCAAAATCTATATAAAGGTACTAAAAAAAGTAAAATAGCACGAAAAAAATTATAAAACATATATTAAAAAATAATAACAATATTACTACACACACTAGGGCAACCTTTGAAATGTAGCTAGGGATAGTCTTGGCTGGGGATTTGGGCTTGGGGATTTGTTACGAGACTAAATTTTGGCACATTTGACTGTAACATTGTCGTATTTCCCTTGATTTAATGCATTTGAAACTGCAAATGCTAATTGATCTACAAGATAACATACACGCACATCAGACCAGGTTTTTTTCGAGAACTAGCAATTAAGGTGTGTCTATTTGGACTATGATTTTAACACTTTTGAGTGCTTATCATAAGTCGTCATTAAGTTCTTCAACACCAAAGATTGTATTGAAGAAAAGAAACAACGAAAAAACCTACTAAAATAATTTTTGAATATCTTAATTATTTGTAACTATTGAATGTAAGTAAAAGAACAATATTAAGTCTTCATTATAGATACTAGGTGTAAACTCGCGCGATGCGTGGTAGCCGATTTGACGTTTGAGTTAAAAAAATATTCAACAACAATTGAGTGGAAATTGGGACATAATTCTTTTATAGATTTCATAAAAAAATGGACTATTATAAGAAAAGATAAAACAACTTGAACAAAAAAAAGGATAAAATCTCACAATTAAAAACTATGTCAATATCAAATCTATCTTCTTATAAATGATAGGACTCAAATTTATACGAGAAAATAATCAAAATGGTCATTGCATATTGAATCAAACTATCAAAATAATATGTCCTCATAGTTAAAACTAAAAAATGGAAATTAAAAATAGATTCTTCTCGCAAGAGAAATTTAAAATCCGCAACACAGTTTGCAAACTGATTTTCTTTTCCACTTTGAACCAGCTAGACGAAGCTTGCAAAAATTATTCACTACTTAAATATATACCTATGTGATATAGATAAATATATATATGCTTAAAACGTAAAATCGACATTAAACATTTATATATATATATATATATATATATATATATATATATATATATATATATATATAATTTCCTTTTTAGATTTATTAAGATACACAATGTTCTTAAAACAGATAATGAACTTAGTTGAGTAATTTTTCTTGTTATATATTAGACATATTTTCAAACATCATATGATGTTTTGGATTATGGACATCTTTGAATCTCTCTGGATGAAAATTGGTGTTAACATTAATGGTACTTCTGACAATATTAATGGTGGGTTCTTCTCTTGTATCTAAGTACTATCTACTATGTCAAATACTTATCAAGACTCAAAGTTATGCTCTAAAAGTGATCTATTTGAAATTGTTTTAGATAGTTTTGAAGATCCCAAGCACAACCCAGTAGCAAAAAGATTTAAGTGGTCCCTAATGATGTGCTGATTTTCTAATTTTCCAAGAACAACACTGTTTTCGATAGTTTTTCTAAGCTTGATTGAACCTGGTGCTAGCTTGGTTGATGCTCTCTATATCAAAATTCTCTCCTTATGTGGTCTCTACTGATGTGCTAATTTTTTTAATCTAAATAATTAGTGCTAACAGTGGAGGATTTAGGATTTATGCTTGAGGGCAAATGCGGGGGGTGGGGGGGGAGGGGGGGGGGTCGATTGCAGGAGCCGCCCTGGGGCGAATTTCTTTTGGTTTAATTGGAATTTTATATAAATTATAACTTTAATTTCTACTTTCATTTTAGAAGAACTAAATGTTTAAATTTCTCTTTTACATTGACCAACACCTTTTTACAATACGATGGTTAACTTTTTGCGAGGCCAAGCCGACAATTGAGACTCTGAGAAACACTTTCATTTATTAATGTTTTTTTACCTCTATAGTTTATTATAATCTTTAATGGGTACTTTGTTTTTGTTTTTATTTTTTGCGTTAAAGCATTATGTGCTTTTACACGATGTGAAGTAGATGTATTTCTGGAATATGATCATGCATACTTTTAATAACAGGTTACTTATTTGGGGTACATAAAAAGATGGGAAGATTAAACTCACATCAATGGAATGGTAAACTCAGTTTGTACCTTGGATTTACAATTGAAATAAATACATTAATGTTCTCCAATGTACGTCTTTCGTGCTCTAAATCACCTACAATATATAGTATTATATATTGATTTGTAACATGACCGAACAAATTGAAAACATCGACGAGTACATATGTTTTAAAAATTGCAAAATTTCAAATGATTTGGAGTAGATGAAGTTTTGGATTATGTGCATACAGATTTAAAAAAAAGGCGCTTTTGGGGAGATATTCTACGAGAGATTTTGAAGATTATTTAATAGATTTTCAGTAGAAAATTTCTTGCAATTGTTTCTTTATTTTTTCATTCTAGTTGTAGATATGTATGGCACGTTGGGATCATTTAGCTTCAAAAGGATGGGATTACTCAAGCCATGATTATTCAAAATGGTGAGGTTAATATTTATAAGCTATAGAGATATGGGGTTAAGATTAAGTTATTTGGTTATCTGTATATAGTTATCTGATTATGTTATTTCTTAATTTATGGTGTAAAAGATTTATGAGGTATAAAGATGCTTGGGAAGAGCTTAAACTGATCTTTGCCAAAAATGGTGAGAAATGTTGTTATGGTTGATTCGTTGAGGAGGAGAAAAAGAAAAAAACTAGTGATGTGGAAAAAAGATGACAGCTGGAAATTTATTTGCTCGTTTTTCAGTAGTGATGAACACAAGGTAATAATTTTCAATGTATGTTTTATTCTAAATTTTTTTTTCTTACGTTTTAGTGAATTAACTTGAAATATATCACTTTTTTGTTGCAAAAATTTGATAGTGCAACATATTCTTTTATTTTTCTTTGTAGAAAGAGATGATTGAGTTGCAAAAATGCTCGGAGGATTCTGATGACGCATCAATCTGTCAGAAAGGCGTTGGAAAGAGTTCGGTATACATGAGGGTCTTGGATGGCAGAACCAAAAGTTACAAACCAAGATTGTAGATTTAAAAATCCTACTCCAAGGGCTTAAGTCGAAGATGACTGCAATGAAGGCTTCCTTATTGCAGGAAAAAGATGCTGGAAGATATCCCTGAAGGATCTTTTGTCCCTTTTAATCAATTTGCATGATGACAAGTTTTATTTTATCATTTTATTTGTGATGAGAACTAGTTTAAACTCATTTCTCAGTTATTTACTTTTGAGCTTCATTGTGACATGAACAATAACACATTTTATTTTTGGATATAATATAACGTCTTTTAATTATGTGTATTTACTTAATTTTCTTTTCATTTATTTCATTATCTAATATAATTTGTAAGGAAATATTTATTGCAGAAACACTATTATTATGAATGGTTTTTTTGCAACCAAAGTAGTATCCCGTTGCAACCAAAAAAATACGTTGCAAAATATTTCAGCAAGAAATAATGATTATTAGCAAGGAATTTTATTTATCGCAAAATATCTTCTGCAATGAAATAAATGTTGTTGAAACCTATTGTCATAAAGGTGATTATTATTTGCAATTGAAGGCGTCTTTTTTTTTGCAACGAAGTCTTAGTGTTACGAAAGACTTTTATCAACGAAATATTAACATTTATAAATGAATTTTAATTCTCTCAAAATATCTTTTGCGTGGATTTATTAGTATCTTTTGCAACAAAATATTCATTGTAAAAGATTGTTGGTACAAATATGAGAAGTTTTTGCAACGAAAAAGCTTTTTCTTTTCCAACGAATTATTTCGTTGCAATATATTTTTAGTGACGATGACAAAATTTTCTTGCAAAAGATCTATAGCATGATGGCTAGTGTAAGGAACGTCGCAAGGAAAAAAAACGTTGCAAAAGGTATTTTGCAACAAAAGTAAACATTTTGCAACGATTTTTTTCCTTGATAAAGCCATAATTCTTGTAGTGGTATAACTTTGAGAAATAAAATGTGCTACGTAGATTGTTTTTGATTTAGTAGATATAAAACCTCGTGTAGAGCATTTTAGAGTATATAATAGATGTGAGGAACATTGTTATTGAAATTAATTGAAGGCTTTGCTGCGTTAACTTTATCAGAGGTGAAGTAGATCATGCTATAGAAGTAGTGTAGGGATAAAATGGTAATTTAATAATATTTCATAGATTAACAACTATAATTACATTTACACCCTTAGAATATGTTTCTACTGAAGTGTTTATGTTAAAAATAGATTAACAATCTCTAGTGTTAAAGAACTCTTTTCCTACTAACACTATGATATTGGATACGATCAATAAAAAAAGCGAAAAAAATATTAAGGAATAACTTTAAAAAAAAAGTAAATTCAAATGCAAATCCAATTATATTATATTGTATTTTTTGTTTTGTGTGATTCTAGTCCTTCGGATATTGAAACATCGTAAAAGAAAATATAAATAAGACGAGAGAGATGTAACATTGAATTAAAGAAGCTGGCATAAAAACTGAATAAACATGAAAACCTGAAAACATAACAGGACACAATTTTGCCTGCCTAAAAAACATGCTACATGAACAAAATCTATTGTGTGAATTTGGGGTCCATTTGTGTCTTGCGCCAGCTTGGTATGAGTGAACTACTCAAACATGCAGACATAAAACTGATCACGTTATCTCCATCCTTAGTCTTTTGAATTTCTTGGAGACCTGATGCTAAGTTTATAAGGCCGCATGTTTGTTTGGTGCCAAGATGGTCTTGTTCTTGTTTGCAAGTTGGTTTAGTCTTCTTTTGTGTTGAGTCTTGACCTTCTCCTTCATCTTCTTCACCATAAGCAGCGTTGATGAGCAAGTAGAGTTCCAACCCAACAAATTCTGCAGGTGACTGTGTGAAAAATGGCTCCTCAATGATGGTGTCCGATGGTGCTGTTAACTTGATCACCATTACTTTTTCTGTCAACAGCTTCTTCGATCTTCTTTCTTCAATAAGCGACCTTGTTTACTCTTGTTCGCAGTACGTCGTTTGTTTTTTTGACGTCTATCTTCTATCAGGTGTAGTAGACGCATATGTTTGCATGTGTGGTGTGCAATAAATACTAGAGTCCAACGTAGGTTCCTAGAAGTATACTCACTACTAGTTTAGTCACTGTAGGACTCGATTTGTTATACAAATGAAATACTTCACTCTAATCAATCCCCCAAAAAAACGGTGCACCAATTACTAATTTTCATATTTATCATCTTTATCATTCTAGAAATAAGATTTTGTATTCCCTCTTACTTGTACTACAAGAAAATATAATTTTTATGAGCATCTTTAAAATTGACATTATGACAGTTTAAAAAAATTTGTTTCAAAAAATAAAATATATGTAATTTAATGGCAGTATTTTGATAAAGTGTCCAGTAATTAAAAAAAAAATTGCCATGAGTTGTAAATGGTGTCACATAATAAAGTAATTTATATGACCCTTTTTAAATATATATTATATATAATTAATACTTTTATGACCATTTAAATTAAAATAGTCATCCATGTGCCATAAATTTTAGAGGGAGTACGGTTTATCATTTCATCCACCATTCCACTTTCAAGATCACCCCCGCTAAAATCATGAAATAGTTAGTCGGATATAGAATTTTAATAGTAATCAAGGTATCTGTCTCTCTCTCTCGATCGATCGATCACTCTGTCTCTCTCGATCGCCTCTCAATCCTAGGAAATCCTTTTCATTGAACAAGGTATATAGCTATTCCAAGAAACCCTTTTCTCTCCAATGAATGGTTGATATATGCTTTGGTGGTATGAATGATTGGACAACTATTTTGATACCATTTTCAACCGTTAAATCCTATCAAAAGTTAATTCTGCCAAGAATGTTATTTGCAAAAGTTATACAATAATAATACAGAATTACAAATATATCCCATGTTGTTTGCAAAATAACAAAAGACTGCTTCTCAAAATCCAAAAAGATTATTGAAGATCAACCAGTCAGTGCAAAAATGGCTCAGCGTTTTCGTGCTAGAGGTAGGAGTTTCAAACTGTTCAAGGAGTCCACAGTCAGTGATTACCAGTTTAGATTGAGTTCCAGTGGCATGAATGGAGTCAAGGAGTTAGTTTTGGTCAAGGGGGAGGTGCTATGGCTGAGCTCCTGTCTTTGGAAGGCATCCAAGCTTACTCGGAATTTTTTCCAGATGAGACAATATGCGGGCCGTAAGATCATGGCATTCTCTACTTGGAATGGTGATGAAGGCTACTTTAACATTGTCATCAGGAAGATCGGTTCGAGAGTTCAACTTCAGATACCGGAATGCTCGCCGGGGAAAGGGTGGACGGCAGTGTGTCATGTATTCAGAAGATTGGAATCTTCGGTGTGTTGTAAGGAGCCTAGTATTAAGGATAAGTTTAAAAGGAAAATGGTAGATGGAAGAACTTATTTGGAGGCAGCCTTGGTGGAGGCATGGCCATTTTCAGCTATTAATATCTCATCAGACCCCAAGCTGGGGGCGGACCTGACAGTAGTAGATGACTCGTGTAGTTCAAGAATTAAGTTCTTCCAAAAAGCTTTGGTTGGTCAGTTTGGAAGTCCGCAGAGCTCTCCTCCGGGAAAGGACCAGGTCTTACGCTGGGTATTGGCTCATTGGAAATCTGTGGGTGGCATTCAAGTAAGATACCTCAACTCCTCCTTATTTCTCTTTATGTTTTCTTCTGTAGAAGAAGGTGATAGAATCATGGGGGGTCATGGATGGATGATTGAGGGGGAACCAGTTTGGTTAAAAAGGTGGCATCAATTAACTGGGTTCTCGTCTGTTCCAAGCGACTTGGCTCATCACTGGATCCGTGTGATGGGTCTACCTCTCCATCTTTGGGGGGATGAAGTATTTAGAGCTATTGGAGAGAAATGTGGAGGTTTCATCAAAGTTGATAATGCAACGGTGACTGGAGTGGAAACTCAGTGGGCGAGAGTTCTTGTTCGTAACTCTAAGGTTATTCCGGCCAAGATCACAGTTGGGGTAGGGGGGTGGGTTTTTGTTTTGACTGTTTGTGAGGAAATACAGGAGTGTTTTTCTGGTGAGGAGTTTGCTAGTAGAGAAGATGAGTTTGTAGTGGGGCCACGTCCGGGTATGGATCAAGGTAAGTTGGGACTTCAAACCTCTCAATCCATTACTGGTTCTGAGAGGAGCGACTCGGAGTTAAAAGATGGGCAGGGGCGGTGTGAAGAGGTGGCTAGAGAGGAGCGGCAGGAGGAGGTTTCTAGACTGCTGGGTGGTCTGGAAAAACCAGTAGGGCGGGCATCATCAGCCGGCGACAGTGTTGGCAGCGGAGAGGTGACGAGGATGGCAGTCAGCAGGTGTGGGGGGTCTGCGTTTGCAGAGGGGGTGGCTGCGTATTATCCGGGGCAGGAGGTGGGTGTCATTGGTCCTAGTTTTGCTCCTTTCAGGTCTGAGGGAGGTCACATCCATGGTTTAAGGAAACTTGTACTTAAAAGTAATAAGGAGGATATGTTGCAGAGAAAAGCGTCTGATGTGCATGGGAAGGTTTTACAAGGGTCAGATGATGGGGACAGCCATCTCAAGTCTAGGGGCACGCAAGATATTTCGGTCAAGAATAGTGGCTGTGTCAGTGCAAAATTTTGTGCAGCCAAAGGTAATAAGCAAAAGGGTATAGGCAAGGTACCCTGTAGCTCTCTAGCTACAGTTTTAAAAGGGGCAGATTCGGCTAAGGTGACTAAAGTGTCAGGGTATGGGGAGATTCATCCAGAGATTGGCTTGGTACAAGAGGCGGATACATTGCCTGGGGTCAAGCACTTGAGTGTGGTCGACAACAGGATGTCTCATCTAGAAGAATCGTGTGTGGAGCCTGCTAAAAAAGGTACTTTGTCAATTGACTTAAACTTAGAGGAGTTGGATAAAAACGAGGCTCTAGTTTGTATGGACACTGTGCCGTCAAAAACAAGTTTTAGCAAGACAAAAAATTTGTATGTTGGTAATGCCATGTTAGGGCTTAAAAATATTAAGGCGCTCAGGAGCTCCGGAAAAAATGGTAAAAAAGCCTTGGCTGCAAGAAAGGTGGGCGTAAATAAAAAATTACCCAGGACGGTTCATAAAGGGGAGGGTAAAATTAATAAGGGTGGGGCACCAGAGCTAGTCAATAGTAACAAAGTTGTCGTGATGGCTAGTGAAACTACTTCCTCGGCTGGAAAGGGGTGCGGAGTGTTACGAGCTAATCAGTCGCCGAGTAGAGAGGGAGTTAGGGGGGATGGTTCGAGTTTTGAAGATTTGAATAATTCCCGTCTGTGGGTGGACATTGAGATCCCGGATCATGAGGGTGATGATAGGGGAAGTGATCAAGAGGTGTGGGACGAGGATCCGGTGGGATGGAAAGAGGGTATGATGGAAGCTATTAGCAAAGACTCGGGGGTCGCTTTTGAGGGAGTCGAGAAAGAAACATGGGCTTTGTTCAAAAAAATTGAGAGTAGAAGTGGGGTCGGGGAGAGGGAGAAAGTTAACGAGGTGGAATTGGTTTAAAGTCTCTTAGTACAATGAAGCTTCGTATTATTTCGTGGAATGTTAGGGGGATGAATGACAGAGACAAAAGGGGGGTTATAGGGGGTGCCATTGCTAGGTGGAAACCCGACATATTGTGTCTTCAGGAGACTAAGATGTGTTATATGGATGCTAGTTGTATCAGATCCATCTGGGGTGGGAGGGGGGTAAAATGGGTGAGCTTAGAGGCTGACGGTGCTTCGGGAGGGGTGTTGATTTTGTGGAAATCAGACGTAGTTGACTTGATTGAGACCATGAAGGGTGGATGGACCCTTTCTTGCCTATTTAAAAATATTGAAGATGGTTTTACGTGGAGCTTCTCGGGTATTTACGGTCCAGTGGAGGATGCTAGTAGATGGGAATTGTGGGAAGAATTAGCGGGAGTTAGTAGGGTTTGGGATGTCCCCGTTTGTATGGGGGGGGGATTTTAATGTGGTGAGGTTCTCAGGGGAGAAAAGTAGTGGAGGAAGAATCGATAGGTATATGCGTGATTTTTCTGATTTTATCGATGACTTGGAGTTGATGGACCTTCCGTTGGCGGGCGGCCTTTTTACTTGGTCTAGCTTCCGGGATAGGCCATCCATGTCTCGACTGGATCGTTTTCTTGTGTCCAAGGAGTGGGAAGAGCACTTTCCTAGGATGGTTCAATCCTGCTTGCCTAGGGTGACCTCGGATCATTGCCCCATCCTTTTAGAGTGTGGGGGATGGGGGGAGGGAAGTTCGCCGTTTCGATTTGAGAATATGTGGCTTAAGGAGACTGATTTCGTGAGTAATGTAGGAGTTTGGTGGTCTAGTTATGAAGTGGAGGGGAATGCTAGTTTTAGACTGGCCACTAAATTAGGCTTACTTAAGGAAGATTTGAAAAAGTGGAATAAAGAGGTATTTGGGAACGTTCGTCTGGGTACTACTAGTTTATTGGAGGAGGTAAGGAGGCTCGATGAGAAAGAGGGGAGATTAGGACTCTCGGAGGAGGAAAAGAGATTTAGGGAGGAGAAGAAAGGGGAGATTGGGAAGAGGCTCATTTAGGAAGAAATTAGTTGGAGGCAGAAATCTAGAGCGTTGTGGTTAAAAGAGGGTGATTTAAATACTAAGTTTTTCCACAAGGTGGCCAGTTCTCATAGGCGAGGTAATTATATTCGGAATATAAAAGTGGGGGGTGTGGTATTTGAAGAGGGTAGAGAGGTTAGGGGGGCCATCTCTCAGTTCTATGAGGGATTGTTCAGGGAAGAGCATGAGTGGCGGCCCTCTCTTGATGGGGCTGAGTTTGCGCGTATCTCCTCTTCTGATGCGATTGGGTTAGAGGGTACTTTCACCGAAGAGGAGGTGGTGAGGGTTCTGAAATCGATGAGTGGTGACAAGGCGCCTGGTCCCGACGGTTTCTCGATGGCATTTCTTCAGCAGTGTTGGACCGTGATCAGGAGGGAGGTGATGGATTTTTTCCATGAATTCCACGACAGGGGTTACTTTGTGCCGAGGTTGAATGCTACTTTTATCACCTTGATCTCCAAAAAGGGGGGCTCGATTGATATCAGGGATTTCAGACCGATAAGCTTGATTGGTAGCATCTACAAGCTTCTCGCTAAGGTTTTGTCTGTTAGGATGAGAAAGGTCATTGATCCTCTTATTTCTGAGTCTCAAAACGCGTTTGTGGGAGGCAGGCAGATCCTTGATGCTGTTTTGGTGGCTAATGAGTGTGTGGAGTCCAGATGTAGGAGTGGGCCTCCGGGCTTAGCTTTTAAGCTTGACATCGAAAAGGCGTATGATCATGTCAATTGGGATTTCCTTATGTATTTGTTAAGGAGGATGGGGTTCGGTGATCGATGGTGTCGGTGGATTGGGAGGTGCGTTAAGACGGCCAGATTTTCCATTCTTATTAATGGGGTGCCTGAAGGATTTTTTGCGAGCTCTCGCGGGCTTCGGTAGGGAAACCCGCTATCCCCCTTCCTATTCATATTGGTCATGGAGGCGTTTAGTCGGATGATGGGAATGGTGGCCCAAGTCGGGTGGATCAGGGGGTTCTCTTTGGGGACTCCGGGTACTAATAGGGTGTCTGTCTCACATCTGTTATTTGCGGATGATGAGATTATTTTTTGTGATGCTGATCAAAGGCAAGTGGGTGCTCTAAAGTTATTCCTTATTTGTTTTGAGGCGGTTTCAGGTTTGCGAATCAATGCGGGGAAGAGCGAGGTCTTCCCAATCGGGGGAGAAGTTAGGGTGGAGGTTTTCAGAGAAATCATGGGGTGTAGAATTGGGCATCTTCCTAGTACTTATCTTGGATTACCGCTTGGAGCGAAGTACAAGTCAAAAGCTATCTGGGACCCGGTGTTGGAGAGAATGCGTAAAAAATTGGCAGGGTGGAAGAATGGGTTTCTGTCCAAAGGGGGGAGACTCACGTTGATTAAGAGTTCGTTGTCCTGTTTCCCTACTTACTATATGTCCATTCTACCTATACCCGTGGCTGTTCGTCTTAAAATGGAGAAGCTGATGCGAAATTTTCTGTGGAGAGGCTCGGAGATTGGCTTTAAGCATAGTCTGGTTAGATGGGAGGACGTTTGCAAGCCGATTAAGGAAGGGGGGGCGGGTGTGAGAAACTTGGTTCACTTTAATAAAGCTTTGCTGGGGAAGTGGCTGTGGAGATTTTCTCGGGAGGAACATAGGTTGTGGAGAAGAGTGGTTAAAGCTAGAGGGGGGGGTACTTGTTTGGGGTGGGGGTCGTTGGTGGCGCCCTTTCCACATGGAATGGGTTTGTGGAAACATATAGCGAAGGAATGGACGTCTTTTTCCGATCACACCGAGTTCTCTCTTGGGAGAGGCGACAGGATCAAATTCTGGAAGGACAAATGGGGAGTTCAGGGGTCTATTCAGGAGCTCTATCCTGGGATGTTTAACCTTGGAGGAAATCAAGATGGGTTGGTGGTAGAGCACTTATCGTTTAATGGGGAGAATGTGTCGTGGAACCCTGAGTTCAGAAGAAGACTTTGGGATTGGGAGTTGCAGGAGGCGGATTTGTTCTTTGAATGGTTGGGTGCGGCCCCCCGTCCGACGGTTAGGGAGGATTCCCTTAAGTGGAGGGGCGGAGGGAAAGGGGTGTTCTCGGTTAGAGGGTACTACGAGATTCTGAGCGGTAGGAGGAATACTAGGGACCTCTTCCCTTGGAAAAGTATTTGGAAGGTGAAGGCGCCACAGAAGGTAAGGTTCTTTGTGTGGACTGCAGCTAGGCAGGCCATCTTGACTCTTGAGGGCCTTCAAATGAGAAGATACCGTCTGGCGAGTCGATGTTGGTTACGTAAGGAGGAGGAGGAAAAGACCAATCATCTTCTTCTTCATTGTAAGGTGACGAGAGGTCTGTGGGAATTGTTTTTTGCCATTTCTAGTACCATTTGGATTATGCCAGGGACTGTTAGGGCTCTCCTAGAGGGGTGGAGACCGCCGTGGGGATGGTCGGGGGATAAGAGTGTGTGGCGTTTAGTTCCACATTGTATATTTTGGACGATTTGGAAGGAAAGGAATGCGAGATGCTTTGAGGGGATTGAGACGGCTCCCTCGAGGATTCGTTTTATATTTTTGAGCACGCTTCTTAGTTGGAGGAAGGGAAGATTCGTCGTCTCGACTCAGGAGGTCATTGAGTTTGTCGACGGGTTTCACTCTGTGACGTAGGCTGGCTCTCTATGAGGGATTTTGTTTAGTCTCTTCCCATTGTTTCTTGTTCATTTCGTTTTTTTGTATACTTCCTGTATACGGGTTCGCTCCCTTAGCGATGGTTTTGTTATATATCATTTACTTATCAAAAAAAAAAATTCTGCCAATGACAATAGTTAATCCCCTAGGATTAACTATTTTCATTGAACAACTACTTTGAATTTATCATTTTTTTGTAGCGTTATTATTTGATTTCATGTTTTTTCTTTCGTACTTAATGATTCGTGTTAGTTTTTTCTTAGATTTATGGTATATGTTAATTTCTTGGAGACTTTCATACACATATATCTTTATACACTCACAAATGCGCGCGCGCACACACACACAATGTATTCGATAAAATGTCTTGTGTATATGTTATCCGCATGTGCATCGCATTTGAAATGAATCGTATCATTTTTTATCTTGATTATGTTTCTAATTTTTAGCATTTGCTGAAATAATAATAGTTGAACATTGTCAACACCAAGGTTCTAAAAAACGCGGGGCGTGATTGAGGCGTGGAGGCCAAGCCTTAAGCCTTAGAAGCCTAGGCGGGCCTAGGCGTGAAAAGGCGTGAAAAGGCATTTAGGCCTTTTTAATATATTTTAATATTTTTTAACCGTAATAAGGCTGTTAAAATACAAAAATTGCACATATCATAAAAATATGTCTAAATATATGCAAATTAAAATACTATTTGATTATTTTGGATGAGATAATGGTTCGGTTTGTAAACAAATTCTTTAAAAGGTGACATCGTTTCACTAAAGCATTGTTGTTTTTAGAAAAAAGTGCGCCTTGCGTGAAAAGCGTAAGGCGAGGCGTTTCTCCCGAGCCTTAAGCCTAGGCGTGCCTAGGCGGAGCCTAGGCTGGTTTTTTAGAACAGTGGTCAACACAGATCAATTTAATTCTATCACATCAGAGTGAGCATTACCAAGATAACTTATCAGAGGGCTTGTGCCCCTGTATAAATCAGTACAATCGTTAGCACCAATAAAAGATATCGAATTGCCTGTATATTTAGGGCTTCAACTATAGCAACACTAATCAAAAGTAGAAGTAATACATCTCACTCAAGAGACAATTTTTATTCAGCATGTATTATTTTCAAAACAAATTTTATATTTTATAGAAAAGTGGTTTAAAAGATGTATCAAATGCTTTTAGTTATTCGAATTAAAATGTTGTTATTAAATGTAAAATTCAATGGTGACTGAAGAAGATCAATACAAAGTTTCTCAAACTAATTCTTTGGCATTATGTTGTCCATTTACATAGTATATTACTGTTTGTAGTATCAAGCAAAGCAATATATGATTCAATAACAGGGTTATTGAATTACAGATTCCTTGTTTTACAACGATATTCGATCATTATACAACCCTTGGTTCTTATGTATCGGAATTTTTATTATATATGCCTTATGGTTGAATTTTTCTTTATATATATATACTAGCGGAATGCCCGTGCCTAAAGGCGTGACAAAAATTGCCCAAGTACATAGTTGCAAAACGGTAAAAATTTCATTCCCCAATAAAATAAAATATAATTTGAAAGAAGATGATCATAATCTCCTTTTGTTTAAAGGACTGTCCATCATTCTTAACAAATAGTCCAACAACACTCAAATAGTCCAAACTCATCAAACAAATTCACATATAATTTTGCTAAACCTATAAAAAAAAGCACATAGTACAACTCTAATAATTATAAATAGCTATATATTGGTAAAAAATAATATTAAGTATAATAATAAAGAAAAATATATAATTGCATCAAAATACCAAGTTAATCTCAATTTTAAACTATTGAAATTCGACCACACCTGTCCACATTAGAAAAAAATGTGATGAATTAATCCGCGAAAAAATAAATGTAAAAATGGATGGATGTGTTATTCATCATATTATTCATAAAAATTATGAAAAAATACAAATACTTTGTAACATGGCAAGTGTAACACCTTGTAAATTCAAGGACCTTTAATTAAATAAAATATTTGCAGAAAAATAAATTATTTTATTTGGAGGAATTAAATCCACGATTATTGAACTTGTAAAATTCGAGGAATTTATTAATCTGACGAATTGAGGATTAAATATTTTGGACTATTTTATGTCACCTTTTGAGGCGTTAAAGTTGGAAGATATTATAAATTAATTCGTATGGCAATTTGGAGTGCACGGTTGAATCTAGATGGGTCAAAATAGTTGGAAATGTGTGGCCATATGAATATATTGGGTCTCGGGACTTAATTAGACATAATTGATCTCCAAATAAAGAGTTTGGGTCATTTTTAGGAGGTGACTAATAACCTTCGCTTGTATTGTTGGGCAATAAGGAGTCTTTGGGAGGTTTTCTCCTCCCTTCGCTGGGTGGAGTGGGTGTTGTCCAAGTCTGTGAGAGTTGTCCTGAAGTCATGGCACCCATTTAAGTGCTCGAAAGGTGCTAAAGAAATATGGAGAAGAGCTCCTCACTGTATATTTTGGACGATTTGGAGGGAGAGAAATGCGAGGTTCTTTGAACGTAAGGGAATGGATCCTTCAAGATTATGACACCTTTTGCTTGAGTTCGCTAATGATGTGGTGTAGAGAAAACCACAATAAATCTATCTTTGTTTTTTTGGACTTTTTCGAGGAGATAAATAGAGTTCAGTTATCTATTTAATTGGGGTGGGGGTCGTATGTCTTTGGACCCTATAGTTGCCTCTTTCTCTTTCTTTATTCGCTTGTGATGTATCTACACCTTATGTACAGGTCCTGTCGCCTTGGAGGTTTCTTAATATAATATTTTATTTATACAATAAATTAATAAAAGATATATAATAAGTAAGCTTGATCTATGACATCACAAAAAATATTTTTTTGTAATACCCACTTTGCCCCGCAAATATTTGGTATATATAATAAGTAATAATGGTATTTTTATTGTTCCATAAACACATAAGATCTTTAACGGTTTAGATTTGACCCAACAATGCAGAAAGCAATGGTTAAGATTGAACATTGCCCCTCCAAAATCGTTTGTCCAGACTTTGTGACTTAACTTTAACTTCTTTTATTTTCAGTACTTCTACAGTTGATCCATTAAATGTGACTTCAAATTCTTTCATTTCGGGTACTGCTAGGGTGGCTGGGGAGCAGGTACATAGGTTGGTATTGTGCCCACTATAGGAATATTGAATTTTTTCGACATAAATTAAATGCCGAGAAAAGTACTAAAATTGACGGTAACAATTTTTGCGACACTTTTGGCGGCAGTTCCAGAAGTGCGGTAATAGCCAATGTGGTAAAAGAACAACGACATTTTAAAAAATACCGCGAAAAGTTAGTGGCACTTTTGGCGAAATATCCACAAGTGCGGTAGCCGCTGTGGTAAAAGAACAACGACATTTTAAAAAATGTCGCAAAAAGTAAGCGGCACTTTTGGAGGTATTTTCACAAGTGCAGCAGCCAATGTGGTAAAAGAACAACGACATTTTAAAAAATGCCGCAAAATGTTAGCGGCATTTTTAATCATTTATATTAATGTTGGTAATAACCTTTTAGCGGCATTAAAAAATATTGATAATAACCGCTTGGAACACCTATTAAATGTTTAACACACTTTTGGCGACAGTAAAAAAATGTTGAGAATGATAATAGCGGTATTAAACAAAATGTTGATATTATTTTGCAATATATGACTAGGAACAAGTGCTAAAAAATTATTTATAAGAAGTATTGTATTTATGTGCAAATATATTACCATAACATTAAATTAAAAGGGCGGTAATCAAATTAAAATGTTATTAAATTAAAACCAAAAGCATTCATCGTAAATAAACATAATTGTGCTTGGAAACATTATCCATCCACAAAATAAAATGTATCACATGTCAAATTATAAAAAGTTGGGAAATATGAAGCGAAACAAAATTTTATATAATGTATAATCCTTCTTTATCAAAGTCAAACATCGTCTTCGACCTACAAATAAAAAATTCAACCGTTAGTCATTGATACTTATTCTTTAGTAATTTAAATAAAATATTAAAATTAAAAATTAGTAAATTAACACTATGCCACGCTACAGTTGAATGATATACATCTTCAATTGTGGACTTGTTTTCATATGGTCTAGGCAATGGTTCATTTGATACAAATGTTTTTTCAATATATACTTACCAGAAGTCTTCACCCAGTGGCGTACCCCCTACTTTTGTTAAAGGTTTTTTACTCACAATGAATCCACGTGCCACGATCACTTTTTGAAGTCCGAAAGTAATAAGGTCAACAATTATTGGAAGTGCATTATTTGAGACCCTTTGTCATGGTTGATGGTGCTTCTTCTTCTTCTTTGATGGTTCTTTCCACAAATAAGATGAATATGTCATCAACATTATATATCTGGAAAAAAATCGGCGAATTTTTATTTGTTTTTAAGACATCCCAAAATTTTTAAGACTACATACAACCAAATACCAACAACCCAATGTCAGGTATACATAATCTCGACAATGACCGTGTTTATTAGGTCCGAGGACTTCATAATAGTTCTCTCCTTTATGACTAACTGAAACATTATAATTTGACGGAAGTTGATCTTCTTTTTGCCTCATTTTTTACTAAAATGAAATGATTCTTATTATATAAAACAAAAATTATAATCATTCATTTACAAAATCAAAATAGAATAAAGATCCCACTATCTCCCCACCACTAATTTTAAATGCTTCACATAATAATTTCATGCATAATTTTAACTTTCATAAACAATAAACTCATTTAATTGTTAATTTAATCCCGATTTGTGTATGATATATAGTATGCTTTTAATGATATGACACAATCTCCTGCATGTTTTCTTTTTATAATGGTTGATATAGAGAATAAGAATTTTGATTAATAGGTAAAATGACGTCGTTGAGATTTTCAAAGAAAGAATGGAAGGAACAAGGATGATATTTTTATACCATTGATTCAGCGGAATCCTTATTGATGGTTGAGCCATCGCTCCTCTCGTGTGTTTTGATGTAAACATCAACCAATGAAACATTTTTCCCTTGATCAGCCTCCATCTGCATAAACCCAATGACTTGTAAGTCGTTATATATATAAGTTTGGTAACATAAAATAACATTCACAATCAAAATATATTATAAAACACCTTATGAGCAACATTCGCACGACTCTTTCTTCCGAAAGTATGTGGTGTTCTTTGCTTCTTACGAGTTCGACAATTTCTTCGAATCGTTTTCTGTTACAAAAATATATTTATAATTTTTTCACTATGGTGGTTTAGGCATTAATGAAGAGGAGACATGTGAGGGACACCTTTCCTCTTGTGCAATTGCTTCTAGGGCTTTAATGTGGAGCTCACCCAATCTTGAATCTCCTCAGAGGACTTTGTGAAAGAAAGAGAAAAATATTTTTCACTAAAACTCCCTTGTGGATCACTATATTCCTTTAAAAACAGCCGATCAAATTCAGAAAATGGGATGGGAATAATCTTGTCCGTCTCATCTTTAGGCGTCTCCACTACTACAGATAAATGAAAAATTCATAAAATTCAAACATTGTAATTATGAATTCTAACAAATAAATTATATACATATATAAGGTGAGTTCAAAATAACCAATGAAATATACAATAACTGCAATTAAGTTCCTAAACTATGAATTGTTTTCTTTACCCATGCAGATGAACTAATTTGAACCTTATTGAGATATTTGACAGAATTTTTTACCGAGGCATAACCCGTTTAAGGAGTACCAACAACACAATACAAAATGTATTGTGATATCATTAATTCCATCATCCTTGCGTTTTGTATAACAAATCTTTTATTGAAGACCACACAATGATTATTTATTGTAATGAATTCTTCTATGACAAAAGTCCCCACGTGAACCAAAATGTGTGAAAGGAAAAAATAATATGAAACCAAAAAGACAAAATAAAAGGAAGAGGGGAGTAAAAGTGCACTTCCAAGCAACTATATCAAGTAGAATGCTAGCGCATACCACTATAGTTTTCAATACTTTATTACATTCCTTGTTTTAGGTAAATCCAATTCAAATAAATATATAAATAATAAGTATATGTTGGGTGGGTGAGTGGTTGGGTGGGGGATTACATTTTTGCAGCACTGAAAGTAGCATATCTCCTGTTTGGATCACCCTGCCTAACATAGCCATTCATTTCTTTGATAAAAACTCCCTATTTTCTTTTGCCAAAGTTGTAGGCAAACCGCTCAAGCTTGACAGTTAATAACCCCATCACTCCTGCCTCCAGCTTCACTGATCTTGGTCCTGAAGACAATCAGCCTGATATGGATAATGCGTTGAATCAAGTGTTAGGCACAAATGTTTAACAGGAGGAACATAAGACTTTTGTAAGTTCCAAATTGCAGGATATGATTCTTTTGATAAACAATCAAGTTCAAAATCAAGGTTAAATAATTCACTTTGCAGTTGATAGAGAAATAAATAGATCAACTGACGCCCCTCCGAAGAAGATTGTGCAACACTTTGATATAATCAAAAGATGAGATTTATCAAGCAATGAAGTTATGGTGCTAGACTATGCGATGCTCTCCCCACAAGGGTCTATTCTAGATTACAAAAAGAAAAAATGCATCGAAATTTTCTCAATGTCTGATTCTGATGATGTAGACAGTGGCCATATTCTGCTTGAATAGATAAAATTATTCTCTATAAATTTAGGCAAGAAGCTAGATAGTGATAAGGAGAGAAGAGGAAAACAAAAGAAGGTATTTTTTTCAATCTCCTCTAAATTTTCAAATTCCTTTTCAGGGAAAAGCAACAAGACTTTTTCCAAGAAAACTGATCCTCTCTTTAATAGAATCACTAGATCCTCCAGTAAAGCCCTCAAGTAATCTGCATTTTTCACCTCTCAATGATAGATTTTTTATGCTGGAATGCTAAAGGATTGTCAAACAATCTATAATACCCCGTATTTTTATTGCTTTTAAATTTAGGGAATTATTAAATTTACTTGAGATGAATTAATTTAATATTAATCCGGAAGTTGGTTTTAAATATTTACTAGCGTGATATGAGTTAGTAATTATTAGAAATTTGTTGAATATTACTAGATGCATATAGTAATATATAAGATTGATTTTGTTAAAATTGTCACATGTGAATAAAATGGCAATTAAGGAAATTTAAGTCGGGATGTGCCTGTGTCGTGTCAGGACTAAATAATTATGATTATTAAAAGTAAATAAATTATAAATTGCCCGTATGATCATTTCGAATGCTCCAAAGTGTCCGCAAGGGTTGAGATAGTCAAAATAAAGTACCCGGGGGTTTAGTTTGGGTCTCGGGGTGTTTTTAGGTCTAATTAACATCCCGGGAGGGCGTTTTAGACATTTTGTATTTTTGGCCATGGAAACCCACGAATTTTCTAAGGTTATTTCAGATGGTAGGGGTTGTCTTCTAGGGTTATCTTAACCAAAAACAATAGAGGACCATTGGAGAGGTTGAGGAGAAGATTTCCAAGGAGTTCTAGGCCAAGAACTCCACCATTTGCACCGCCGTCACCGCCAAATTGTAGATCGCGCGACCAGGATCACAACCACACCAATTTCTTCCACAAATTAGAAACAAAGATTTCCCAGGAAAGTATCTACCTTGCTCTATTCTTAGTTAATGCCTTAATTATGTTAGTCTAGGGTTGTTTAGAACTTGTTTCATGAGAGAAAGTGTAGTTTGGAGAGTAGAATTCACATGCTATTGAAGAAATAATCATATTTTGTACATCTAATTTGCATGTAGAGGATAAACCACGAATTAGTATGGATTTGGAAGTAAGAAATATGGAAAACAATTGAAAAAATTGAAAGAAAAAGAGAAATTAGGGTTCTTGAAGTCGAGACAAATTTTACCCCATTATATTGTTTTAATTGATGAATTGAAACATATTTTACGCGGAGAATCGTGTATTTAAGTGTATGGTACTGGTAATAACTTTTTTTCGGAGTTTGGGAATCAAAAATGAAGTTTTGGTTATGGTTGGAGAGGCAAACCCGTAACTGGATAAATGCAGTTTTCGCCCTAACTGATTGATCGATCGATCGACCCAAGAGTATTGATCGATCGATCGACCCCCTTTCCTCGATCGATCGACCCCACCTGGTAAACTGTACATTCCTCTTATAATGTTTTATTCCGATTAAAATGCGTAGTAACCCTTAAGTATTATTTTTAGAACATTTTGGGATATAAATAAGACCAATAGGGTTTTAGTAAACCCCAATAAGTGGGAATTTAATGTAAAATGAAATAAAGGGTTAACGGGGAGTGATTTTCCCATCAGGGATTAAGCGAACGTTTAAATAAAAGATTGAGACTCGTAAGAGAGTTAGGCCAGAAAATAAGTGAGTGTATGTTTACTGAAATTTTACTTACGATACTTCAAGAGAGGGGGAGTGTGTATGAAGTGAAATATAAATGAGAATAGAAATATAGCAAGTTCTTTATGCAAAATAATCAAGTAAAATGCGCTAACGACGGATAAATAAAATTTTGGGTCGTGGACGTACCTAACCTAGAAATATGAGTATATATATATATATATATATATATATATATATGACTGTGCGGTTGTGCATATATTATATATGTGTAAAAATCGTACCCGAGCTACTTCCTATCACGGGGGTTTCTGCGCCGGGACAGGCTTATCTCGATTGGACCTTTATGGGGGATAACGACTTGTACCCTAGAAGATAGTATCCTTGATTACAGGTTATCTGAGTGATAGTCAGATGGTCCTAAGAGACGTGAGGGTATGTGATGACCTCTTAGGACCGGCAACTATGCTTCGCCTCCATTTGTATGTGTTTTGTGTTAATACTGTTCGAGAGTGATTCCGAACTAGTATTTCCCTTAGTATGAATGATACGGGGACTTGATAGCAGAGTATGCCAGCACCATAGATTTTATGTGGGGTGCCGTTAGTGCATATATTATATGTGAGACTAATATATATACCTATATTTACATGGGAACTTTCTATTGTGCGTATAAGTAATTAAGAAATGAATAAATGTTTCAACTCTCTTAAATGTTCGGGAACTTCATAATGGTACTGAATTGTTTTAAATAGCGTAAGGAATTTTGAAGACATTTTCTTTCTAAACTAAATATTATCACCCTGTTATTTCGCGAGATAAAACTTTATGGAAGTGAGATAGACTTATGATGTTTAGTAGTACGATAGACGTGCACACTAGATGAGAGGTGAGAATTCTCAAGAGAGTGTCGCATACTAGCATGGTTGTTGCATTAGCCGGTAAGCATTTTAAATATTTGCTAAACTAAATTTTAAAATTGTTTTACAATCGAGCTCTGACCCGTTTCCTATTATCTCCTCTCTTGTATATATATATATGTATATATTACAGGTGCCCAACCACAGTGGCGTCATTCTTAGGTTCTTTGGATTGGACGTGCTGCAGCTTATGTGGCAGTTGTAGGTCATTGCTTAGACGACCTCGTTGTTGATTCCACTCCTATTCCAGCTCTAATTACTTTGAGCATGTTTCACCCGTTTCCTTATTTAGTTGGATTGGTTAGAGATTATGTTCATTCATCTTTAGTATTTTACTCGTTGGGATTTATTTACTGTCAGGATGGTTTTTTTTCTTTATGGTTCCAAAGTTGGTATTTGTTTTCCGAATGGTTAAATTATTTAGGGTTCATTTCCAGTCTTTTTAAATTGTGTTATTCATAAACTGTTAATTATTAAGGGTTTTATAATTTGGTTAAATGAAATGGAAATAATGTTTTGATGATTTTGACACTTAGCTTAATTATTTAGGGTGTTAAATTGGAAAGTTTATTTTTTCGACAGTGATGCTAAGAATGAACCAACCGTTCACCTTGATTATAATTTAATAAAGGACTGATCACCCGGTATTTAATTAGGCGGGGTGTCACATAATCCTAATTATAGAAGAGTTGAAAGCCCGATGAAAGGATATAAAATTCCTCTTTTAGCAGTTCTTGAACCTATGGCCAATAATAAGAAGTTAAGACAGTATCAAACTTAAGGTGCTATGTGATTATGGCTACAACAACATCTCTAATAAGATATGGGTATTAAAAAGAATTTGATTTATCTCTGAATTCATTAGAGATGAAGACAGTATCAAACTTAAGGTGCTATGTGATGTTTATGACTCTCTTATTCATCTGATCATATGAGATTTTAATATTATCTCTACTGATGCTGAAAAATGTGGTGGTATTATGCTAGATTACATGGCATGATTTCAACCAAATGATCTCTAGAAATTCCCTCTTTGGCATGGTCTACTCTGGCTCTAAATTTACACGGTGGAATGGTAGGATTGGTCTTGAGTCAATATTTGAAAGATTGGACAGAGTCCTTTGTATTTCCTTATGGAGACAGGTTTATCCTTATTCTTCTATTACTCATCCTAACAGGACCTGTTCAGATCTAAAGTCTAATGGATGAAATTATATCTTAGACAAATTCAACAGTTATATTAAACTACGACTAAGATAAGTTCCATTTATGCAACATTGGTACAACCAATGACATGACGTTATTTGTTAAAATCGATGAAGATAAACTATCCGGCCTTACTATGTCATCTGATGAAATAAATTATAATCAATTTGGGCAGAGGTCCTACATTTGTTCAGCTGAGTACATATATTAACGATCGACACATCACACAAGTGCGAGCCATCGATGTTTTCGGAAAATTGAACACTATCAGTCCATTTGGCAGGTGTATACCAATGACACATTCAAATAGTGCAATGCCAATACTGCATTAAACATCTATCGGGTTCGACTTCAAAATCAAACGCTAAATATTTATTTGGGGTTCATCTTCAATCACCTCAGTAAAATAGCATCCTAACTAAGTCTACCCCTAACACACTACATACGTAGCGGGGACGTACCAAGTACCCATAGCCTTTCAAACACCATATTGATCTACATTCCAAGTAACAGTGCCACGGTATCAGAGTCTATTGTTTGTTTTCTACACCAATGAAGTCATGTGCTATACACAGTTAATGTAACATTTGGCCTATCCACCAAATAAACTTTTTGAGCAATTTTATATAACAGGAGTAATCGAACATTGAAAATTAGTAATATAAAATGGATAGGTAGAGGAGCAATTGCTCTCTTACCCTTTGATAGTTTTCAAAATTTGTAACATGAAATGGAATGTTTTGAAAGAAAATGGGGTAACTGTAAAAAACTATAACATGTTGCCTCACTTAATTTTGGATAAAATGTTAATATTAACTTTGCTAACCTTAACCAAAAATTATGCCCCTACCCCTACCAAAGTCGGAGTTCATGTCTTTCCAAGAGCTTTAACACTATATTCATCACTAGCTTCGCTAACCGCGAACCCCAAAAACAAGTACCAGAAATGAACTAGCCAGCATCTTAAGGAAGATAAACACAAAAAAAGCTAGGGGGATGCAGTAAAATATTATTAGTCCCACAAAAGATGTCATTTAATTTTGCAATTTTTTTTATTTAAGATGTGTTTAGGAGCTTCAATTACATGATTTAGAATCGGAATTGGAGCAAAGTTTGGTCAAATTTAAAATTAATTTTGTTCCAATTCCAATTCTTAATGAACCTTGGAACTGTAGTTTTCAATCACACCCTTATGATACCTTATCGCAATGCCAATCATATGACCATCTGAATTGGTAACATCACTGCCACTACCACGCGAATGCACCAGAGCTGTAGTTTCAATCATTGCTGGAAATTGAAGTGACCCTGACCATAGTCGTAATTTCAACCTCTGAATCATAAAAGTAAGATACTTTTCTCTTCACACCATTAGATCCAGATGCACGAGAATTTCCTCCAGTATCCATTACCCTATTATGTTCAACCTAAATTTAAGATGAAATAAAAATAAGTAAAAAAAAATTAATAATTAAAAGAGAAAGGTTTAAGTTTTACATCGTGTTGATTCGTCTATTTGACAATAGTCATGTGATATTGAACAAAAATTATTGTAGAGATTAAGCTTCTATTGAGCAGATGTAATTGCACCTAGAATAGCCTGGCGATTCTCCCTACTTTTTACATTTAAAGCACTGCCAAATTCATCTCCCAACATCTTAGTGAAATGAGAGATTTGATCACGTGGATGCATAATAAGGGAAATCATGTTGGTTCTATTACCTCTAGAAACTTCGAGTGCCTTGATGAGTTTCTTGATTTTTAATATTTCAATGTTCTTATCGATTTCATGATCATGTGCCACCGTAAGGCAACAAAATGTGCCGAAACAGTAACGAAATTACCTGCAATCATACCATCATAAAATCAGCCCACACTTTGAACCTAAATAGTCAAAAGGCAATTAGCTAAAGAAGCAAACCGAGGACAATGATATAAATACTATTAATTACAAGCAATATATTGGCTTTCTTACTTGTTGTCCAAGATAGGGCCAACTTGTTTTTACAATTTGATAATCTTAACCAGTCGAATCCAATGATGCTTTAGCAATTAACTTGTAGGATCAGTCAAAGACTAGTATTTCATAACATTTGAATGAAATAAGAAATAGAAATAATCCAATAAAGGGCAAGACCCAAATTTTAAAATTGAATGACACCTAGAACAGACTGATAAGATCGATTCTTTGTTAGCAAAAAAAAGGAGCACAACCGAGCTTATTCATTACTGAAACCAACCATTTTAAAGGCTTAACTGACAAAAAAATGATGGATGACAGAGAAATTGGTGGTTGTAATCCTCGAGATAGATCTTTAACTATAGGGAATTTCTGAACTCCTGTGACAGGTCGTAGGGTTGCGCTTTATAAGCATCCTTACCTGATAGTGGCCCTTACATAACCTTGCTGAAACACTTTATGAAACTGCCTTTAGATATCCTCAAGGACATACTAGAAGCAGAGTTCATGGCATTGCATAACAACTTAATCAAGTCTCAGAAGCATTTTAAGAGGTGAACCAAACATAAGGGTCAAAGCTAAATTCGTTTTTAAGTTGAGGTCTAACAGGGTACGATTTACTTTGGGACTACTATGGTATAATTTGCAAAATGGAAATTTCTAAGAAATTTGTCAGTCTCAAGAGTAGTATCTTTGGACTTGCTCTTCTTTATCCCATTATGCTTCTTTAATAGAAATGTATATACATCATCTTCTTGAGATGATATATTTTTGCCCCATATTAAACATGTTATCGTGTTTTCTAAAGTAATGATATCATGTGTAAAATATACCTTAAATTTTTTGTCTCTGTCTTTTTTTTCATAAGTAATGTTATCACGTGTTAAATATACCTCATACTATAACCAAAATCTTTGAAAATTAGTATAATTTCTAAACCTTACAAATTGAGGAGTTCATATCATTCATCATATAAGCGTGAGAAAATGTAAAGTTGCATTGAGCTTCAATGGAACTTTGAGAATGAGCAATAGATATACACCACATAAATACACACACACAAAGTACGTACACACATCACAGAAGATAGGGGAAGTTACCTCAGATTAGAGAGAGACGTGAGTGAGGTGGTTCCCCCAGTTAGGCAACTTCTCGAGCTTATCACAATCATATATTATCAGTTCTTCAATACATGGAGGCCATGTTTTCTCTTTTTTTGCTTTGGATACAAGATGGGTCAATGACTGACTCTTAAATGTTTCATATTTATAAGATTCTGACACAAAGATTCTTCTTACCAGAAATGACTCAGTTCATCACAGTATTCAATAACTAAACGTTCAAGTGATGCCAAAGATTGTACAACCCTTCACGTAGGTTAATAAGCCTAGTGATACCCCAAATCTCCAAGGTTTTTACTGATGAGGTGACACTAACCATACTGATCAGCACCACCTCGCAGCATTGTTTTATTTTTAACACCATTGGAGATGGAATCCTTAGAAGTATTACCTTGACCAATTTGGGGCAATTATGTAGACTAAGCTCGTGAAGGCGAGGAAAAAATCCTCTAACACTTCCATCAATATCTGTTAAACAAGTAAGCCATTCCCCCCAACCTTCATGTTCTCAAACCTGACAATCTCAAGTGACGAGAAAAAAAGAACCTGAGAAGGACGAGCTCCATACAACTCAACACCAATGTTTTTTTACCCCGGACATATTTTGAATACACAACTCCCTGAGTGAGTGTAGCTGGCTAACTGGCGGTAAATGAGTACATCATTCACTGTGACCAAGTGTTAGGTGCGTTATATTAGAGAATGAAGGATCCCCAACCCAACTAGTAAACTATATGCCTCCATAGAAGTAAATTTCGAGATCGGTCAAGCTTGTATGTGGTTTTAGTGCTTCAAGTACTTCATTCCCAAGAAATTCTCTTAGAGAACCATTGAAATCACTACTCCATATCAACATTAATTCTTTAAAGCCTTTCTTACAGGATAGATTAGCCTCCCTTACATCTTATACATTCTTCACATGATGCAACCCTATAATGGAAAATTTCCCTCTGAGATTAGATATCCCCCTCAACTCGGTTAGTTTCAACATCTTACTCTTATCAAGAACAATCATCGGCAATGTTTGCAGACTACTCAACATACCAATCCCTGAGGACATCTCTTGTAATTCTTTGGTATCGGAGACATCAAGATGCAGCAAATTAAATAGATTACCAATTTTTTCAGGTAACTTACTTAGTTTTCTGCAACTCCGTAACAATAACGTCTCTGATTTATAAAGATCACTCACATACTCAGATAACTGTTTGATGAGAGTCTTCGATAAATTAAGATACTGAAGGTGTATTAAATCACCAATAGAATTTGGTAGCTCATTTATGCAATAACCACTCAAATTTAACACTCTTAAGCACCCTAGATTCGGTAACAATTCATGGAGAACCTTATTGCTCTAATGGAATTCTTCTCGATATGTCGAATTATCAATTGGTAGTGTCAAAAAAGTTCTCGATATGTCCAAAGTACATAATTGCAAACCGACAAAAAATTCATTCCCCAATAAAATAAAGTGCAATTTAAATGAAAATGGTCATAATCTCCTTTTGTTTAAAGAACTACCTATCATGCTTAACAAATGGTCCAACGACATTCAAATAGACTATAAACTCGTCAACAAATTCGCATATATTTTTGTAAAATCTATAAAAAAAACACTTAGTACAACTCTACTAATTATAAATAGCTATATATTGGTAAAAAAAAATATTAAGTAGAATAATAAAGAAAAATATGTTATTGCATCAAAATACTAAGTTAATCTCAATTTTAAAATATTGAATTTCGACCACACAAATCCACATTAGAAAAAATTGTGATCAATTAATCAGCCAAAAAATAAATGTAAAAATGGAAGGATGTGTTATTCATCATATTATTCATAAAAATTACGAAAAAATACAAATACTTAACAACATGGCAAGTGTAACACACCGTAAATTGAAGGACCTTTAATTAAATAAAATATTAGGAGAAAAATAATTTATTTTATTTGGAGGAATTAAATCCATGATTATTGAACTTATAAATTTGAGGAATTTATTAATTTGGAGAATTGAGGATTAAATATTTTGGACTATTTATGTTGCCTTTTTGAGGCCTTAAAGTTGGAAGATATTATAAATTAATTCGTATGTCAATTTGGATTGTACAATTGAATTCAGATGGGTCAAAATAGTTGGAAATGAGTGGTCGTATGTATATATTGGGTCTCTAGACATTGATCTCCAAATAAAGAGTTTGGGCCATTTTTAGTAGGCGACTAATAAACTTCACTTATATTGTTGGGCAATAAGGGGTCTTTAGGAGGTTTTCTTCTCCCTTTGCTGGGTGGAGTGGGTGTTGTCCAAGTCAGTGAGAGCTGTCCTGAAGTCATGGCACCCACTGTATATTTGGCGCTTTCTTAATGTATTTGGAGAAGAGTTCCTCACTGTACATTTGGCGGTTTCTTAATATAATCTTTTATTTATAAAAAATATTAAAAATAAATAATATATATATATATATATATATATATATATATATATATATATATAAGGAGTAGAATTTTGTTTACTATTCCATAAATCATAAGATAGTTAGAGATCCTTATTGAGCCAACAAGGCAAGAAACTAAGGGTTTAGATGAAAGCTCACATAATAATACTTTTACCCCCGTGTATATTTCGACTTTAATTTGAATTTTCAATACACTTTTTGATTTTTCACGGATCTTCTAACAAAACACCACTGGTCATTATGTACTATTTCTCTTCTTTATCCATGATAACCTTTCATTAGACATCCAACGGTTCAAGGACAGATCTTTTTCCAACCCTTTATTTCAAAAGTAAGCTTACTTTGTAGGTCTCTTCTTCTCCCAGACACATCTACGTCCCATTTATGTACCTGCCCCAAACCCTTGATATACCTAACCACTCATTCCATTTTCACTTTAATTTGAAAACGTTGCATTTACGAACACTCTCTTTATTTCCCTTTCTCAAATCAGAACTCTCTCTCACACACCAAAATAGGAAGGGGATGGTTGAGATCAAAGTTTCGCAAGCTTCTCTGATAAGTTTCGCATATTTATCGAAATAGGAAAGGGATGCTTATTATCAAAATTAAAAGGAGCCAGTAACAATGTGTGGTTGTTTACATAATCTCAAATACTCGGGTCCAAGGACCACCTCAACTCCTCACAAACAGTCAATCTCACCGGCGCTGGAGCTTTCAAATCGGAAAGTATCGCTTGTGATCCGTTCAGTGGAGGCCCCTACACCGGCGTCGCGGACGGTCAGATTCTCAAGTTGCAACCAGATGCCCACAGTTTAGTTAATTTTTCCCTCAGTTCTTCTCAAAGGTACATCCACTTTTTTCACCCTTTTCTTTTCCTAGAATCAAAAAAATTAATATTGAGGACATCCCCTTTTTTCACACTTTTTTGACCATTTTCGTTTCCTACATCCACTTTGTATTCATCGTTGACATACTTTCTTTGATTTCATGAAACTGGATACATGTTTTGTTTTGTTTCTTATTTTTTATAAATATCTAACGGTTTTTCCCTTTTGATTTTCAGGTAAACTCTTTATCGTGTAGGTAATGGTTTGTGCCGGGGGTTTTGTTTTGTTTGGGGACGGGGTTTGGTAAATGATTTGGGTTATGATTCGATCATTGGTATGTTCGGGGTTGCTATTTACTTTGTTTTCGTCAGTTGAGTATTGGGGAAGAATATTTTGGTGTGTTTAACAAAAAGTTAACAGAAATATTTATTCATTGGGAAGCAAATGTTTATGAAGCTTGGATCTAAGGCTGTTTTCATTTTCAAACTGATAGAAATATTTGCAAATAAAAAAAACTTTGTGCTTCAACTCACCATTTGTTTAAGCTTCTACGCAATAGGAAAGTTGGGAGGTTTCTTTTTGTGTATGCTCGTCCACTTCTCAACATGGATTTTTTTGCAGTCAAGAGCACAGGGTTTGAGGTAGCAACCACTCTCTTTCTCACTCTATTATCTGTTCAACCCCTCATTGTTGTTAATGGAGATTTTTATTATGTTTTTGTTAGTGGCCGACGCCTCCATCACCGCGAGCCTCATGAGTGTCCTCCACATCATAGATAACTTCTCAACTCCATCTCCAATGTCATAATTAGGCAGTAATTTCCCTTTTTGCAATTATATACTTGCCAAGTTCGAGTATGTATACATATTTTCCATTTTTATTTTTTCCTTACATCATCTATCCAAGATATGTTTTTTCATTTAATCTTTTTATTATTGCCAATTTCTTTAGTAAGAAGGGAGCAACCCAAAAAACACTGCAATTACTATTAACGCTCCTATTTTTTATGATTCTATAAGTCATCTCTCTCTTATGGATTTCCTTTTTTTTTTCCAGGATGCCTATCTATGGTGTGCTCATGTTGATCTAATTTGAGTGTTATCTAGGAGTGTTGATTTCGATTATTTTTTAATATTTGTTAATTTCCACATATAACTTATAGAAAACACCAATCGCCTTTTTAATAAGGGGAATTACTAGTATAGAACATGTGTTTGAAGATAATTTTATTACATGTACCAATTGCATTACAAACATTATTGGAAACACATGGCATGCATAGATTTTTACATATAAAAATATTGAAGACATTTTTTACATTACTTGGTTTTCCAAGAATCAAGTCTTGCATGGGAAAATTGTCAAATTGTACACGATATTGTATAAGTAATTTAAATATATTAGTATACAAACAAACTTATCTACCCAAAATAGGTAGATGATTAAAAAATAGGGTAAGTCTAATTCCACTTCAAATGAGTACTGTATAGTGATATTTTTGTGAAACTTTTAAAATTTTGGCTCCTGCTATTGAACGTCAAGGATTAAAATTTATATTTTAATTAATTGATAATTTAATTTTACTGTTATAAATAGTTACATTCTCACTAAAAAAAATTAATGAATTTTATGTTAATGGTATTGGCTACTTATTTAGGACTGGCATGTCCAAACCATCTTTTCTTCAAAAGATAAAAATATGTAATTTTTGTTTAGTGATAAAAAATTATTATTTTGATTTTTTTTATTATTTGTGGGTGGATAATATTATTTCCTCTACAAAGATTGTAATTTGAGCCTCATTGAGTGTATAATAATCTCAATGAACCTCATAAATATGTTTCTAAGGGTGTTCATGTTAACAATAGATAAACACTCTCTAGTGTTAAGTACTCTTTCCCTACTAACACTGTGATTTTGGATACGATCAAAAGAAAAAGCGAAAAAAGATTACGGAATAACTTTAAAAGAAAAAAGTAAATTCAAATGCAAATCCAATTATATTATATGGTAATTTTTGTTTTGTCATATTGAAACATTGTAAAGGAAAATATAAATAGGACGAGAGAGATGTAACATTGAATTAAAGAAGCTGGAATAAACAGGAAAACCTGAAAACATAACATGACACGAATTTGCCTGCCTAAAAAACTTGCTACGTGAACAAAATCTATGGTGTGAATTTGGGGTCCATTCGTGTCTTGCGCCAGCTTGGTATGGGTGAACTACTCAAACATGCAGACATAAAACTGATCACGTTATCTCCATCCTTAGTCTTTTGAATTTCTTGGAGACCTGGTGCTAAGTTTATTCGGCCGCATGTTGGTTTGGTGCCAAGATGGTCTTGTTCTTGTTTGCAACTTGGTTTAGTCTTCTTTTGTGTTGAGTCTTGACCTTCTCCTTCATCTTCTTCACCATAAGCAGCGTTGATGAGCAAGTAGAGTTCCAACCCAACAAATTCTGCAGGTGACGGTGTTAAAAATGGCTCCTCAATGATGGTGTCCGATGGTGCTGTTAACTTGATCACCATTACTTTTTCTGTCAACAGCTTCTTCGATCTTCTTTCTTCAATAAGCGACCTTGTTTACTCTTGTTCGCAGTACGTCGTTTGTTTTTTTGACGTCTATCTTCTATCAGGTGTAGTAGACGCATATGTTTGCATGTGTGGTGTGCAATAAATACTAGAGTCCAACGTAGGTTCCTAGAAGTATACTCACTACTAGTTTAGTCACTGTAGGACTCGATTTGTTATACAAATGAAATACTTCACTCTAATCAATCCCCCCAAAAAACGGTGCACCAATTACTAGTTTTCATATTTATCGTCTTTATCATTCTAGAAATAAGATTTTGTATTCCCTCTTGTACTACAAGAAAATATATTTTTTATGAGCATCTTTAAAATTGACATTATGACAGTTTAAAAAAATTTGTTTCAAAAAGTAAAATATATGTAATTTAATGGCAGTATTTTGATAAAGTGTCCAGTAATTAAAAAAAAATTGTCATGGATGATTTATTAATAGGCATGCAAATGTTTATGAAACATGGATGTAAGGTTGTTTCGTTTTCAGACTGATAGAACAATGACAGGTAAGATCTTTAAAATACAAGTTTTTCATCACATATATGTTTTCATTTTATTTCTGTATAGTATTGAAGGCATGTGAGAAGGGTTTTGGTCTTATCAATAGTTTGTTGGCATTTGTTTTTTATTTACGACTTTTATATACTTCAATTTGATAAAAGGCCTAAGAAAGTGTTTCACTTTAGACAAAAACAACTCAAATATTAGTTGTTTAAAGTTCAATATGATGTTGTGAAAATAAAGGTCACCGATTGATTTTTATTGGGAGATTTCTACGTTTCTAATTTAATACAGGCTGATTATTATTTTTTTTAAATATTCATTTCTATTTTAGTTTCTAATTTCCATACACGTTGACCATTTTTAAATCCATATCATATTCATTGTACCTTAAATAGAAAAATGTGCATAAAAAAACTTTGTGCTGCAACTCACAATTTGTTTAAGGTTCTACCCAACAGGAAAGTTCGTAGCTTTCTTTATGTGTATGCTCATCCACTTCTCAACATGAATTTTTTTGCAGTCAAGAGCACAGGGCTCGAGGTATAAACCACTCTCTCTCTCACTCTGTTATTCATTCAAACTCTCATTGTTAGTAGTGGAGATTTTTATTATGTTTTTGTTGGTGACCGATGCCTCCATCGCCCCGAGCCTCATGAGCGTTGTCTACATCATAGGCAACTTCTCAACACCATCTCCAATGTCACAGTTAGGCAGTAATTTCCCTTTTTGCAAATATGTACTTTCCAAGTTTGAGTATGTATACATTTTTTTGATTTTTTATTTTTACTTACATCAGCTATCTAAGCTATTTTTTTTTTCATTTTAGATTTTTATTATTGATTGTTTCTATAGTAAGGATGGATCAACACAAAAATCAGTGCCATTACTGTTAACTCTCCTATTTTTTATGATTCTATAAGTCATCTCACTCTTATGGATTTCTTTTTTTTTTTAATTTCTAGGATGCCTATCTATGGTGTTCTCATGTTGATCTAATTTGAGTGTTATCTAGGAGTGTTGACTTGGATTATTTTTTAATATTTGTTAATTTCCACCTATAACCTATAGAAAACACCAATGGCCTTTTTAATAAGGGGGATTAGTAGTATAGAACATGTGTTTGAAAATAATTAATTACATGTACCAATTGCATTACAAACATTATTTAAAACACGGCATGCATAGACTTTTTCATATAAAAAAATTGAAGACTTTTTTTATATTCCTTGGTTTTCCAAGAATCAAGTCTTACATGGGAAAATTATCAAATTATACACGATATTGTATAAGTAATTTAAATATACTAGTATATAAACAAAATTATCTACCCAAAATAGGGAGTTGGTTAAAAAATAGGGGTAAGTTTAAATGCACTTCAAATGAGTACTGCATGGTGATATTTTTGTGACACTTTTAAAATTTTGGCTCCTACTATTGAACATCAAGCTTTAAAATTTATATCTTAATTAATTGATAATTTAATTTTACAGTTATAAATAGTTACATTCTCGCTACAAAAAATTAATGCATTTTATGTTAATGGTATTGGCTACTTATTTTGGAGTGGCATGTTCAAACCATCTTTTCTTCAAAAGATAAAAATATGAAAAAAAAATTTAGTGGTAAAAAATTATTATTTGGATTTTTTTATTATTTGTGGGTGGATAATATTATTTCCTATACAAAGATTGTAATTAGAGCCTCATTGAGTGTGTAATATTCTCAATGAACCTCACAAAGATTTTGGCAATAATATCTTCACTGAAAAGGACAGCTAATAAGTCTGGGCTATTTGATCTAAACAAATGGAGACAAGACATACTTATAAGGTGTACAGTGAGTTTATGATAACATCCAAGTATGGTATGCATGCCATCATTTGGTATTATAAAAAAAAGTTAATGTTTTGAAATGACAAAGGTTGTGGTTCTTCCAAAAAATAATTGTTCTGACAGAGGGAAAAAATACCATACGTAAGACAAGGTCATGGGTACCACACTATGATCTCTAATTATGGAATTCACCTAGATTTTTCTATTGAAATTGTTGGATAATTTTACAATTGAGTTGTACATTATTGAAAATATGGTGGTTGTAGATAATTTAACACAATTATATTATGTTCTTGCTGGTGTATTGATGTGTATGTTTCTTCCTTAATTCTATACATTTTTATATATTAGACACATTAATGTTATTTATACAAGTTCATGGAAGATTATTAGTACTGTTGTTGGATTTTCTTTTTGAAGTGGGTGATAGTCCTATAAATAGAGATTTTTTTTTGATAAATAAATGGTTCATAAAAACAACCCGCCTAAGGGGGTGAAAAACCGTATACAGGGAGTATACATAAAGAAAAACGAATGGTCGTAACCCAAGCGAAGATAAGCCTAACACTCGAACTCCTCCAAAAACTCAAGTAAAAAGGACAATGACGTATCCACCCTTTTTCGATACCAATAAACAAAAACGCTAAGAAAAGAATAATACAAATGTGAAGGAACCAACTCGACCACCTCCAAGCATGTCTGATATCTCTCTTCCCACACAATCCAAAAGATGAAATGCGGAACCATCTTCCAAACACCCCTAGGACCAGGCTAATCCCTAGGACTCCTCCAAGCCACCAACACCTCCCTCACCTCCATAGGCATAACCCACTGGATCTTACCTAAGGAGAAATAAAAATTCCAAAGTCCCCAAGTAACGTGACAATGAAGAAGAAGGTGATTGGTCGTCTCCTCCTCCTTCTTGCACAACCAACACCTGTTAGCCATTTTCCTTCCTCGTTTCTGCAATCCCTCAGTCGTCAAAATAGTCTATCCAACCGCTGTCCACATAAAGAAGCTAACTTTATGGGTACGAACTCTGCCAAATCAACTTCCAAGGAAGAGAGGCACTCCCACTGCCCCTAAGCACATTATAATAATTCTTAACCGAAAAAGGGCATCCTAAGAGCCCGTCCACCTCAAACCATCAGAAGCATCGGATGGAATAGTTCCGAATTCAGCCACTCAAAGAACACCTCCGCCTCCTCCAACTCCCAATCCCTAAGCCCTCTTCTAAACTTCGGATCCCACACCGCACGACCTCCAACCCTCTTCCTATGATCCTCTATAGTCCCCTCTCTATCTCCCCCAATATGATACATCCCTAGATAAATATCCTCTAGAGAGCCTCCCTCACCCCATTTATCTTTCTAAAATCTGATATGATTTCCTCTCCCTATCCAGAATTAAGTATACTTGGAGAAAACATCCCACCCATGAGAAATACACTTCCACAATCCCACCCCATGAGTAGATTGCCCCTCCCTTGGGCCCCATCCAAACGGGTCGGCCCCATGACTAGCCATCGTCACTTTACTCCATAGCCTGCCCTCCTCCCTATTAAACCACCACCACCACTTGCCTAGTAAAGCCTTGTTGAAATGGGCTAAACTTCTCACCCCCGCCCACCCTCCTTCTGCGGCAACCACGCCTCATCCCAACTCACGAGACTGTATTTGAATTTATCATCATGTCCTCTCCACAGGAAATTCCTCATCAACTTGTTGAGTCTTTTGCCAACTGAACCAGGCAAGGGGAGAACAAACATGATATACGTCAGAAGACTCGATAAAACAATTATGATCAACGTTAACCTTCCCCCCTGGACAAATAACTATGCTTCCAACTTGCTAACCTCCTTTGGACCCTCCCAAGAAACGGATCCCACATCAAAGTGGGCTTGAACTTAGCCCCCAAGTGGAGGCCGAGATAAATTGTTAGAAGCGAACCGACCGTACACCCAAGTACTTCAGCTAAAAAACCCACGTTGTCGCCCCCATCGATGGCAAACATCTCGCTCTTTCTGACCCTGATACGGAGCCCCGACACAACTTCAAAACACACCAGCATCAACCTCAACGTCCTCACCTCATCCACGGTCGCCCCAGAGAAAATAATAGTATCGTGTGCAAATAGAAGGTAGGATATCACGACGGGTTGGGAAACCCCACCCCCAATAGTGAAGCTAGAGACTAGGCCTCCCTGCACCGTACGACTCTTCATCCGGGAAAATGCCTCCTTAACCAGAATAAAGAGGAAGGGGGATAAAGAGTTGCCCTGCCTAAGACTCCGAGAACTCGAGAAGAAACCTTCTGGCACCCCATTCACCAAAGCAGAGAAATTGACAGTCGAGACACATCTTTTCATCCAGCGACACCACCGGTCCCCGAAACCCATCCTTCTTAGAAGATAGAAGATAAAATCCATGTTCACATGATCATAGGCCTTCTCATTATCAAGCTTGCAAATAATTCTCGGTATCCCACTTCCCAACCTAGACTCGATGCACTCATATGCCACCAATACCGCATCAAGAATCTAACGGTCCCCCACAAAAGCTCTTTGAGCATCGGACACAAGAGGATCAATCACCTTTTTAAGCCTAACCGATAAGACCTTAGAAATGAGCTTCTAAACACTACTAATAAGACTGATGGGTTTTAAGTCTCTCACATTCGTTGCTCCACCTTTCTTAGGCACCAAATTAACAAACCTACCATTCAGACTCATAAAAAAGTACCCCTTATCATAGAACTCAGAGAAAATTGCCGTCACATCCTCCCTGAGAACCGTCCAACAATGCTGAAAGAAGGCCATAGTGAACACATCAGGGTCGGGTGCCTTGTCCCCACACATAAACCTTAATGCCTGGACCACCTCATCCTCCGAGAACATCCTTTCCAACTGAATAACATCCTCCCCTAATATGCTACCCACTGAAAGATCATCTAAGTGGGGACCTCCTGCCCCTTCTCCCATCACACTCCAGTAAGATAGGGGAGTGATCAGAAGTAACCCTTGGAAGACAGGACTAAGTTGCCCTTGTAAAATGCTCCTCCCACTCGTTAGAAAGAAGAAGACGATCAATCCGTGAAAAAGAAGGAATGTCCCTTAGACTCGACCATGTAAATAAACCTTCCTCCAAAGAAATTTCCACCAAATACAACTTATCGATGTAGTCAAATAAGTGACGCGTAAAAGCATTCAATCTTCCCCACTGCTCCTCTCACAAGGGAATCGAATAATGTTGAGATCACCCCCCGCACACAACGGAACGCCCCAAACAGTTTTGGCCCCCGCCAATTCCTCCCATAAATCATTGCAAACCAACTCCACAACTAGCCCATAAAATCACAAAAAACTCCAAGTAAAGCCATCCTCTAAATTCCTGAATAAACAAGAAAGGGACCTAGATCCCACTAACATATCAATATTCTCCACAACTCTATCATCCCACATAATAACAATCCGTCCTGACGTCCCCTCATAATCAAGGCAACACCACTCAATACAAAGCCCTCCCCAGATAGACTGCACCAACTCCCTATCCAAAACACCCATCTTTTTCTCTTGTAAGCAGACAACATCCGGTCTCCACCGCGATAAGGCTCCACTAACTACACCTCTTTTCTTGGGATCATTCAATCCCCGTACCTTCCATGAAATGATGCGTAGATTCATAAATTATAACTTAAAACACCCCCTTCTACAACCTCTACCCTTCCCCTTCGCCTTTCTTCTAAAACACGGAACAACGCAAAAACATCCTTCTCGTTCACTATATATGATACCCCTAGAAATTTACTAAAACCTCCAATCATAATACAAACCCAATCCTCCACCTCCCCCTCTAGGTACTTCACGATACTACCACCCCCGGAAACCTCCCCCTCCTTCTCTAATTCCTCAATATCAACCCAAAGTTTAGGGCACGAAAATCCCAAATTACACAACTTCTCCTGTCCACTCAAAGATTCCCCCGAGGTGCTAGAAACATCCTGGACATCCGCTACCTACTCTAACTCTTCTAAACCCCTTTCCATAATCGTACACAGTGGGACACCACTATGAATGCCTGCACTAGGTGAGCACCCTGGATCACCACCCACAGAGGACCCATCACTGAACTCCCTCTGAACCTCTAACTTGCTAGCTCCGCAACCCTTCATAGTTCCACCAGTCTTCCACTTAACTGATCTAGTTTTAGCACTAATTCCCAGCAGCATAAAAGATTTAATAATTTTTTTACGAAGCATTGAATTGACCAAGTAAATATCCTTGTTACCACCATGAGAACGCACTGATTTCTTAGACACGCTCTCCTGCCTTTGCGTCCCTTTACAACCACCTGACGAAAAATGGACTAAGTCTTCGACTTGCTCATTAGACGTGCTAGGAATGCACCTCCCATCATAAAACATGTGCCTTAGTTCCTCCCTATGAAACGAATAGGGGCCCACCATACTCACCCTTTCATCATCCACACAATTTACTTTGGCAAGAGACCCATCTCAACATGAAATTTTTTTAACACAAGAGTTCACATGAAAAAACGCACTTGACTTTGCACACAAAGATGTGGTCTTGGTATCCCCATAATTACTCACATCTTCCAAATGGTTAATCACCCTAGGACCCGCTGACTTATAAAAATAAGTCTCTATCAGATACTGCTGCACTCAACCTAGGATGACAGACCTCCGTAGCAAGGATAAGCGTCGTATCCCCCTTTTTCTCCATCACGAGAGCTTTATTTTGCACACTTCTAGGAGAGTACGTCTCCTGTAGGCAAACGTCGGCCAACGCGAGCTATGATCTAGATCCATCACTGTCAGACGTGACAACCCCATAGGTTGATGGCTCTACGGCCACCACTGGACAAGAACCTGCTACCAGAGTAGCTACCACCTCCTTATTCTTACCTGGAGTCCAAGCCACTATCTTAGGCGTAAAATCCTTGGCATTGGCCTCCTTCTTAGCTTTTCGTCCTCCACGAACGTTGCCATTGTCTCCGGGAACGGGCAGATACGAACCTCCAGTTTGACACTTTAACTCCCTTCGACCAGACCTATCCGCCTCGGCACTACAAGACCTCACCTTAGGCACATAATAGTCACCACCATAATAGCAATCCCCCATGACTTCAATCAAAATGGGTAAACGAAACACCCACCCACCAGCGTTAACGGTTACTGCTTTCGGGATAAAATGATTCCCTTTAATTAGGATTCTTGCCCACCTAAGTTCTTCCCCCGTTTGTGTGACATCATCCACCATAGAGAAACCCCAACATCTATAACCAATGGACTAAAAAACTTCCTCTCCCCAAAGGTGGAGAGGTAAAACCATTACCCAGATCCAACGAGAACCTGGTTTCCGAACATTCTTAGGACTGTAGCCTAAAGGATGCCACCTATCAAGACACAGAGGCGATCCAAAGAATCACCATTTGTTCAAGCTAAAAATTATGGTAGCCTCAGATTTCGAAGAGAAAGCAATACAGAAAGTATAGGGAGACAAAACAGGGGTCATAGTCCCACCGATGGTCTCCTAATGCTCCTTGACCCATGCCTTCATTTTCTCAAGAGACGAGGGAACAATTCCAGCGTCGCCCACCCTCCCCACCAACCCCCGCCTAAAGAACTTGACTCTAGACGTGCATGAGTCATCAGATATACAGAAGTCTACATTACTAGAACCATCAACCTGAATAGAAATGGGAGAGAAAGGCTAGGGGTCCAACTTGGCATCTTGAAGATAAGATTTCTTCATCTTCATCAGTTTGACGGTGTTACCTCAAATTGTTTACAATTATTTTTCATATAAAAAAAAAATTTATGACTTAAATTATATACGACTAAATACGACTAACATTTGGGAAAGGAATTTTTGCCGTTTTGTAATTACGTACTTTGAAAATATTGCTCTTTTATGGTTACGTACTGTGGAAATGGGCATTCCCCTAATATATATATATATATATATACCGACACTATCATGCTACGACACGCACAAGCTATATTAGGATTACAAAAAATAACAAAACGGTCAAAATCTATATAAAGGTACTAAAAAAAGTAAAATAGCACGAAAAAAATTATAAAACATATATTAAAAAATAATAACAATATTACTACACACACTAGGGCAACCTTTGAAATGTAGCTAAGGATAGTCTTGGCTGGGGCTTTGGGCTTGGGGATTTGTTACGAGACTAAATTTTGGCACATTTGACTGTAACCTTGTCGTATTTCCCTTGATTTAATGCATTTGAAACTGCAAATGCTAATTGATCTACAAGATAACATACACGCACATCAGACCAGGTTTTTTTCGAGAACTAGCAATTAAGGTTTGTCTATTTGGACTATGATTTTAACACTTTTGAGTGCTTATCATAAGTCGTCATTAAGTTCTTCAACACCAAAGATTGTATTGAAGAAAAGAAACAACGAAAAAACCTACTAAAATAATTTTTGAATATCTTAATTATTTGTAACTATTGGATGTAAATAAAAGAACAATATTAAGTCTTCATTATAGATGCTAGGTGTAAACTCGCGCGATGCGTGGTAGCCGATTTGACGTTTGAGTTAAAAAAATATTCAACAACACTTGACTGGAAATTGGGACATAATTCTTTTATAGATTTCATAAAAAAAATGGACTATTATAAGAAAAGATAAAACAACTTGAACAAAAAAAAGGATAAAATCTCACAATTAAAAACTATGTCAATATCAAATCTATCTTCTTATAAATGATAGGACTCAAATTTATACGAGAAAATAATCAAAATGGTCATTCTATATTGAATCAAACTATCAAAATAATATGTCCTCATAGTTAAAACTAAAAAATGGAAATTAAAAATAGATTCTTCTCGCAAGAGAAATTTAAAATCCACAACACAGTTTGCAAACTAATTTTCTTTTTCACTTTGAACCAGCTAGACGAAGCTTGCAAAAATTATTCACTACTTAAATATATACCTATGTGATATAGATAAAAATATATGCTTAAAACGTAAAATTGACATTAAACATTTATATATATATATATATATATATATAATTTCCTTTTTAGATTTATTAAGATACACAATGTTCTTAAAACAGATAATGAACTTAGTTGAGTAATTTTTCTTGTTATATATTAGACATATTTTCAAACAGCATATGATGTTTTGGATTATGGACATCTTTGAATCTCCCTGGATGAAAATTGGAGTTAACATTAATGGTACTTCTGACAATATTAATGGTGGGTTCTTTTCTTGTATCTAAGTACTATCTACTATGTCAAATACTTATCAAGACTCAAAGTTATGCTCTAAAAGTGATCTATTTGAAATTGTTTTAGATAGTTTTGAAGATCCCAAGCACAACCCAGTAGCAAAAAGATTTAAGTGGTCCCTAATGATGTGCTGATTTTCTAATTTTCCAAGAACAACACTGTTTTAGATAGTTTTTCTAAGCTTGATTGAACCTGGTGCTAGCTTTGTTGATGCTCTCTATATCAAAATTCTCTCCTTATGTGGTCTCTACTGATGTGCTAATTTTTTTTTAATCTAAATAATTAGTGCTAACATTGGAGGATTTAGGATTTATGCTGGAGGGCAAATGCGGGGGGGGGGTCGGTTGGAGGAGCCCCCCTGGGGCGAATTTCTTTTGGTTTAATTGGAATTTTATATAAATTATAACTTTAATTTCTACTTTCATTTTAGAAGAACTAAATGTTTAAATTTCTCTTTTACATTGACCAGCACCTTTTTACACTACGATGGTCAACTTTTTGCGAGGCCAAGCTGACAATTGAGACTCTGAGAAACACTTTCATTTATTAATGTTTTTTTAGCTCTATAGTTTATTATAATCTTTAATGGGTACTTTGTTTTTGTTTTTATTTTTTGCGTTAAAGCATTATGTGCTTTTACACGATGTGAAGTAGATGTATTTCGGGAATATGATCATGCATACTTTTAATAACAGGTGACTTATTTGGGGTACATAAAAAGATGGGCAGATTAAACTCACATCAATGGAACCAAGTCATGGTAAACTCAGTTTGTACCTTGAATTTACTATTGAAATAAATACATTAATGTTCTCCAATGTACTTCTTTCGTGCTCTAAATCACCTACAATATATAGTATTATATATTGATTTGTAACATGACCGAACAAATTGAAAACATCGACGAGTACATATGTTTTAAAAATTGCAAAATTTCAAATGATTTGGAGTAGATGAAGTTTTGGATTATGTGCATTCAGATTTAAAAAAAAGGCGCTTTTGGGGAGATATTCTACGAGAGATTTTGAAGATTTTTTAATAGATTTTCAGTAGAAAATTTCTTGCAATTGTTTCTGTATTTTTTCATTCTAGTTGTAGATATGTATGGCACGTTGGGATCATTTAGCTTCAAAAGGATGGGATTACTCAAGCCATGATTATTCAAAATGGTGAGGTTAATATTTATAAGCTATAGAGATATGGGGTTAAGATTAAGTTATTTGGTTATCTGTATATAGTTATGTGATTATGTTATTTGTTAATTTATGGTGTAAAAGATTTATGAGGTATAAAGATTTATGAGGAAAAAGATGCTGGAAGATATCCCTGAAGGATCTTCTGCCCCTTTTAATCAATTTGCATGATGACAGTGTTTATTTTATCATTTTATTTGTGATGAGAACTAGTTTAAACTCATTTCTCAGTTATTTACTTTTGAGCTTCATTGTGACATGAACAAAAAAATACGTTGCAAAATATTTCAGCAAGAAATAATGATTATTATCAAGGAATTTTATTTATCGCAAAATATCTTCTGCAACGAAATAAATGTTGTTGAAACCTATTGTCATAAAGGTGATTATTATTTGCAATTGAAGGCGTCTTTTTTTTTTGCAACGAAGTCTTAGTGTTACGAAAGACTTTTATCAACGAAATATTAACATTTATAAATGAATTTTAATTCTCACAAAATATCTTTTGCATGGATTTATTAGTATCTTTTGCAACAAAATATTAATTGTAAAAGATTTTTGGTACAAATATGAGAAGTTTTTGCAACGAAAAAGCTTTTTCTTTTCCAACGAATTATTTCGTTGCAATATATTTTTAGTGACGATGACAAAATTTTCTTGCAAAAGATCTATAGCATGATGGCTAGTGTAAGGAACATCGCAAGGAAAAAAAACGTTGCAAAAGATATTTTGCAACAAAAGTAAACATTTTGCAACGATTTTTTTCCTTGATAAAGCCATAATTCTTGTAGTGGTATAACTTTGAGAAATAAAATGTGCTACGTAGATTGTTTTTGATTTAGTAGATATAAAACCTCGTGTAGAGTATTTTAGAGTATATAATAGATGTGAGTAACATTGTTATTGAAATTAATTGAAGGCTTTGCTGCGTTAACTTTATCAGAGGTGAAGTAGATCATGCTATAGAAGTAGTGTAGGGATAAAATGGTAATTTAATAATATTTCATAGATTAACAACTATAATTACATTTACACCCTTAGAATATGTTTCTACTGAAGTGTTTATGTTAACAATAGATTAACAATCTCTAGTGTTAAAGAACTCTTTTCCTACTAACACTATGATATTGGATACGATCAATAAAAAAAGCGAAAAAAATATTAAGGAATAACTTTAAAAAAAAAGTAAATTCAAATGCAAATCCAATTATATTATATTGTATTTTTTGTTTTGTGTGATTCTAGTCCTTCGGATATTGAAACATCGTAAAAGAAAATATAAATAAGACGAGAGAGATGTAACATTGAATTAAAGAAGCTGGCATAAAAACTGAATAAACATGAAAAACTGAAAACATAACAGGACACAATTTTGCCTGCCTAAAAAACATGCTACATGAACAAAATCTATTGTGTGAATTTGGGGTCCATTTGTGTCTTGCGCCAGCTTGGTATGAGTGAACTACTCAAACATGCAGACATAAAACTGATCACGTTATCTCCATCCTTAGTCTTTTGAATTTCTTGGAGACCTGGTGCTAAGTTTATACGGCCGCATGTTGGTTTGGTGCCAAGATGGTCTTGTTCTTGTTTGCAAGTTGGTTTAGTCTTCTTTTGTGTTGAGTCTTGACCTTCTCCTTCATCTTCTTCACCATAAGCAGCGTTGATGAGCAAGTAGAGTTCCAACCCAACAAATTCTGCAGGTGACTGTGTGAAAAATGGCTCCTCAATGATGGTGTCCGATGGTGCTGTTAACTTGATCACCATTACTTTTTCTGTCAACAGCTTCTTCGATCTTCTTTCTTCAATAAGCGACCTTGTTTACTCTTGTTCGCAGTACATCGTTTGTTTTTTTGACGTCTATCTTCTATCAGGTGTAGTAGACGCATATGTTTGCATGTGTGGTGTGCAATAAATACTAGAGTCCAACGTAGGTTCCTAGAAGTATACTCACTACTAGTTTAGTCACTGTAGGACTCGATTTGTTATACAAATGAAATACTTCACTCTAATCAATCCCCCAAAAAAACGGTGCACCAATTACTAATTTTCATATTTATCGTCTTTATCATTCTAGAAATAAGATTTTGTATTCCCTCTTACTTGTACTACAAGAAAATATAATTTTTATGCGCATCTTTAAAATTGACATTATGACAGTTTAAAAAAAATTTGTTTCAAAAAATAAAATATATGTAATTTAATGGCAGTATTTTGATAAAGTGTCCAGTAATTAAAAAAAAATTGTCACGAGTTGTAAATGGTGTCACATAATAAAGTAATTTATATGACCCTTTTTAAATATCTATTATATATAATTAATACTTGTATGACCATTTAAATTAAAATAGTCATCCATGTGCCATAAATTTTAGAGGGAGTACGGTTTATCATTTCATCCTCCATTCCACTTTCAAGATCACCCCCGCTAAAATCATGAAATAGTTAGTCGGACATAGAATTTTAATAGTAATCAAGGTATCTGTCTCTCTCTCTCTCGATCGATCGATCGATCACTCTATCTCTCTCGATCGCCTCTCAATCCTAGGAAATCCTTTTCATTGAACAAGGTATATAGCTATTCCAAGAAACCCTTTTCTCTCCAATGAATGGTTGATATATGCTTTGGTGGTATGAATGATTGGACAACTATTTTGATACCATTTTCAACCGTTAAATCCTATCAAAAGTTAATTCTGCCAATGACAATAGTTAATCCCCTAGGATTAACTATTTTCATTGAACAACTACTTTGAATTTATCATTTTTTTGTAGCGTTATTATTTGATTTCATGTTTTTTCTTTCGTACTTAATGATTCGTGTTAGTTTTTTCTTAGATTTATGGTATATGTTAATTTCTTGGAGGCTTTCATACACATATATCCTTATACACTCACAAATACGCGCGCGCACACACACACAATGTATTCGATAAAATGTCTTGTGTATATGCTATCCGCATGTGCATCGCATTTTAAATGAATCGTATCATTTTTTATCTTGATTATGTTTGTAATTTTTAGCAGTTGCTGAAATAATAATAGTTGAACATTGTCAACACAGATCAATTTAATCCTATCACATCAGAGTGAGCATTACCAAGATAACTTATCAGAAGGCTTGTGCACCTGTATAAATCAGTACAATCGTTAGCACCAATAAAAGATATCGAATTGCCTGTATATTTAGGGCTTCAACTGTAGCAACACTAATCAAAAGTAGAAGTAATACATCTCACTCAAGAGCCAATTTTTATTCAGCATGTATTATTTTCAAAACAAATTTTATATTTTATAGAAAAGTGGTTTAAAAGATGTATCAAATGCTTTTAGTTATTCGAATTAAAATGTAGTTATTAAATGTAAAATTCAATGGTGACTGAAGAAGATTAATACAAAGTTTCTCAAACTAATTCTTTCGCATTATGTTGTCCATTTACATAGTATATTACTGTTTGTAGTATCAAGCAAAGCAATATATGATTCAATAACAGGGTTATTGAATTACAGATTCCTTGTTTTACAACGATATTCGATCATTATACAACCCTTGGTTCTTATGTATCGGAATTTTTATTATATATGCCTTATGGTTGAATTTTTCTTTATATATATACTAGCGGAATGCCAGTGCCTAAAGGCGTGACAGAAATTTCCCAAGTACATAGTTGCAAAACGGTAAAAATTTCATTCCCCAATAAAATAAAATATAATTTGAAAGAAAATGATCATAATCTCCTTTTGTTTAAAGGACTGTCCATCATTCTTAACAAATAGTCCAACAACACTCAAATAGTCCAAACTCATCAAACAAATTCACATATAATTTTGATAAACCTATAAAAAAAGCACATAGTACAACTCTAATAATTATAAATAGCTATATATTGGTAAAAAATAATATTAAGTATAATAATAAAGAAAAATATATAATTGCATCAAAATACCAAGTTAATCTCAATTTTAAACTATTGAAATTCGACCACACCTGTCCACATTAGAAAAAAATGTGATGAATTAATCCGCGAAAAAATAAATGTAAAAATGGATGGATGTGTTATTCATCATATTATTCATAAAAATTATGAAAAAATACAAATATTTTGTAACATGGCAAGTGTAACACCTTGTAAATTCAAGGACCTTTAATTTAATAAAATATTTGCAGAAAAATAAATTATTTTATTTGGAGGAATTAAATCCACGATTATTGAACTTGTAAAATTCGAGGAATTTATTAATCTGACGAATTGAGGATTAAATATTTTGGACTATTTTATGTCACCTTTTGAGGCGTTAAAGTTGGAAGATATTATAAATTAATTCGTATGGCAATTTGGAGTGCACGGTTGAATCCAGATGGGTCAAAATAGTTGGAAATGAGTGCCATATGAATATATTGGGTCTCGGGACTTAATTAGACATAATGATCTCCAAATAAAGAGTTTGGGTCATTTTTAGGAGGTGACTAATAACCTTCACTTGTATTGTTGGGCAATAAGGAGTCTTTGGGAGGTTTTCTCCTCCCTTCGCTGGGTGGAGTGGGTGTTGTCCAAGTCTGTGAGAGTTGTCCTGAAGTCATGGCACCCATTTAAGTGCTCGAAAGGTGCTAAAGAAATATGGAGAAGAGCTCCTCACTGTATATTTTGGACGATTTGGAGGGAGAGAAATGCGAGGTTCTTTGAACGTAAGGGAATGGATCCTTCAAGATTATGACACCTTTTGCTTGAGTTCGCTAATGATGTGGTGTAGAGAAAACCACAACCAATCTATCTTTGTTTTTTTGGACTTTTTCGAGGAGATAAATAGAGTTCAGTTATCTATTTAATTGGGGTGGGGGTCGTATGTCTTCGGACCCTATAGTTGCCTCTTTCTCTTTTTTTATTCGCTTGTGATGTATCTACACCTTATGTACAGGTCCTGTCCCCTTGGCGGTTTCTTAATATAATCTTTTATTTATACAATAAATTAAAAAAAGATATAAACTGATCACGTTATCTCCATCCTTAATCTTTTGAATTTCTTGGAGACCTGGTGCTAAGTTTATACGTCCGCATGTTGGTTTGGTGCCAAGATGGTCTTGTTCTTGTTTGCAAGTTGGTTTAGTCTTCTTTTGTGTTGAGTCTTGACCTTCTCCTTCATCTTCTTCACCATAAGCAGCGTTGATGAGCAAGTAGAGTTCCAACCCAACAAATTCTGCAGGTGACTGTGTGAAAAATGGCTCCTCAATGATGGTGTCCGATGGTGCTGTTAACTTGATCACCATTACTTTTTCTGTCAACATCTTCTTCGATCTTCTTTCTTCAATAAGCGACCTTGTTTACTCTTGTTCACAGTACGTCGTTTGTTTATTTGACGTCTATCTTCTATCAGGTGTAGTAGACGCATATGTTTGCATGTGTGGTGTGCTATAAATACTAGAGTCCAACGTAGGTTCCTAGAAGTAAACTTACTACTAGTTTAGTCACTGTAGGACTCGATTTTTTATACAAATGAAATACTTCACTCCAATCAATCCCCCCCAAAAATGGTGCACCAATTACTAATTTTCATCTTTATCGTTTTTATCATTCTAGAAATAAGATTTTATATTCCCTCTTGTACTAAAAGAAAATATAATTTTTATGACCATCTTAAATATTGACATAATGATAGTCTTAAAAAATTTTGTCTTTTAATGGCTGCATTTTGATAAAGTGTCCAGTAATAAAAAAAATAAAATTGGCATGACATATTTATAAATAGTGTCACATAATAAAGTAATTTATATGACCCTTTTTAAAAATCTATTATATATAATTATTATTTTTGTGGCCATTTAAATTAAAATAGTCATCCATGTGGCATAAATTTTAGAGGGAGTACGATTTATCATTTCATCCACCATGTTAAACAAGCAGGTATGTTGATATAATATCAATTAAGCAGGTATGAAATTCTGGACAACAGGAAAATTTTCTTTTCTGAATTCTATCTCTCTCGTTACTTTTTCAGACTTTTATTTGAGAACATATATACATGTAGCTGTTAGTAAATCAGTGGAGCAAAGGTTGAATGCTTCAAACGGATTTTGAATTTTGAATTCTAGTTCCGGTTGGGGTGGAGTTTGGAACTGCTTGGTAGTTCCTATTTTTGTGGGGGCAAAATGCGGACTGGTTCAGCTCAGTTGATACTCCCCCGCAAGTGGATGGTGGGCGAGGAAGAACCATCAACTTGTCTCTAAGAAACTGAAATTTAGAAGATGACAGGCCTTTGGTAAAAATGTCAGCCAATTGATCATGAGTCGAGATAAACTGGACCTGCAATTTATTTTTGGTAACTTGATCGCGAACAAAGTGAAAATCAATTTCAACATGCTTGGTACGTGCATGAAAAATAGGATTGGCCGAGAGGTATGTGGCACCAAGATTGTCACACCAGAGAATGGGTGATGTAGTTGTAGGGAAGCCTAATTCCTGTAATAAAGACTGTAACTAGATTAGTTCAGCAGCAGCATCAGCCAGTGATTTATATTCAGCTTCGGTAGAAGAACGAGAGACCGTTTTGTGCTTCTGTGATTTCCATGAAATTAGGTTTGACCCCAAATAAATTGCAAAACCTCCGGTGGACTTGCGATCATCAACACAACCTGCCCAATCTGAATCAGTAAAGGCTTGAAGCTCAAGAGATGACGATTTATTAAGATGTAGACCGTAAGAGGAGGTATGATTTAGGTATCGAAAAATGCGTTTGACAAGTGTCCAGTGAGATTCAGTGGGTTGGTGCATAAATTGACAAGCTTTATTGACAGCAAAGGTAATGTCGGGACGGGTGAGAGTAACATATTGAAGAGCGCCCACGGCTTGGCGATAGGGGGTGGGGTCGAGAAGAGGTGATCCATCTTTTACAGAGAGTTTGAGATTAGTAGGAATGGATGTGGGAAGGTGTTTGGATTGAGACATGCCGTGGCGTTGAAGAAGATCACGGATGTATTGTTGTTGAGAGAGGAGGATGCCATTGGGCGTGGGAATAATTTCAATGCCAAGGAAGTAGTGTAGGGGGCCAAGATTTTTTAATGAAAATTCATTGCCAAGTGTGTGGATGAGAGTTTGGATAAGGTGCGGATTATTTCCAGTGATGATAATGTCATCCACATAAATGAGAAGATACACAATATGGGCACCAGATTTATTGATAAAGAGTGACGAGTCAGTTTTGGAGCCAACAAAGTGTTGAGTGTGAAGAAACTGTGTGAGGCGGTGGAACCAAGCACGTGGGGCTTGTTTGAGTCCATAAAGAGAGCGATTTAATTTGCACACAAAGTGGGGCTTTGCAGGATCTTTGAAACCAGGAGGTTGGCCCATAAACACATTTTCATGAAGAAAGCCGTGAAGAAATGCATTATTAACATCTAATTGGGAAATGGACCAGCCATGAGAGATTGCAATGGAGAGGACAGTCCGAATAGTAGTTGCTTTAACCACAGGACTGAACGTTTCATTGAAGTCAAGGCCATATTCTTGATGAAACCCTTTAGCCACTAAGCGAGCTTTGCATCGTTCTATGGAACCATCAGCCTTTCGTTTGATACGAAATACCCATTTGCAACCAATAACATTCATGTCGGGTGTAGGAGGAATAAGGGACCAAGTATTATTTTGAATAAGTGCATTTATTTCTTGGGTCATAGCATGCCTCCATTTGGGATCCTTATTTGTTGTAGAAAAACAGGTTGGTTCAGATGATAATAGAATAGTTGAATGAGATGTAGGATTAGGAGCTATAGAGGTGGTAGTGTGAGACCGCAAAGACATAGGGTGAGTGCGAGACGAAGAAGATTTTGATAAAGGGCCAAGATCAATTGTGAGTTGAATACCGTTGGGGTTAGAGTGAGAAACTGGAAGCTGGGGACGAGAGAGTTGGGCGGTGCAAAGGTCGGAGGTAGAAGAGTAGTGTGGAGGAGCAGTAGCAGGTCTTGGTTCAATAGATGGGCTGGATATAGGTTGAGAAGTGGGTTCGATGAGAGGCAGTGCAGGTGGGTGAGCAGTAGGAGGTGGGTGAATGAGATGAGGTATATTGACACGGGTTTGAACATTACCAGGTGGTGCTAGGGAAGTGCTTTGGGATGATCTAAGTGGGGTCAAGTGCTGCGAGGTAGGAATAGGAGATCGGGGTGAGATATGAGGTAAAATGGTTGGGGAAACGCCCCATGGAGAGGTTGGAATTGACGAGTGAGAGTTAGGGGAGGGAGAAGATGGGAGAGAAAATGGAAATATATTTTCATCAAAACGAACATGTCGTGCATGGTAGATACGTCCAGACTCTAAATGCATGCAACGATAGCCGTGATGATTTGTGCTATAGCCGAGAAATACACAAGGATGAGATCGGAAATCCATTTTGTGTGCATTGTAAGGACGTAGGTGGGGGATGCATAAGCAACCAAAGATTTTAAGAAACGTGTAGTCCGGAGCACGAGAGTAGAGAATTTGAAAAGGAGACATATGAGAAATAGTCTTTGAAGGCATGTAATTTATAAGGGAAACAACACACTCAAAGGCAAAGTGCCAATATTTTTGTGGAACGGAGGCGTGGGCCATTAAGGTGAGACCTGTTTCGACAATATGTTGATGACGGCGTTCAACAAAACCAACTTGCTCATGGGTGTGAGGACAGGAGTAGCGATGATGAATACCACAATTTTTAAAAAATTGGTCCAATTTGCGAAATTCACCACCCCAGTCCGTTTGTACATTCTTTATTTTTGTATTAAATTGACGTTCTACTAATTTTTGGAAGTTAACAAAAATTGAATAAACATCAGATTTTTGAGTAATTGGATAAAACCAAATAAAATTAGAAAAGTGATCAACAAAAGTAACGAAGTACTTATGACCATTACATGATAAAGTTGGAGATGGACCCCATACATCACTGAAAATTAAATGCAATAAAGAGGGAGATGACTTGACACGACTTGGCAAGTGTTGCTTGGAAGACTTGCCCATTTGACATGCTACACAAACATTATTTTGACACGAAGAAATGCATGGAAGTTGATGTTGGCGAATGATTTGATGAAGCACTTGGGGATGCGGATGACCAAGTCGGTTGTGCCAACAAGTAGTAGAAGCTTTGATCGCGTGAAATGCATGGGGAGAGGAAGGCACCGTTGTGGAGGATAGAGTGTAGAGACCGTTGTCACTCGTACCGTGGAGTAGGGGCATCTTGGTACGGCGATCCTTCACAACAAAAAATGATGGGTGAAATTCAAAATAGACATCATTATCACGAGAAAATTATTGAACAGAAAGAAGAGATTTAGAAATTGTTGGAACATGTAAGACATTTTTAAGAGTAAGATTAGAAGATGCAGTGGGAATGGATGAATTACCAACATGTAAAATTGGGAGACCCTTACCATTGCCAATGTGTAAAGTGTCAGTGCCTTGGTATTCATAGGGATGATAGAGGTTGGTGAGATCTGGTGTAACATGGTGAGATGCGCCAGTGTCAGGAAGCCAAGTTGTGATGGGAGATGGTGGTGTGGGTAGTAATCCGGGTTGAGAGGATGGAGTATGAGTTAGATGAGCAGAAGGATAAGATGGGTTGGAGACATTGAAACGATGAGGACATGAAGTGGCAGTGTGGTAAAAACTAGTGCAGATTTGACATCGTGAGCGTGAGTCGTGATGAGAAGAGGATGGGCGATAGGAAGAAGAGCGACCACGACCACGACCGCGACCACGACCAGGCCGACCACGGTAGGAGCCATAGGCTGGAGAGTGGGAATAGCTTTGAGGTTGATGGGTGGGAGCTGTCGACATATGAGAAGAGGAGATGGTTCGTGTGGTGTTGTGAGCAGTGGGTGATTGAATAGTCTGGGTGGTGATATTCAGCTTTGAGAGGGAGTCATTATGGATGAACTCATGACTAAGTAGAAGAGAGTGGAGTTCAGAAAATGTAACGGGGGTGGAACGGGTAGTGAGAGATGTAATGAGGTCTTTAAAATCTGTCCGGAGACCTTTGAAAATGTGGATATTAAATTCAGCTTGACTGAGAGGATGTCCAGCAGCGTTTAATTCATCGGAAATTGATTTTGCTTTGTGAAGATAGGTAGACACAGTGTCATCACCTTGATTTAGTCTGTGGAGATGAAGGTGCAAGTTGAGAATTCGTGTTTCCGATGGAGACGCAAGAGCTTCGGCATGTGTTTTCTAGATTTGCTGAGAGGTGTGTAAGCCAACAACAAGAGGAAAAGTGTCGTCGGCAAGAGAAGAGACGAGCATACTCACAATTAACTTATCTTGTTGGCGCCATAGAGTAGTAGACAGCTCATCAAGGGGACATGGGTAACTCCCATTAACAAAGCGCAAGAGATTTTGTCCACTGAGAAAGGGTTCCATTTGGGTAATCCAGAATAGATAATTTTTTTGAGTGAGTTTAAGGCTGATATAGTGGTGTGCATGGCTGAGATTAAGTATTGGTGGAGAAGAAGAGATGTAAGTGGAGGTGTTTGAGGAGGTGGCATTGTCCATTTAAGGCTCTGATACCATGTTAAACAAGCAGGTATGTTGATATAATATCAATTAAGCAGGTATGAAATTCTGGACAACAGGAAAATTTTCTTTTCTGAATTCTATCTCTCTCGTTACTTTTTCAGACTTTTATTTGAGAACATATATACATGTAGCTGTTAGTAAATCAGTGGAGCAAAGGTTGAATGCTTCAAACGGATTTTGAATTTTGAATTCTAGTTCCGGCTGGGGTGGAGTTTGGAACTGCTTGGCAGTTCCTATTTTTGTGGGGGCAAAATGCGGACTGGTTCAGCTCAGTTGATACACCATTCCACTTTCAAGATCACCCCCGCTAAAATCGTGAAATAGTTAGCAGGAGATAGAATTTCAAAAGGATTCAAGGTATCTCTCTCTCTCTCTCGATCGATCTATCGATCGCTCTGTCTCTCTCGATCACCTCTCAATCTTAAGAAATCCTTTTCAATGAACAAGGTAAATAGCTATTCCAAGAAACCCTTTTCTCTGCAATGAATGGTTGATATATGCTCTGGTGGTATGAATGATTGAACAACTATTTTAATAGGATTTTCAACCGTTAAATCCTTTCAAAAGTTAATTCAGTCAATGAATATAGTTAATCCCTTTTGATAGGATTAACTATTTTCATTGAACAACTACTTTGAATTTATCTTTTTTTTTTGTAGCCTTATTATTTGATTTCATGTTTTTTCATTCGTACTTAATGATTCAGGTTAGGGTTTTCTTAGATTTATGGTATACTTTAATTTCTTGGAGGCTTTCATACAGATATATCGTTATACACTCACAAATGCACGCACACACATGATGTATTCGATAAAATATCTTGTGTTTAAAAGAACCGTATCATTTTCGAATCTTTATTATATTTGTAATTTTCAGTAGTTGCTAAAATCATAATAGTTGAACATTGTCAACATAGAAAAATTTAATACTATCAAATAAGAGCGAGCATTACGAAGATTAATTATCAGAAGGCTTGTGCATTTGTATAAGTCAGTACAACCGTCAGAACCTATAAAAAATCTGGAATTACCTGTATATTTAGGGCTTTAACTATAGCAACACCAATCAAAAGTAGAAGTAATACATCTGAGTCAAGAGTTAATTTTTATTCAGCAAGTATTATTTTCAAAACCGATTTTATTTTTAATAGAAAAGTGATTTACAAGATATACCAAATTCTTTTTGTTATTTGAATTAAAATGTAGTTATTAAATGTAAAATTCAAGGGTGACTAAAGAAGGTTAATACAAATTTTCTCAAACTATTTCTTTGGCGTTATGCAGTTCATTTACATAGTATTTTACTATTTGTAGTATCAAGCAAAGCAATATATAATTCAATAACAGGGTTATTGAATTACAAAATTCTTATTTTAGGACGATATTCGATCATTATATATCCATTGTTTCTTATGTATCGGAATTTTTATTATGTATGCCTTACGGTTGTATTTTCTTTATATATATACTAGCGGAATGCCCGTGCCTGAAGGCACGATGAAAATTTCCAAAGTACATAATTGCAAAAGGGAAAAAATTTCATTCCCCAATAAAATAAAGTGTAATTTAAATGAAAATGGTCATAATCTCCTTCTGTTTAAAGGACTATCCATGCTTAACAAATAGTCCAACGACATTCAAATAGTCTAAACTCATCAAACAAATTCACATACAATGTTGCAAAACCTATGAAAAAAAAACACATGGAACTACTCTGCTAAATATAAATAGCTATATATTGGTAAAAAAAATTAACATTAAGTAGAATAATAAAGAAAAATATGTGATTGCATCAAAATACCAAGTTAATCTCAATTTTAAAATATTTAATTTCGACCACACCTATCCACATTATAAAAAAAATTGATGAATTAATCAACCCAAAAATAAATGTAAAAATGGATGGATGTGTTATATATCATATTATTCATAAAAATTAACAAAAAAATACAAATACTTTATAACATGGATAGTGTAACACCCCTTAAATTCAAGGACCTTTAATTAAATAAAATTTTTCTAAAAAAATAATATCTTTTATCAGGAGGAATTAAATCCATGATCATCGAACTTGTAAATTTGAGGAATTTTTTAATTTGGAGAATTGAGGATTAAATATTTTGAACTATTTTATGTCGCCTTTTTGAGACCTTAAAGTTGCAAGATATTATAAATTCATTTGTATGGCAATTTGGACTGCACATTTGAATTCGGATGGGTCAAAATGGTTGGAAATGTGTGGCCATATGTATATATTGGGTTTCGGGACTTAATTAGACATAATTGATGTCCAAATAAAGAGTTTGGGCCATTTTTAGGAGGCGAATAATAACCTTCACGTGTATTGTTAGGCAATAAGGGGTCTTTGGGAGGTTTTCATCTCCCTTCGCTGGGTGGAGTGGGTGTTATCCAAGTCAGTGAGAGTTTTCCTGAAGTCATGGCACCCACTTAAGGGATCGAAAGGTGCTAAAGAAATATGGAGAAGAGTTCCTCACTATATATTTTGGAAGATTTGGAGGGAGAGAATTGCGAGGTTCTTTGAATGTAAGGGAATGGATCCTCCAAGATTATGACACCTTTGCTTGAGTTCGTTGATGATGTGGTGTAGGGAAAACCATAATAAATATATCTTTGTGTTTTTGGACTTTTTCGAGGAGATAAATAGAGTTCAGATATCTATTTAGTTGGGGCGGGAACCATATGTCTTTGGACCCCATAGTTGCCTCCTTCTCTTTTTTTATTCGCTTGTGATGTATCCACACCTTGTGTACAGGTCCTTTCCCCTTGGCGGTTTCTTAATATAATCTTTTATTTATGAAAAAAATTAAAAAAAGAAATATATATATATATATGTGTGTGTGTGTGTGTGTGTGTGTGTGTGTGTGTGTGTATATATATAATGAGTAGAATTCTTTTTACTATTCCATAAATCATAAGACAATTAGAGATTCATATTGATCCAACAAGGCAAGAAACTAAGCGTTAAGATCAAAGGTCACATAATAATACTTTTACACCCGAGTATATTTCCACTTAAATTGGAATTTTCAATACACTTTTTGATTTTTCAAAGATCTTCTGACAAAACACCACTAGTCATTATCTACTCTTTCTCTTCTCTCTCCACGATAATCTTTCATTATAGATCCAACGGTTCAAGGACAAATCTTTTTCCAACCCTTTATTTCAATAGTAAGCTTACTTTGTAAGTCTCTTCTTCTCCCAGACACATCTACGTCTCGTCTATGTACCTTCCCCAAACCCTCGATATACTTAACCAATCATTCCATTTTCACTTTAATTTGAAAACATCGCATTTACGAACACTATCTTTGTTTCCGTTTCTCAAATCAGAACTCTCTCACACACACCAAAATAGGAAGGGGACGGTTGAGATCAAAGTTTTGCAACATTCTCTGATAAGCTTTGCACATTTATCGAAGTAGGAAAGGGATGCTTATTTTCAAAATTAAAAGGAGACAGTAACAATGTGTGGGTGTTTACACCATCCCAAATACTCGGGTCCAAGGACCATACACGTTGTTTTCTTTTGTTTTTTCTATAAATATCTAACGATTTTTCCCTTTTGATTTTCAGGTAAACTCGTTATCGTGTAGGTAATGGTTTGTGCCATGGGTTTTGTTTTCTTTGGGGGGTTTTGGTAAATAATTTGGGTTATGATTAGATCATTGGCATGTGCGGGGTTGCTATTTACTTTGTTGTCGTCAGCTGAGTATTGGGGAAGAATATTTTGGCGTGTTTAACAAAAAGCTAGCAGAAAGATTTATCAATTGGCATGCAGATGTTTATGAAGCTTGGATGTAAGGATGTTTATGAAGCTAGTATTGAAGGCATGTGAGAAGGGTTTTGTTCTTATCATTAGTTTGTTGGCATTTGTTTTTCAATTTATTTACGACTTTTATATACTTCACTTTGATAAAAGGCCTAAGTAAGTGTTTCACTTTAGACAAAAACAACTCAAATATTAGTTGTTTAAAGTTCAATATGATGTTGTGAAAATAAAGGTCACCGATTGATTTTTATTGGGAGATTTCTACCTTTCTAATTTCATACAGGATGATTATTTTTTTTCTAAATATTCATTTATATTTTAGTTCCTAATTTCCATACACGTTGACCATTTTTAAATCCATATCATATTCATTGTACCTTAAATAGAAAAATGTGCAGATAAAAAAACTTTGTGCTGCAACTCACAATTTGTTTAAGGTTCTACCCAACAGGAAAGTTCATAGGTTTCTTAATGTGAATGCTCATCCACTTCTCAACATGGACTTTTTTGCAGTCAAGAGCACAGGGCTCGAGGTAGAAACCACACTCTCTCTCACTCTATTATTCGTTGAAACTCTCGTTGTTAGTAGTGGAGATTTTTATTATGTTTTTGTTGGTGACCGATGCCTCCATCGCCACGAGCCTCATGAGCGTTGTCTACATGATAGGCAACTTCTCAACACCATCTCCAATGTCACAATTAGGCAGTAATTTCCCTTTTTGCAAATATATACTTTCCAAGTTCGAGTATGTATACATTTTTTCCATTTTTTATTTTTACTTACATCAGCTATCTAAGCTATTTTTTTTTTTCATTTTAGCTTTTTATTATTGATTGTTTCTATAGTAAGGAGGGATCAACACAAAAAACAATGCCATTACTGTTAACTCTCCTATTTTTTATGATTCTATAAGTCATCTCACTCTTATGGATTTCCTTTTTTTTTATTTCTAGGATGCCTATCTATGGTGTTCTCATGTTGATCTAATTTGAGTGTTATCTAGGAGTGTTGACTTGGATTATTTTTTAATAATTGTTAATTTCCACCTATAACCTATAGAAAACAACAATGGCCTTTTTAATAAGGGGGGTTAGTAGTATAGAATATGTGTTTGAAGATAATTTATTACATGTACCAATTGCATTACAAACATTATTTAAAAACATGGCATGCATAAACTATTTCATATAAAAAAATTGAAGACTTTTTTTATATTCCTTGGTTTTCCAAGAATCAAGTCTTACATGGGAAAATTATCTAATTGTACACGATATTGTATAAGTAATTTAAATATATTAGTATACAAACAAAATTATCTACCCAAAATAGGGAGTTGGTTAAAAAATAGGGGTAAGTCTAAATGCACTTCAAATAAGTACTGCATGGTGATATTTTTGTGACACTTTTAAAATTTTGGCCCCTACTATTGAACATCAAGCTTTAAAATTTATATCTTAATTAATTGATAATTTAATTTCACAGTTATAAAAAGTTAGATTCTCGCTACAAAAAATTAATGCATTTTATGTTAATGGTATTGGCTACTTATTTTGGAGTGGCATGTTCAAACCATCTTTTCTTCAAAAGATAAAAATATGAAATTTTTGTTTAGTGGTAAAAATTTATTATTTGGAATTATTTATTATTAGTGGGTGGATAATATTATTTCCTATACAAAGATTTTAATTAGAGCCTCATTGAGCATGTAATATTCTCAATGAACCTCACAAAGATTTTGACAATAATATTTTCACTGAAAAGGACAGCTAATGAGTCTGGGCTATTTGATCTAAAGAAATGGAGACAAGATATACTTATAAGGTTTACAATGAGTTTATGATAACATCCAAGTATGGAATGCATGCCATCATTTGGTATTATAAAAAAAAAAGTTAATGTTCTGAAATGACAAAGGTTGTGGTTCTTCCAAAAAATAATTGTTCTGACAGAGGGAAAAAATACCATATGTAAGATAAGGTCATGGGTACCACACTATGATCTCTAATTATGGAATTGACCTAGATTTTTCTATTGAAATTGTTGGATAATTTTACAATTGAGTTGTACATTATTGAGAATATGGTGGTTGTAGATAATTTGACATAATTATATTATGTTCTTGCTGGTGTATTGATGTGTATGTTGCTTCCTTAATTTTATACATTTTTATATTTTAGACACATTAATGTTATTTATACATGATCATGGAAGATTATTAGTACTGTTGTTGGATTTTTTTTTTTAAGTGGGTGATAGTCCTATAAATAGAGATTTTTTTTTTGATAAACAAATGAATCATAAAAACAACCCGCCTAAGGGGGCGAAAACCCGTATACATGGAGTATACATAAAGAAAAACGAATGGTCGTAACCCAAGCGAAGATAAGCCTAACACTCGAACTCCTCCAAAAACTCAAGTAAAAAGGCATAACCCACTGGATCTTACCTAAGGAGAAAAGTAAATTCCAAAGTCCCCGAGTAACGTGACAGTGAAGATGAAGGTGATTGGTCGTCTCCTCCTCCTTCTTGCACAACCAACACCTGTTGGCCATTTTCCTTCCTCGTTTCTGCAATCCCTCAGTAGTCAAAATTGTCTATCCAACCGCTGTCCACATAAAGAAGCTAACTTTATGAGTACGAACTCTTCCAAATCAACTTCCAACGAAGAGAGACACTCCCACTGCCACTAAGCACATTGTAATAATTCTTAACCGAAAAAGGGCATCCTAAGAGCCCTTCCACCTCAAACCATCAGAATCATCGGATGGAATAGTGCCGAATTCAGCCACTCAAAGAACACCTCCGCCTCCTCCAACTCCCAATCCCTAAGCCCTCTTCTAAACTTCATATCCCACGCCACACGACCTCCAACCCTCTTCCTATGATCCTCTATAGTCCCCTCTTTATCTCCCCTAATATGATACATCCCTATATAAATGTCCTCTAGAGAGCCTCCCTCACCCCATTTATCTTTCTAAAATCTGATATGATTCCCTCTCCCTATCTGGAATTATTTATACATGTAGAAAACATCCCACCCACGAGAAATACACTTCCATAACCCCACCCCATGAGTAGATTGCCCCTCCTTTGGGCCCCCATCCAAACGGGTTGGCCCCATGACTAGCCATCGTCACTTTACTCCATAGCCTGTCCTCCTCCCCATTAAACCACCACAACCACTTGCCCAGTAAAGCCTTGTTGAAATGTGATAAACTTCTCACCCCCGCCCCACCCTCCTTCTGCGCCAAGCACACCTCATCCCAACTCACTAGACTGTATTTGAATTGGTCACCATGTCCTCTCCATAGGAAATTCCTCATCAACTTGTTGAGTCATTTGCCAACTGAACCAGGTAAGGGGAGAACAAACATGAAATACGTCAGAAGACTCGATAAAACAATTATGATCAACGTTAACCTTCCCCCCTTGGACAAATAACTATGCTTCCAATCTGCTAACCTCCTTTGGACCCTCCCAAGAAACGGATCCCACATCAAAGTGGGCTTGAACTTAGCCCCCAAGGGGAGGTCGAGATAAATTGATAGGAGGGACCCGACCGTACACCCAAGTACTTCAGCTAAAAGACCCACGTTGTCGCCCCCACCGATGGCAAAAATCTCGCTCTTTCTGACCTTGATGCGGAGCCCCGACACAACTTCAAAACTCACCAGCATCAACCTCAACGTCCTAGGCTCATCCACGGTCGCCCCGAAGTAAATAATAGTATCGTTTGTAAACAGAATTTGGGAGATCACGACAGGTTGGGAAATCTCGCCCCCCAATAGTGAAGCTAGAGACTAGGCCTCCTTGCACCATACGACTCTTCATCCGGGAAAATGTCTCCTTAACCAGAATAAAGAGGAAGGGGGATAAAGAGTCGCCCTGCCTAAGACCCCGAGAACTTGAGAAGAAACTTTTTGGCACCCCATTCACCAAAGAAGAGAAATTGACAGTCGAGACACATTTTTTCATCCAGCGTCACCACCGGTCCCCGAAACCCATCCTTCTTAGAAGGTAGAAGATAAAATACCTGTTCACATGATCATAGGCCTTCTCATTATCAAGCTTGCAAATAATTCTCGGTATCCCACTTCCCAACCTAGACTCGATGCACTCATATGCCACCAATACCGCATCAAGAATCTGACGGTCCCCCACAAAAGCGCTCTGAGCATCGGACACAAAAGGATCAATCACCTTTTTAAGCCTAACCGATAAGACCTTAGAAGTGAGCTTATACACACTACTAACAAGACTTATGGGTTTTAAGGTTCTCACATTCATTGCTCCACCTTTCTTAGGAACCAAATTAACAAACCTAGCGTTCAAACTCATCAAAAAGTACCCCTTATCATAGAACTCAGAGAAAATTGCCATCACATCCTCCCTGAGAACCGTCCAGCAATGCTGAAAATAGTCCATAGTGAACACATCAGGGTCGGGTGCCTTGTCCCCACACATAAACCTTAATGCCTGGACCATCTCATCCTCCGAGAACATCCTTTCCAACTGAATAACATCCTCCCCTAATATGCTAGCCACCGGAAGATCATCTAAGTGGGGACCTCCTGCCCCTTCTCCCATCACACTCCAGTAAGATAGGGGAGTGATTAGAAGTAACCCTTGGAAGACAAGACTGAGTTTACCCCGTAAAATGCTCCTCCCACTCGTTAGAAAGAAGAAGACGATCAATTCGTGAAAAAGAAGGAATGTCCCTTAGACTCGACCATGTAAATAAACCTTCATCCAAAGAAATTTCCACCAAATACAACTCATCGATGAAGTCAAAGAAGTGATGCGTAAAAGCATTCAATCTCCCCCACCGCTCCTCTCACAAGGGAATCGAATAATGTTGAAATCACCCCCCGTACACAACGGAACGCCACAAACAGTTTTGGCCCCCGCCAATTCCTCCCACAACTCATTGCAAACCAACTCCACAACTAGCCCATAAAATCCCAAAAAACTCCAAGTAAAGCCATCCTCTAAATTCCTGAATAAACAAGAAGGGGACCAAGATCCCACTAACATATCAATATTCTCCACAACTCTATCATCCCATATAATAACAATCCGTCCTGACGTCCCCTCAGAATCAAGGCAACACCACTCAATACAAAGCCCTCCCCAGATACACTGCACCAACTCCTTATCCAAAACACCCATCTTTGTCACTTGTAAGGAGACAACATCCAGTCTCCACCGCGATAAGGCTCCACTAACTACACCTCTTTTCTTGGGATCATTCAATCCCCGTACCTTCCATGAAATGATGTGTAGATTCATAAATTTTAACTTAAAACACCCCCTTCTACAACCTCTACCCTTCCCCTCCGCCTTTCTTCTAAAACACGGAACAACGCAAAAACCTACTTCTCGTTCACTATATACGATACCCCTAGAAATTTACTAAAACCTCCAATCATAATAGAAACCCAATCCTCCACCTCCCCCTCTAGGTACTGCACGATACTACCACCCCCAGACACCTCCCCCTCCTTCTCTAATTCCTCAATATCAACCCAAAGTTTTGGGCACGAAAATCCCAAATTACACAACTTCTCCTGTCCATTCAAAGATTCCCCCGAGGTGCTAGAAACATCCTAGACATCCGCTACCTATTCTAACTCTTCTAAACCCCTTTCCATAATCGTACAGAGTGGGACACCACTATGAATGCCTGCACTAGGTGAGCACACTGGATCACCACCCACAGAGGACCCATCACTGAACTCCCTCTGAACCTCTAACTTGCTAGCTCCGCAACCCTTCATAGTTCCACCAGTCTTCCACTTAACTGATCTAGTTTTAACACTAATTCCCAGCAGCATAAAAGATTTAATATTTTTAAGACCAAACATTGAATTGACCAAGTAAATATCCTTGTTACCACCATGAGAATGCACTGATTTCTTAGACACGCTCTCCTGCCTTTGCGTCCCTTTACAACAACCTGACGAAAAATGGACTAAGTCTTCGACTTGCTCATTAGACGTGCTAGGAATTCACCTCCCATCATAAAACATGTGCCTTAGTTCCTCCTTATGAAATGAATAGGGTCCCACCATACTCACCCTTTCATCATCCACACGATTTACTTTGGCAAGAGACCCATCTCCACATGAAATTTTTTTAACACAAGAGTTCACATGAAAAAACGCACTTGACTTTGCACACAAAGATGTGGTCTTGGTATCCCCATAATTACTCACATCTTCCAAATGGTCAATCACCCTAGGACCCGCTGAACTCAACCTAGGATGACAGACCTCCGTAGCAAGGATAAGCATCGTATCCCCCTTTTTCTCCATCACGAGAGCTCTATTTCGCACACTTCTAAGAGAGTACATCTCCTGCATGCAAATGCTGGCCAACGCGAGCTCTGCTCTAGATCCATCACTGTCAGATGTGACAACCCCATAGGTTGATGGCTCTACGGCCACCACTGGACAAGAACCTGCTACCGGAGTAGCTACCACCTCCTTATTCTTACATGGAGTCCAAGCCACTATCTTAGGCGTAAAATCCTTGGCGTAGGCCTCCTTCTTAGCTTTTCGTCCCCCACGAACGTAGCCATTGTCTCCGGGAACGGGCAGATACGAACCTCCAGTTTGACATTTTAACTCCCTTCGACCAGACCTATCCGCCTCGGCACTTCAAGACCTCACGTTAGGCACATAATCGTCACCACCATAATAGCAATCCCCCATGTCTTCAATCAAAATGGGTAAACGAAACACCCACCCACCAGCGTTAATGGTTACTGCTTTCGGGATAAAATGCTTCCCTTTAATTAGGATTCTTGCCCACCTAAGTTCTTCCCCCGTCTGTGTGACCTCATCCACCATAGAGAAACCCCAACATCTATCGCCAATGGACTAAAACAATTCCTCTCCCCAAAGGTGGAGAGGTAAACCCATTACCTTGATCCAATGAGAACCTGGTTTCCGAACATTCTTGGGACTGTAGCCTAGAGGATGCCACCTATCAAGACACATAGGCGTTCCAAAGAACCACCATTTCTTCAAGCTAAAAATTATGGTAGCCTCAACTTCCGAAGAGAAAATAATACAGAACGTATAGGGAGACAAAACACGGGTCATAGTCCCACCGATGGTCTCCTAATGCTCCTTGACCCATGCATTCATTTTCAAAAGAGACGGGGGAACACTTCCAGCGTCGCCCACCCTGCCCACCAATGCCCGCCTAAAGAACTTTACTCTAGACGTGCATGAGTCATCAGATATGCAGAAGTCTACATTACTAGAACCATCAACCTGAATAGAAATGGGAGAAAACGGCTAGGGGTCCAACTTGGCATCTTGAAGATAAGATTTCTTCATCTTCATCAGTTTGATGGTGTTACCTCAAATTGTTTACAATTATTTATCATATAATAAAAAATTTATGACTAAAATTATATACGACTAACATTTGGGAAAGGAATTTTTGCCGTTTTGTAATTACGTACTTTGAAAATATTGCTCTTTTATGGTTACGTACTGTGGCAATGGGCATTCCCCTAATATATATATATATATATACAAACACTATCATGCTACGACACGCACAAGCTATATTAGGTTTACAAAAAATAACAAAACGGTCAAAATCTATATAAAGGTACTAAAAAAAGTAATATAGCACGAAAACAATTATAAAACATATATTAAAAAATAATAACAATATCACTACACACACTAGGGCAACCTTTGAAATGTAGCTAGGGATAGTCTTGGCTGGGGCTTTGGGCTTGGGGATTTGTTACGAGACTAAATTTTGGCACATTTGACTGTATCATTGTCGTATTTCCCTTGATTTAATGCATTTGAAACTGCAAATGCTAATTGATCTACAAGATAACATACACGCACATAAGACCAGGTTTTTTTCGAGAACTAGCAATTAAGGTGTGTCTATTTGGACTATGATTTTAACACTTTTGATTGCTTATCATAAGTTGTCATTAAGTCTTCAACACCAAAGATTGTATTGAAGAAAAGAAACAACGAAAAAACCTACTAAAATAATTTTTGAATATCTTAATTATTTGTAACTATTGGATGTAAGTAAAAGAACAATATTAAGTCATCATTATAGATGCTAGGTGTAAACTCGCGCGATGCATGGTAGCCGATTTGACGTTTGAGTTAAAAACATATTCATAACAATTGACTGGAAATTGGGATATAGATTTTTTATAGATTTCATAAAAAAGTGAACTATTATAAGAAAAGATAAAACAACTTGAACAAAAAAAAGGATAAAATCTCACAATTAAAAACTATGTCTATATCAAATTTATCTTCTTATAAATGATAGGACTCAAATTTATACGAGAAAATAATCAAAATGGTCATTCCATATTGAATCAAACTATCAAAAAAATATGTCCTCATAGTTAAAACTAAAAAATGGAAATTAAAAATAGATTCTTCTCGCAAGAGAAATTTAAAATCCTCAACACATTTTCCAAACTGATTTTCTTTTCCACTTGGAACCAGCTAGACGAAGCTTGCAAAAATTATTCACTACTTAAATATATACCTATGTGATATAGATAAAAATATATGCTTAAAACGAAAAATCGACGTTAAACATTTATATATATATATATATATAATTTCCTTTTTAGATTTATTAAGATACACAATGTTCTTAAAACAGATAATGAACTTAGTTGAGTAATTTTTCTTGTTATATATTAGACATATTTTCAAACAGCATATGATGTTTTGGATTATGGACATCTTTGAATCTCCCTGGATGAAAATTGGAGTTAACATTAATGGTAATTCTGACAATATTAATGGTGGGTTCTTTTCTTGTATCTAAGTACTATCTAATATGTCAAATACTTATCAAGACTCAAAGTTATGCTCTAAAAGTGATCTATTTGAAATTGTTTTAGATAGTTTTGAAGATCCCAAGCACAACCCAGTAGCAAAAAGATTTAAGTGGTCCCTAATGATGTGCTGATTTTCTAATTTTCCAAGAACAACACTGTTTTAGATAGTTTTTCTAAGCTTGATTGAAACTGGTGCTAGCTTTGTTGATGCTCTCAATATCAAAATTCTCTCCTTATGTGGTCTCTACTGATGTGCCAATTTTTTTTTAATCTAAATAATTAGTGCTAACAGTGGAGGATTTAGGATTTATGCTTGAGGGCAAATGCGGGGGGGGGGGGGGGGGGGGGGGTCGGTTGCAGGTCCCCCCCCGGGGCAAATTTCTTTTGGTTTAATTGGAATTTTATATAAATTATAACTTTAATTTCTACTTTCATTTTAGAAGAACTAAATGTTTAAATTTCTCTTTTACATTGACCAGCACCTTTTTACACTACGATGGTTAACTTTTTGCGAGGCCAAGCTGACTATTGAGACTCTGAGAAACACTTTCATTTATTAATGTTTTTTTACCTCTATAGTTTATTATAATCTTTAATGGGTACTTTGTTTTTGTTTTTATTTTTTGCATTAAAGCATTATGTGCTTTTACACGATGTGAAGTAGATGTATTTCTGGAATATGATCATGCATACTTTTAATAACAGGTGACTTATTTGGGGTACATAAAAAGATGGGAAGATTAAACTCACATCAATGGAACAAAATCATGGTAAACTCAGTTTGTACCTTGGATTTACTATTGAAATAAATACATTAATGTTCTCCAATGTACTTCTTTCGTGCTCTAAATCACCTACAACATATAGTATTATATATTGATTTGTAACATGACCGAACAACTTGAAAACATCGACGAGTACATATGTTTTAAAAATTGCAAAATTTCAAATGGTTTGGAGTAGATGAAGTTTTGGATTATGTGCATTCAGATTTAAAAAAAAGGAGCTTTTGGGGAGATATTCTACGAGAGATTTTGAAGATTTTTTAATAGATTTTCAGTAGAAAACTTCTTGCAATTGTTTCTGTATTTTTTCATTGTAGTTGTAGATATGTATGGCACATTGGGATCATTTAGCTTCAAAAGGATGGGATTACTCAAGCCATGATTATTCAAAATGGTGAGGTTAATATTTATAAGCTATAGAGATATGGGGTTAAGATTAAGTTATTTGGTTATCTGTATATAGTTATGTGATTATGTTATTTGTTAATTTATGGTGTAAAAGATTTATGAGGTATAAAGATGCTTGGGAAGAGCTTAAACTGATCTTTGCCAAAAATGGTGAGAAATGTTGTTATGGTTGATTCGTTGAGGAGGAGAAAAAGAAAAAAACTAGTGATGTGGAAAAAAGATGACAGCTGGAAATTTATTTGCTCGTTTTTCAGTAGTGATGAACACAAGGTAATAATTTTCAATGTATGTTTTATGCTAAAAAAATTTTTTCTTACGTTTTAGTAAATTAACTTGAAATATATCACTTTTTTGTTGAAAAATTTTGATAGTACAACATATTCTTTTATTTTTCTTTATAGAAAGAGATGATTGAGTTGCAAAAATGCTCGGAGGATTCTGATGACGCATCAATCTGTCAGAAAGGCCTTGGAAAGAGTTCGGTATACATGAGGGTCTTGGATGGCAGACCCAAAAGTTACAAACCAAGATTGTAGATTTAAAAATCCTACTCCAAGGGCTTAAGTCGAAGATGACTGCAATGAAGGCTTCCTTATTGCAGGAAAAAGATGCTGGAAGATATCCCTGAAGGATCTTCTGCCCCTTTTAATCAATTTGCATGATGACAGTGTTTATTTTATCATTTTATTTGTGATGAGAACTAGTTTAAACTCATTTCTCAGTTATTTACTTTTGAGCTTCATTGTGACATGAACAATAACACATTTTATTTTTGGATATAATATAATGCCTTTTAATTATGTGTATTTACTTAATTTTCTTTTCATTTATTTCATTATCTAATATAATTTGTAAGGAAATATTTATTGCAGAAATACTATTATTATGAATGGTTTTTTTTGCAACCAAAGTAGTATCCCGTTGCAACAAAAAAATACGTTGCAAAATATTTCAGCAAGAAATAATGATTATTAGCAAGGAATTTTATTTATCGCAAAATATCTTCTGCAACGAAATAAATGTTGCTGAAACCTATTGTCATAAATGTGATTATTATTTGCAATTGAAGGCGTCTTTTTTTTTTTGCAACGAAGTCTTAGTGTTACGAAAGACTTTTATCAACGAAATATTAACATTTATAAATGAATTTTAATTCTCTCAAAATATCTTTTGCGAGGATTTATTAGTATCTTTTCCAACAAAATATTCATTGTAAAAGATTTTTGGTACAAATATGAGAAGTTTTTGCAACGAAAAAGCTTTTTCTTTTCCAACGAATTATTTCGTTGCAATATATTTTTAGTGACGATGACAAAATTTCCTTGCAAAAGATCTATAGCATGATGGCTAGTGTAAGGAACGTCGCAAGGAAAAAAAACGTTGCAAAAGGTATTTTGCAACAAAAGTAAACATTTTGCAACGATTTTTTTCCTTGATAAAGCCATAATTCTTGTAGTGGTATAACTTTGAGAAATAAAATGTGCTACGTAGATTGTTTTTGATTTAGTAGATATAAAACCTCGTGTAGAGCATTTTAGAGTATATAATAGATGTGAGGAACATTGTTATTGAAATTAATTGAAGGCTTTGCTGCGTTAACTTTATCAGAGGTGAAGTAGATCATGCTATAGAAGTAGTGTAGGGATAAAATGGTAATTTAATAATTTTTCATAGATTAACAACTATAATTACATTTACACCCTTAGAATATGTTTCTACTGAAGTGTTTATGTTAACAATAGATTAACAATCTCTAGTGTTAAAGAACTCTTTTCCTACTAACACTATGATATTGGATACGATCAATAAAAAAAGCGAAAAAAATTACGGAATAACTTTAAAAAAAAAGTATATTATATTGTATTTTTTGTTTTGTGTGATTCTAGTCCTTCGGATATTGAAACATCGTAAAAGAAAATATAAATAAGACGAGAGAGATGCAACATTGAATTAAAGAAGCTGGCATAAAAACTGAATAAACATGAAAACCTGAACACATAACAGGACACAATTTTGCCTGCCTAAAAAACATGCTACATGAACAAAATCTATTGTGTGAATTTGGGGTCCATTTGTGTCTTGCGCCAGCTTGGTATGAGTGAACTACTCAAACATGCAGACATAAAACTGATCACGTTATCTCCATCCTTAGTCTTTTGAATTTCTTGGAGACCTGGTGCTAAGTTTATACGGCCGCATGTTGGTTTGGTGCCAAGATGGTCTTGTTCTTGTTTGCAAGTTGGTTTAGTCTTCTTTTGTGTTGAGTCTTGACCTTGTCCTTCATCTTCTTCACCATAAGCAGCGTTGATGAGCAAGTAGAGTTCCAACCCAACAAATTCTGCAGGTGACTGTGTGAAAAATGGCTCCTCAATGATGGTGTCCGATGGTGCTGTTAACTTGATCACCATTACTTTTTCTGTCAACAGCTTCTTCGATCTTCTTTCTTCAATAAGCGACCTTGTTTACTCTTGTTCGCAGTACGTCGTTTGTTTTTTTGACGTCTATCTTCTATCAGGTGTAGTAGACGCATATGTTTGCATGTGTGGTGTGCAATAAATACTAGAGTCCAACGTAGGTTCCTAGAAGTATACTCACTACTAGTTTAGTCACTGTAGGACTCGATTTGTTATACAAATGAAATACTTCACTCTAATCAATCCCCCAAAAAAACGGTGCACCAATTACTAATTTTCATATTTATCGTCTTTATCATTCTAGAAATAAGATTTTGTATTCCCTCTTACTTGTACTACAAGAAAATATAATTTTTATGAGCATCTTTAAAATTGACATTAAGACAATTTAAAAAAATTTGTTTCAAAAAATAAAATATATGTAATTTAATGGCAGTATTTTGATAAAGTGTCCAGTAATTAAAAAAAAATTGTCATGAGTTGTAAATGGTGTCACATAATAAAGTAATTTATATGACCCTTTTTAAATATCTATAATATATAATTAATACTTTTATGATCATTTAAATTAAAATAGTCATCCATGTGCCATAAATTTTAGAGGGAGTATGGTTTATCATTTCATCCACCATTCCACTTTCAAGATCACCCCCGCTAAAATCATGAAATAGTTAGTCGGACATAGAATTTTAATAGTAATCAAGGTATCTGTCTCTCTCTCTCTCTCTCGATCGATCGATCGATCGATCACTCTGTCTCTCTCGATCGCCTCTCAATCCTAGGAAATCCTTTTCATTGAACAAGGTATATAGCTATTCCAAGAAACCCTTTTCTCTCCAATGAATGGTTGATATATGCTCTGGTGGTATGAATGATTGAACAACTATTTTGATACCATTTTCAACCGTTAAATCCTATCAAAAGTTAATTATGCCAATGACAATAGTTAATCCCCTAGGATTAACTATTTTCATTGAACAACTACTTTGAATTTATCATTTTTTTGTAGCGTTATTATTTGATTTCATGTTTTTTCTTTCGTACTTAATGATTCGTGTTAGTTTTTTCTTAGATTTATGGTATATGTTAATTTCTTGGAGGCTTTCATACACATATATCCTTATACACTCACAAATGCGCGCGCGCACACACACACAAATGTATTCGATAAAATGTCTTGTGTATATGCTATCCGCATGTGCATCGCATTTTAAATGAATCGTATCATTTTTTATCTTGATTATGTTTGTAATTTTTAGCAGTTGCTAAAATAATAATAGTTGAACATTGTCAACACAGATCAATTTAATCCTATCACATCAGAGTGAGCATTGCCAAGATAACTTATCAGAAGGCTTGTGCCCCTGTATAAATCAGTACAATCGTTAGCACCAATAAAAGATATCGAATTGCCTGTATATTTAGGGCTTCAACTATAACAACACTTATCAAAAGTAGAAGTAATACATCTCACTCAAGAGCCAATTTTTATTCAGCATGTATTATTTTCAAAACAAATTTTATATTTTATAGAAAAGTGGTTTAAAAGATGTATCAAATGCTTTTAGTTATTCGAATTAAAATGCAATTATTAAATGTAAAATTCAATGGTGACTGAAGAAGATTAATACAAAGTTTCTCAAACTAATTCTTTGGCATTATGTTGTCCATTTACATAGTATATTACTGTTTGTAGTATTAAGCAAAGCAATATATAATTCAGTAACAGGGTTATTGAATTACAGATTCCTTGTTTTACAACGATATTCGATCATTATACAACCCTTGGTTCTTATGTATCGGAATTTTTATTATATATGACTTATGGTTGAATTTTTCTTTATATATATACTAGCGGAATGCCCGTGCCTAAAGGCGTGACAAAAATTTTCCAAGTACATAGTTGCAAAACGGTAAAAATTTCATTCCCCAATAAAATAAAATATAATTTGAAAGAAAATGATCATAATCTCCTTTTGTTTAAAGGACTGTCCATCATTCTTAACAAATAGTCCAACAACACTCAAATAGTCCAAACTCATCAAACAAATTCACATATAATTTTGCTAAACCTATAAAAAAAAGCACATAGTACAACTCTAATAATTATAAATAGCTATATATTGGTAAAAAATAATATTAAGTATAATAATAAAGAAAAATATATAATTGCATCAAAATACCAAGTTAATCTCAATTTTAAACTATTGAAATTCGACCACACCTGTCCACATTAGAAAAAAATGTGATGAATTAATCCGCGAAAAAATAAATGTAAAAATGGATGGATGTGTTATTCATCATATTATTCATCAAAATTATGAAAAAATACAAATACTTTGTAACATGGCAAGTGTAACACCTTGTAAATTCAAGGACCTTTAATTAAATAAAATATTTGCAGAAAAATAAATTATTTTATTTGGAGGAATTAAATCCACGATTATTGAACTTGTAAAATTCGAGGAATTTATTAATCTGACGAATTGAGGATTAAATATTTTGGACTATTTTATGTCACCTTTTGAGGCGTTAAAGTTGGAAGATATTATAAATTAATTCGTATGGCAATTTGGAGTGCACGGTTGAATCCAGAGGTCAAAATAGTTGGAAATAAGTGGCCATATGAACATATTGGGTCTCGGGACTTAATTAGACATAATTGATCTATAAATAAAGAGTTTGGGTCATTTTTAGGAGGTGACTAATAACCTTCACTTGTATTGTTGGGCAATAAGGAGTCTTTGGGAGGTTTTCTCCTCCCTTCGCTGGGTGGAGTGGGTGTTGTCCAAGTCTGTGAGAGTTGTCCTGAAGTCATTGCACCCATTTAAGTGCTCGAAAGGTGCTAAAGAAATATGGAGAAGAGCTCCTCACTGTATATTTTGGACGATTTGGAGGGAGAGAAATGCGAGGTTCTTTGAACGTAAGGGAATGGATCCTTCAAGATTATGACACCTTTTGCTTGAGTTCGCTAATGATGTGGTGTAGAGAAAACCACAATAAATCTATCTTTGTTTTTTTGGACTTTTTCGAGGAGATAAATAGAGTTCAGTTATCTATTTAATTGGGGTGGGGGTCGTATGTCTTTGGACCCTATAGTTGCCTCTTTCTCTTTTTTTATTCGCTTGTGATGTATCTACACCTTATGTACAGGTCCTGTCCCCTTGGCGGTTTCTTAATATAATCTTTTATTTATACAATAAATTAAAAAAAGATATATATATATATATATATACACACACACACACCCACACACACCCACACACCCACATATATATATATACACACACACACACACACACATATATATATATATATATATATATATATATATATATATATATATATATATATATATATATATATATATATATATATATATATATATATATATATATATATATATAAAATAAAGTAGGAAACTTAATAAGCTTGATCTATGACATCACAAAAAATATTTTTTTTGTAATACCCACTTTGCCCCGCAAATATTTGGTATATATAATAAGTAATAATGGTATTTTTACTGTTCCATAAACAGATAAGATCTTTAATGGTTTAGATTTGACCCAACAATGCAAAAAGCAATGGTTAAGATTGAACATTGCCCCTCCAAAATCGTTTGTCTAGACTTTGTGACTTAACTTTAACTTCTTTTATTTTCAGTACTTCTACAGTTGATCCATTAAATGTGACTTCAACTTCTTTCATTTCGGGTACTGCTAGGGTGGCTGAGGAGCAGGTACATAGGTTGGTATTGTGCCCACTATAGGAATATTTAATTTTTTCGACATAAATTAAATGCCGAGAAAAGTACTAAAAATGCCGGTAACAATTTTTGCGACACTTTTGGCGGCATTTCCAGAAGTGCGGTAATAGCCAATGTGGTAAAAGAACAACGGCATTTTAAAAAATACCGCGAAAAGTTAGCGGCACTTTTGGCGAAATATCCACAAGTGCGGTAGCCGCTGTGGTAAAAGAACAACGACATTTTAAAAAATGCCGCAAAAAGTAAGCGGCACTTTTGGAGGTATTTTCACAAGTGCAGCAGCCAATATGGTAAAAGAACAACGACATTTTAAAAAATGCCACAAAATGTTAGCGGCATTTTTAATCATTTATATTAATGTTGGTAATAACCTTTTAGCGGCATTAAAAAATATTGATAATAACCGCTTGCAACACCTATTAAATGTTTAACACACTTTTGGCGACAGTAAAAAAATGTTGAGAATGATAATAGCGGTATTAAACAAAATGTTGATATTATTTTGCAATATATGACTAGGAACAAGTGCTAAAAAATTATTTATAAGAAGTATTGTATTTATGTGCAAATATATTACCATAACATTAAATTAAAAGGGCGGTAATCAAATTAAAATGTTATTAAATTAAAACCAAAAGCATTCATCGTAAATAAACATAATTGTGCTTGGAAACATTATCCATCCACAAAATAAAATGTATCACGTGTCAAATTATAAAAAGTTGGGAAATATGAAGCGAAACAAAATTTTATATAATGTACAATCCTTCTTTATCAAAGTCAAACATCGTCTTCGACCTACAAATAAAAAATTCAACCGTTAGTCATTGATACTTATTCTTTAGTAATTTAAATAAAATATTAAAATTAAAAATTAGTACATTAGCACTATGCCACGCTACAGTTGAATGATATACATCTTCAATTCTGGACTTGTTTTCATATGGTCTAGGCAATGGTTCATTTGATACAAATGTTTTTTCAATATATACTTACCAAAAGTCTTCACCCAGTGGCGTACCCCCTACTTTTGTTAAAGGTTTTTTACTCACAATGAATCCACGTGCCACGATCACTTTTTGAAGTCCGAAAGTAATAAGGTCCACAATTATTGGAAGTGCATTATTTGAGACCCTTTGTCATGGTTGATGGTGCTTCTTCTTCTTCTTTGATGGTTCTTTCCACAAATAAGATGAATATGTCATCAACATTATATATCTGGAAAAAAATCGGCGAATTTTTATTTGTTTTTAAGACATCCCAAAATTTTTAAGACTACATACAACCAAATACCAACAACCCAATGTCAGGTATATATAAGTTCGACAATGACCGTGTTTATTAGGTCCGAGGACTTCATAATATTTCTCTCCTTTATGACTAACTGATACATTATAATTTGACGAAAGTTGATCTTCTTTTTGCCTCATTTTTTACTAAAATGAAATGATTCTTATTATATAAAACAAAAATTATAATCATTCATTTACAAAATCAAAATAGAATAAAGATCCCACTATCTCCCCACCACTAATTTTAAATGCTTCACATAATCATTTCATGCATAATTTTAACTTTCATAAACAATAAACTCATTTAATTTTTAATTTAATCCCGATTTGTGTATGATATATAGTATGCTTTTAATGATATGACACAATCTCCTGCATGTTTTCTTTTTATAATGGTTGATATAGAGAATAAGAATTTTAATTAATAGGTAAAATGACGTCGTTGAGATTTTCAAAGAAAGAATGGAAGGAACAATGATGATATTTTTATACCATTGATTCAGCGGAATCCTTATCGATGGTTGAGTCATCGCTCCTCTCGTGTGTTTTGATGTAAACATCAACCAATGAAACATTTTTCCCTTGATCAGCCTCCATCTGCATAAACCCAATGACTTGTAAGTCGTTATATATATAAGTTTGGTAACATAAAATAACATTCACAATCAAAATATATTATAAAACACCTTATGAGCAACATTCGCACGACTCTTTCTTCCGAAAGTATGTGGTGTTCTTTGCTTCTTACGAGTTCGACAATTTCTTCGAATCGTTTTCTGTTACAAAAATATATTTATAATTTTTTCACTATGGTTGTTTAGGCATTAATGAAGAGGAGACATGTGAGGGACACCTTTCCATTGCTTCTAGGGCTTTAATGTGGAGCTCACCCAATCTTGAATCTCCTCAGAGGACTTTGTGAAAGATAGAGAAAAATATTTTTCACTAAAACTCCCTTGTGGATCACTATATTCCTTTAAATACAGCCGATCAAATTCAGAAAATGGGCTGGGAATAATCTTGTCCGTCTCATCTTTAGGTGTCTCCACTACTACAGATAAATTAAAAATTCATAAAATTCAAACATTGTAATTATGAATTATTACAAATAAATTATATACATATATAAGGTGAGTTAAAAATAACCAATGAAATATACAATAACTGCAATTAAGTTCCTAAACTATGAATTGTTTTCTTTACCCATGCAGATGAACTAATTTGAACCTTATTGAGATATTTGACATAATTTTTTACCGAGGCGTAACCCGTTTAAGGAGTACCAACAACACAATACAAAATGTATTGTGATATCATTAATTCCATCATCCTTGCGTTTTGTATAACAAATCTTTTATTGAAGACCACACAATGATTATTTATTGTAATGAATTCTTCTATGACAAAAGTCCCCACGTGAACCAAAATGTGTGAAAGGAAAAAATAATATGAAACCAAAAAGACAAAATAAAAGGAAGAGGGGAGTAAAAGTGCACTTCTAAGCAAATATATCAAGTAGAATGCTAGCGCATACCACTATAGTTTTCAATAGTTTATTACAGTCCTTGTTTTAGGTAAATCCAATTCAAAGAAATATATAAATAATAAGTATATGTTGGGTGGGTGAGTGGTTGGGTGGGGGATTACATTTTTACAGCACTGAAAGTAGCATATCTCCTATTTGGATCACCCTGCCTAACATAGCCATTCATTTCTTTGATAAAAACTCTCTATTTTCTATTGCCCAAGTTGTAGGCAAACCTCTCAAGCTTGATAGTTAATAACCCCATCACTCCTACCTCCAACTTCACTGATCTTGGTCCTGAAGACAATCAGCCTGATATGGATAATGCGTTGAATCAAGTGTCAGGCACAGATGTTTAACAGGAGGAACATGAGACTTTTGTAAGTTCCAAATTGCAGGATATGATTCTTTTGATAAAAAATCAAGTTCAAAATCAAGGTTAAATAATTCACTTTGCAGATGATAGAGAAATAAATAGATCAACTGACGTCCCTCCGAAGAAGATTGTGCAACAGTTTGATATAATCAAAAGAGGAGATTTATCAGGCAATGAAGTTATGGTGCTAGACTATGCGATGCTCTCCCCGCGAGGCTCTATTCCAGATTACAAAAAGAAAAAATGCATCGAAGTTTTCTCAATGTCTGATTCTGATGATGTTGATAGTGGCCATATTCTACTTGAATAGATAAAATTATTCTCTTTAAATTTAGGTAAGAAGCTAGATAGTGATAAGGAGAGAAGAGAAAAACAAAAGAAGGTCTTTTTTTCAGTCTCCTCTAAATTTTCAAATTCCTTTTCAGGGAATAGCAACAAGACTTTTTCCAAGAAAACTGATCCTCTCTTTAATAGACTCACTAGATCCTCCAGTAAAGCCCTCAAGTAATCTGCATTTTTCACCTCTCAATGATAGATTTTTTATGCTGGAATGCTAAAGGATTGTCAAACAATCTGTAATACCCCGTATTTTTATGGCTTTTAAATTTAGGGAATTATTAAATTTACTTGAGATGAATTAATTTAATATTAATCCGAAAGTTGGTTTTGAATATTTACTAGCGTGATATGAGTTAGTAATTATTAGAAATTTGTTGAATATTACTAGATGAGTATAGTAATATATAAGATTGATTTTGTTAAAATTGTCACATGTGAATAAAATGGCAATTATGGAAATTTAAGTCGGGACGTGCCTGTGTCGTGTCAGGACTAAATAATTATGATTATTAAAAGTAAATAAATTATAAGTCGCCTTTATGGTCATTTCGAATGCTCCAAAGTGTCCGCAAGGGTCGAGATAGTCAAAATAATGTACCCGGGGGTTTAGTTTGGGTCTCGGGGCGTTTTTAGGTCTAATTAACATCCTGGGAGGGCGTTTTAGACATTTTGTATTTTTGGCCATGGAAACCCACGAATTTTCTAAGGTTATTTCAGAGGGTAGGGGTTTTCTTCTAGGGTTAGCTTAACCAAAAACAATAGACGACCATTGGAGAGGATGAGGAGAAGATTTCCAAGGAGTTCTAGGCCAAGAACTCTACCATTTGCACCGCCGTCACCGCCAAATTGTAGATCGCATGATGAGGATCACAACCACACCAATTTCTTCTATAGATTAGAAACAAAGATTTCCCAGGCAAGTATCTACCTTGCTCTATTCTTAGTTAATGCCTCAATTATGTTAGTCTAGGGTTGTTTAGAACTTGTTTTATGAGAGAAAGTGTAGTTTGGATAGTAGAATTCACATGCCATTGAAGAAATAATCATATTCTGTACATCTCATTTGCATGTAGAGGATAAACCACGAATTAGTATGGATTTGGAAGTAAGGAATCTGGAAAATAATGGAAAGAATTGAAAGAAAAAGAGAAATTAAGGTTCTTGAAGTCTAGACAAATTTTACCCCATTATATAGTTATAATTGATGAATTGAAACATATTTTATGTGGAGAATACTGTATTTAAGTGTATGGTACTGGTAATAACTTTTGTTCGGAGTTTGGGAATCAAATATGAAGTTTTGGTTAAGGTTGGAGAGGCAAACCCGTAACTGGATAAATGCAGTTTTCGCCATAACTGCTTGATCGATCGATCGACCCAAGAGTATCGATCGATCGACTTATCGATCGATCGACCCCCTTTCCTCGATCGATCGACCCCACCTGGAAAATTGTACATTCCTCTTATAATGTTTTAGTCTGATTAAAATGCGTAGTAACCCTTAAGTATTATTGTTAGAGTATTTTGTGATATAAATAGGACCAATAGGGTTTTAGTAAACCCCAATAAGTGGGAATTTAATGTAAAATGAAATAAAGGGTTAACGGGGACTGATTTTCCCATCAGGGATTATGCAAACGTTTAAATAAAAGATTGAGACTCGTAAGAGAGTTAGACTAGAAGATAAGTGAGTGTATGTTTACTGAAATTTTACTTACGATACTTCAAGAGAGGGGGAGTGTGTATGAAGTGAAATATAAATGAGAATAGAAATATAGCAAGTTCGTTATGCGAAATAATCAAGTAAAATTCGATAAGGACGGATAAATAAAATTTTGGGTCGTGGGCATACCTAACCTAGAAATATGAGTATATATATATATATATATATATATGACTGTGTGGTTGTGCATATGTTATATATTTGTGTAAAAATCATACTCGAGCTACTTGCTATCATGGCGGTTTCCGTGCCGGGACCGGCTTATCTCGATTGGACCTTTATGGGGGTTAACGACTTGTACCCTAAAAGATAGTATCCTTGATTACTTGCTATCTAAGTGATAGTTAGATGGTCCTAAGAGACGTCAAGGTATGTGCTGATCTCTTAATACCGGGAACTATGCTTCGCCTCCATTTGTATCTGTTTTGGGTTAATACTGTTCGAGAGTGATTCTGAACTAGTATTTCCCTTAGTATGAGTGATACGGGGACTTGATAGTAGAGTACGCCAGCACCATAGATTTTATGTGGGGTGCCGTTAGTGCATATATTATATGTGAGACTAATATATATACCTATATTTACATGGGAACTTTCTACTGTGCGTATAAATAATTAAGAAATTAATAAATGTTTCAACTCTCTTAAATGTTCGAGAACTTCATAATGGTACTGAATTGTTTTAAATAGCGTAAGGAATCTTGAATACATTTGCTTTCTAAACTAAATATTATCACCCTGTTATTTCGCGAGATAAAACTTTATGGAAGTGAGATAGACTTATGAGGTTTAGTAGTACGATAGACGTGACACTAGATGAGAGGTGAGAATTCTCAAGAGAGTGTCGCATACTAGCATGGTTGTTGCATTAACCGGTAAGCATTTTAAATACTTGCTAAACTAAATTTTAAAACTGTTTTACAATCGGGCTCTGACCCATTTCCTGTTATCTCTTTTCTCTTGTATATATATATATATATATATATATATATATATATATTACAGGTGCCCAACCACAGTGGCGTCGTGCTTAGGTTTTTTGGATTGGACGTGCTGCAGCTTATGTGGGAGTTGCAGGTCATTGCTTAGACGACCTCGTTGTTGATTCCACTCTTAATCCAACTCTAATTAGTTTGGGCTTGTTTCGCCCATTTCGTTATTTAGTTGGATTGGTCAGAGATTATGTTCATTTATCTTTAGTATTTTACTCGTTGGGATTTATTTACTGTCAGGATGGTTTTTTTTCTTTATGGTTTTAAAGTTGGTATTTGTTGTCCGAATGGTTAAATTATTGAGGGTTCATTTCCAGTCTTTTTAAATTGCGTGATTCATAAACTGTTAATTATTAAGGGTTTTATAATTTGGTTAAATGAAATGGAAATAATGTTTTGATGATTTTGACACTTTACTTAATTATTTAGGGTGTTAAATTGGAAAGTTTATTTTTTCGACAGTGATGCTAAGAATGAACCAACCGTTAACCTTGATTATAATTTAATAAAGGACTGACCACCCGGTATTTAATTAGGCGGGGTGTCACACAATCCTACTTATAGAAGACTTGAAAGCCCGATGAAAGGCTATAAAATTCCTCTTTTAGCAGTTCTTGAACCTATGGCCAATAATAAGAAGTTAAGACACTATCAAACTTAAGGTGCTATGTGATTATGGCTACAACAACATCTCTAATAAGATATGGGTATTAAAAAGAATTTGATTTATCTCTGAATTTCATTAGAGATGAAGATAGTATCAAACTTAAGGTGCTATGTGATGTTTATGACTCTCTTATTCATCTGATCATATGAGATTTTAATATTATCTCTACTGATGCTGAAAAATGTGGTGGTATTATGCTAGATTACATGGCATGATTTCAACCAAATGATCTCTAGAAATTCCCTCTTTGGCATGGTCTACTCCGGCTCTAAATTTACATGGTGGAATAGTAGGATTGGTCTTGAGTCAGTATTTGAAAGATTGGACAGAGTCCTTTGTATTTCCTTATGGAGATAGGTTTATCCTTATTCTTCTATTACTCATCCTAACATGACCTGTTCAGATCTAAAGTTTAATGGATGAAATTATATCTTATACAAATTGAATAGTTACATTAAACTATGACTAAGATAAGTTCCATTTATGCAACATTGGTACAACCAATGACATGGTGTTATTTGTTAAAATCGATGAAGATAAACTATTCAGCCTTACTATGTCATGTGATGAAATAAATTATAATCAATTTGGGCGGAGGTCCTACATTTGTTCAGCTGAGTACATATATTAACGTCGACACATTACACAAGTGCGAGCCATCGATGTTTTCGGAAAATTGAACACTATCAGTCCATTTGACAGGTGTATACCAATGACACGTTCAAACAGTGCAATGCCAATACTGCATTAAACATCTATCGGGTTGGACTTCAAAATCAAACTCTAAATATTTATTTGGGGTTCATCTTCAATCACCTCAGTAAAATAGCATCCTAACTAAGTCTACCCCTAACACACTACATACGTAGCGGAGACGTACCACGTACCCATAGCCTTTCAAACACCATATTGATCTACATTCCAAGTAACAGTGCCACGGTATCAGAGTCTATTGTTTGTTTTCTACACCAATGAAGTCATGTGCTATACACAGTTAATGTAACATTTGTCCTATCCACCAAATAAACTTTTTGAGCAATTTTATATAACAGGAGTAATCGAACATTGAAAATTAGTAATATAAAATGGATAGGTAGATGAGCAATTGCTCTCTTACCCTTTGATAGTTTTCAAAATTTGTAGCATGAAATGGAATGTTTTGAAAGAATGGGGTAACTTTAAAAAACTATAACATGTTGCCTCACTTAATTTTGGATAAAATGTTAATATTAACTTTGCTAACCTTAACCAAAAATTATGCCCCTACCCCTACCAAAGTCGGAGTTCAAGTCTTTCCAAGAGCTTGAACACTATATTCATCACTAGCTTCGCTAACCGCCATCCCCAAAAGCAAGTACCAGAAATGAACTAGCCAGCATCTTAAGGAAGATAAACACAAAAAAATCTAGGGGGATGCAGTAAAATATTATTAGTCCCACAAAAGATGTCATTTACTTTTGCAATTTTTTTTTATTTAAGATGTGTTTAGGAGCTTCAATTACATGATTTAGAATCGGAATTGGAGCAAAGTTTGGTCAAATTTAAAATAATTTTGTTCCAATTCCAATTCTTAATGAACCTTGGAACTGTAGTTTTCAATCACACCCTTATGATACCTTGTCACAATGCCAATCATATGACCATCTGAATTGGTAACATCACTGCCACTACCACGCGAATGCACCAGAGCTGTAGTTTCAATCATTGCTGGAAATTGAAGTGACCCTGACCATAGTCGTAATTTTCAACCTCTGAATCATAAAACTAAGATACTTTTCTCTTCACACCATTAGATCCAGATGCACGAGAATTTCCTCCAGTATCCATTACCCTATTATGTTCAACCTAAATTTAAGATGAAATAAAAATAAGTAAAAAAAAATTAATAATTAAAAGAGAAAGGTTTAAGTTTTACATCGTGTTGATTCGTCTATTTGACAATAGTCATGTGATATTGAAAAAAAATTATTGTAGAGATTAAGCTTCTATTGAGCAGATGTAATTGCACCTAGAATAGCCTGGCGATTCTCCCTACTTTTTATTTTTAAAGCACTTCCAAATTCATCTCCCAACATCTTAGTGAAATGAGAGATTTGATCACGTGGATGCATATTAAGGGAAATCATGTTGGTTCTATTACCTCTAGAAACTTCGAGTGCCTTGATGAGTTTCTTGATTTTTAATATTTCAATGTTCTTGTCGATTTCATGATAATCTGCCACCGTAAGGCAACAAAATGTGCCGAAACAGTAACGAAATTACCTGCAATCATACCATCATAAAATCAGCCCACACTTTGAACCTAAATAGGCAAAAGTCAATTAGCTAAAGAAGAAAACCGAGGACAATGATATAAATACTATTAATTACAAGAAATTATATTGGCTTTCTTACTTGTTGTCCAAGATAGGGCCAACTTGTTTTTACAATTTGATAATCTTAACCAGTCGAATCCAATGATGCTTTAGCAATTAACTTGTAGGATCAGTCAAAGACTAGTATTTCATAACATTTGAATGAAATAAGAAATAGAAATAATCCAATGAAGGGCAAGACCCAAATTTTAATATTAAAGGACACCTAGAACAGACTGATAAGATCGATTCTTTGTTAGCAAAAAAAAGGAGCACAACCGAGCTTATTCATTACTGAAACCAACCATTTTAAAGGCTTAACTGACAAAGAAATGTAATCCTCGAGATAGATTTGTAACTATAGGGAATTTCTGAACTCCTGTGACAGGTCGTAGGGTTGCGCTTTATAAGCATCCTTACCTGATAGTGGCCCCTGCATAACCTTGCTGAAACACTTTATGAAACTGCCTTTAGATATCCTCAAGTACATACTAGAAGAAGAGTTCATGGCATTTCATACCAACTTAATCAAGTCTCAGAAGCATTTTAAGAGGTGAACCAAACATAAGGGTCAAAGATAAATTCGTTTTTAATTTGAGGTCTAATAGGGTACGATTTACTTTGGGACTACTATGGTATAATTTGCAAAATGGAAATTTCTAAGAAATTTGTCAGTCTCAAGAGTAGTATCTTTGGACTTGCTCTTCTTTTTCCCATTATGCTTCTTTAATAGAAATGTATATACATCATCTTCTTGAGATGATATATTTTTGGCCCCATATTAAACATGTTATCGTGTTTTCTAAAGAAATGTTATCATGTGTAAAATATACCTTAAATTTTTTGTCTCTGTCTTTTTTTCATAAGTAATGTTATCACGTGTTAAATATACCTCATACTATAACCAAAATCTTTGAAAATTAGTATAATTTCTAAACCTTACAAATTGAGGAGTTCATATCATTCATCATATAAGCGTGATAAAATGTAAAGTTGCATTGAGCTTCAATGGAACTTTGAGAATGAGCAATAGATATACACCACATAAATACACACACACACACAGTACGTACACACATCACAGAAGATAGGGGAAGTTACCTCAGATTAGAGAGAGACGTGAGTGAGGTGGTTCCCCCAGTTAGGCAACTTCTCGAGCTTATCACAATCATATATTATCAGTTCTTCAATACATGGAGGCCTTGTTTTCTCTTTTTTTGCTTTGGATACAAGATGGGGACAATGACTGACTCTTAAATGTTTCATATTTATAAGATTCTCACACAAAGATTCTTATTGCCAGAAATGACTCAGTTCATCACAGTATTCAATAACTAAACGTTCAAGTGATGCCAAAGATTGTACAACCCTTCACGTAGGTTAATAAGCCTAGTGATACCCGAAATCTCCAAGGTTTTTACTGATGAGGTGACACTAACCATACTTATCAGCACCACCTCGCAGCATTGTTTTATTTTTAACACCATTGGAGATGGAATCCTTAGAAGTATAACCATGACAAATTTGGGGAAATTATGTAGACTAAGCTCGTGAACGCGAGGACAAAATCCTCTAACACTTCCATCAACATCTGTTAAACAAGTAAGCCATTCCCCCCAACCTTCATGTTCTCAAACCTGACAATCTCAAGTGACGAGAAAAAAAGAACCTGAGAAGGACGAGCTCCATACAACTCAGCACCATTGTTTTTTTACCCCAGACATATTTTGAATACACAACTCCCTGAGTGAGAGTAGCTGGCTAACTGGCGGTAAATGCGTACATCATTCACTGTGACCAAGTGTTAGGTGCGTTATATTAGAGAATGAAGGATCCCCAACCCAACAAGTAAACTCTATGCCTCCATAGAAGTCAATTTCGAGATCGTTCAAGCTTGTATGTGGTTTTAGTGCTTCAAGTACTTCATTCCCAAGCAATTCTCTTAGAGAACCATTGAATTCACTACTCCATGTCAACATAAATTCTTTAAAGCCTTTCTTACAGGATAGATTAGCCTCCCTTACATCTTATACATTCTTCACATGATGCAACCCTATAATGGAAAATTTCCCTCTGAGATTAGATAGCCCCCTCAACTCGGTTAGTTTCAACATCTTACTCTTATCAAGAACAATCTTCGGCAATGTTTGCAGACTACTCAACATACCAATCCCTGAGGACATCTCTTGAAATTCTTCGGTATCGGAGACATCAAGATGCAGCAAATTAAATAGATTACCAATTTTTTCAGGTAACTTACTTAGTTTTCTGCAACTCCTTAACAATAACGTCTCTGATTTATAAAGATCACTCACATACTCAGGTAACTGTTTGATGAGAGTCTTCGATAAATTAAGATACTGAAGGTGTATTAAATCACCAATAGAATTTGGTAGCTCATTTATGCAATAACCACTCAAATTTAACACTCTTAAGCACTGTAGTTCGGTAACAATTCATGGAGAACCTTATTGCTCTAGTGGAATTCTTCTCGATATGTCAAATTATCAATTGGTAGTGTCAAAAAAGTTTTCGATATGTCCAAAGTACATAATTGCAAACCGACAAAAAATTCATTCCCCAATAAAATAAAGTGTAATTTAAATGAAAATGGTCATAATCTCCTTTTGTTTAAAGAACTACCCATCATGCTTAACAAATAGTCCAACGACATTTAAATAGACTATAAACTCGTCAACAAATTCGCATATATTTTTGTAAAATCTATAAAAAAAACACTTAGTACAACTCTACTAATTATAAATAGCTATATATTGGTAAAAAAAATATTAAGTAGAATAATAAAGAAAAATATGTTATTGCATCAAAATACTAAGTTAATCTCAATTTTAAAATATTGAATTTCGACCACACAAATCCACATTAGAAAAAATTGTGATAAAATAATCAGCCAAAAAATAAATGTAAAAATGGAAGGATGTGTTATTCAACATGTTATTCATAAAAATTACGAAAAAAATACAAATACTTAACAACATGGCAAGTGTAACACACCGTAAATTGAAGGACCTTTAATTAAATAAAATATTAGGAGAAAAAGAATTTATTTTATCTGGAGGAGTTAAATCCATGATTATTGAACTTGTAAATTTGAGGAATTTATTAATTTGGAGAATTGAGGATTAAATATTTTGGACTATTTTATGTCGCCTTTTTGAGGCCTTAAAGTTTGAAGATATTATGAATTAATTCGTATGTCAATTTGGATTGTACAATTGAATTCAGATGGGTCAAAATTGTTGGAAATGAGTGGTCGTATGTATATATTGGGTCTCTAGACATTGATCTCCAAATAAAGAGTTTGGGCCATTTTTAGTAGGCGACTAATAAACTTCACTTGTATTGTTGGGCAATAAGGGGTCTTTAGGAGGTTTTCTTCTCCCTTTGCTGGGTGGAGTGGGTGTTGTCCAAGTCAGTGAGAGCTGTCCTGAAGTCATGGCACCCACTGTATATTTGGCGATTTCTTAATGTATTTGGAGAAGAGTTCCTCACTGTACATTTGGCGGTTTCTTAATAAAATCTTTTATTTATAAAAAATATTAAAAATAAATAAAAAATATATATATATATATATATATATATATATAAGGAGTAGAATTTTGTTTACTATTCCATAAATCATAAGATAGTTAGAGATCCTTATTGAGCCAACAAGGCAAGAAACTAAGGGTTTAGATCAAAGCTCACATAATAATACTTTTACCCCCGTGTATATTTCGACTTTAATTTGAATTTTCAATATACTTTTTGATTTTTCACGGATCTTCTAACAAAACACCACTGGTCATTATGTACTATTTCTCTTCTTTATCCATGATAACCTTTCATTAGACATCCAACGGTTCAAGAATAGATCTTTTTCCAACCCTTTATTTCAAAAGTAAGCTTACTTTGTAGGTCTCTTCTTCTCCCAGACACATCTACGTCCCATTTATGTACCTGCCCCAAACCCTTGATATACCTAACCACTCATTCCATTTTCACTTTAATTTGAAAACGTTGCATTTACGAACACTCTCTTTATTTCCCTTTCTCAAATCAGAACTCTCTCTCACACACCAAAATAGGAAGGGGATGGTTGAGATCAAAGTTTCGCAAGCTTCTCTGATAAGTTTCGCAGATTTATCGAAGTAGGAAAGGGATGCTTATTATCAAAATTAAAAGGAGCCAGCAACAATGTGTGGTTGTTTACGTAATCTCAAATACTCGGGTCCAAGGACCACCTCAACTCCTCACAAACAGTCTATCTCACCGGCGCTGGAGCTTTCAAATCGAAAAGTATCGCTTCTGATCCATTAAGTGGAGGCCCCTACACCGGCGTCGCGGACGGTCAGATTCTCAAGTTGCAACCAGATGCCCATAGTTTGGCTAATTTTTCCCTCAGTTCTTCTCAAAGGTACATCCACTTTTTTCACCCTTTTCTTTTCCTAGAATAAAAAAAATTAATATTGAGGACATCCCCTTTTTTCACACTTTTTTGACCATTTTCATTTCCTACATCCACTTTGTATTCATCGTCGATATACTTTCTTTGATTTCATGAAACTGGATACATGTTTTGTTTTGTTTCTTATTTTTTATAAATATCTAACGGTTTTTCCCTTTTTATTTTCAGGTAAACTCTTTATCGTGTAGGTAATGGTTTGTGCCGGGGTTTTTTTTTTGTTTGGGGACGGGGTTTGGTAAATGATTTGGGTTATGATTCGATCATTGGTATGTTCGGGGTTGCTATTTACTTTGTTGTCGTCAGCTGAGTATTGGGGAAGAATATTTTGGTGTGTTTAACAAAAAGATAACACTAATATTTATTCATTGGGAAGCAAATGTTTATGAAGCTTGGATCTAAGGCTGTTTTCAATTTCAAACTGATAGAAATATTTGCAAATAAAACAAACTTTGTGCTTCAACTCACCATTTGTTTAAGCTTCTACGCAATAGGAAAGTTGGGAGGTTTCCTTTTGTGTATGCTCGTCCACTTCTCAACATGGATTTTTTTATAGTCAAGAGCACAAGGTTCGAGGTAGCAACCACTCTCTTTCTCACTTTGTTATCTGTTCAACCCCTCATTGTTGTTAATGGAGATTTTTATTATGTTTTTGTTATTGGACGATGCCTCCATCACCGCGAGCCTCATGAGTGTCCTCCACATCATAGATAACTTCTCAACACCATCTCCAATGTCATAATTAGGCAGTAATTTCCCTTTTTGCAATTATATACTTGCCAAGTTCGAGTATGTATACATATTTTCCATTTTTATTTTTTTCTTACATCATCTATCCAAGATATGTTTTTTCATTTAATCTTTTTATTATTGGCAATTTCTTTAGTAAGAAGGAAGCAACCCAAAAAACACTGCAATTACTATTAACGCTCCTATTTTTTATGATTCTATAAGTCATCTCTCTCTTATGGATTTCCTTTTTTTATTTCCAGGATGCCTATCTATGGTATGCTCATGTTGATCTACTTTGAGTGTTATCTAGGAGTGTTGATTTCGATTATTTTTTAATATTTGTTAATTTCCACATATAACCTATAGAAAACACCAATTGCCTTTTTAATAAGGGGAATTACTAGTATAGAACATGTGTTTGAAGATAATTTTATTACATGTACCAATTGCATTACAAACATTATTGTAAAACATGGCATGCATAGATTTTTACATATAAAAAAATTGAAGACATTTTTTACATTACTTGGTTTTCCAAGAATCAAGTCTTGCATGGGAAAATTGTCAAATTGTACACGAGATTGTATAAGTTATTTAAATATATTAGTATACAAACAAACTTATCTACCCAAAATAGGGAGATGATTAAAAAATAGGGTAAGTCTAATTCCACTTCAAATGAGTACTGTATAGTGATGTTTTTGTGAAACTTTTAAAATTTTGGGTCCTGCTATTGAACGACAAGGTTTAAAATTTATATTTTAATTAATTGATAATTTAATTTTACCATCTTATCATCTTATCATCCATCGTAAAGGTCGATTTAACTTACTCTCAACATCACCCAAGTACCTCGCACAGAAGGTCGCGCATTCCTCTACTAGGTATCCTTTAGCAATTGAACCTTGTGGACGACTTCGGTTACAAACATATTCTTTTAGTGTGAATAAAAACCTGTTCATCATTGTAAAAAAATTAATGTAGTATTCATATGCATTAATTTAGGTGACACAAACATAATGCATACAGAAAACATACCTCTCGATGGGATACATCCATCGAAAATGTATTGGTCCATCAATCATTGCCTCCTCAGCTAAATGGATTGCCAAATGCTCCATAACATCGAAAAAATTTGAAGGGGAGATTTTCTCAAGATGACAGAGTGTAAGAGCAACATGATCTTGAAAATATTTACAGTCTTTGAAGGTTATTGTCTTTGGGAAGATTTGCCGATAGAAATTACATAATACAATCAAAGACCTTGCTACATTCCTAGGCAATGATTTTTGTACTTCTAGCGGGAGTAGTTGTTGTATTATGATACGATTATCGTGGATCTTAAGTCCAGAAATATTTCGCTCTCTAATGTTTACACGCCGTGAAATATCAGATGCACAACCATATGGGACTTTCATATTCTTCAAAACCTTACAAAATATGTCTTTATCACTTTTACTCATTCTGAAGCATGCTGGTGGTAAATATACTTTGTTATTTGGCAAGCTCTTAGGGTGCAATGCTTTTCGAATACCCATATTCTCAAGGTCTTGAGTATGTGAACCGGGGACCACAATCAATTAAAAATGACGTGTATAATAAAATTTCGAGTACATATCAAACAAAAATTAGACAAACAAACATTTGGTTTCCGATCTGGCATCAACACAGTTGGGTATTCGATTTCCATAATATATATAAAGAGAGTGTGAAGCGGTTTAATTTTTTCTTTGTCTCTTCTTTAAACATTTATTGTTTTCATCTTTAAACGTTTATGCGTATCTGTTTTCAGCATGTGTGTTAATACATAACAGTTTTGTTCTTTTGTTCATGCTAATGTAAAATGCTCTATGCGTCTTTTGGAACTAAAATGTTCATATCTCTTTGTAAATCCAGTTGTGGGTCTTTAATTCTGTGAACATGCGTGGGTTTTAACTTTGTCAACATGCGTGGTTTTTAAACTCATTGGGTTCATGAGTGGGCCTTGACTGAAACCCTTGTTCAGTCATGCATATCTGAATGGAAAAACCATACGCCTATTTCGTTGGTTGTGCTGTTAATATACATCTGTTGACAATATTGATATCTGTATAATGGAGACATAAAACGAAACTAGCTAATGGGTTTGTTCCTGTGTCTTTTTTTTCTTGATTTGGTTGATGCGTCGATGTCTTTTTCATTCTTGATTTGATGCCTCTATCAAACTCGTTTTAAGAAACCGTTTGTATTAGTTTATATCACACCCATTTCTTGAACTTTGCATTTTCTTGGTAATCCTTAATAAACCGTTTGTATTAGTTTATAGAATTTTGGTATTAGTTTTTTTGTATTGTATACACGTTTTAACATATCTCTCTCTCTAAACCATTTTCACGGGTCCGTCAAATATGTTTCAACACCCGATTTTGCTAGAGTGTTTGAAATATTACCACTTCTAGAATAAGGAAATTAGAGAGGGAACATTTATATATGTAATTCTGGTTCTTAACTATTCCTAACTGTTATATAGCTGTTGAACTCCACTACTATAATATAACTTATCCGACAAAAATAGTGATGTAACTGCTCACATGTGGCAGCTTCAGTAGTTCGAGTTTGAGCAGTCTGTTAATATGAAACAAGGGTAAGAAATCTTGAAAACAAAATTACAGATTGGATAGTAGTGAGACATTAAGTGGATGAACACATACCAGTAATTTCATCCAAATTATGGAAAAACTTGCAGCTTATGGAAGGTAGCCTATGGGCAATTCAGAAACATTTTATAAAACGTTCAAAAAATGTTTCATAAAAAAATATTGTTTTATTTATAAAAAATGTTTCAGAACTTTTGAGTACATCACATCTGTTTATCCCAAAATTCTATTTTTGTAGCACGTGAAATATGAGAACATGAAGAAAATGTATAGGACCGGCTTTGTTACATGCTTTGTAATCTATTACCTGCTTTGTTCTTAATATCCATTTTTTGTTCATGAAGAAAATGTATAGGACTTGTTGGAGACCTTAGGATCTTTAGTTTGTTTGCCTTTTTAAAAAGAAAAGCATTTTAAAACTTTTTTGGATTTTAATGAAGTGACCTTTGCATTTATGTTTACCGATTTGATTACCTACTCGATCTTATGCATTGCTTATGATTTGACCGATTGTACTCTTACATTTGATTTAAACGAGATTCAATACTTGCTAGACCTGTTAGGAGTCTTTTCCCATTAGGACTTTAAAAAGTGTAAGGTGTTTAAAAGATTTAAAAACAAAGAAATTAAAACCACAAATGACGCAAGTAAAATTATGAATTAATTGTGTCATAGTAATATTAGGTAAAAAATGCGACCCCTAAGGGCACGATTAATTCGTCAAGTTTTTAATAAAAAAATGATGTCCAATTTTTTTTGCTTTAGTATAAGTAAGGTAAAATCTTTTTTGATAAAAATAACATCCATGTTTAAAAATAAATAACGAAAGTTTTTTTTATTAACGTTCAGTTTAATAAAAAAAATAATATAATGCTTTAGGGAGATTGACTCGGTTTGAATTTATGTTTGGGTAACTGAGTTGTCTTTAGTGGATTAACCCATGTTCTTAATTATTTTCAAAATATTAAATTTTTATACCTCTTTTAAAATATTTATGTATGGTCCTATCAATGACGTACACTTTTGAAAATTAGCGTCGTGCCTTCAGGCACGGGCATACCCTAGCATGTATATATCTATATAATAATGTGCAAGGGTCTTTTTACTGTTCCATAAGTCATAAGATAGATTAACAATTGAGAAGGAATGTGGGTGTTTGCATCCAATGGTTTCACATGAGGCCACGTGGGGCTGCAAATTTGTAAAGCATATCACGTGGGGCTGAATGTTTTGAGGAGAGATTATGCCAAACTGTACCTACCTCGAGACTCTCACCACTGTCGAATCCCTCACCCACTAACAAAGCACAAGGCTCGATGGTCTCTCTCCATCACTCATTTTGTATTTTGGTGTTTTGAAAGTAGAAGGGAAATCATCTTCATTCAAGCTTGCTGCTGTCACCATCTTCATTCAGCAACCTTTGAACCTTGCTACCGTCACCATCTTCATCCTCAATGTAAGGTTTCTTGATTATTTACGATTTTTCAGCCAACTTTTAACCTAAACATTGTTGGTGATGCTTTGGTACCTATTTGGTCGACTTTTACATTTTTTTTTATTCAAGATCTCTCATGCATTGGGGTTCAAATCAAATTTAGGGCTTATTGAAGGTCTTGAAGTACCAAATCCGAGGAGTTACAACTAATTTTGTTTTGGAGGTCTTGAATCCGTGGAGTTTTTTTTTTATTCTTTTTTTGGTTGTGGGTTAGGAACTCATTTTTTCAGACTTTTTTTGTTCGTATTTTGATTTTGCATTTATCAACTTTTCCATTTTGTTGTTCAATACCTCTCATGTATTGGCTTTATATTTTGTTTTTGCAGGTACCAATTTGGTCTCCAAATTGGTTTCGTATTTTTTTTGTTCAAGAACTCTCAGGTATTGTGTTTCAAATTAGGGCGTTTGCATTTTTTTTGTTCATGTTTGATCCGGAATAATGTTTTCTGGTGGATGCTTCAGAGAAAGACGGTTCAGATCAAGTTTTTTTTCAGAGAAAAATGGTTCAGGTCACCTAAACAATGGTATATTAATATTAACAATGGTTGTATTTGTTATATCTTAAATATTTTCACGGAAGAAAGTAGGAGAAGTTGATAATATGGTTTTTGGAATAGGTTTTTTGTAATATTATAGTTCAACATTTTAAAAACACTCTAGGGAACATACATTTGGGCAGCTTAAAGTTGAACAACCTTTGAACCACATTGTATATGAGACACAAGAGTTGAACAACCTCTGAACCACATTATATATTACTAGGCTTGGTTGATTGATGTTGGGTTCCATATAGGGTCATTAATGTTGGCAAGAATATAGACTGGATTTTCACTTTTGATTATTGGTTTATCAATATGTTCTCCTTCTTTTTAATATTTAGTGATCTGTAGTAGTATTGAGCATACTGTGTTTTCTGGATTGGATTATAGGTATTGTATAGGCAATTTTAGATGGAGTTTGTTGTGGAAAAGTTTGACGAATTATAAAGATGAAGGAGAGTGCAGAGGATGGAAAAAGAGTGCAGAGGGGGAATAAATTATTGGGTTTGAATCTCAGAAATTGAGGATGAAAACCCGAAAGGAAGGGAAATTGAGGATGAGATTATTGGATTCCAAATTTTGTTTCTTAAAACCACTCTTCAGGGTATGTTATTTATATTTATATTTTAACAACATAAGACCACTGTTCAAGTTTGGTTTTATAATGTTTATATTTGTATTTTTACAATTTTGTGAATTTTTTCAGTTCAAAGTTATATTAAGACAATTGTTTAGATTGCAGCGAGTGGTGTGATGGACAAGTATCAGTAGGTGGATGGGGAACCTGCCCTCGACAGTGTGCACTCCAATGAAAACTTAGAGTTTTGCCCAAGTCTACCTAATAGTAAACCTCTCGGTAGAGCTGAGAAAGAAGGCTTGCAGACTATTGGCCAAAAGGAACTTTGTTTCAACAAATACACTGAATCAAGCAACAAGAAAGGAGTATGTACTTACCCAGAAGGAGCAGCCAATTAAAGAACATACAAATATAAAGTATGTCCCCAAAGTGATTAACAATCAGAGAGAAGTTAGTTACATGAAAGACAATGCAGGGGGTGCTACTGTGTAGAATTGGCAAAATTTGAATGGGAACAATGAAACAGATGAAAAATTGTATCTTTCATAGATGGTTTTATATGAAAGACAATGCAGGGGGTTTTATGTTAGGTAATCTTTGCTCGAAATCTAATTAGTATTTCACATCAGACATTGTGTTATGTAATGAAAATGGGACATCGTTCCCAGTCATGATTAGTATGAATTAAATTGTGATTTCAGTTGATAGTGTTTTAATTGTATGTAATTTGTTTCTCCTAACCCAACATGTATGTAATTTGATATCAAAATAGTGTTCACAACATTATGATATCAAAACAGTGATTTCAGTTGATAGTGTTCTAATCACAACGTGTCAAATTAGGTTATTATTTTAATATTCGATTTACCCCGTATCAAAACAGTGATATCACACTGTAATGCTATAACCGTAATATTCGATTTGCCCTGTATACATATAACACTGTAATGCTAATTCTGGTTTAAAAATTATGTGCTTATGATGTTCTTTGTAGTTTTTATTAAATTATGTAGATATGTTTCTGATTGTGTTATATTCCATTTTAGTTAGTTTCAATGTTTGTGTTTTCTCTTCAATTAGGGTTTGATTTTTGCTCTTATAATGCTAAATAATAATTCAATGGCATTGATAGGTTTACCTTCATATATGTGGATCAGTTCTCAGGAAGTCTCCATGTGCACTACACGTAAAGGAATTGTTAGGGCTGAAGGTGGACGTAAAGGGGTGGGTCCGGCTCCATTTCTATTCTTATATTGTCATTTTGATTTCATATTGGAATTTCAATTTATTAGAATATTATGTTTAAGTTTATAAGGCACAGATGCAGATTCCGAAGTGGTGGTGTTCGCAAAAAGAACAGTCAAAGACTTGAGCTTCCTCCTGCATTTTTTTACACAGATTTCCCAATCTATTCAATCACAACTGTCAGAATTTCGATCATATGAAGGGCAAGACATGTATAGTGGCGAGAAAATTACAATGTAAGGAGTAGCTTCAATAAGAGAAACCGATTGTTGAAGTAAGTCAGGAGGAACTTCCGTGGACATGGTGAAGTAATTTGGTAGCAAGTCAAGTGTAATTCAAAAAATGAAGGAGTGGGACGTATATGTACCAATTGTTAATATTCTGTCCAATGAGGAAGTGGATCTCCTTGAAGCAAGAGAATAGAGAAATGCTCGATGAGGTGATTCATTTATAAAGTAAGGGGCCTTTGTTTAGTTCCAAAATAACAACACAGGTTGTAATTTTCAAATGAAAATTAGAAGTTGAATTTAACATGTTTTCTTATAGAGTGTCTCAATTTTTAGTCTGGAAACTCAATTCAAAGGATTGGAAGTATAATTGGAGTCATATTCGTTCAAAAGAAAAGTTTACAAGGCATAGTTTTAAAACACAGGTGAGACATTGAGAGTAGAGAGAACGGGAAGAGTGGGAGAGAGGAGAATCAACACTATCTCCAATTGTTGTTCTCCATAGATTTCCCCCTGAAAACACTGTAATTTTTCAAATCTAAACAAGGACGGTACATATTTGTCCGTGAATTCAATGACTTTTCTTTTACTCATTTGTCTTCCATCACATGTATGCATTTGACAGGATATATTAAGACCAACGTGAGGATGTAGTAGTGAAGAGTACAAAAACAATTGATTCATCAGGTTGCAATGATGGCAGCTCAACGGGTGCAAAAGTGTCCAGATATCAGAATGTAAGTTCATCTCAACTCTTCATTCTTGCTATTTAATACTCCCTCACTCCCAAATATAGAAAATTAGTATTTTTTTGGGTTGTTTCACAATTAGAGTACTGTTTTCTGAAAATAGTATGTGAAATTGAATATATGCGAACTTTGTGTACCATTAAGCATCAACCAATCGTTTGTGAAATTTTAGCGGAGACTCTTATTTCGGATGGAGTGAGTAGTTTTTAGTTCTCACATACTGGTAAAAAAAGAATTTTTTAGTTCTCTTATCCACAACAAAGAAAGTGCTCCTTATAATATAAATCTGAGCTCTTTGTAGATTGATGATGATTATTGGTTTAGGGCAGATTATGAGGTCAGTGCGAACCTTAAAGGAGATGAACAGTTCCTTGGTAAGTTGATTTATCATTTGGGAAAAAGTTCCTTAAAGGAGATAAACAATTCACTATTTTTTTGTCAGCTTCGTTTAATTGAAAGAAAGTCTCCTTAGTCTTCATTTGATTCTTGATTACTTATTATTTTGGTGTAGTGTCCGATACCCTTTCAATGTCATATGCAGCGGAGAGATTTGTTGAGTCGTTTCTGCGTGCTCTCCATGGGGACGGTGAAGTCTACGAGTGTGCTTATATTCAGTTAGAGCTGACTGAGCTTCCATACTTTACATCAAGGATAAAGATTGGTTGTAAAAGGGGTTGAAGCTGTAATTTACGCTGTCCTTCAAGGAATGATGGGGTACGAGGAGAAGGCTTTGGAAGACTTAAAAGTGGAACTGAAGTCAAGTTTCGAGAAGGGGGTGGCATTTTCCCAGAAACAGATAGTAAGTGCTTGAAGTCGATAACTATGAATCTTCACCCTTAGAGAGTAATAACAAAGAGTGGCAATATTTTATTTATTCATCACTTCTTTCATCATTTTCGGTTTTGTAGACTTCCTTGGGTTAATGTGATTTTCAATTTTAGAAAATTAATGGGTGGATTTGATAAAAAAAATACTTTTGTATTATGTATCTCAATTACAATTCTTAGTTACTTGAAGTGGTTTGTTCCTTTCTACTATGTCCATTCCATTGTCAAATGAATAGTCTCGGTATTAACTTAGAACATATGTGGGGTTTCATTTGGACTTTTTCTTTATTTGGTAATGTTTTCGGCAATTTATATATATATATATATATATATATATATATATATATATATATATATATATATATATATATTTGTTAGGTTATGTATTAATTATAGTAAGCAAAAGAAATTCAACCCAAAGTTTTTAAATTATTAGATTTAGCAATAATAATAGTATAGTTGATCTTTTTGTTGTTAAACCGGGTGAATTGCTTTATAAACAAAGGTATTTTTGTCCAATTTTTTTAAAAAAATAATATTTTCGTAATACGACGTATGATCCTATTAACGATGTACACTTTTGTTCCGTTTTGTGATTACGTACTTTGTTCCATTTTGCGATTACGTAATTTGAAATTTTTTGCCGCTTTGCGATTATCAGCGTGCCTTCAGGCACGGGCATACCCTAGTATATATATAAGGAGTATAATTTTGTTTACTATTCCATAAATCATAAGACAATTAGAGATCCATATTGAGCCAACAAGGCAAGAAACTAAGGGTTTAGATCAAAGCTCACATAATAATACTTTTACATTCGAGTATATTTCCACTTTAATTTGAATTTTCAATACACTTTTTGATTTTTCAAAGATGTGCTGACAAAACAACACTGGTCATTATGTACTCTTTCTCTTCACGACAATCTTTCATTGGAGATCCAACGGTTCAAGGACGGATCTTTTTCCAACCCTTTATTTCAAAAGTAAGCTTACTTTGTAACTATCAGCTTCTACCAGACACATCTACGTCCCATCTATGTACCTTCCCCAAACCGTCGATATACCTAACCACTCATTCCATTTTCACTTTAGTTTGAAAACGTCGCGTTCACGAACACTCTCTTTATTCCCCTTTCTCAAATCATAACTCTCTCTCACACACCAAAATATGAAGGGGACGATCGAGATCAAAGTTTTGCAAGCTTCTCTGATAAGCTTTGCACATTTATTGAGTAGGAAAGGGATGCTTATTATCAAAATTAAAAGGAGCCAGTAACAATGTGTGGCTGTTTACACCATCTCAAATACTCGGGTCGAAGGACCACCTCAACTCTTCACAAACAATCCATCTCACCGGCGCCGGAGCTTTCGAATCCGAAAGTATCGCTTCTGATCCGTTCAGTGGAGGCCCCTACACCGGCGTCAGGAACGATCGAATTCTCAAGTTGAAACTAGATGCCCACAGTTGGGATAATTTTTCCGTCCCTTCTTCTCAAAGGTACATCCACTTTTTTCACCCTTTTCTTGTCCTAGAATAAAAAAAAATTAATATTGACGACATCCCCTTTTTCACACTTTTTTCACCCTTTTCGTTTCCTACATCCACTTTGTATTCCTCATTGATATACTTGCTTTGATTTAATGAAAGTTTGAACATCTAATGGAGACGGAAGGGGTGTGTTCGTTCATTTGCACCGAAAATGGATTTTGTTTTACTATCATGATTTTTTGGAAGAGGCTTTTGTGTTCTTTAAAAACCCGGGACTCCATATGAAGCTGAATATGGGTTTTGTTCTCTTTAAATATCTAACAGTTTTTCACTTTTGATTTTCAGGTAAACTCTTTATCGTGTAGGTAATCGTTTGTGCCGTGGGTTTTGTTTTCTTTGGGGGGTTTTGGTCAACGATTTGGGTTTTGATTCGATCATTGGTATGTCCGGTGTGGCTGTTTACTTTGTTATCGTAAGCTGAGTATTGGGGAAGAATATTTTGGGGTGTTCAATAAAAAGCTAGCAAAAAGTTTTATTAATTGGCAAGTAGATGTTTATGAAGCTTGGATCTAAGGTTGTTTCGTTTTCAGACTGATAGAACAACGTCAGGTAAGATCTTTAAAATACAAGTTTTTCATCACATATATGTTTTTATTTTTTTTCTATATAGTACTGAAGGCGTATGAGAAGGGTTTTGTTCTCATCATTAGTTTGTTGGAATTTGTTTTTCAATTTATTTACGACTTTTATATTCTTCAATTTGATAGAAGGTCTATGTAAATGTTTCACTTTAGACAAAAACCAACTCAAATATTGGTTATTTAAAGTTCAATATGCTATTGTGAAAGTAAAGGTTTCCGATTGATTTTTATTGGGAGATTTCTACGTTTCTAATTTCATAAAGGCAGATTATTTTTTTTTCTGAATATTCATTTATATTTTCGTTTCAAATTTCCAAACATGTTGACCATTTTTAAATCCATATCATATTCATTGTACCTTCAATAGAAAAATGTGGCGATAAAAAAAACTTTGTGCATGAACTCACGATTTGTTTAAGCTTCAACGCAACATGAAAGTTGGGAGGCTTCTTTATGTGTATGCTCATCCACTTCTCAACATTGATTTTTTTGCAGTCAAGAGCACAGGGCTCGAGGTAGAAACCACTCTCTCTCTCACTATGTTATTTGTTCAACCTCTCATTGTTATTAATGGAGATTTTTATTATGTTTTTGTTGCTGGCCGACGCCTCCATCGCCACGAGCCTCATGAGCATCCTCTACATCATAGACAACTTCTCAACACCATCTCTAATGTCACAGTTAGGCAGTAATTTCCGTTTTTGCAAATATATATTTGCCAAGTTCGAGTATGTATACATTTTTTCCATTTTTATTGTTTTCTTACATGAGCTATCCTAGCTATTTTTTTCATTTAATATTTTTGTTATTGACTATTTCTTTAGTAAGAAGGGAGCAACACAAAAAACACTACCAATACTGTCATTTGGGATACGATTAATAGAAAAAGCGAAAAAAGGTTACGGAATAACTTTAAAAAAAAGTAAATTCAAATGCAAATCCAATTATATTATATCGTATTTTTTGTTTTGTGATATTGAAACGTTGTAAAAGAAAATATAAATTGGACGAGAGAGATGTAACATTGAATTAAAGAAGCTGGCATAAAAACTGAATAAACAGGTGGACACGATTTTGCCAGCCTAAAAACCTTGCTACATGAACAAAATATATTGTGTGAATTTGGGGTCCATTTGTGTCCTGCCGCATCTTGGTATGAGTGAACTACTCAAACATGCAGACATAAAACTGATCACGTTATCTCCATCCTTAATCTTTTGAATTTCTTGGAGACCTGGTGCTAAGTTTATACGTCCGCATGTTGGTTTGGTGCCAAGATGGTCTTGTTCTTGTTTGCAAGTTGGTTTAGTCTTCTTTTGTGTTGAGTCTTGACCTTCCCCTTCATCTTCTTCACCATAAGCAGCGTTGATGAGCAAGTATAGTTCCAACCCAACAAATTCTGCAGGTGACTGTGTGAAAAATGGCTCCTCAATGATGGTGTCCGATGGTGCTGTTAACTTGATCACCATTACTTTTTCTGTCAACAGCTTCTTCGATCTTCTTTCTTCAATAAGCGACCTTGTTTACTCTTGTTCGCAGTACGTCGTTTGTTTATTTGACGTCTATCTTCTATCAGGTGTAGTAGACGCATATGTTTGCATGTGTGGTGTGCTATAAATATTAGAGTCCAACGTCGGTTCCTAGAAGTAAACTTACTACTAGTTTAGTCACTGTAGGACTCGATTTTTTATACAAATGAAATACTTCACTCTAATCAATCCCCCCAAAAAATGGTGCACCAATTACTAATTTTCATCTTTATCGTTTTTATCATTCTAGAAATAAGATTTTATATTCCCTCTTGTACTAAAAGAAAATATAATTTTTATGACCATCTTAAATATTGACATAATGATAGTCTTAAAAAATTTTGTCTTTTAATGGCAGTATTTTGATAAAGTGTCCAGTAATAAAAAAAATAAAATTGGCATGACATATTTATAAATAGTGTCACATAATAAAGTAATTTATATGACCCTTTTTAAAAATCTATTATATATAATTATTATTTTTGTGGCCATTTAAATTAAAATAGTCATCCATGTGGCATAAATTTTAGAGGGAGTACGATTTATCATTTCATCCACCATTCCACTTTCAAGATCCCCCCCGCTAAAATCGTGAAATAGTTAGCAGGAGATAGAATTTCAAAAGGATTCAAGGTATCTCTCTCTCTCTCTCGATCGATCTATCGATCGCTCTGTCTCTCTCGATCACCTCTCAATCCTAAGAAATCCTTTTCAATGAACAAGGTAAATAGCTATTCCAAGAAACCCTTTTCTCTGCAATGAATGGTTGATATATGCTCTGGTGGTATGAATGATTGAATAACTATTTAAATAGGATTTTCAACCGTTAAATCCTTTCAAAAGTTAATTCAGTCAATGAATATAGTTAATCCCTTTTGATAGGATTAACTATTTTCATTGAACAACTACTTTGAATTTATCTTTTTTTTTTGTAGCCTTATTATTTGATTTCATGTTTTTCATTCGTACTTAATGATTCAGGTTAGGTTTTTCTTAGATTTATGGTATATTTTAATTTCTTGGAGGCTTTCATACAGATATATCGTTATACACTCACAAATGCACGCACACACATGATGTATTCGATAAAATATCTTGTGTTTAAAAGAACCGTATCATTTTCGAATCTTTATTATATTTGTAATTTTCAGCAGTTGCTAAAATCATAATAGTTGAACATTGTCAACATAGAAAAATTTAATACTATCAAATAAGAGCGAGCATTATGAAGATTAATTATCAGAAGGCTTGTGCATTTGTATAAGTCAGTACAACCGTCAGAACCTATAAAAAATATGGAATTACCTGTATATTTAGGGCTTTAACTATAGCAACACTAATCAAAAGTAGAAGTAATACATCTGAGTCAAGAGTTAATTTTTATTCAGCAAGTATTATTTTCAAAACCGATTTTATATTTAATAGAAAAGTGATTTACAAGATATACCAAATTCTTTTTGTTATTTGAATTAAAATGTAGTTATTAAATGTAAAATTCAAGGGTGACTAAAGAAGGTTAGTACAAATTTTCTCAAACTATTTCTTTGGCGTTATGCAGTTCATTTACATAGTATTTTACTGTTTGTAGTATCAAGCAAAGCAATATATAATTCAATAACAGGGTTATTGAATTACAAAATTCTTATTTTAGGACGATATTCGATCATTATATATCCATTGTTTCTTATGTATCGGAATTTTTATTATGTATGCCTTACGGTTGTATTTTCTTTATATATACACTAGCGGAATGCCCGTGCCTGAAGGCACGATGAAAATTTCCAAAGTACATAATTGCAAAAGGGAAAAAATTTCATTCCCCAATAAAATAAAGTGTAATTTAACTGAAAATGGTCATAATCTCCTTCTGTTTAAAGGACTATCCATGCTTAACAAATAGTCCAACGACATTCAAATAATCTAAACTCATCAAACAAATTCACATACAATGTTGCAAAACCTATGAAAAAAAAACACATGGAACTACTCTGCTAAATATAAATAGCTATATATTGGTAAAAAATATTAACATTAAGTAGAATAATAAAGAAAAATATGTGATTGCATCAAAATACCAAGTTAATCTCAATTTTAAAATATTTAATTTCGACCACACCTATCCACATTATAAAAAAAATTGATGAATTAATCAACCCAAAAATAAATGTAAAAATGGATGGATGTGTTATATATCATATTATTCATAAAAATTAACAAAAAAATACAAATACTTTATAACATGGCTAGTGTAACACCCCGTAAATTCAAGGACCTTTAATTAAATAAAAATTTTCTAAAAAAATAATATCTTTTATCAGGAGGAATTAAATCCATGATCATCGAACTTGTAAATTTGAGGAATTTTTTAATTTGGAGAATTGAGGATTAAATATTTTGAACTATTTTATGTCGCCTTTTTGAGACCTTAAAGTTGCAAGATATTATAAATTCATTCGTATGGCAATTTGGACTGCACATTTGAATTCGTATGGGTCAAAATGGTTGGAAATGTGTGGCCATATGTATACATTGGGTTTCGGGACATAATTAGACATAATTGATGTCCAAATAAAGAGTTTGGGCCATTTTTAGGAGGCGAATAATAACCTTCACGTGTATTGTTAGGCAATAAGGGGTCTTTGGGAGGTTTTCATCTCCCTTCGCTGGGTGGAGTGGGTGTTATCCAAGTTAGTGAGAGTTGTCCTGAAGTCATGGCACCCACTTAAGGGATCGAAAGGTGCTAAAGAAATATGGAGAAGAGTTCCTCATTATATATTTTGGAAGATTTGGAGGGAGAGAATTGCGAGGTTCTTTGAATGTAAGGGAATGGATCCTCCAAGATTATGACACCTTTGCTTGAGTTCGTTGATGATGTGGTGTAGGGAAAACCATAATAAATATATCTTTGTGTTTTTGGACTTTTTCGAGGAGATAAATAGAGTTCAGATATCTATTTAGTTGGGGCGGGAACCATATGTCTTTGGACCCCATAGTTGCCTCCTTCTCTTTTTTTATTCGCTTGTGATGTATCCACACCTTGTGTACAGGTCCTTTCCCCTTGGCGGTTTCTTAATATAATCTTTTATTTATGAAAAAAATTAAAAAAAGAAATATATATATATATATATATATATATATATATATATATATGTGTGTGTGTGTGTGTGTGTGTGTTGTGTGTGTGTGTGTGTGTGTGTGTCTGTGGGTGTATATATATAATGAGTAGAATTTTTTTTACTATTCCATAAATCATAAGACAATTAGAGATCCATACTGATCCAACAAGGCAAGAAACTAAGCGTTAAGATCAACGGTCACATAATAATACTTTTACACCCGAGTATATTTCCACTTAAATTGGAATTTTCAATACACTTTTTGATTTTTCAAAGATCTTCTGACAAAACACCACTAGTCATTATCTACTCTTTCTCTTCTCTCTCCACGATAATCTTTCATTATAGATCCAACGGTTCAAGGACAAATCTTTTTCCAACCCTTTATTTCAATAGTAAGCTTACTTTGTAAGTCTCTTCTTCTCCCAGACACATCTACGTCTCGTCCATGTACCTTCCCCAAACCCTCGATATACTTAACCAATCATTCCATTTTCACTTTAATTTGAAAACATCGCATTTATGAACACTATCTTTGTTTCCGTTTCTCAAATCAGAACTCTCTCACACACACCAAAATAGGAAGGGGACGGTTGAGATCAAAGTTTTGCAACATTCTCTGATAAGCTTTGCACATTTATCGAAGTAGGAAAGGGATGCTTATTATCAAAATTAAAAGGAGACAGTAACAATGTGTGGGTGTTTACACCATCCCAAATACTCGGGTCCAAGGACCATACCCGTTGTTTTCTTTTGTTTTTTCTATAAATATCTAACGATTTTTCCCTTTTGATTTTCAGGTAAACTCGTTATCGTGTAGGTAATGGTTTGTGCCATGGGTTTTGTTTTCTTTGGGGGGTTTTGGTAAATAATTTGGGTTATGATTAGATCATTGGCATGTGCGGGGTTGCTATTTACTTTGTTGTCGTCAGCTGAGTATTGGGGAAGAATATTTTGGCGTGTTTAACAAAAAGCTAGCATAAAGATTTATTAATTGGCATGCAGATGTTTATGAAGCTTGGATGTAAGGATGTTTATGAAGCTAGTATTGAAGGCATGTGAGAAGGGTTTTGTTCTTATCATTAGTTTGTTGGCATTTGTTTTTCAATTTATTTACGACTTTTATATAATTCACTTTGATAAAAGGCCTAAGTAAGTGTTTCACTTTAGACAAAAACAACTCAAATATTAGTTGTTTAAAGTTCAATATGATGTTGTGAAAATAAAGGTCACCGATTGATTTTTATTGGGAGATTTCTACCTTTCTAATTTCATACAGGCTGATTATTTTATTTCTAAATATTCATTTATATTTTAGTTCCTAATTTCCATACACGTTGACCATTTTTAAATCCATATCATATTCATTGTACCTTAAATAGAAAAATGTGCAGATAAAAAAACTTTGTGCTGTAACTCACAATTTGTTTAAGGTTCTACCCAACAGGAAAGTTCGTAGATTTCTTAATGTGAATGCTCATCCACTTCTCAACATGGACTTTTTTGCAGTCAAGAGCACAGGGCTCGAGGTAGAAACCACTCTCTCTCTCACTCTATTATTCGTTGAAACTCTCGTTGTTAGTAGTGGATATTTTTATTATGTTTTTGTTGGTGACCGATGCCTCCATCGCCACGAGCCTCATGAGCGTTGTCTACATCATAGGCAACTTCTCAACACCATCTCCAATGTCACAATTAGGCAGTAATTTCCCTTTTGGAAATATATACTTTCCAAGTTCGAGTATGTATTCATTTTTTCCATTTTTTATTTTTACTTACATCAGCTATCTAAGCTATTTTTTTTTCATTTTAGCTTTTTATTATTGATTGTTTCTATAGTAAGGAGGGATCAACACAAAAAGCAGTGCCATTACTGTTAACTCTCCTATTTTTTATGATTCTATAAGTCATCTAACTCTTATGGATTTCCTTTTTTTTTATTTCTAGGATGCTTATCTATGGTGTTCTCATGTTGATCTAATTTGAGTGTTATCTAGGAGTGTTGACTTGGATTATTTTTTAATAATTGTTAATTTCCACCTATAACCTATAGAAAACAACAATGGCCTTTTTAATAAGGGGGGTTAGTAGTATAGAACATGTGTTTGAAGATAATTTATTACATGTACCAATTGCATTACAAACATTATTTAAAAACATGGCATGCATAGACTATTTCATATAAAAAAATTGAAGACTTTTTTTATGTTCCTTGGTTTTCCAAGAATCAAGTCTTACATGGGAAAATTATCTAATTGTACACGATATTGTATAAGTAATTTAAATATATTAGTATACAAACAAAATTATCTACCCAAAATAGGGAGTTGGTTAAAAAATAGGGGTAAGTCTAAATGCACTTCAAATAAGTACTGCATGGTGATATTTTTGTGACACTTTTAAAATTTTGGCTCCTACTATTGAACATCAAGCTTTAAAATTTATATCTTAATTAATTGATAATTTAATTTCACAGTTATAAAAAGTTAGATTCTCGCTACAAAAAATTAATGCATTTTATGTTAATGGTATTGGCTACTTATTTTGGAGTGGCATGTTCAAACCATCTTTTCTTCAAAAGATAAAAATATGAAATTTTTGTTTAGTGGTAAAAATTTATTATTTGGAATTATTTATTATTAGTGGGTGGATAATATTATTTCCTATACAAAGATTTTAATTAGAGCCTCATTGAGCATGTAATATTCTCAATGAACCTCACAAAGATTTTGACAATAATATCTTCACTGAAAAGGACAGCTAATGAGTCTGGGCTATTTGATCTAAAGAAATGGAGACAAGATATACTTATAAGGTTTACAGTGAGTTTATGATAACATACAAGTATGGAATGCATTCCATCATTTGGTATTATAAAAAAAAGTTAATGTTCTGAAATGACAAAGGTTGTGATTCTTCCAAAAAATAATTGTTCTGACAGAGGGAAAAAATACCATATGTAAGATAAGGTCATGGGTACCACACTATGATCTCTAATTATGGAATTGACCTAGATTTTTCTATTGAAATTGTTGGATAATTTTACAATTGAGTTGTACATTATTGAGAATATGGTGGTTGTAGATAATTTGACATAATTATATTATGTTCTTGCTGGTGTATTGATGTGTATGTTGCTTCCTTAATTTTATACATTTTTATATTTTAGACACATTAATGTTATTTATACATGTTCATGGAAGATTATTAGTACTGTTGTTGGATTTTTTTTTGAAGTGGGTGATAGTCCTATGAATAGAGATTTTTTTTTTTTAATAAATAAATGAATCATAAAAACAACCCGCCTAAGGGGGCGAAAACCCGTATACATGGAGTATACATAAAGAAAAACGAATGGTCGTAACCCAAGCGAAGATAAGCCTAACACTCGAACTCCTCCAAAAACTCAAGTAAAAAGGCATAACCCACTGGATCTTACCTAAGGAGAAAAGTAAATTCCAAAGTCCCCGAGTAACGTGAAAGTGAAGAAGAAGGTGATTGGTCGTCTCCTCCTCCTTCTTGCACAACCAACACCTGTTGGCCATTTTCCTTCCTCGTTTCTGCAATCCCTCAGTAGTCAAAATTGTCTATCCAACCGTTGTCCACATAAAGAAGCTAACTTTATGAGTACGAACTCTTCCAAATCAACTTCCAACGAAGAGAGACACTCCCACTGCCACTAAGCACATTGTAATAATTCTTAACCGAAAAAGGGCATCCTAAGAGCCCGTCCACCTCAAACCATCAGAATCATCGGATGGAATAGTGCCGAATTCAGCCACTCAAAGAACACCTCCGCCTCCTCCAACTCCCAATCCCTAAGCCCTCTTCTAAACTTCATATCCCAAGCCACACGACCTCCAACCCTCTTCCTATGATCCTCTATAGTCCCCTCTCTATCTCCCCTAATATGATACATCCCTATATAAATATCCTCTAAAGAGCCTCCCTCACCCCATTTATCTTTCTAAAATCTGATATGATTCCCTCTCCCTATCCGGAATTATGTATACATGTAGAAAACATCCCACCCACGAGAAATACACTTCCATAACCCCACCCCATGAGTAGATTGCCCCTCCTTTGGGCCCCATCCAAACGGGTTGGCCCCATGACTAGCCATCGTCACTTTACTCCATAGCCTGTCCTCCTCCCTATTAAACCACCACAACCACTTGCCCAGTAAAGCCTTGTTGAAATGTGCTAAACTTCTCACCCCCGCCCCACCCTCCTTCTGCGCCAAGCACACCTCATCCCAACTCACCAGACTGTATTTGAATTGATCACCATGTCCTCTCCATAGGAAATTCCTCATCAACTTGTTGAGTCATTTGCCAACTGAACCAGGTAAGGGGAGAACAAACATGAAATATGTCAGAAGACTCGATAAAACAATTATGATCAATGTTAACCTTCCCCCCTTGGACAAATAACTATGCTTCCATCCTGCTAACCTCCTTTGGACCCTCCCAAGAAACGGATCCCACATCAAAGTGGGCTTGAACTTAGCCCCCAAGGGGAGGTCGAGATAAATTGATAGGAGGGACCCGACCGTACACCCAAGTACTTCAGCTAAAAGACCCACGTTGTCGCCCCCACCGATGGCAAAAATCTCGCTCTTTCTGACCTTGATGCGGAGCCCCGACACAACTTCAAAACTCACCAGCATCAACCTCAACATCCTCGGCTCATCCACGGTCGCCCCGAAGTAAATAATAGTATCGTTTGTAAATAGAATTTGGGAGATCACGACAGGTTGGGAAATCTCGCCCCCCAATAGTGAAGCTAGAGACTAGGCCTCCTTGCACCATACGACTCTTCATCCGGGAAAATGTCTCCTTAACCAGAATAAAGAGGAAGGGGGATAAAGAGTCGCCCTGCCTAAGACCCCGAGAACTTGAGAAGAAACTTTCTGGCACCCCATTCACCAAAGAAGAGAAATTGACAGTCGAGACACATCTTTTCATCCAGCGGCACCACCGGTCCCCGAAACCCATCCTTCTTAGAAGGTAGAAGATAAAATCCCTGTTCACATGATCATAGGCCTTCTCATTATCAAGCTTGCAAATAATTCTCGGTATCCCACTTCCCAACCTAGACTCGATGCACTCATATGCCAACAATACCGCATCAAGAATATGACGGTCCCCCACAAAAGCGATCTGAGCATCGGACACAAGAGGATCAATCACCTTTTTAAGCCTAACCGATAAGACCTTAGAAGTGAGCTTATACACACTACTAACAAGACTGATGGGTTTTAAGGCTCTCACATTCATTGCTCCACCTTTCTTAGGAACCAAATTAACAAACCTAGCGTTCAAACTCATCAAAAAGTACCCCTTATCATAGAACTCGGAGAAAATTGCCATCACATCCTCCCTGAGAACCGTCCAGCAATGCTGAAAATAGGCCATAGTGAACACATCAGGGTCGGGTGCCTTGTCCCCACACATAAACCTTAATGCCTGGACCATCTCATCCTCCGAGAACATCCTTTCCAACTGAATAACATCCTCCCCTAATATGCTAGCCACCGGAAGATCATCTAAGTGGGGACCTCCTACCCCTTCTCCCATCACACTCCAGTAAGATAGGGGACTGATTACAAGTAACCCTTGGAAGACAAGACTGAGTTTACCCCGTAAAATGCTCCTCCCACTCGTTAGAAAGAAGAAGACGGTCAATTCGTGAAAAAGAAGGAAGTCCCTTAGACTCGACCATGTAAATAAACCTTCATCCAAAGAAATTTCCACCAAATACAACTCATCGATGAAGTCAAAGAAGTGACGCGTAAAATCATTCAATCTCCCCCACCGCTCCTCTCACAAGGGAATCGAATAATGTTGAAATCACCCCCCGTACACAACGGAACGCCACAAACAGTTTTGGCCCCCGCCAATTCCTCCCACAACTCATTGCAAACCAACTCCACAACTAGCCCATAAAATCCCAAAAAACTCCAAGTAAAGCCATCCTCTAAATTCCTGAATAAACAAGAAGGGGACCAAGATCCCACTAACATATCAATATTCTCCACAACTCTATCATCCCATATAATAACAATCCGTCCTGACGTCCCCTCAGAATCAAGGCAACACCACTCAATACAAAGCCCTCCCCAAATACACTGCACCAACTCCTTATCCAAAACACCAATATTTGTCTCTTGTAAGCAGACAACATCCAGTCTCCATCTTTGTTTCTTGGGATCATTCAATCCCCGTACCTTCCATGAAATGATGTGTAGATTCATAAATTTTAACTTAAAACACCCCCTTCTACAACCTCTACCCTTCCCCTCCGCCTTTCTTCTAAAACACGGAACAACGCAAAAACCTCCTTCTCGTTCACTATATACGATACCCCTAGAAATTTACTAAAACCTCCAATTATAATAGAAACCCAATCCTCCACCTCCCCCTCTAGGTACTGCACGATACTACCACCCCCGGACACCTCCCCCTCCTTCTCTAATTCCTCAATATCAACCCAAAGTTTAGGGCACGAAAATCCCAAATTACACAACTTCTCATGTCCATTCAAAGATTCCCCCGAGGTGCTAGAAACATCCTGGACATCCGCTACCTACTCTAACTCTTCTAAACCCCTTTCCATAATCGTACACAGTGGGACACCACTATGAATGCCTGCACTAGGTGAGGACACTGGATCACCACCCAGAGAGGACCCATCAGTGAACTCCCTCTGAACCTCTAACTTGCTAGCTCCGCAACCCTTCATAGTTCCACCAGTCTTCCACTTAACTGATCTAGTTTTAGCACTAATTCCCAGCAGCATAAAAGATTTAATATTTTTAAGACCAAATATTGAATTGACCAAGTAAATATCCTTGTTACCACCATGAGAATGCACTGATTTCTTAGACACGCTCTCCTGCCTTTGCGTCCCTTTACAACCACCTGACGAAAAATGGACTAAGTCTTCGACTTGCTCATTAGACGTGCTAGGAATGCACCTCCCATCATAAAACATGTGCCTTAGTTCCTCCTTATGAAATGAATAGGGTCCCACCATACTCACCCTTTCATCATCCACACGATTTACTTTGGCAAGAGACCCATCTCCACATGAAATTTTTTTAACACAAGAGTTCACATGAAAAAGCGCACTTGACTTTGCACACAAAGATGTGGTCTTGGTATCCCCATAATTACTCACATCTTCCAAATGGTCAATCACCCTAGGACCCGCTGAACTCAACCTAGGATGACAGACCTCCGTAGCAAGGATAAGCATCGTATCCCCCTTTTTCTCCATCACGAGAGCTCTATTTCGCACACTTCTAAGAGAGTACATCTCCTGCATGCAAATGCTGGCCAACGCGAGCTCTGCTCTAGATCCATCACTGTCAGATGTGACAACCCCATAGGTTGATGGCTCTACGGCCACCACTGGACAAGAACCTGCTACCGGAGTAGGTACCACCTCCTTATTCTTACATGGAGTCCAAGCCACTATCTTAGGCGTAAAATCCTTGGCGTAGGCCTCCTTCTTAGCTTTTCGTCCCCCACGAACGTAGCCATTGTCTTCGGGAACGGGCAGATACGAACCTCCAGTTTGACATTTTAACTCCCTTCGACCAGACCTATCCGCCTCGGCACTTCAAGACCTCACGTTAGGCACATAATCGTCACCACCATAATAGCAATCCCCCATGTCTTCAATCAAAATGGGTAAACGAAACACCCACCCACCAGCGTTAATGGTTACTGCTTTCGGGATAAAATGCTTCCCTTTAATTAGGATTCTTGCCCACCTAAGTTCTTCCCCCGTCTGTGTGACCTCATCCACCATAGAGAAACCCCAACATCTATCGCCAATGGACTAAAACACTTCCTCTCCCCAAAGGTGGAGAGGTAAACCCATTACCCTGATCCAACGAGAACCTGGTTTCCGAACATTCTTGGGACTGTAGCCTAGAGGATGCCACCTATCAAGACACATAGCCGTTCCAAAGAACCACCATTTCTTCAAGCTAAAAATTATGGTAGCCTCAGCTTCCGAAGAGAAAATAATACAGAACGTATAGGGAGACAAAACACGGGTCATAGTTCCACCGATGGTCTCCTCATGCTCCTTGACCCATGCATTCATTTTCTCAAGAGACGGGGGAACACTTCCAGCGTCGCCCACCCTGCCCACCAATGCCCGCCTAAAGAACTTGACTCTAGACGTGCATGAGTCATCAGATATGCAGAAGTCTACATTACTAGAACCATCAACCTGAATAGAAATGGGAGAAAACGGCTAGGGGTCCAACTTGGCATCTTGAAGATAAGATTTCTTCATCTTCATCAGTTTGATGGTGTTACCTCAAATTGTTTACAATTATTTATCATATAATAAAAAATTTATGACTAAAATTATATACGACTAACATTTGGGAAAGGAATTTTTGCCGTTTTGTAATTACATACTTTGAAAATATTGCTCTTTTATGGTTACGTACTGTGGAAATGGGCATTCCCCTAATATATATATATATATATATATATATATATATATATATATATATATATATATATATATATATATATATATACACACACAAACACTATCATGCTACGACACGCACAAGCTATATTAGGTTTACAAAAAATAACAAAACGGTCAAAATCTATATAAAGGTACTAAAAAAAGTAATATAGCACGAAAACAATTATAAAACATATATTAAAAAATAATAGCAATATCACTACACACACTAGGGCAACCTTTGAAATGTAGCTAGGGATAGTCTTGGCTGGGGCTTTGGGCTTGGTGATTTGTTACGAGACTAAATTTTGGCACATTTGACTGTATCATTGTCGTATTTCCCTTGATTTAATGCATTTGAAACTGCAAATGCTAATTGATCTACAAGATAACATACACGCACATAAGACCAGGTTTTTTTCGAGAACTAGCAATTAAGGTGTGTCTATTTGGACTATGATTTTAACACTTTTGATTGCTTATCATAAGTCGTCATTAAGTTCTTCAACACCAAAGATTGTATTGAAGAAAAGAAACAACGAAAAAACCTACTAAAATAATTTTTGAATATCTTAATTATTTGTAACTATTGGATGTAAGTAAAAGAACAATATTAAGTCATCATTATAGATGCTAGGTGTAAACTCGCGCGATGCATGGTAGCCGATTTGACGTTTGAGTTAAAAACATATTCAACAACAATTGACTGGAAATTGGGACATAGATTTTTTATAGATTTCATAAAAAAGTGAACTATTATAAGAAAAGATAAAACAACTTGAACAAAAAAAAGGATAAAATCTCACAATTAAAAACTATGTCTATATCAAATCTATCTTCTTATAAATGATAGGACTCAAATTTATACGAGAAGATAATCAAAATGGTCATTCCATATTGAATCAAACTATCAAAAAAATATGTCCTCATAGTTAAAACTAAAAAATGGAAATTAAAAATAGATTCTTCTCGCAAGAGAAATTTAAAATCCTCAACACATTTTCCAAACTGATTTTCTTTTCCACTTGGAACCAGCTAGACGAAGCTTGCAAAAATTATTCACTACTTAAATATATACCTATGTGATATAGATAAAAATATATGCTTAAAACGAAAAATCGACGTTAAACATTTATATATATATATATAATTTCCTTTTTAGATTTATTAAGATACACAATGTTCTTAAAACAGATAATGAACTTAGTTGAGTAATTTTTCTTGTTATATATTAGACATATTTTCAAACAGCATATGATGTTTTGGATTATGGACATCTTCGAATCTCCCTGGATGAAAATTGGAGTTAACATTAATGGTACTTCTGACAATATTAATGGTGGGTTCTTTTCTTGTATCTAAGTACTATCTACTATGTCAAATACTTATCAAGACTCAAAGTTATGCTCTAAAAGTGATCTATTTGAATTTTTTTTAGATAGTTTTGAAGATCCCAAGCACAACCCAGTAGCAAAAAGATTTAAGTGGTCCCTAATGATGTGCTGATTTTCTAATTTTCCAAGAACAACACTGTTTTAGATAGTTTTTCTAAGCTTGATTGAACCTGGTGCTAGCTTTGTTGATGCTCTCTATATCAAAATTCTCTCCTTATGTGGTCTCCACTGATGTGCTATTTTTTTTTTTAATCTAAATAATTAGTGCTAACAGTGGAGGATTTAGGATTTATGCTTGAGGGCAAATGCGGGGGGGGGGGGGGGGGGGGTCGGTTGCAGGTGCCCCCCTGGGGAGAATTTCTTTTGGTTTAATTGGAATTTTATATAAATTATAACTTTAATTTCTACTTTCATTTTAGAAGAACTAAATGTTTAAATTTCTCTTTTACATTGACCAGCACCTTTTTACACTACGATGGTTAACTTTTTGCGAGGCCAAGCTGACAATTGAGACTCTGAGAAACACTTTCATTTATTAATATTTTTTTACCTCTATAGTTTATTATAATCTTTAATGGGTACTTTGTTTTTGTTTTTATTTTTTGCGTTAAAGCATTATGTGCTTTTACACGATGTGAAGTAGATGTATTTCGAGAATATGATCATGCATACTTTTAATAACAGGTGACTTATTTGGGGTACATAAAAAGATGGGAAGATTAAACTCACATCAATGGAACAAAATCATGGTAAACTCAGTTTGTACCTTGGATTTACTATTGAAATAAATACATTAATGTTCTCCAATGTACTTCTTTCGTGCTCTAATCACCTACAATATATAGTATTATATATTGATTTGTAACATGACCGAACAAATTGAAAACATCGACGAGTACATATGTTTTCAAAATTGCAAAATTTCAAATGGTTTGGAGTAGATGAAGTTTTGGATTATGTGCATTCAGATTTAAAAAAAAGGCGCTTTTGGGGAGATATTCTACGAGAGATTTTGAAGATTTTTTAATAGATTTTCAGTAGAAAATTTCTTGCAATTGTTTCTGTATTTTTTCATTCTAGTTGTAGATATGTATGGCACGTTGGGATCATTTAGCTTCAAAAGGATGGGATTACTCAAGCCATGATTATTCAAAATGGTGAGGTTAATATTTATAAGCTATAGAGATATGGGGTTAAGATTAAGTTATTTGGTTATCTGTATATAGTTATGTGATTATGTTATTTGTTAATTTATGGTGTAAAAGATTTATGAGGTATAAAGATGCTTGGGAAGAGCTTAAACTGATCTTTGCCAAAAATGGTGAGAAATGTTGTTATGGTTGATTCTTTGAGGAGGAGAAAAAGAAAAAAACTAGTGATGTGGAAAAAAGATGACAGCTGGAAATTTATTTGCTCGTTTTTCAGTAGTGATGAACACAAGGTAATAATTTTCAATGTATGTTTTATGCTAAAAAAAAATTTTCTTACGTTTTAGTAAATTAACTTGAAATATATCACTTTTTTGTTGAAAAAATTTGATAGTACAACATATTCTTTTATTTTTCTTTGTAGAAAGAGATGATTGAGTTGCAAAAATGCTCGGAGGATTCTGCTGACGCATCAATCTGTCAGAAAGGCCTTGGAAAGAGTTCGGTATACATGAGGGTCTTGGATGGCAGAACCAAAAGTTACAAACCAAGATTGTAGATTTAAAAATCCTACTCCAAGGGCTTAAGTCGAAGATGACTGCAATGAAGGCTTCCTTATTGCAGGAAAAAGATGCTGGAAGATATCCCTGAAAGATCTTCTGCCCCTTTTAATCAATTTGCATGATGACAGTGTTTATTTTATCATTTTATTTGTGATGAGAACTAGTTTAAACTCATTTCTCAGTTATTTACTTTTGAGCTTCATTGTGACATGAACAATAACGCATTTTATTTTTGGATATAATATAACGTCTTTTAATTATGTGTATTTACTTAATTTTCTTTTCATTTATTTCATTATCTAATATAATTTGTAAGGAAATATTTATTGCAGAAATACTATTATTATGAATGGTTTTTTTTGCAACCAAAGTAGTATCCCGTTGCAACAAAAAAATACGTTGCAAAATATTTCAGCAAGAAATAATGATTATTAGCAAGGAATTTTATTTATCGCAAAATATCTTCTGCAACGAAATAAATGTTGCTGAAACCTATTGTCATAAATGTGATTATTATTTGCAATTGAAGGCGTCTTTTTTTTTTGCAACGAAGTCTTAGTGTTATGAAAGACTTTTATCAACGAAATATTAACATTTATAAATGAATTTTAATTCTCTCAAAATATCTTTTGCGAGGATTTATTAGTATCTTTTGAAACAAAATATTCATTGTAAAAGATTTTTGGTACAAATATGAGAAGTTTTTGCAACGAAAAAGCTTTTTCTTTTCCAACAAATTATTTCGTTGCAATATATTTTTAGTGACGATGACAAAATTTCCTTGCAAAAGATCTATAGCATGATGGCTAGTGTAAGGAACGTCGCAAGGAAAAAAAACGTTGCAAAAGGTATTTTGCAACAAAAGTAAACTTTTTGCAACGATTTTTTTCCTTGATAAAGCCATAATTCTTGTAGTGGTATAACTTTGAGAAATAAAATGTGCTACGTAGATTGTTTTTGATTTAGTAGATATAAAACCTCGTGTAGAGCATTTTAGAGTATATAATAGATGTGAGGAACATTGTTATTGAAATTAATTGAAGGCTTTGCTGCGTTAACTTTATCAGAGGTGAAGTAGATCATGCTATAGAAGTAGTGTAGGGATAAAATGGTAATTTAATAATTTTTCATAGATTAACAACTATAATTACATTTACACCCTTAGAATATGTTTCTACTGAAGTGTTTATGTTAACAATAGATTAACAATCTCTAGTGTTAAAGAACTCTTTTCCTACTAACACTATGATATTGGATACGATCAATAAAAAAAGCGAAAAAAATTACGGAATAACTTTAAAAAAAAAGTATATTATATTGTATTTTTTGTTTTGTGTGATTCTAGTCCTTCGGATATTGAAACATCGTAAAAGAAAATATAAATAAGACGAGAGAGATGCAACATTGAATTAAAGAAGCTGGCATAAAAACTGAATAAACATGAAAACCTGAACACATAACAGGACACAATTTTGCCTGCCTAAGCAGCGTTGATGAGCAAGTAGAGTTCCAACCCAACAAATTCTGCAGGTGACTGTGTGAAAAATGGCTCCTCAATGATGGTGTCCGATGGTGCTGTTAACTTGATCACCATTACTTTTTCTGTCAACAGCTTCTTCGATCTTCTTTCTTCAATAAGCGACCTTGTTTACTCTTGTTCGCTGTACGTCGTTTGTTTTTTTGACGTCTATCTTCTATCAGGTGTAGTAGACGCATATGTTTGCATGTGTGGTGTGCAATAAATACTAGAGTCCAACGTAGGTTCCTAGAAGTATACTCACTACTAGTTTAGTCACTGTAGGACTCGATTTGTTATACAAATGAAATACTTCACTCTAATCAATCCCCCAAAAAAACGGTGCACCAATTACTAATTTTCATATTTATCGTCTTTATCATTCTAGAAATAAGATTTTGTATTCCCTCTTACTTGTACTACAAGAAAATATAATTTTTATGAGCATCTTTAAAATTGACATTATGACAGTTTAAAAAAAATTGTTTCAAAAAATAAAATATATGTAATTTAATGGCAGTATTTTGATAAAGTGTCCAGTAATTAAAAAAAAATTGTCATGAGTTGTAAATGGTGTCACATAATAAAGTAATTTATATGACCCTTTTTAAATATCTATAATATATAATTAATACTTTTATGACCATTTAAATTAAAATAGTCATCCATGTGCCATAAATTTTAGAGGGAGTATGGTTTATCATTTCATCCACCATTCCACTTTCAAGATCATCCCCGCTAAAATCATGAAATAGTTAGTCGGACATAGAATTTTAATAGTAATCAAGGTATGTGTCTCTCTCTCTCTCTCTCTCTCTCGATCGATCGATCACTCTGTCTCTCTCGATCGCCTCTCAATCCTAGGAAATCCTTTTCATTGAACAAGGTATATAGCTATTCCAAGAAACCCTTTTCTCTCCAATGAATGGTTGATATATGCTTTGGTGGTATGAATGATTGAACAACTATTTTGATACCATTTTCAACCGTTAAATCCTATCAAAAGTTAATTCTGCCAATGACAATAGTTAATCCCCTAGGATTAACTATTTTCATTGAACAACTACTTTGAATTTATCATTTTTTTGTAGCGTTATTATTTGATTTCATGTTTTTTCTTTCGTACTTAATGAATCGTGTTAGTTTTTTCTTAGATTTATGGTATATGTTAATTTCTTGGAGGCTTTCATACACATATATCCTTATACACTCACAAATGCGCGCACGCACACACACACAAATGTATTCGATAAAATGTCTTGTGTATATGCTATCCGCATGTGCATCGCATTTTAAATGAATCGTATCATTTTTTATCTTGATTATGTTTGTAATTTGTAGCAGTTGCTAAAATAATAATAGTTGAACATTGTCAACACAGATCAATTTAATCCTATCACATCAGAGTGAGCATTGCCAAGATAACTTATCATAAGGCTTGTGCCCCTCTATAAATCAGTACAATCGTTAGCACCAATAAAAGATATCGAATTGCCTGTATATTTAGGGCTTCAACTATAGCAACACTAATCAAAAGTAGAAGTAATACATCTCACTCAAGAGCCAATTTTTATTCAGCATGTATTATTTTCAAAACAAATTTTATATTTTATAGAAAAGTGGTTTAAAAGATGTATCAAATGCTTTTAGTTATTCGAATTAAAATGCAGTTATTAAATGTAAAATTCAATGGTGACTGAAGAAGATTAATACAAAGTTTCTCAAACTAATTCTTTGGCATTATGTTGTCCATTTACATAGTATATTACTGTTTGTAGTATTAAGCAAAGCAATATATAATTCAATAACAGGGTTATTGAATTACAGATTCCTTGTTTTACAACGATATTCGATCATTATACAACCCTTGGTTCTTATGTATCGGAATTTTTATTATATATGCCTTATGGTTGAATTTTTCTTTATATATATACTAGTGGAATGCTCGTGCCTAAAGGCGTGACAAAAATTTTCCAACTACATAGTTGCAAAACGGTAAAAATTTCATTCCCCAATAAAATAAAATATAATTTGAAAGAAAATGATCATAATCTCCTTTTGTTTAAAGGACTGTCCATCATTCTTAACAAATAGTCCAACAACACTCAAATAGTCCAAACTCATCAAACAAATTCACATATAATTTTGCTAAACCTATAAAAAAAAGCACAAAGTACAACTCTAATAATTATAAATAGCTATATATTGGTAAAAAATAATATAAAGTATAATAATAAAGAAAAATATATAATTGCATCAAAATACCAAGTTAATCTCAATTTTAAACTATTGAAATTCGACCACACCTGTCCACATTAGAAAAAAATGTGATGAATTAATCCGCGAAAAAATAAATGTAAAAATGGATGGATGTGTTATTCATCATATTATTTATAAAAATTATGAAAAAATACAAATACTTTGTAACATGGCAAGTGTAACACCTTGTAAATTCAAGGACCTTTAATTAAATAAAATATTTGCAGAAAAATAAATTATTTTATTTGGAGGAATTAAATCCACGATTATTGAACTTGTAAAATTCGAGGAATTTATTAATCTGACGAATTGAGGATTAAATATTTTGGACTATTTTATGTCACCTTTTGAGGCGTTAAAGTTGGAAGATATTATAAATTAATTCGTATGGCAATTTGGAGTGCACGGTTGAATCCAGATGGGTCAAAATAGTTAGAAATGAGTGGCCATATGAACATATTGGGTCTCGGGACTTAATTAGACATAATTGATCTATAAATAAAGAGTTTGGGTCATTTTTAGGAGGTGACTAATAACCTTCACTTGTATTGTTGGGCAATAAGGAGTCTTTGGGAGGTTTTCTCCTCCCTTCGCTGGGTGGAGTGGGTGTTGTCCAAGTCTGTGAGAGTTGTCCTGAAGTCATTGCACCCATTTAAGTGCTCGAAAGGTGCTAAAGAAATATGGAGAAGAGCTCCTCACTGTATATTTTGGACGATTTGGAGGGAGAGAAATGCGAGGTTCTTTGAACGTAAGGGAATGGATCCTTCAAGATTATGACACCTTTTGCTTGAGTTCGCTAATGATGTGGTGTAGAGAAAACCACAATAAATCTATCTTTGTTTTTTTGGACTTTTTCGAGGAGATAAATAGAGTTCAGTTATCTATTTAATTGGGGTGGGGGTCGTATGTCTTTCGACCCTATAGTTGCCTCTTTCTCTTTTTTTATTCGCTTGTGATGTATCTACACCTTATGTACAGGTCCTGTCCCCTTGGCGGTTTCTTAATATAATCTTTTATTTATACAATAAATTTTAAAAAGTTATATATATATATATATATATACACACACACACACCCACACACACCCACACACCCACATATATATACACACACACACACACACACACACATATATATATAAAATAAAGTAGGAAACTTAATAAGCTTGATCTATGACATCACAAAAAATATTTTTTTTGTAATACCCACTTTGCCCCGCAAATATTTGGTATATATAATAAGTAATAATGGTATTTTTACTGTTCCATAAACACATAAGATCTTTAATGGTTTAGATTTGACCCAACAATGCAAAAAGCAATGGTTAAGATTGAACATTGCCCCTCCAAAATTGTTTGTCCAGACTTTGTGACTTAACTTTAACTTCTTTTATTTTCAGTACTTCTACAGTTGATCCATTAAATGTGACTTCAACTTCTTTCATTTCGGGTACTGCTAGGGTGGCTGAGGAGCAGGTACATAGGTTGGTATTGTGCCCACTATAGGAATATTGAATTTTTTCGACATAAATTAAATGCCGAGAAAAGTACTAAAAATGCCGGTAACAATTTTTGCGACACTTTTGGCGGCATTTCCAGAAGTGCGGTAATAGCCAATGTGGTAAAAGAACAACGGCATTTTAAAAAATACCGCGAAAAGTTAGCGGCACTTTTGGCGAAATATCCACAAGTGCGGTAGCCGCTGTGGTAAAAGAACAACGACATTTTAAAAAATGACGCAAAAAGTAAGCGGCACTTTTGGAGGTATTTTCACAAGTGCAGCAGCCAATATGGTAAAAGAACAACGACATTTTAAAAAATGCCGCAAAATGTTAGCGGCATTTTTAATCATTTATATTAATATTGGTAATAACCTTTTAGCGGCATTAAAAAATATTGATAATAACCGCTTGCAACACCTATTAAATGTTTAACACACTTTTGGCGACAGTAAAAAAATGTTGAGAATGATAATAGTGGTATTAAACAAAATGTTGATATTATTTTGCAATATATGACTAGGAACAAGTGCTAAAAAATTATTTATAAGAAGTATTGTATTTATGTGCAAATATATTACCATAACATTAAATTAAAAGGGCGGTAATCAAATTAAAATGTTATTAAATTAAAACCAAAAGCATTCATCGTAAATAAACATAATTGTGCTTGGAAACATTATCCATCCACAAAATAAAATGTATCACGTGTCAAATTATAAAAAGTTGGGAAATATGAAGCGAAACAAAATTTTATATAATGTACAATCCTTCTTTATCAAAGTCAAACATCGTCTTCGACCTACAAATAAAAAATTCAACCGTTAGTCATTGATACTTATTCTTTAGTAATTTAAATAAAATATTAAAATTAAAAATTAGTACATTAGCACTGTGCCACGCTACAGTTGAATGATATACATCTTCAATTGTGGACTTGTTTTCATATGGTCTAGGCAATGGTTCATTTGATACAAATGTTTTTTCAATATATACTTACCAAAAGTCTTCACCCAGTGGCGTACCCCCTACTTTTGTTAAAGGTTTTTTACTCACAATGAATCCACGTGCCACGATCACTTTTTGAAGTTCGAAAGTAATAAGGTCAACAATTATTGGAAGTGCATTATTTGAGACCCTTTGTCATGGTTGATGGTGCTTCTTCTTCTTCTTTGATGGTTCTTTCCACAAATAAGATGAATATGTCATCAACATTATATATCTGGAAAAAAATCGGCGAATTTTTATTTGTTTTTAAGACATCCCAAAATTTTTAAGACTACATACAACCAAATACCAACAACCCAATGTCAGGTATATATAAGTTCGACAATGATCGTGTTTATTAGGTCCGAGGACTTCATAATATTTCTCTCCTTTATGACTAACTGATACATTATAATTTGACGAAAGTTGATCTTCTTTTTGCCTCATTTTTTACTAAAATGAAATAATTCTTATTATATAAAACAAAAATTATAATCATTCATTTACAAAATCAAAATAGAATAAAGATCCCACTATCTCCCCACCACTAATTTTAAATGCTTCACATAATCATTTCATGCATAATTTTAACTTTCATAAACAATAAACTCATTTAATTTTTAATTTAATCCCGATTTGTGTATGATATATAGTATGCTTTTAATGATATGACACAATCTCCTGCATGTTTTCTTTTTATAATGGTTGATATAGAGAATAAGAATTTTGATTAATAGGTAAAATGACGTCGTTGAGATTTTCAAAGAAAGAATGGAAGGAACAAGGATGATATTTTTATACCATTGATTCAGCGGAATCCTTATCGATGGTTGAATCATCGCTCCTCTCGTGTGTTTTGATGTAAACATCAACCAATGAAACATTTTTCCCTTGATCAGCCTCCATCTGCATAAACCCAATGACTTGTAAGTCGTTATATATATAAGTTTGGTAACATAAAATAACATTCACAATCAAAATATATTATAAAACACCTTATGAGCAACATTCGCACAACTCTTTCTTCCGAAAGTATGTGGTGTTCTTTGCTTCTTACGAGTTCGACAATTTCTTCGAATCGTTTTCTGTTACAAAAATATATTTATAATTTTTTCACTATGGTGGTTTAGGCATTAATGAAGAGGAGACATGTGAGGGACACCTTTCCATTGCTTCTAGGGCTTTAATGTGGAGCTCACCCAATCTTGAATCTCCTCAGAGGACTTTGTGAAAGATAGAGAAAAATATTTTTCACTAAAACTCCCTTGTGGATCACTATATTCCTTTAAATACAGCCGATCAAATTCAGAAAATGGGATGGGAATAATCTTGTCCGTCTCATCTTTAGGCGTCTCCACTACTACAGATAAATGAAAAATTCATAAAATTCAAACATTGTAATTATGAATTCTTACAAATAAATTATATACATATATAAGGTGAGTTAAAAATAACCAATGAAATATACAATAACTACAATTAAGTTCCTAAACTATGAATTGTTTTCTTTACCCATGCAGATGAACTAATTTGAACCTTATTGAGATATTTGACAGAATTTTTTACCGAGGCGTAACCCGTTTAAGGAGTACCAACAACACAATACAAAATGTATTGTGATATCATTAATTCCATCATCCTTGCGTTTTGTATAACAAATCTTTTATTGAAGACCACGCAATGATTATTTATTGTAATGAATTCTTCTATGACAAAAGTCCCCACGTGAACCAAAATGTGTGAAAGGAAAAAATAATATGAAACCAAAAAGACAAAATAAAAGGAAGAGGGGAGTAAAAGTGCACTTCTAAGCAAATATATCAAGTAGAATGCTAGCGCATACCACTATAGTTTTCAATAGTTTATTACAGTCCTTATTTTAGGTAAATCCAATTCAAAGAAATATATAAATAATAAGTATATGTTGGGTGGGTGAGTGGTTGGGTGGGGGATTACATTTTTACAGCACTGAAAGTAGCATATCTCCTATTTGGATCACCCTGCCTAACATATCCATTCATTTCTTTGATAAAAACTCTCTATTTTCTATTGCCCAAGTTGTAGGCAAACCTCTCAAGCTTGACAGTTAATAACCCCATCACTCCTACCTCCAACTTCACTGATCTTGGTCCTGAAGACAATCAGCCTGATATGGATAATGCGTTGAATCAAGTGTCAGGCACAGATGTTTAACAGGAGGAACATGAGACTTTTGTAAGTTCCAAATTGCAGGATATGATTCTTTTGATAAACAATCAAGTTCAAAATCAAGGTTAAATAATTCACTTTGCAGATGATAGAGAAGTAAATAGATCAACTGACGTCCCTCCGAAGAAGATTGTGCAACAGTTTGATATAATCAAAAGAGGAGATTTATCAGGCAATGAAGTTATGGTGCTAGACTATGTGATGCTCTCCCCGCGAGGCTCTATTCCAGATTACAAAAAGAAAAAATGCATCGAAGTTTTCTCAATGTCTGATTCTGATGATGTTGATAGTGGCCATATTCTACTTGAATAGATAAAATTATTCTCTTTAAATTTAGGTAAGAAGCTAGATAGTGATAAGGAGAGAAGAGAAAAACAGAATAAGGTCTTTTTTTCAGTCTCCTCTAAATTTTCAAATTCCTTTTCAGGGAATAGCAACAAGACTTTTTCCAAGAAAACTGATCCTCTCTTTAATAGACTCACTAGATCCTCCAGTAAAGCCCTCAAGTAATCTGCATTTTTCACCTCTCAATGATAGATTTTTTATGCTGGAATGCTAAAGGATTGTCAAACAATTTGTAATACCCCGTATTTTTATGGCTTTTAAATTTAGGGAATTATTAAATTTACTTGAGATGAATAATTTAATATTAATCCGAAAGTTGGTTTTAAATATTTACTAGCGTGATATGAGTTAGTAATTATTAGAAATTTGTTGAATATTACTAGATGAGTATAGTAATATATAAGATTGATTTTGTTAAAATTGTCACATGTGAATAAAATGGCAATTATGGAAATTTAAGTCGGGACGTGCCTGTGTCGTGTCAGGACTAAATAATTATGATTATTAAAAGTAAATAAATTATAAGTCACCTTTATGGTCATTTCGAATGCTCCAAAGTGTCCGCAAGGGTCGAGATAGTTAAAATAATGTACCCGGGGGTTTAGTTTGGGTCTCGGGGCGTTTTTAGGTCTAATTAACATCCTGGGAGGGCGTTTTAGACATTTTGTATTTTTGGCCATGGAAACCCACGAATTTTCTAAGGTTATTTCAGAGGGTAGGGGTTGTCTTCTAGGGTTAGCTTAACCAAAAACAATAGACGACCATTGGAGAGGATGAGGAGAAGATTTCCAAGGAGTTCCAGGCCAAGAACTCCACCATTTGCACCGCCGTCACCGCCAAATTGTAGATCGCATGATGAGGATCACAACCACACCAATTTCTTCTACAGATTAGAAACAAAGATTTCCCAGGCAAGTATCTACCTTGCTCTATTCTTAGTTAATGCCTCAATTATGTTAGTCTAGGGTTGTTTAGAACTTGTTTTATGAGAGAAAGTGTAGTTTGGATAGTAGAATTCACATGCCATTGAAGAAATAATCATATTCTGTACATCTCATTTGCATGTAGAGGATAAACCACGAATTAGTATGGATTTGGAAGTAAGGAATCTGGAAAATAATGGAAAGAATTGAAAGAAAAAGAGAAATTAAGGTTCTTGAAGTCTAGACAAATTTTACCCCATTATATAGTTATAATTGATGAATTGAAACATATTTTATGTGGAGAATACTGTATTTAAGTGTATGGTACTGGTAATAACTTTTGTTCGGAGTTTGGGAATCAAATATGAAGTTTTGGTTAAGGTTGGAGAGGCAAACCCGTAACTGGATAAATGCAGTTTTCGCCATAACTGCTTGATCGATCGATCGACCCAAGAGTATCGATCGATCGACTTATCGATCGATCGACCCCCTTTCCTCGATCGATCGACCCCACCTGGAAAATTGTACATTCCTCTTATAATGTTTTAGTCTGATTAAAATGCGTAGTAACCCTTAAGTATTATTGTTAGAGTATTTTGTGATATAAATAGGACCAATAGGGTTTTAGTAAACCCCAATAAGTGGGAATTTAATGTAAAATGAAATAAAGGGTTAACGGGGACTGATTTTCCCATCAGGGATTATGCAAACGTTTAAATAAAAGATTGAGACTCGTAAGAGAGTTAGACTAGAAGATAAGTGAGTGTATGTTTACTGAAATTTTACTTACGATACTTCAAGAGAGGGGGAGTGTGTATGAAGTGAAATATAAATGAGAATAGAAATATAGCAAGTTCGTTATGCGAAATAATCAACTAAAATTCGATAAGGACGGATAAATAAAATTTTGGGTCGTGGGCATACCTAACCTAGAAATATGAGTTTATATATATATATATATATATATATATATATATATATATATATATATATATATGACTGTGTGGTTGTGCATATGTTATATATTTGTGTAAAAATCATACCCGAGCTACTTGCTATCATGGCGGTTTCCGTGCCGGGACCGGCTTATCTCGATTGGACCTTTATGGGGGTTAACGACTTGTACCCTAAAAGATAGTATCCTTGATTACTTGCTATCTAAGTGATAGTTAGATGGTCCTAAGAGACGTCAAGGTATGTGCTGATCTCTTAATACCGGGAACTATGCTTCGCCTCCATTTGTATCTGTTTTGGGTTAATACTGTTCGAGAGTGATTCTGAACTAGTATTTCCCTTAGTATGAGTGATACGGGGACTTGATAGTAGAGTACGCCGGCACCATAGATTTTATGTGGGGTGCCGTTAGTGCATATACTATATGTGAGACTAATATATATACCTATATTTACATGGGAACTTTCTACTGTGCGTATAAATAATTAAGAAATGAATAAATGTTTCAACTCTCTTAAATGTTCGAGAACTTCATAATGGTACTGAATTGTTTTAAATAGCGTAAGGAATCTTGAATACATTTGCTTTCTAAACTAAATATTATCACCCTGTTATTTCGCGAGATAAAACTTTATGGAAGTGAGATAGACTTATGAGGTTTAGTAGTACGATAGACGTGACACTAGATGAGAGGTGAGAATTCTCAAGAGAGTGTCGCATACTAGCATGGTTGTTGCATTAACCGGTAAGCATTTTAAATACTTGCTAAACTAAATTTTAAAACTGTTTTACAATCGGGCTCTGACCCATTTCCTGTTATCTCTTCTCTCTTGTATATATATATATATATATATATATATATATATATATATATATTACAGGTGCCCAACCACAGTGGCGTCGTGCTTAGGTTTTTTGGATTGGACGTGCTGCAGCTTATGTGGGAGTTGCAGGTCATTGCTTAGACGACCTCGTTGTTGATTCCACTCTTAATCCAACTCTAATTAGTTTGGGCTTGTTTCGCCCATTTCGTTATTTAGTTGGATTGGTCAGAGATTATGTTCATTTATCTTTAGTATTTTACTCGTTGGGATTTATTTACTGTCAGGATGGTTTTTTTTCTTTATGGTTTTAAAGTTGGTATTTGTTGTCCGAATGGTTAAATTATTGAGGGTTCATTTCCAGTCTTTTTAAATTGCGTGATTCATAAACTGTTAATTATTAAGGGTTTTATAATTTGGTTAAATGAAATGGAAATAATGTTTTGATGATTTTGACACTTTACTTAATTATTTAGGGTGTTAAATTGGAAAGTTTATTTTTTCGACAGTGATGCTAAGAATGAACCAACCGTTAACCTTGATTATAATTTAATAAAGGACTGACCACCCGGTATTTAATTAGGCGGGGTGTCACACAATCCTACTTATAGAAGACTTGAAAGCCCGATGAAAGGCTATAAAATTCCTCTTTTAGCAGTTCTTGAACCTATGGCCAATAATAAGAAGTTAAGACACTATCAAACTTAAGGTGCTATGTGATTATGGCTATAGCAACATCTCTAATAAGATATGGGTATTAAAAAGAATTTGATTTATCTCTGAATTTCATTAGAGATGAAGATAGTATCAAACTTAAGGTGCTATGTGATGTTTATGACTCTCTTATTCATCTGATCATATGAGATTTTAATATTATCTCTACTGATGCTGAAAAATGTGGTGGTATTATGCTAGATTACATGGCATGATTTCAACCAAATGATCTCTAGAAATTCCCTCTTTGGCATGGTCTACTCCGGCTCTAAATTTACATGGTGGAATAGTAGGATTGGTCTTGAGTCAGTATTTGAAAGATTGGACAGAGTCCTTTGTATTTCCTTATGGAGATAGGTTTATCCTTATTCTTCTATTACTCATCCTAACATGACCTGTTCAGATCTAAAGTCTAATGGATGAAATTATATCTTATACAAATTGAATAGTTACATTAAACTATGACTAAGATAAGTTCCATTTATGCAACATTGGTACAACCAATGACATGGCGTTATTTGTTAAAATCGATGAAGATAAACTATTCAGCCTTACTATGTCATGTGATGAAATAAATTATAATCAATTTGGGCGGAGGTCCTACATTTGTTCAGCTGAGTACATATATTAACGTCGACACATTACACAAGTGCGAGCCATCGATGTTTTCGGAAAATTGAACACTATCAGTCCATTTGACAGGTGTATACCAATGACACGTTCAAACAGTGCAATGCCAATACTGCATTAAACATCTATCGGGTTCGACTTCAAAATCAAACTCTAAATATTTATTTGGGGTTCATCTTCAATCACCTCAGTAAAATAGCATCCTAACTAAGTCTACCCCTAACACACTACATACGTAGCGGAGACGTACCACGTACCCATAGCCTTTCAAACACCATATTGATCTACATTCCAAGTAACAGTGCCACGGTATCAGAGTCTATTGTTTGTTTTCTACACCAATGAAGTCTTGTGCTATACACAGTTAATGTAACATTTGGCCTATCCACCAAATAAACTTTTTGAGCAATTTTATATAACAGGAGTAATCGAACATTGAAAATTAGTAATATAAAATGGATAGGTAGAGGAGCAATTGCTCTCTTACCCTTTGATAGTTTTCAAAATTTGTAGCATGAAATGGAATGTTTTGAAAGAATGGGGTAACTTTAAAAAACTATAACATGTTGCCTCACTTAATTTTGGATAAAATGTTAATATTAACTTTGCTAACCTTAACCAAAAATTATGCCCCTACCCCTACCAAAGTCGGAGTTCAAGTCTTTCCAAGAGCTTGAACACTATATTCATCACTAGCTTCGCTAACCGCCATCCCCAAAAGCAAGTACCAGAAATGAACTAGCCAGCATCTTAAGGAAGATAAACACAAAAAAATCTAGGGGGATGCAGTAAAATATTATTAGTCCCACAAAAGATGTCATTTACTTTTGCAATTTTTTTTTATTTAAGATGTGTTTAGGAGCTTCAATTACATGATTTAGAATCGGAATTGGAGCAAAGTTTGGTCAAATTTAAAATAATTTTGTTCCAATTCCAATTCTTAATGAACCTTGGAACTGTAGTTTTCAATCACACCCTTATGATACCTTGTCACAATGCCAATCATATGACCATCTGAATTGGTAACATCACTGCCACTACCACGCGAATGCACCAGAGCTGTAGTTTCAATCATTGCTGGAAATTGAAGTGACCCTGACCATAGTCGTAATTTTCAACCTCTGAATCATAAAACTAAGATACTTTTCTCTTCACACCATTAGATCCAGATGCACGAGAATTTCCTCCAGTATCCATTACCCTATTATGTTCAACCTAAATTTAAGATGAAATAAAAATAAGTAAAAAAAAATTAATAATTAAAAGAGAAAGGTTTAAGTTTTACATCGTGTTGATTCGTCTATTTGACAATAGTCATGTGATATTGAAAAAAAATTATTGTAGAGATTAAGCTTCTATTGAGCAGATGTAATTGCACCTAGAATATCCTGGCGATTCTCCCTACTTTTTATTTTTAAAGCACTTCCAAATTCATCTCCCAACATCTTAGTGAAATGAGAGATTTGATCACGTGGATGCATATTAAGGGAAATCATGTTGGTTCTATTACCTCTAGAAACTTCGAGTGCCTTGATGAGTTTCTTGATTTTTAATATTTCAATGTTCTTGTCGATTTCATGATCATCTGCCACCGTAAGGCAACAAAATGTGCCGAAACAGTAACGAAATTACCTGCAATCATACCATCATAAAATCAGCCCACACTTTGAACCTAAATAGGCAAAAGTCAATTAGCTAAAGAATAAAACCGAGGACAATGATATAAATACTATTAATTACAAGAAATTATATTGGCTTTCTTACTTGTTGTCCAAGATAGGGCCAACTTGTTTTTACAATTTGATAATCTTAACCAGTCGAATCCAATGATGCTTTAGCAATTAACTTGTAGGATCAGTCAAAGACTAGTATTTCATAACATTTGAATGAAATAAGAAATAGAAATAATCCAATGAAGGGCAAGACCCAAATTTTAATATTAAAGGACACCTAGAACAGACTGATAAGATCGATTCTTTGTTAGCAAAAAAAAGGAGCACAACCGAGCTTATTCATTACTGAAACCAACCATTTTAAAGGCTTAACTGACAAAGAAATGTAATCCTCGAGATAGATTTGTAACTATAGGGAATTTCTGAACTCCTGTGACAGGTCGTAGGGTTGCGCTTTATAAGCATCCTTACCTGATAGTGGCCCCTGCATAACCTTGCTGAAACACTTTATGAAACTGCCTTTAGATATCCTCAAGTACATACTAGAAGAAGAGTTCATGGCATTTCATACCAACTTAATCAAGTCTCAGAAGCATTTTAAGAGGTGAACCAAACATAAGGGTCAAAGATAAATTCGTTTTTAATTTGAGGTCTAATAGGGTACGATTTACTTTGGGACTACTATGGTATAATTTGCAAAATGGAAATTTCTAAGAAATTTGTCAGTCTCAAGAGTAGTATCTTTGGACTTGCTCTTCTTTTTCCCATTATGCTTCTTTAATAGAAATGTATATACATCATCTTCTTGAGATGATATATTTTTGGCCCCATATTAAACATGTTATCGTGTTTTCTAAAGAAATGTTATCATGTGTAAAATATACCTTAAATTTTTTGTCTCTGTCTTTTTTTCGTAAGTAATGTTATCACGTGTTAAATATACCTCATACTATAACCAAAATCTTTGAAAATTAGTATAATTTCTAAACCTTACAAATTGAGGAGTTCATATCATTCATCATATAAGCGTGAGAAAATGTAAAGTTGCATTGAGCTTCAATGGAACTTTGAGAATGAGCAATAGATATACACCACATAAATACACACACACACACAGTACGTACACACATCACAGAAGATAGGGGAAGTTACCTCAGATTAGAGAGAGACGTGAGTGAGGTGGTTCCCCCAGTTAGGCAACTTCTCGAGCTTATCACAATCATATATTATCAGTTCTTCAATACATGGAGGCCTTGTTTTCTCTTTTTTTGCTTTGGATACAAGATGGGGACAATGACTGACTCTTAAATGTTTCATATTTATAAGATTCTCACACAAAGATTCTTATTGCCAGAAATGACTCAGTTCATCACAGTATTCAATAACTAAACGTTCAAGTGATGCCAAAGATTGTACAACCCTTCACGTAGGTTAATAAGCCTAGTGATACCCGAAATCTCCAAGGTTTTTACTGATGAGGTGACACTAACCATACTTATCAGCACCACCTCGCAGCATTGTTTTATTTTTAACACCATTGGAGATGGAATCCTTAGAAGTATAACCATGACAAATTTGGGGAAATTATGTAGACTAAGCTCGTGAACGCGAGGACAAAATCCTCTAACACTTCCATCAACATCTGTTAAACAAGTAAGCCATTCCCCCCAACCTTCATGTTCTCAAACCTGACAATCTCAAGTGACGAGAAAAAAAGAACCTGAGAAGGACGAGCTCCATACAACTCAACACCATTGTTTTTTTACCCCGGACATATTTTGAATACACAACTCCCTGAGTGAGAGTAGCTGGCTAACTGGCGGTAAATGCGTACATCATTCACTGTGACCAAGTGTTAGGTGCGTTATATTAGAGAATGAAGGATCCCCAACCCAACAAGTAAACTCTATGCCTCCATAGAAGTCAATTTCGAGATCGTTCAAGCTTGTATGTGGTTTTAGTGCTTCAAGTACTTCATTCCCAAGCAATTCTCTTAGAGAACCATTGAATTCACTACTCCATGTCAACATAAATTCTTTAAAGCCTTTCTTACAGGATAGATTAGCCTCCCTTACATCTTATACATTCTTCACATGATGCAACCCTATAATGGAAAATTTCCCTCTGAGATTAGATAGCCCCCTCAACTCGGTTAGTTTCAACATCTTACTCTTATCAAGAACAATCTTCGGCAATGTTTGCAGACTACTCAACATACCAATCCCTGAGGACATCTCTTGAAATTCTTCGGTATCGGAGACATCAAGATGCAGCAAATTAAATAGATTACCAATTTTTTCAGGTAACTTACTTAGTTTTCTGCAACTCCGTAACAATAACGTCTCTGATTTATAAAGATCACTCACATACTCAGGTAACTGTTTGATGAGAGTCTTCGATAAATTAAGATACTGAAGGTGTATTAAATCACCAATAGAATTTGGTAGCTCATTTATGCAATAACCACTCAAATTTAACACTCTTAAGCACTGTAGTTCGGTAACAATGCATGGAGAACCTTATTGCTCTAGTGGAATTCTTCTCGATATGTCAAATTATCAATTGGTAGTGTCAAAAAAGTTTTCGATATGTCCAAAGTACATAATTGCAAACCGACAAAAAATTCATTCCCCAATAAAATAAAGTGTAATTTAAATGAAAATGGTCATAATCTCCTTTTCTTTAAAGAACTACCCATCATGCTTAACAAATAGTCCAACGACATTTAAATAGACTATAAACTCGTCAACAAATTCGCATATATTTTTGTAAAATCTATAAAAAAAACACTTAGTACAACTCTACTAATTATAAATAGCTATATATTGGTAAAAAAAATATTAAGTAGAATAATAAAGAAAAATATGTTATTGCATCAAAATACTAAGTTAATCTCAATTTTAAAATATTGAATTTCGACCACACAAATCCACATTAGAAAAAATTGTGATAAAATAATCAGCCAAAAAATAAATGTAAAAATGGAAGGATGTGTTATTCAACATGTTATTCATAAAAATTACGAAAAAAATACAAATACTTAACAACATGGCAAGTGTAACACACCGTAAATTGAAGGACCTTTAATTAAATAAAATATTAGGAGAAAAAGAATTTATTTTATCTGGAGGAGTTAAATCCATGATTATTGAACTTGTAAATTTGAGGAATTTATTAATTTGGAGAATTGAGGATTAAATATTTTGGACTATTTTATGTCGCCTTTTTGAGGCCTTAAAGTTTGAAGATATTATGAATTAATTCGTATGTCAATTTGGATTGTACAATTGAATTCAGATGGGTCAAAATTGTTGGAAATGAGTGGTCGTATGTATATATTGGGTCTCTAGACATTGATCTCCAAATAAAGAGTTTGGGCCATTTTTAGTAGGCGACTAATAAACTTCACTTGTATTGTTGGGCAATAAGGGGTCTTTAGGAGGTTTTCTTCTCCCTTTGCTGGGTGGAGTGGGTGTTGTCCAAGTCAGTGAGAGCTGTCCTGAAGTCATGGCACCCACTGTATATTTGGCGATTTCTTAATGTATTTGGAGAAGAGTTCCTCACTGTACATTTGGCGGTTTCTTAATAAAATCTTTTATTTATAAAAAATATTAAAAATAAATAAAATATATATATATATATATATATATATATATAAGGAGTAGAATTTTGTTTACTATTCCATAAATCATAAGATAGTTAGAGATCCTTATTGAGCCAACAAGGCAAGAAACTAAGGGTTTAGATCAAAGCTCACATAATAATACTTTTACCCCCGTGTATATTTCGACTTTAATTTGAATTTTCAATATACTTTTTGATTTTTCACGGATCTTCTAACAAAACACCACTGGTCATTATGTACTATTTCTCTTCTTTATCCATGATAACCTTTCATTAGACATCCAACGGTTCAAGAATAGATCTTTTTCCAACCCTTTATTTCAAAAGTAAGCTTACTTTGTAGGTCTCTTCTTCTCCCAGACACATCTACGTCCCATTTATGTACCTGCCCCAAACCCTTGATATACCTAACCACTCATTCCATTTTCACTTTAATTTGAAAACGTTGCATTTACGAACACTCTCTTTATTTCCCTTTCTCAAATCAGAACTCTCTCTCACACACCAAAATAGGAAGGGGATGGTTGAGATCAAAGTTTCGCAAGCTTCTCTGATAAGTTTCGCAGATTTATCGAAGTAGGAAAGGGATGCTTATTATCAAAATTAAAAGGAGCCAGCAACAATGTGTGGTTGTTTACGTAATCTCAAATACTCGGGTCCAAGGACCACCTCAACTCCTCACAAACAGTCTATCTCACCGGCGCTGGAGCTTTCAAATCGAAAAGTATCGCTTCTGATCCATTAAGTGGAGGCCCCTACACCGGCGTCGCGGACGGTCAGATTCTCAAGTTGCAACCAGATGCCCACAGTTTGGCTAATTTTTCCCTCAGTTCTTCTCAAAGGTACATCCACTTTTTTCACCCTTTTCTTTTCCTAGAATAAAAAAAATTAATATTGAGGACATCCCCTTTTTTCACACTTTTTTGACCATTTTCATTTCCTACATCCACTTTGTATTCATCGTCGATATACTTTCTTTGATTTCATGAAACTGGATACATGTTTTGTTTTGTTTCTTATTTTTTATAAATATCTAACGGTTTTTCCCTTTTTATTTTCAGGTAAACTCTTTATCGTGTAGGTAATGGTTTGTGCCGGGGTTTTTTTTTTGTTTGGGGATGGGGTTTGGTAAATGATTTGGGTTATGATTCGATCATTGGTATGTTCGGGGTTGCTATTTACTTTGTTGTCGTCAGTTGAGTATTGGGGAAGAATATTTTGGTGTGTTTAACAAAAAGATAACACTAATATTTATTCATTGGGAAGCAAATGTTTATGAAGCTTGGATCTAAGGCTGTTTTCAATTTCAAACTGATAGAAATATTTGCAAATAAAACAAACTTTGTGCTTCAACTCACCATTTGTTTAAGCTTCTACGCAATAGGAAAGTTGGGAGGTTTCCTTTTGTGTATGCTCGTCCACTTCTCAACATGGATTTTTTTATAGTCAAGAGCACAAGGTTCGAGGTAGCAACCACTCTCTTTCTCACTTTGTTTTCTGTTCAACCCCTCATTGTTGTTAATGGAGATTTTTATTATGTTTTTGTTAGTGGACGATGCCTCCATCACCGCGAGCCTCATGAGTGTCCTCCACATCATAGATAACTTCTCAACACCATCTCCAATGTCATAATTAGGCAGTAATTTCCCTTTTTGCAATTATATACTTGCCAAGTTCGAGTATGTATACATATTTTCCATTTTTATTTTTTTCTTACATCATCTATCCAAGATATGTTTTTTCATTTAATCTTTTTATTATTGGCAATTTCTTTAGTAAGAAGGAAGCAACCCAAAAAACACTGCAATTACTATTAACGCTCCTATTTTTTATGATTCTATAAGTCATCTCTCTCTTATGGATTTCCTTTTTTTATTTCCAGGATGCCTATCTATGGTATGCTCATGTTGATCTACTTTGAGTGTTATCTAGGAGTGTTGATTTCGATTATTTTTTAATATTTGTTAATTTCCACATATAACCTATAGAAAACACCAATTGCCTTTTTAATAAGGGGAATTACTAGTATAGAACATGTGTTTGAAGATAATTTTATTACATGTACCAATTGCATTACAAACATTATTGTAAAACATGGCATGCATAGATTTTTACATATAAAAAAATTGAAGACATTTTTTACATTACTTGGTTTTCCAAGAATCAAGTCTTGCATGGGAAAATTGTCAAATTGTACACGAGATTGTATAAGTTATTTAAATATATTAGTATACAAACAAACTTATCTACCCAAAATAGGGAGATGATTAAAAAATAGGGTAAGTCTAATTCCACTTCAAATGAGTACTGTATAGTGATGTTTTTGTGAAACTTTTAAAATTTTGGGTCCTGCTATTGAACGACAAGGTTTAAAATTTATATTTTAATTAATTGATAATTTAATTTTACCATCTTATCATCTTATCATCCATCGTAAAGGTCGATTTAACTTACTCTCAACATCACCCAAGTACCTCGCACAGAAGGTCGCGCATTCCTCTACTAGGTATCCTTTAGCAATTGAACCTTGTGGACGACTTCGGTTACAAACATATTCTTTTAGTGTGAATAAAAACCTGTTCATCATTGTAAAAAAATTAATGTAGTATTCATATGCATTAATTTAGGTGACACAAACATAATGCATACAGAAAACATACCTCTCGATGGGATACATCCATCGAAAATGTATTGGTCCATCAATCATTGCCTCCTCAGCTAAATGGATTGCCAAATGCTCCATAACATCGAAAAAATTTGAAGGGGAGATTTTCTCAAGATGACAGAGTGTAAGAGCAACATGATCTTGAAAATATTTACAGTCTTTGAAGGTTATTGTCTTTGGGAAGATTTGCCGATAGAAATTACATAATACAATCAAAGACCTTGCTACATTCCTAGGCAATGATTTTTGTACTTCTAGCGGGAGTAGTTGTTGTATTATGATACGATTATCGTGGATCTTAAGTCCAGAAATATTTCGCTCTCTAATGTTTACACGCCGTGAAATATCAGATGCACAACCATATGGGACTTTCATATTCTTCAAAACCTTACAAAATATGTCTTTATCACTTTTACTCATTCTGAAGCATGCTGGTGGTAAATATACTTTGTTATTTGGCAAGCTCTTAGGGTGCAATGCTTTTCGAATACCCATATTCTCAAGGTCTTGAGTATGTGAACCGGGGACCACAATCAATTAGAAATGACGTGTATAATAAAATTTCGAGTACATATCAAACAAAAATTAGACAAACAAACATTTGGTTTCCGATCTGGCATCAACACAGTTGGGTATTCGATTTCCATAATATATATAAAGAGAGTGTGAAGCGGTTTAATTTTTTCTTTGTCTCTTCTTTAAACATTTATTGTTTTCATCTTTAAACGTTTATGCGTATCTGTTTTCAGCATGTGTGTTAATACATAACAGTTTTGTTCTTTTGTTCATGCTAATGTAAAATGCTCTATGCGTCTTTTGGAACTAAAATGTTCATATCTCTTTGTAAATCCAGTTGTGGGTCTTTAATTCTGTGAACATGCGTGGGTTTTAACTTTGTCAACATGCGTGGTTTTTAAACTCATTGGGTTCATGAGTGGGCCTTGACTGAAACCCTTGTTCAGTCATGCATATCTGAATGGAAAAACCATACGCCTATTTCGTTGGTTGTGCTGTTAATATACATCTGTTGACAATATTGATATCTGTATAATGGAGACATAAAACGAAACTAGCTAATGGGTTTGTTCCTGTGTCTTTTTTTTCTTGATTTGGTTGATGCGTCGATGTCTTTTTCATTCTTGATTTGATGCCTCTATCAAACTCGTTTTAAGAAACCGTTTGTATTAGTTTATATCACACCCATTTCTTGAACTTTGCATTTTCTTGGTAATCCTTAATAAACCGTTTGTATTAGTTTATAGAATTTTGGTATTAGTTTTTTTGTATTGTATACACGTTTTAACATATCTCTCTCTCTAAACCATTTTCACGGGTCCGTCAAATATGTTTCAACACCCGATTTTGCTAGAGTGTTTGAAATATTACCACTTCTAGAATAAGGAAATTAGAGAGGGAACATTTATATATGTAATTCTGGTTCTTAACTATTCCTAACTGTTATATAGCTGTTGAACTCCACTACTATAATATAACTTATCCGACAAAAATAGTGATGTAACTGCTCACATGTGGCAGCTTCAGTAGTTCGAGTTTGAGCAGTCTGTTAATATGAAACAAGGGTAAAAATCTTGAAAACAAAATTACAGATTGGATAGTAGTGAGACATTAAGTGGATGTACACATACCAGTAATTTCATCCAAATTATGGAAAAACTTGCAGCTTATGGAAGGTAGCCTATGGGCAATTCAGAAACATTTTATAAAACGTTCAAAAAATGTTTCATAAAAAAATATTGTTTTATTTATAAAAAATGTTTCAGAACTTTTGAGTACATCACATCTGTTTATCCCAAAATTCTATTTTTGTAGCACGTGAAATATGAGAACATGAAGAAAATGTATAGGACCGGCTTTGTTACATGCTTTGTAATCTATTACCTGCTTTGTTCTTAATATCCATTTTTTGTTCATGAAGAAAATGTATAGGACTTGTTGGAGACCTTAGGATCTTTAGTTTGTTTGCCTTTTTAAAAAGAAAAGCATTTTAAAACTTTTTTGGATTTTAATGAAGTGACCTTTGCATTTATGTTTACCGATTTGATTACCTACTCGATCTTATGCATTGCTTATGATTTGACCGATTGTACTCTTACATTTGATTTAAACGAGATTCAATACTTGCTAGACCTGTTAGGAGTCTTTTCCCATTAGGACTTTAAAAAGTGTAAGGTGTTTAAAAGATTTAAAAACAAAGAAATTAAAACCACAAATGACACAAGTAAAATTATGAATTAATTGTGTCATAGTAATATTAGGTAAAAAATGCGACCCCTAAGGGCACGATTAATTCGTCAAGTTTTTAATAAAAAAATGATGTCCAATTTTTTTTGCTTTAGTATAAGTAAGGTAAAATCTTTTTTGATAAAAATAACATCCATGTTTAAAAATAAATAACGAAAGTTTTTTTTATTAACGTTCAGTTTAATAAAAAAAATAATATAATGCTTTAGGGAGATTGACTCGGTTTGAATTTATGTTTGGGTAACTGAGTTGTCTTTAGTGGATTAACCCATGTTCTTAATTATTTTCAAAATATTAAATTTTTATACCTCTTTTAAAATATTTATGTATGGTCCTATCAATGACGTACACTTTTGAAAATTAGCGTCGTGCCTTCAGGCACGGGCATACCCTAGCATGTATATATCTATATAATAATGTGCAAGGGTCTTTTTACTGTTCCATAAGTCATAAGATAGATTAACAATTGAGAAGGAATGTGGGTGTTTGCATCCAATGGTTTCACATGAGGCCACGTGGGGCTGCAAATTTGTAAAGCATATCACGTGGGGCTGAATGTTTTGAGGAGAGATTATGCCAAACTGTACCTACCTCGAGACTCTCACCACTGTCGAATCCCTCACCCACTAACAAAGCACAAGGCTCGATGGTCTCTCTCCATCACTCATTTTGTATTTTGGTGTTTTGAAAGTAGAAGGGAAATCATCTTCATTCAAGCTTGCTGCTGTCACCATCTTCATTCAGCAACCTTTGAACCTTGCTACCGTCACCATCTTCATCCTCAATGTAAGGTTTCTTGATTATTTACGATTTTTCAGCCAACTTTTAACCTAAACATTGTTGGTGATGCTTTGGTACCTATTTGGTCGACTTTTACATTTTTTTTTATTCAAGATCTCTCATGCATTGGGGTTCAAATCAAATTTAGGGCTTATTGAAGGTCTTGAAGTACCAAATCCGAGGAGTTACAACTAATTTTGTTTTGGAGGTCTTGAATCCGTGGAGTTTTTTTTTTATTCTTTTTTTGGTTGTGGGTTAGGAACTCATTTTTTCAGACTTTTTTTGTTCGTATTTTGATTTTGCATTTATCAACTTTTCCATTTTGTTGTTCAATACCTCTCATGTATTGGCTTTATATTTTGTTTTTGCAGGTACCAATTTGGTCTCCAAATTGGTTTCGTATTTTTTTTGTTCAAGAACTCTCAGGTATTGTGTTTCAAATTAGGGCGTTTGCATTTTTTTTGTTCATGTTTGATCCGGAATAATGTTTTCTGGTGGATGCTTCAGAGAAAGACGGTTCAGATCAAGTTTTTTTTCAGAGAAAAATGGTTCAGGTCACCTAAACAATGGTATATTAATATTAACAATGGTTGTATTTGTTATATCTTAAATATTTTCACGGAAGAAAGTAGGAGAAGTTGATAATATGGTTTTTGGAATAGGTTTTTTGTAATATTATAGTTCAACATTTTAAAAACACTCTAGGGAACATACATTTGGGCAGCTTAAAGTTGAACAACCTTTGAACCACATTGTATATGAGACACAAGAGTTGAACAACCTCTGAACCACATTATATATTACTAGGCTTGGTTGATTGATGTTGGGTTCCATATAGGGTCATTAATGTTGGCAAGAATATAGACTGGATTTTCACTTTTGATTATTGGTTTATCAATATGTTCTCCTTCTTTTTAATATTTAGTGATCTGTAGTAGTATTGAGCATACTGTGTTTTCTGGATTGGATTATAGGTATTGTATAGGCAATTTTAGATGGAGTTTGTTGTGGAAAAGTTTGACGAATTATAAAGATGAAGGAGAGTGCAGAGGATGGAAAAAGAGTGCAGAGGGGGAATAAATTATTGGGTTTGAATCTCAGAAATTGAGGATGAAAACCCGAAAGGAAGGGAAATTGAGGATGAGATTATTGGATTCCAAATTTTGTTTCTTAAAACCACTCTTCAGGGTATGTTGTTTATATTTATATTTTAACAACATAAGACCACTGTTCAAGTTTGGTTTTATAATGTTTATATTTGTATTTTTACAATTTTGTGAATTTTTTCAGTTCAAAGTTATATTAAGACAATTGTTTAGATTGCAGCGAGTGGTGTGATGGACAAGTATCAGTAGGTGGATGGGGAACCTGCCCTCGACAGTGTGCACTCCAATGAAAACTTAGAGTTTTGCCCAAGTCTACCTAATAGTAAACCTCTCGGTAGAGCTGAGAAAGAAGGCTTGCAGACTATTGGCCAAAAGGAACTTTGTTTCAACAAATACACTGAATCAAGCAACAAGAAAGGAGTATGTACTTACCCAGAAGGAGCAGCCAATTAAAGAACATACAAATATAAAGTATGTCCCCAAAGTGATTAACAATCAGAGAGAAGTTAGTTACATGAAAGACAATGCAGGGGGTGCTACTGTGTAGAATTGGCAAAATTTGAATGGGAACAATGAAACAGATGAAAAATTGTATCTTTCATAGATGGTTTTATATGAAAGACAATGCAGGGGGTTTTATGTTAGGTAATCTTTGCTCGAAATCTAATTAGTATTTCACATCAGACATTGTGTTATGTAATGAAAATGGGACATCGTTCCCAGTCATGATTAGTATGAATTAAATTGTGATTTCAGTTGATAGTGTTTTAATTGTATGTAATTTGTTTCTCCTAACCCAATATGTATGTAATTTGATATCAAAATAGTGTTCACAACATTATGATATCAAAACAGTGATTTCAGTTGATAGTGTTCTAATCACAACGTGTCAAATTAGGTTATTATTTTAATATTCGATTTACCCCGTATCAAAACAGTGATATCACACTGTAATGCTATAACCGTAATATTCGATTTGCCCTGTATACATATAACACTGTAATGCTAATTCTGGTTTAAAAATTATGTGCTTATGATGTTCTTTGTAGTTTTTATTAAATTATGTAGATATGTTTCTGATTGTGTTATATTCCATTTTAGTTAGTTTCAATGTTTGTGTTTTCTCTTCAATTAGGGTTTGATTTTTGCTCTTATAATGCTAAATAATAATTCAATGGCATTGATAGGTTTACCTTCATATATGTGGATCAGTTCTCAGGAAGTCTCCATGTGCACTACACGTAAAGGAATTGTTAGGGCTGAAGGTGGACGTAAAGGGGTGGGTCCGGCTCCATTTCTATTCTTATATTGTCATTTTGATTTCATATTGGAATTTCAATTTATTAGAATATTATGTTTAAGTTTATAAGGCACAGATGCAGATTCCGAAGTGGTGGTGTTCGCAAAAAGAACAGTCAAAGACTTGAGCTTCCTCCTGCATTTTTTTACACAGATTTCCCAATCCATTCAATCACAACTGTCAGAATTTCGATCATATGAAGGGCAAGACATGTATAGTGGCGAGAAAATTACAATGTAAGGAGTAGCTTCAATAAGAGAAACCGATTGTTGAAGTAAGTCAGGAGGAACTTCCGTGGACATGGTGAAGTAATTTGGTAGCAAGTCAAGTGTAATTCAAAAAATGAAGGAGTGGGACGTATATGTACCAATTGTTAATATTCTGTCCAATGAGGAAGTGGATCTCCTTGAAGCAAGAGAATAGAGAAATGCTCGATGAGGTGATTCATTTATAAAGTAAGGGGCCTTTGTTTAGTTCCAAAATAACAACACAGGTTGTAATTTTCAAATGAAAATTAGAAGTTGAATTTAACATGTTTTCTTATAGAGTGTCTCAATTTTTAGTCTGGAAACTCAATTCAAAGGATTGGAAGTATAATTGGAGTCATATTCGTTCAAAAGAAAAGTTTACAAGGCATAGTTTTAAAACACAGGTGAGACATTGAGAGTAGAGAGAACGGGAAGAGTGGGAGAGAGGAGAATCAACACTATCTCCAATTGTTGTTCTCCATAGATTTCCCCCTGAAAACACTGTAATTTTTCAAATCTAAACAAGGACGGTACATATTTGTCCGTGAATTCAATGACTTTTCTTTTACTCATTTGTCTTCCATCACATGTATGCATTTGACAGGATATATTAAGACCAACGTGAGGATGTAGTAGTGAAGAGTACAAAAACAATTGATTCATCAGGTTGCAATGATGGCAGCTCAACGGGTGCAAAAGTGTCCAGATATCAGAATGTAAGTTCATCTCAACTCTTCATTCTTGCTATTTAATACTCCCTCACTCCCAAATAAAGAAAATTAGTATTTTTTTGGGTTGTTTCACAATTAGAGTACTGTTTTCTGAAAATAGTATGTGAAATTGAATATATGCGAACTTTGTGTACCATTAAGCATCAACCAATCGTTTGTGAAATTTTAGCGGAGACTCTTATTTCGGATGGAGTGAGTAGTTTTTAGTTCTCACATACTGGTAAAAAAAGAATTTTTTAGTTCTCTTATCCACAACAAAGAAAGTGCTCCTTATAATATAAATCTGAGCTCTTTGTAGATTGATGATGATTATTGGTTTAGGGCAGATTATGAGGTCAGTGCGAACCTTAAAGGAGATGAACAGTTCCTTGGTAAGTTGATTTATCATTTGGGAAAAAGTTCCTTAAAGGAGATAAACAATTCACTATTTTTTTGTCAGCTTCGTTTAATTGAAAGAAAGTCTCCTTAGTCTTCATTTGATTCTTGATTACTTATTATTTTGGTGTAGTGTCCGATACCCTTTCAATGTCATATGCAGCGGAGAGATTTGTTGAGTCGTTTCTGCGTGCTCTCCATGGGGACGGTGAAGTCTACGAGTGTGCTTATATTCAGTTAGAGCTGACTGAGCTTCCATACTTTACATCAAGGATAAAGATTGGTTGTAAAAGGGGTTGAAGCTGTAATTTACGCTGTCCTTCAAGGAATGATGGGGTACGAGGAGAAGGCTTTGGAAGACTTAAAAGTGGAACTGAAGTCAAGTTTCGAGAAGGGGGTGGCATTTTCCCAGAAACAGATAGTAAGTGCTTGAAGTCGATAACTATGAATCTTCACCCTTAGAGAGTAATAACAAAGAGTGGCAATATTTTATTTATTCATCACTTCTTTCATCATTTTCGGTTTTGTAGACTTCCTTGGGTTAATGCGATTTTCAATTTTAGAAAATTAATGGGTGGATTTGATAAAAAAAATACTTTTGTATTATGTATCTCAATTACAATTCTTAGTTACTTGAAGTGGTTTGTTCCTTTCTACTATGTCCATTCCTTTGTCAAATGAATAGTCTCGGTATTAACTTAGAACATATGTGGGGTTTCATTTGGACTTTTTCTTTATTTGGTAATGTTTTCGGCAATTTATATATATATATATATATATATATATATATATATATATATATATATATATATTTGTTAGGTTATGTATTAATTATAGTAAGCAAAAGAAATTCAACCCAAAGTTTTTAAATTATTAGATTTAGCAATAATAATAGTATAGTTGATCTTTTTGTTGTTAAACCGGGTGAATTGCTTTATAAACAAAGGTATTTTTGTCCAATTTTTAAAAAAAAATAATATTTTCGTAATACGACGTATGATCCTATTAACGATGTACACTTTTGTTCCGTTTTGTGATTACGTACTTTGTTCCATTTTGCGATTACGTAATTTGAAATTTTTTGCCGCTTTGCGATTATCAGCGTGCCTTCAGGCACGGGCATACCCTAGTATATATATAAGGAGTAGAATTTTGTTTACTATTCCATAAATCATAAGACAATTAGAGATCCATATTGAGCCAACAAGGCAAGAAACTAAGGGTTTAGATCAAAGCTCACATAATAATACTTTTACATTCGAGTATATTTCCACTTTAATTTGAATTTTCAATACACTTTTTGATTTTTCAAAGATGTGCTGACAAAACAACACTGGTCATTATGTACTATTTCTCTTCACGACAATCTTTCATTGGAGATCCAACGGTTCAAGGACGGATCTTTTTCCAACCCTTTATTTCAAAAGTAAGCTTACTTTGTAACTATCAGCTTCTACCAGACACATCTACGTCCCATCTATGTACCTTCCCCAAACCGTCGATATACCTAACCACTCATTCCATTTTCACTTTAGTTTGAAAACGTCGCGTTCACGAACACTCTCTTTATTCCCCTTTCTCAAATCATAACTCTCTCTCACACACCAAAATATGAAGGGGACGATCGAGATCAAAGTTTTGCAAGCTTCTCTGATAAGCTTTGCACATTTATTGAGTAGGAAAGGGATGCTTATTATCAAAATTAAAAGGAGCCAGTAACAATGTGTGGCTGTTTACACCATCTCAAATACTCGGGTCGAAGGACCACCTCAACTCTTCACAAACAATCCATCTCACCGGCGCCGGAGCTTTCGAATCCGAAAGTATCGCTTCTGATCCGTTCAGTGGAGGCCCCTACACCGGCGTCAGGAACGATCGAATTCTCAAGTTGAAACTAGATGCCCACAGTTGGGATAATTTTTCCGTCCCTTCTTCTCAAAGGTACATCCACTTTTTTCACCCTTTTCTTGTCCTAGAATAAAAAAAAATTAATATTGACGACATCCCCTTTTTCACACTTTTTTCACCCTTTTCGTTTCCTACATCCACTTTGTATTCCTCATTGATATACTTGCTTTGATTTAATGAAAGTTTGAACATCTAATGGAGACGGAAGGGGTGTGTTCGTTCATTTACACCGAAAATGGATTTTGTTTTACTATCATGATTTTTTGGAAGAGGCTTTTGTGTTCTTTAAAAACCCGGGACTCCATATGAAGCTGAATATGGGTTTTGTTCTCTTTAAATATCTAACAGTTTTTCACTTTTGATTTTCAGGTAAACTCTTTATCGTGTAGGTAATCGTTTGTGCCGTGGGTTTTGTTTTCTTTGGGGGGTTTTGGTCAACGATTTGGGTTTTGATTCGATCATTGGTATGTCCGGTGTGGCTGTTTACTTTGTTATCGTAAGCTGAGTATTGGGGAAGAATATTTTGGGGTGTTCAATAAAAAGCTAGCAAAAAGTTTTATTAATTGGCAAGTAGATGTTTATGAAGCTTGGATCTAAGGTTGTTTCGTTTTCAGACTGATAGAACAACGTCAGGTAAGATCTTTAAAATACAAGTTTTTCATCACATATATGTTTTTATTTTTTTTCTATATAGTACTGAAGGTGTATGAGAAGGGTTTTGTTCTCATCATTAGTTTGTTGGAATTTGTTTTTCAATTTATTTACGACTTTTATATTCTTCAATTTGATAGAAGGTCTATGTAAATGTTTCACTTTAGACAAAAACCAACTCAAATATTGGTTATTTAAAGTTCAATATGCTATTGTGAAAGTAAAGGTTTCCGATTGATTTTTATTGGGAGATTTCTACGTTTCTAATTTCATAAAGGCAGATTATTTTTTTTTCTGAATATTCATTTATATTTTCGTTTCAAATTTCCAAACATGTTGACCATTTTTAAATCCATATCATATTCATTGTACCTTCAATAGAAAAATGTGGCGATAAAAAAAACTTTGTGCATGAACTCACGATTTGTTTAAGCTTCAACGCAACATGAAAGTTGGGAGGCTTCTTTATGTGTATGCTCATCCACTTCTCAACATTGATTTTTTTGCAGTCAAGAGCACAGGGCTCGAGGTAGAAACCACTCTCTCTCTCACTATGTTATTTGTTCAACCTCTCATTGTTATTAATGGAGATTTTTATTATGTTTTTGTTGCTGGCCGACGCCTCCATCGCCACGAGCCTCATGAGCATCCTCTACATCATAGACAACTTCTCAACACCATCTCTAATGTCACAGTTAGGCAGTAATTTCCGTTTTTGCAAATATATATTTGCCAAGTTCGAGTATGTATACATTTTTTCCATTTTTATTGTTTTCTTACATGAGCTATCCTAGCTATTTTTTTCATTTAATATTTTTGTTATTGACTATTTCTTTAGTAAGAAGGGAGCAACACAAAAAACACTACCAATACTGTCATTTGGGATACGATTAATAGAAAAAGCGAAAAAAGGTTACGGAATAACTTTAAAAAAAAGTAAATTCAAATGCAAATCCAATTATATTATATCGTATTTTTTGTTTTGTGATATTGAAACGTTGTAAAAGAAAATATAAATTGGACGAGAGAGATGTAACATTGAATTAAAGAAGCTGGCATAAAAACTGAATAAACAGGTGGACACGATTTTGCCAGCCTAAAAACCTTGCTACATGAACAAAATATATTGTGTGAATTTGGGGTCCATTTGTGTCCTGCCGCATCTTGGTATGAGTGAACTACTCAAACATGCAGACATAAAACTGATCACGTTATCTCCATCCTTAATCTTTTGAATTTCTTGGAGACCTGGTGCTAAGTTTATACGTCCGCATGTTGGTTTGGTGCCAAGATGGTCTTGTTCTTGTTTGCAAGTTGGTTTAGTCTTCTTTTGTGTTGAGTCTTGACCTTCCCCTTCATCTTCTTCACCATAAGCAGCGTTGATGAGCAAGTATAGTTCCAACCCAACAAATTCTGCAGGTGACTGTGTGAAAAATGGCTCCTCAATGATGGTGTCCGATGGTGCTGTTAACTTGATCACCATTACTTTTTCTGTCAACAGCTTCTTCGATCTTCTTTCTTCAATAAGCGACCTTGTTTACTCTTGTTCGCAGTACGTCGTTTGTTTATTTGACGTCTATCTTCTATCAGGTGTAGTAGACGCATATGTTTGCATGTGTGGTGTGCTATAAATACTAGAGTCCAACGTCGGTTCCTAGAAGTAAACTTACTACTAGTTTAGTCACTGTAGGACTCGATTTTTTATACAAATGAAATACTTCACTCTAATCAATCCCCCCAAAAAATGGTGCACCAATTACTAATTTTCATCTTTATCGTTTTTATCATTCTAGAAATAAGATTTTATATTCCCTCTTGTACTAAAAGAAAATATAATTTTTATGACCATCTTAAATATTGACATAATGATAGTCTTAAAAAATTTTGTCTTTTAATGGCAGTATTTTGATAAAGTGTCCAGTAATAAAAAAAATAAAATTGGCATGACATATTTATAAATAGTGTCACATAATAAAGTAATTTATATGACCCTTTTTAAAAATCTATTATATATAATTATTATTTTTGTGGCCATTTAAATTAAAATAGTCATCCATGTGGCATAAATTTTAGAGGGAGTACGATTTATCATTTCATCCACCATTCCACTTTCAAGATCCCCCCCGCTAAAATCGTGAAATAGTTAGCAGGAGATAGAATTTCAAAAGGATTCAAGGTATCTCTCTCTCTCTCTCGATCGATCTATCGATCGCTCTGTCTCTCTCGATCACCTCTCAATCCTAAGAAATCCTTTTCAATGAACAAGGTAAATAGCTATTCCAAGAAACCCTTTTCTCTGCAATGAATGGTTGATATATGCTCTGGTGGTATGAATGATTGAATAACTATTTAAATAGGATTTTCAACCGTTAAATCCTTTCAAAAGTTAATTCAGTCAATGAATATAGTTAATCCCTTTTGATAGGATTAACTATTTTCATTGAACAACTACTTTGAATTTATCTTTTTTTTTTGTAGCCTTATTATTTGATTTCATGTTTTTCATTCGTACTTAATGATTCAGGTTAGGTTTTTCTTAGATTTATGGTATATTTTAATTTCTTGGAGGCTTTCATACAGATATATCGTTATACACTCACAAATGCACGCACACACATGATGTATTCGATAAAATATCTTGTGTTTAAAAGAACCGTATCATTTTCGAATCTTTATTATATTTGTAATTTTCAGCAGTTGCTAAAATCATAATAGTTGAACATTGTCAACATAGAAAAATTTAATACTATCAAATAAGAGCGAGCATTATGAAGATTAATTATCAGAAGGCTTGTGCATTTGTATAAGTCAGTACAACCGTCAGAACCTATAAAAAATATGGAATTACCTGTATATTTAGGGCTTTAACTATAGCAACACTAATCAAAAGTAGAAGTAATACATCTGAGTCAAGAGTTAATTTTTATTCAGCAAGTATTATTTTCAAAACCGATTTTATATTTAATAGAAAAGTGATTTACAAGATATACCAAATTCTTTTTGTTATTTGAATTAAAATGTAGTTATTAAATGTAAAATTCAAGGGTGACTAAAGAAGGTTAGTACAAATTTTCTCAAACTATTTCTTTGGCGTTATGCAGTTCATTTACATAGTATTTTACTGTTTGTAGTATCAAGCAAAGCAATATATAATTCAATAACAGGGTTATTGAATTACAAAATTCTTATTTTAGGACGATATTCGATCATTATATATCCATTGTTTCTTATGTATCGGAATTTTTATTATGTATGCCTTACGGTTGAATTTTCTTTATATATACACTAGCGGAATGCCCGTGCCTGAAGGCACGATGAAAATTTCCAAAGTACATAATTGCAAAAGGGAAAAAATTTCATTCCCCAATAAAATAAAGTGTAATTTAACTGAAAATGGTCATAATCTCCTTCTGTTTAAAGGACTATCCATGCTTAACAAATAGTCCAACGACATTCAAATAATCTAAACTCATCAAACAAATTCACATACAATGTTGCAAAACCTATGGAAAAAAAACACATGGAACTACTCTGCTAAATATAAATAGCTATATATTGGTAAAAAATATTAACATTAAGTAGAATAATAAAGAAAAATATGTGATTGCATCAAAATACCAAGTTAATCTCAATTTTAAAATATTTAATTTCGACCACACCTATCCACATTATAAAAAAAATTGATGAATTAATCAACCCAAAAATAAATGTAAAAATGGATGGATGTGTTATATATCATATTATTCATAAAAATTAACAAAAAAATACAAATACTTTATAACATGGCTAGTGTAACACCCCGTAAATTCAAGGACCTTTAATTAAATAAAAATTTTCTAAAAAAATAATATCTTTTATCAGGAGGAATTAAATCCATGATCATCGAACTTGTAAATTTGAGGAATTTTTTAATTTGGAGAATTGAGGATTAAATATTTTGAACTATTTTATGTCGCCTTTTTGAGACCTTAAAGTTGCAAGATATTATAAATTCATTCGTATGGCAATTTGGACTGCACATTTGAATTCGTATGGGTCAAAATGGTTGGAAATGTGTGGCCATATGTATACATTGGGTTTCGGGACATAATTAGACATAATTGATGTCCAAATAAAGAGTTTGGGCCATTTTTAGGAGGCGAATAATAACCTTCACGTGTATTGTTAGGCAATAAGGGGTCTTTGGGAGGTTTTCATCTCCCTTCGCTGGGTGGAGTGGGTGTTATCCAAGTTAGTGAGAGTTGTCCTGAAGTCATGGCACCCACTTAAGGGATCGAAAGGTGCTAAAGAAATATGGAGAAGAGTTCCTCACTATATATTTTGGAAGATTTGGAGGGAGAGAATTGCGAGGTTCTTTGAATGTAAGGGAATGGATCCTCCAAGATTATGACACCTTTGCTTGAGTTCGTTGATGATGTGGTGTAGGGAAAACCATAATAAATATATCTTTGTGTTTTTGGACTTTTTCGAGGAGATAAATAGAGTTCAGATATCTATTTAGTTGGGGCGGGAACCATATGTCTTTGGACCCCATAGTTGCCTCCTTCTCTTTTTTTATTCGCTTGTGATGTATCCACACCTTGTGTACAGGTCCTTTCCCCTTGGCGGTTTCTTAATATAATCTTTTATTTATGAAAAAAATTAAAAAAAGAAATATATATATATATATATATATATATATATATATATATATATATATATATATATATATATATATATATATATATATATATGTGTGTGTGTGTGTGTGTGTGTGTGTGTTGTGTGTGTGTGTGTGTGTGTGTGTCTGTGGGTGTATATATATAATGAGTAGAATTTTTTTTACTATTCCATAAATCATAAGACAATTAGAGATCCATACTGATCCAACAAGGCAAGAAACTAAGCGTTAAGATCAAAGGTCACATAATAATACTTTTACACCCGAGTATATTTCCACTTAAATTGGAATTTTCAATACACTTTTTGATTTTTCAAAGATCTTCTGACAAAACACCACTAGTCATTATCTACTCTTTCTCTTCTCTCTCCACGATAATCTTTCATTATAGATCCAACGGTTCAAGGACAAATCTTTTTCCAACCCTTTATTTCAATAGTAAGCTTACTTTGTAAGTCTCTTCTTCTCCCAGACACATCTACGTCTCGTCCATGTACCTTCCCCAAACCCTCGATATACTTAACCAATCATTCCATTTTCACTTTAATTTGAAAACATCGCATTTATGAACACTATCTTTGTTTCCGTTTCTCAAATCAGAACTCTCTCACACACACCAAAATAGGAAGGGGACGGTTGAGATCAAAGTTTTGCAACATTCTCTGATAAGCTTTGCACATTTATCGAAGTAGGAAAGGGATGCTTATTATCAAAATTAAAAGGAGACAGTAACAATGTGTGGGTGTTTACACCATCCCAAATACTCGGGTCCAAGGACCATACCCGTTGTTTTCTTTTGTTTTTTCTATAAATATCTAACGATTTTTCCCTTTTGATTTTCAGGTAAACTCGTTATCGTGTAGGTAATGGTTTGTGCCATGGGTTTTGTTTTCTTTGGGGGGTTTTGGTAAATAATTTGGGTTATGATTAGATCATTGGCATGTGCGGGGTTGCTATTTACTTTGTTGTCGTCAGCTGAGTATTGGGGAAGAATATTTTGGCGTGTTTAACAAAAAGCTAGCATAAAGATTTATTAATTGGCATGCAGATGTTTATGAAGCTTGGATGTAAGGATGTTTATGAAGCTAGTATTGAAGGCATGTGAGAAGGGTTTTGTTCTTATCATTAGTTTGTTGGCATTTGTTTTTCAATTTATTTACGACTTTTATATAATTCACTTTGATAAAAGGCCTAAGTAAGTGTTTCACTTTAGACAAAAACAACTCAAATATTAGTTGTTTAAAGTTCAATATGATGTTGTGAAAATAAAGGTCACCGATTGATTTTTATTGGGAGATTTCTACCTTTCTAATTTCATACAGGCTGATTATTTTATTTCTAAATATTCATTTATATTTTAGTTCCTAATTTCCATACACGTTGACCATTTTTAAATCCATATCATATTCATTGTACCTTAAATAGAAAAATGTGCAGATAAAAAAACTTTGTGCTGTAACTCACAATTTGTTTAAGGTTCTACCCAACAGGAAAGTTCGTAGGTTTCTTAATGTGAATGCTCATCCACTTCTCAACATGGACTTTTTTGCAGTCAAGAGCACAGGGCTCGAGGTAGAAACCACTCTCTCTCTCACTCTATTATTCGTTGAAACTCTCGTTGTTAGTAGTGGATATTTTTATTATGTTTTTGTTGGTGACCGATGCCTCCATCGCCACGAGCCTCATGAGCGTTGTCTACATCATAGGCAACTTCTCAACACCATCTCCAATGTCACAATTAGGCAGTAATTTCCCTTTTTGCAAATATATACTTTCCAAGTTCGAGTATGTATTCATTTTTTCCATTTTTTATTTTTACTTACATCAGCTATCTAAGCTATTTTTTTTTCATTTTAGCTTTTTATTATTGATTGTTTCTATAGTAAGGAGGGATCAACACAAAAAGCAGTGCCATTACTGTTAACTCTCCTATTTTTTATGATTCTATAAGTCATCTAACTCTTATGGATTTCCTTTTTTTTTATTTCTAGGATGCTTATCTATGGTGTTCTCATGTTGATCTAATTTGAGTGTTATCTAGGAGTGTTGACTTGGATTATTTTTTAATAATTGTTAATTTCCACCTATAACCTATAGAAAACAACAATGGCCTTTTTAATAAGGGGGGTTAGTAGTATAGAACATGTGTTTGAAGATAATTTATTACATGTACCAATTGCATTACAAACATTATTTAAAAACATGGCATGCATAGACTATTTCATATAAAAAAATTGAAGACTTTTTTTATGTTCCTTGGTTTTCCAAGAATCAAGTCTTACATGGGAAAATTATCTAATTGTACACGATATTGTATAAGTAATTTAAATATATTAGTATACAAACAAAATTATCTACCCAAAATAGGGAGTTGGTTAAAAAATAGGGGTAAGTCTAAATGCACTTCAAATAAGTACTGCATGGTGATATTTTTGTGACACTTTTAAAATTTTGGCTCCTACTATTGAACATCAAGCTTTAAAATTTATATCTTAATTAATTGATAATTTAATTTCACAGTTATAAAAAGTTAGATTCTCGCTACAAAAAATTAATGCATTTTATGTTAATGGTATTGGCTACTTATTTTGGAGTGGCATGTTCAAACCATCTTTTCTTCAAAAGATAAAAATATGAAATTTTTGTTTAGTGGTAAAAATTTATTATTTGGAATTATTTATTATTAGTGGGTGGATAATATTATTTCCTATACAAAGATTTTAATTAGAGCCTCATTGAGCATGTAATATTCTCAATGAACCTCACAAAGATTTTGACAATAATATCTTCACTGAAAAGGACAGCTAATGAGTCTGGGCTATTTGATCTAAAGAAATGGAGACAAGATATACTTATAAGGTTTACAGTGAGTTTATGATAACATACAAGTATGGAATGCATTCCATCATTTGGTATTATAAAAAAAAGTTAATGTTCTGAAATGACAAAGGTTGTGATTCTTCCAAAAAATAATTGTTCTGACAGAGGGAAAAAATACCATATGTAAGATAAGGTCATGGGTACCACACTATGATCTCTAATTATGGAATTGACCTAGATTTTTCTATTGAAATTGTTGGATAATTTTACAATTGAGTTGTACATTATTGAGAATATGGTGGTTGTAGATAATTTGACATAATTATATTATGTTCTTGCTGGTGTATTGATGTGTATGTTGCTTCCTTAATTTTATACATTTTTATATTTTAGACACATTAATGTTATTTATACATGTTCATGGAAGATTATTAGTACTGTTGTTGGATTTTTTTTTGAAGTGGGTGATAGTCCTATGAATAGAGATTTTTTTTTTTTAATAAATAAATGAATCATAAAAACAACCCGCCTAAGGGGGCGAAAACCCGTATACATGGAGTATACATAAAGAAAAACGAATGGTCGTAACCCAAGCGAAGATAAGCCTAACACTCGAACTCCTCCAAAAACTCAAGTAAAAAGGCATAACCCACTGGATCTTACCTAAGGAGAAAAGTAAATTCCAAAGTCCCCGAGTAACGTGAAAGTGAAGAAGAAGGTGATTGGTCGTCTCCTCCTCCTTCTTGCACAACCAACACCTGTTGGCCATTTTCCTTCCTCGTTTCTGCAATCCCTCAGTAGTCAAAATTGTCTATCCAACCGTTGTCCACATAAAGAAGCTAACTTTATGAGTACGAACTCTTCCAAATCAACTTCCAACGAAGAGAGACACTCCCACTGCCACTAAGCACATTGTAATAATTCTTAACCGAAAAAGGGCATCCTAAGAGCCCGTCCACCTCAAACCATCAGAATCATCGGATGGAATAGTGCCGAATTCAGCCACTCAAAGAACACCTCCGCCTCCTCCAACTCCCAATCCCTAAGCCCTCTTCTAAACTTCATATCCCACGCCACACGACCTCCAACCCTCTTCCTATGATCCTCTATAGTCCCCTCTCTATCTCCCCTAATATGATACATCCCTATATAAATATCCTCTAGAGAGCCTCCCTCACCCCATTTATCTTTCTAAAATCTGATATGATTCCCTCTCCCTATCCGGAATTATGTATACATGTAGAAAACATCCCACCCACGAGAAATACACTTCCATAACCCCACCCCATGAGTAGATTGCCCCTCCTTTGGGCCCCATCCAAACGGGTTGGCCCCATGACTAGCCATCGTCACTTTACTCCATAGCCTGTCCTCCTCCCTATTAAACCACCACAACCACTTGCCCAGTAAAGCCTTGTTGAAATGTGCTAAACTTCTCACCCCCGCCCCACCCTCCTTCTGCGCCAAGCACACCTCATCCCAACTCACCAGACTGTATTTGAATTGATCACCATGTCCTCTCCATAGGAAATTCCTCATCAACTTGTTGAGTCATTTGCCAACTGAACCAGGTAAGGGGAGAACAAACATGAAATACGTCAGAAGACTCGATAAAACAATTATGATCAATGTTAACCTTCCCCCCTTGGACAAATAACTATGCTTCCAACCTGCTAACCTCCTTTGGACCCTCCCAAGAAACGGATCCCACATCAAAGTGGGCTTGAACTTAGCCCCCAAGGGGAGGTCGAGATAAATTGATAGGAGGGACCCGACCGTACACCCAAGTACTTCAGCTAAAAGACCCACGTTGTCGCCCCCACCGATGGCAAAAATCTCGCTCTTTCTGACCTTGATGCGGAGCCCCGACACAACTTCAAAACTCACCAGCATCAACCTCAACATCCTCGGCTCATCCACGGTCGCCCCGAAGTAAATAATAGTATCGTTTGTAAATAGAATTTGGGAGATCACGACAGGCTGGGAAATCTCGCCCCCCAATAGTGAAGCTAGAGACTAGGCCTCCTTGCACCATACGACTCTTCATCCGGGAAAATGTCTCCTTAACCAGAATAAAGAGGAAGGGGGATAAAGAGTCGCCCTGCCTAAGACCCCGAGAACTTGAGAAGAAACTTTCTGGCACCCCATTCACCAAAGAAGAGAAATTGACAGTCGAGACACATATTTTAATCCAGCGGCACCACCGGTCCCCGAAACCCATCCTTCTTAGAAGGTAGAAGATAAAATCCCTGTTCACATGATAATAGGCCTTCTCATTATCAAGCTTGCAAATAATTCTCGGTATCCCACTTCCCAACCTAGACTCGATGCACTCATATGCCACCAATACCGCATCAAGAATATGACGGTCCCCCACAAAAGCGATCTGAGCATCGGACACAAGAGGATCAATCACCTTTTTAAGCCTAACCGATAAGACCTTAGAAGTGAGCTTATACACACTACTAACAAGACTGATGGGTTTTAAGGCTCTCACATTCATTGCTCCACCTTTCTTAGGAACCAAATTAACAAACCTAGCGTTCAAACTCATCAAAAAGTACCCCTTATCATAGAACTCGGAGAAAATTGCCATCACATCCTCCCTGAGAACCGTCCAGCAATGCTGAAAATAGGCCATAGTGAACACATCAGGGTCGGGTGCCTTGTCCCCACACATAAACCTTAATGCCTGGACCATCTCATCCTCCGAGAACATCCTTTCCAACTGAATAACATCCTCCTCTAATATGCTAGCCACCGGAAGATCATCTAAGTGGGGACCTCCTACCCCTTCTCCCATCACACTCCAGTAAGATAGGGGACTGATTACAAGTAACCCTTGGAAGACAAGACTGATTTTACCCCGTAAAATGCTCCTCCCACTCGTTAGAAAGAAGAAGACGGTCAATTCGTGAAAAAGAAGGAAGTCCCTTAGACTCGACCATGTAAATAAACCTTCATCCAAAGAAATTTCCACCAAATACAACTCATCGATGAAGTCAAAGAAGTGACGCGTAAAAGCATTCAATCTCCCCCACCGCTCCTCTCACAAGGGAATCGAATAATGTTGAAATCACCCCCCGTACACAACGGAACGCCACAAACAGTTTTGGCCCCCGCCAATTCCTCCCACAACTCATTGCAAACCAACTCCACAACTAGCCCATAAAATCCCAAAAAACTCCAAGTAAAGCCATCCTCTAAATTCCTGAATAAACAAGAAGGGGACCAAGATCCCACTAACATATCAATATTCTCCACAACTCTATCATCCCATATAATAACAATCCGTCCTGACGTCCCCTCAGAATCAAGGCAACACCACTCAATACAAAGCCCTCCCCAAATACACTGCACCAACTCCTTATCCAAAACACCAATATTTGTCTCTTGTAAGCAGACAACATCCAGTCTCCATCTTTGTTTCTTGGGATCATTCAATCCCCGTACCTTCCATGAAATGATGTGTAGATTCATAAATTTTAACTTAAAACACCCCCTTCTACAACCTCTACCCTTCCCCTCCGCCTTTCTTCTAAAACACGGAACAACGCAAAAACCTCCTTCTCGTTCACTATATACGATACCCCTAGAAATTTACTAAAACCTCCAATTATAATAGAAACCCAATCCTCCACCTCCCCCTCTAGGTACTGCACGATACTACCACCCCCGGACACCTCCCCCTCCTTCTCTAATTCCTCAATATCAACCCAAAGTTTAGGGCACGAAAATCCCAAATTACACAACTTCTCATGTCCATTCAAAGATTCCCCCGAGGTGCTAGAAACATCCTGGACATCCGCTACCTACTCTAACTCTTCTAAACCCCTTTCCATAATCGTACACAGTGGGACACCACTATGAATGCCTGCACTAGGTGAGGACACTGGATCACCACCCAGAGAGGACCCATCAGTGAACTCCCTCTGAACCTCTAACTTGCTAGCTCCGCAACCCTTCATAGTTCCACCAGTCTTCCACTTAACTGATCTAGTTTTAGCACTAATTCCCAGCAGCATAAAAGATTTAATATTTTTAAGACCAAACATTGAATTGACCAAGTAAATATCCTTGTTACCACCATGAGAATGCACTGATTTCTTAGACACGCTCTCCTGCCTTTGCGTCCCTTTACAACCACCTGACGAAAAATGGACTAAGTCTTCGACTTGCTCATTAGACGTGCTAGGAATGCACCTCCCATCATAAAACATGTGCCTTAGTTCCTCCTTATGAAATGAATAGGGTCCCACCATACTCACCCTTTCATCATCCACACGATTTACTTTGGCAAGAGACCCATCTCCACATGAAATTTTTTTAACACAAGAGTTCACATGAAAAAGCGCACTTGACTTTGCACACAAAGATGTGGTCTTGGTATCCCCATAATTACTCACATCTTCCAAATGGTCAATCACCCTAGGACCCGCTGAACTCAACCTAGGATGACAGACCTCCGTAGCAAGGATAAGCATCGTATCCCCCTTTTTCTCCATCACGAGAGCTCTATTTCGCACACTTCTAAGAGAGTACATCTCCTGCATGCAAATGCTGGCCAACGCGAGCTCTGCTCTAGATCCATCACTGTCAGATGTGACAACCCCATAGGTTGATGGCTCTACGGCCACCACTGGACAAGAACCTGCTACCGGAGTAGGTACCACCTCCTTATTCTTACATGGAGTCCAAGCCACTATCTTAGGCGTAAAATCCTTGGCGTAGGCCTCCTTCTTAGCTTTTCGTCCCCCACGAACGTAGCCATTGTCTTCGGGAACGGGCAGATACGAACCTCCAGTTTGACATTTTAACTCCCTTCGACCAGACCTATCCGCCTCGGCACTTCAAGACCTCACGTTAGGCACATAATCGTCACCACCATAATAGCAATCCCCCATGTCTTCAATCAAAATGGGTAAACGAAACACCCACCCACCAGCGTTAATGGTTACTGCTTTCGGGATAAAATGCTTCCCTTTAATTAGGATTCTTGCCCACCTAAGTTCTTCCCCCGTCTGTGTGACCTCATCCACCATAGAGAAACCCCAACATCTATCGCCAATGGACTAAAACACTTCCTCTCCCCAAAGGTGGAGAGGTAAACCCATTACCCTGATCCAACGAGAACCTGGTTTCCGAACATTCTTGGGACTGTAGCCTAGAGGATGCCACCTATCAAGACACATAGCCGTTCCAAAGAACCACCATTTCTTCAAGCTAAAAATTATGGTAGCCTCAGCTTCCGAAGAGAAAATAATACAGAACGTATAGGGAGACAAAACACGGGTCATAGTCCCACCGATGGTCTCCTAATGCTCCTTGACCCATGCATTCATTTTCTCAAGAGACGGGGGAACACTTCCAGCGTCGCCCACCCTGCCCACCAATGCCCGCCTAAAGAACTTGACTCTAGACGTGCATGATTCATCAGATATGCAGAAGTCTACATTACTAGAACCATCAACCTGAATAGAAATGGGAGAAAACGGCTAGGGGTCCAACTTGGCATCTTGAAGATAAGATTTCTTCATCTTCATCAGTTTGATGGTGTTACCTCAAATTGTTTACAATTATTTATCATATAATAAAAAATTTATGACTAAAATTATATACGACTAACATTTGGGAAAGGAATTTTTGCCGTTTTGTAATTACGTACTTTGAAAATATTGCTCTTTTATGGTTACGTACTGTGGAAATGGGCATTCCCCTAATATATATATATATATATATATATATATATATATATATATATACACACACACAAACACTATCATGCTACGACACGCACAAGCTATATTAGGTTTACAAAAAATAACAAAACGGTCAAAATCTATATAAAGGTACTAAAAAAAGTAATATAGCACGAAAACAATTATAAAACATATATTAAAAAATAATAGCAATATCACTACACACACTAGGGCAACCTTTGAAATGTAGCTAGGGATAGTCTTGGCTGGGGCTTTGGGCTTGGTGATTTGTTACGAGACTAAATTTTGGCACATTTGACTGTATCATTGTCGTATTTCCCTTGATTTAATGCATTTGAAACTGCAAATGCTAATTGATCTACAAGATAACATACACGCACATAAGACCAGGTTTTTTTCGAGAACTAGCAATTAAGGTGTGTCTATTTGGACTATGATTTTAACACTTTTGATTGCTTATCATAAGTCGTCATTAAGTTCTTCAACACCAAAGATTGTATTGAAGAAAAGAAACAACGAAAAAACCTACTAAGATAATTTTTGAATATCTTAATTATTTGTAACTATTGGATGTAAGTAAAAGAACAATATTAAGTCATCATTATAGATGCTAGGTGTAAACTCGCGCGATGCATGGTAGCCGATTTGACGTTTGAGTTAAAAACATATTCAACAACAATTGACTGGAAATTGGGACATAGATTTTTTATAGATTTCATAAAAAAGTGAACTATTATAAGAAAAGATAAAACAACTTGAACAAAAAAAAGGATAAAATCTCACAATTAAAAACTATGTCTATATCAAATCTATCTTCTTATAAATGATAGGACTCAAATTTATACGAGAAGATAATCAAAATGGTCATTCCATATTGAATCAAACTATCAAAAAAATATGTCCTCATAGTTAAAACTAAAAAATGGAAATTAAAAATAGATTCTTCTCGCAAGAGAAATTTAAAATCCTCAACACATTTTCCAAACTGATTTTCTTTTCCACTTGGAACCAGCTAGACGAAGCTTGCAAAAATTATTCACTACTTAAATATATACCTATGTGATATAGATAAAAATATATGCTTAAAACGAAAAATCGACGTTAAACATTTATATATATATATATAATTTCCTTTTTAGATTTATTAAGATACACAATGTTCTTAAAACAGATAATGAACTTAGTTGAGTAATTTTTCTTGTTATATATTAGACATATTTTCAAACAGCATATGATGTTTTGGATTATGGACATCTTCGAATCTCCCTGGATGAAAATTGGAGTTAACATTAATGGTACTTCTGACAATATTAATGGTGGGTTCTTTTCTTGTATCTAAGTACTATCTACTATGTCAAATACTTATCAAGACTCAAAGTTATGCTCTAAAAGTGATCTATTTGAATTTTTTTTAGATAGTTTTGAAGATCCCAAGCACAACCCAGTAGCAAAAAGATTTAAGTGGTCCCTAATGATGTGCTGATTTTCTAATTTTTAAAGAACAACACCGTTTTAGATAGTTTTTCTAAGCTTGATTGAACCTGGTGCTAGCTTTGTTGATGCTCTCTATATCAAAATTCTCTCCTTATGTGGTCTCTACTGATGTGCCAATTTTTTTTTAATCTAAATAATTAGTGCTAACAGTGGAGGATTTAGGATTTATGCTTGAGGGCAAATGCGGGGGGGGGGGGGGGGGGGGGGGTCGGTTGCAGGTGCCCCCCTGGGGAGAATTTCTTTTGGTTTAATTGGAATTTTATATAAATTATAACTTTAATTTCTACTTTCATTTTAGAAGAACTAAATGTTTAAATTTCTCTTTTACATTGACCAGCACCTTTTTACACTACGATGGTTAACTTTTTGCGAGGCCAAGCTGACAATTGAGACTCTGAGAAACACTTTCATTTATTAATATTTTTTTACCTCTATAGTTTATTATAATCTTTAATGGGTACTTTGTTTTTGTTTTTATTTTTTGCGTTAAAGCATTATGTGCTTTTACACGATGTGAAGTAGATGTATTTCGAGAATATGATCATGCATACTTTTAATAACAGGTGACTTATTTGGGGTACATAAAAAGATGGGAAGATTAAACTTACATCAATGGAACAAAATCATGGTAAACTCAGTTTGTACCTTGGATTTACTATTGAAATAAATACATTAATGTTCTCCAATGTACTTCTTTCGTGCTCTAATCACCTACAATATATAGTATTATATATTGATTTGTAACATGACCGAACAAATTGAAAACATCGACGAGTACATATGTTTTCAAAATTGCAAAATTTCAAATGGTTTGGAGTAGATGAAGTTTTGGATTATGTGCATTCAGATTTAAAAAAAAGGCGCTTTTGGGGAGATATTCTACGAGAGATTTTGAAGATTTTTTAATAGATTTTCAGTAGAAAATTTCTTGCAATTGTTTCTGTATTTTTTCATTCTAGTTGTAGATATGTATGGCACGTTGGGATCATTTAGCTTCAAAAGGATGGGATTACTCAAGCCATGATTATTCAAAATGGTGAGGTTAATATTTATAAGCTATAGAGATATGGGGTTAAGATTAAGTTATTTGGTTATCTGTATATAGTTATGTGATTATGTTATTTGTTAATTTATGGTGTAAAAGATTTATGAGGTATAAAGATGCTTGGGAAGAGCTTAAACTGATCTTTGCCAAAAATGGTGAGAAATGTTGTTATGGTTGATTCTTTGAGGAGGAGAAAAAGAAAAAAACTAGTGATGTGGAAAAAAGATGACAGCTGGAAATTTATTTGCTCGTTTTTCAGTAGTGATGAACACAAGGTAATAATTTTCAATGTATGTTTTATGCTAAAAAAAAAATTTCTTACGTTTTAGTAAATTAACTTGAAATATATCACTTTTTTGTTGAAAAAATTTGATAGTACAACATATTCTTTTATTTTTCTTTGTAGAAAGAGATGATTGAGTTGCAAAAATGCTCGGAGGATTCTGCTGACGCATCAATCTGTCAGAAAGGCCTTGGAAAGAGTTCGGTATACATGAGGGTCTTGGATGGCAGAACCAAAAGTTACAAACCAAGATTGTAGATTTAAAAATCCTACTCCAAGGGCTTAAGTCGAAGATGACTGCAATGAAGGCTTCCTTATTGCAGGAAAAAGATGCTGGAAGATATCCCTGAAAGATCTTCTGCCCCTTTTAATCAATTTGCATGATGACAGTGTTTATTTTATCATTTTATTTGTGATGAGAACTAGTTTAAACTCATTTCTCAGTTATTTACTTTTGAGCTTCATTGTGACATGAACAATAACGCATTTTATTTTTGGATATAATATAACGTCTTTTAATTATGTGTATTTACTTAATTTTCTTTTCATTTATTTCATTATCTAATATAATTTGTAAGGAAATATTTATTGCAGAAATACTATTATTATGAATGGTTTTTTTTGCAACCAAAGTAGTATCCCGTTGCAACAAAAAAATACGTTGCAAAATATTTCAGCAAGAAATAATGATTATTAGCAAGGAATTTTATTTATCGCAAAATATCTTCTGCAACGAAATAAATGTTGCTGAAACCTATTGTCATAAATGTGATTATTATTTGCAATTGAAGGCGTCTTTTTTTTTTTGCAACGAAGTCTTAGTGTTACGAAAGACTTTTATCAACGAAATATTAACATTTATAAATGAATTTTAATTCTCTCAAAATATCTTTTGCGAGGATTTATTAGTATCTTTTGAAACAAAATATTCATTGTAAAAGATTTTTGGTACAAATATGAGAAGTTTTTGCAACGAAAAAGCTTTTTCTTTTCCAACAAATTATTTCGTTGCAATATATTTTTAGTGACGATGACAAAATTTCCTTGCAAAAGATCTATAGCATGATGGCTAGTGTAAGGAACGTCGCAAGGAAAAAAAACGTTGCAAAAGGTATTTTGCAACAAAAGTAAACTTTTTGCAACGATTTTTTTCCTTGATAAAGCCATAATTCTTGTAGTGGTATAACTTTGAGAAATAAAATGTGCTACGTAGATTGTTTTTGATTTAGTAGATATAAAACCTCGTGTAGAGCATTTTAGAGTATATAATAGATGTGAGGAACATTGTTATTGAAATTAATTGAAGGCTTTGCTGCGTTAACTTTATCAGAGGTGAAGTAGATCATGCTATAGAAGTAGTGTAGGGATAAAATGGTAATTTAATAATTTTTCATAGATTAACAACTATAATTACATTTACACCCTTAGAATATGTTTCTACTGAAGTGTTTATGTTAACAATAGATTAACAATCTCTAGTGTTAAAGAACTCTTTTCCTACTAACACTATGATATTGGATACGATCAATAAAAAAAGCGAAAAAAATTACGGAATAACTTTAAAAAAAAAGTATATTATATTGTATTTTTTGTTTTGTGTGATTCTAGTCCTTCGGATATTGAAACATCGTAAAAGAAAATATAAATAAGACGAGAGAGATGCAACATTGAATTAAAGAAGCTGGCATAAAAACTGAATAAACATGAAAACCTGAACACATAACAGGACACAATTTTGCCTGCCTAAGCAGCGTTGATGAGCAAGCAGAGTTCCAACCCAACAAATTCTGCAGGTGACTGTGTGAAAAATGGCTCCTCAATGATGGTGTCCGATGGTGCTGTTAACTTGATCACCATTACTTTTTCTGTCAACAGCTTCTTCGATCTTCTTTCTTCAATAAGCGACCTTGTTTACTCTTGTTCGCTGTACGTCGTTTGTTTTTTTGACGTCTATCTTCTATCAGGTGTAGTAGACGCATATGTTTGCATGTGTGGTGTGCAATAAATACTAGAGTCCAACGTAGGTTCCTAGAAGTATACTCACTACTAGTTTAGTCACTGTAGGACTCGATTTGTTATACAAATGAAATACTTCACTCTAATCAATCCCCCAAAAAAACGGTGCACCAATTGCTAATTTTCATATTTATCGTCTTTATCATTCTAGAAATAAGATTTTGTATTCCCTCTTACTTGTACTACAAGAAAATATAATTTTTATGAGCATCTTTAAAATTGACATTATGACAGTTTAAAAAAATTTGTTTCAAAAAATAAATATATGTAATTTAATGGCAGTATTTTGATAAAGTGTCCAGTAATTAAAAAAAATTGTCATGAGTTGTAAATGGTGTCACATAATAAAGTAATTTATATGACCCTTTTTAAATATCTATAATATATAATTAATACTTTTATGACCATTTAAATTAAAATAGTCATCCATGTGCCATAAATTTTAGAGGGAGTATGGTTTATCATTTCATCCACCATTCCACTTTCAAGATCATCCCCGCTAAAATCATGAAATAGTTAGTCGGACATAGAATTTTAATAGTAATCAAGGTATGTGTCTCTCTCTCTCTCTCGATCGATCGATCGATCGATCACTCTGTCTCTCTCGATCGCCTCTCAATCCTAGGAAATCCTTTTCATTGAACAAGGTATATAGCTATTCCAAGAAACCCTTTTCTCTCCAATGAATGGTTGATATATGCTTTGGTGGTATGAATGATTGAACAACTATTTTGATACCATTTTCAACCGTTAAATCCTATCAAAAGTTAATTCTGCCAATGACAATAGTTAATCCCCTAGGATTAACTATTTTCATTGAACAACTACTTTGAATTTATCATTTTTTTGTAGCGTTATTATTTGATTTCATGTTTTTTCTTTCGTACTTAATGAATCGTGTTAGTTTTTTCTTAGATTTATGGTATATGTTAATTTCTTGGAGGCTTTCATACACATATATCCTTATACACTCACAAATGCGCGCGCGCACACACACACAAATGTATTCGATAAAATGTCTTGTGTATATGCTATCCGCATGTGCATCGCATTTTAAATGAATCGTATCATTTTTTATCTTGATTATGTTTGTAATTTGTAGCAGTTGCTAAAATAATAATAGTTGAACATTGTCAACACAGATCAATTTAATCCTATCACATCAGAGTGAGCATTGCCAAGATAACTTATCATAAGGCTTGTGCCCCTCTATAAATCAGTACAATCGTTAGCACCAATAAAAGATATCGAATTGCCTGTATATTTAGGGCTTCAACTATAGCAACACTAATCAAAAGTAGAAGTAATACATCTCACTCAAGAGCCAATTTTTATTCAGCATGTATTATTTTCAAAACAAATTTTATATTTTATAGAAAAGTGGTTTAAAAGATGTATCAAATGCTTTTAGTTATTCGAATTAAAATGCAGTTATTAAATGTAAAATTCAATGGTGACTGAAGAAGATTAATACAAAGTTTCTCAAACTAATTCTTTGGCATTATGTTGTCCATTTACATAGTATATTACTGTTTGTAGTATTAAGCAAAGCAATATATAATTCAATAACAGGGTTATTGAATTACAGATTCCTTGTTTTACAACGATATTCGATCATTATACAACCCTTGGTTCTTATGTATCGGAATTTTTATTATATATGCCTTATGGTTGAATTTTTCTTTATATATATACTAGTGGAATGCCCGTGCCTAAAGGCGTGACAAAAATTTTCCAACTACATAGTTGCAAAACGGTAAAAATTTCATTCCCCAATAAAATAAAATATAATTTGAAAGAAAATGATCATAATCTCCTTTTGTTTAAAGGACTGTCCATCATTCTTAACAAATAGTCCAACAACACTCAAATAGTCCAAACTCATCAAACAAATTCACATATAATTTTGCTAAACCTATAAAAAAAAGCACATAGTACAACTCTAATAATTATAAATAGCTATATATTGGTAAAAAATAATATTAAGTATAATAATAAAGAAAAATATATAATTGCATCAAAATACCAAGTTAATCTCAATTTTAAACTATTGAAATTCGACCACACCTGTCCACATTAGAAAAAAATGTGATGAATTAATCCGCGAAAAAATAAATGTAAAAATGGATGGATGTGTTATTCATCATATTATTTATAAAAATTATGAAAAAATACAAATACTTTGTAACATGGCAAGTGTAACACCTTGTAAATTCAAGGACCTTTAATTAAATAAAATATTTGCAGAAAAATAAATTATTTTAGTTGGAGGAATTAAATCCACGATTATTGAACTTGTAAAATTCGAGGAATTTATTAATCTGACGAATTGAGGATTAAATATTTTGGACTATTTTATGTCACCTTTTGAGGCGTTAAAGTTGGAAGATATTATAAATTAATTCGTATGGCAATTTGGAGTGCACGGTTGAATCCAGATGGGTCAAAATAGTTAGAAATGAGTGGCCATATGAACATATTGGGTCTCGGGACTTAATTTGACATAATTGATCTATAAATAAAGAGTTTGGGTCATTTTTAGGAGGTGACTAATAACCTTCACTTGTATTGTTGGGCAATAAGGAGTCTTTGGGAGGTTTTCTCCTCCCTTCGCTGGGTGGAGTGGGTGTTGTCCAAGTCTGTGAGAGTTGTCCTGAAGTCATTGCACCCATTTAAGTGCTCGAAAGGTGCTAAAGAAATATGGAGAAGAGCTCCTCACTGTATATTTTGGACGATTTGGAGGGAGAGAAATGCGAGGTTCTTTGAACGTAAGGGAATGGATCCTTCAAGATTATGACACCTTTTGCTTGAGTTCGCTAATGATGTGGTGTAGAGAAAACCACAATAAATCTATCTTTGTTTTTTTGGACTTTTTCGAGGAGATAAATAGAGTTCAGTTATCTATTTAATTGGGGTGGGGGTCGTATGTCTTTGGACCCTATAGTTGCCTCTTTCTCTTTTTTTATTCGCTTGTGATGTATCTACACCTTATGTACAGGTCCTGTCCCCTTGGCGGTTTCTTAATATAATCTTTTATTTATACAATAAATTTTAAAAAGTTATATATATATATATATATACACACACACACACCCACACACACCCACACACCCACATATATATACACACACACACACACACACACACATATATATATAAAATAAAGTAGGAAACTTAATAAGCTTGATCTATGACATCACAAAAAATATTTTTTTTGTAATACCCACTTTGCCCCGCAAATATTTGGTATATATAATAAGTAATAATGGTATTTTTACTGTTCCATAAACACATAAGATCTTTAATGGTTTAGATTTGACCCAACAATGCAAAAAGCAATGGTTAAGATTGAACATTGCCCCTCCAAAATTGTTTGTCCAGACTTTGTGACTTAACTTTAACTTCTTTTATTTTCAGTACTTCTACAGTTGATCCATTAAATGTGACTTCAACTTCTTTCATTTCGGGTACTGCTAGGGTGACTGAGGAGCAGGTACATAGGTTGGTATTGTGCCCACTATAGGAATATTGAATTTTTTCGACATAAATTAAATGCCGAGAAAAGTACTAAAAATGCCGGTAACAATTTTTGAGACACTTTTGGCGGCATTTCCAGAAGTGCGGTAATAGCCAATGTGGTAAAAGAACAACGGCATTTTAAAAAATACCGCGAAAAGTTAGCGGCACTTTTGGCGAAATATCCACAAGTGCGGTAGCCGCTGTGGTAAAAGAACAACGACATTTTAAAAAATGCCGCAAAAAGTAAGCGGCACTTTTGGAGGTATTTTCACAAGTGCAGCAGCCAATATGGTAAAAGAACAACGACATTTTAAAAAATGCCGCAAAATGTTAGCGGCATTTTTAATCATTTATATTAATATTGGTAATAACCTTTTAGCGGCATTAAAAAATATTGATAATAACCGCTTGCAACACCTATTAAATGTTTAACACACTTTTGGCGACAGTAAAAAAATGTTGAGAATGATAATAGTGGTATTAAACAAAATGTTGATATTATTTTGCAATATATGACTAGGAACAAGTGCTAAAAAATTATTTATAAGAAGTATTGTATTTATGTGCAAATATATTACCATAACATTAAATTAAAAGGGCGGTAATCAAATTAAAATGTTATTAAATTAAAACCAAAAGCATTCATCGTAAATAAACATAATTGTGCTTGGAAACATTATCCATCCACAAAATAAAATGTATCACGTGTCAAATTATAAAAAGTTGGGAAATATGAAGCGAAACAAAATTTTATATAATGTACAATCCTTCTTTATCAAAGTCAAACATCGTCTTCGACCTGCAAATAAAAAATTCAACCGTTAGTCATTGATACTTATTCTTTAGTAATTTAAATAAAATATTAAAATTAAAAATTAGTACATTAGCACTGTGCCACGCTACAGTTGAATGATATACATCTTCAATTGTGGACTTGTTTTCATATGGTCTAGGCAATGGTTCATTTGATACAAATGTTTTTTCAATATATACTTACCAAAAGTCTTCACCCAGTGGCGTACCCCCTACTTTTGTTAAAGGTTTTTTACTCACAATGAATCCACGTGCCACGATCACTTTTTGAAGTCCGAAAGTAATAAGGTCAACAATTATTGGAAGTGCATTATTTGAGACCCTTTGTCATGGTTGATGGTGCTTCTTCTTCTTCTTTGATGGTTCTTTCCACAAATAAGATGAATATGTCATCAACATTATATATCTGGAAAAAAATCGGCGAATTTTTATTTGTTTTTAAGACATCCCAAAATTTTTAAGACTACATACAACCAAATACCAACAACCCAATGTCAGGTATATATAAGTTCGACAATGATCGTGTTTATTAGGTCCGAGGACTTCATAATATTTCTCTCCTTTATGACTAACTGATACATTATAATTTGACGAAAGTTGATCTTCTTTTTGCCTCATTTTTTACTAAAATGAAATAATTCTTATTATATAAAACAAAAATTATAATCATTCATTTACAAAATCAAAATAGAATAAAGATCCCACTATCTCCCCACCACTAATTTTAAATGCTTCACATAATCATTTCATGCATAATTTTAACTTTCATAAACAATAAACTCATTTAATTTTTAATTTAATCCCGATTTGTGTATGATATATAGTATGCTTTTAATGATATGACACAATCTCCTGCATGTTTTCTTTTTATAATGGTTGATATAGAGAATAAGAATTTTGATTAATAGGTAAAATGACGTCGTTGAGATTTTCAAAGAAAGAATGGAAGGAACAAGGATGATATTTTTATACCATTGATTCAGCGGAATCCTTATCGATGGTTGAATCATCGCTCCTCTCGTGTGTTTTGATGTAAACATCAACCAATGAAACATTTTTCCCTTGATCAGCCTCCATCTGCATAAACCCAATGACTTGTAAGTCGTTATATATATAAGTTTGGTAACATAAAATAACATTCACAATCAAAATATATTATAAAACACCTTATGAGCAACATTCGCACAACTCTTTCTTCCGAAAGTATGTGGTGTTCTTTGCTTCTTACGAGTTCGACAATTTCTTCGAATCGTTTTCTGTTACAAAAATATATTTATAATTTTTTCACTATGGTGGTTTAGGCATTAATGAAGAGGAGACATGTGAGGGACACCTTTCCATTGCTTCTAGGGCTTTAATGTGGAGCTCACCCAATCTTGAATCTCCTCAGAGGACTTTGTGAAAGATAGAGAAAAATATTTTTCACTAAAACTCCCTTGTGGATCACTATATTCCTTTAAATACAGCCGATCAAATTCAGAAAATGGGATGGGAATAATCTTGTCCGTCTCATCTTTAGGCGTCTCCACTACTACAGATAAATGAAAAATTCATAAAATTCAAACATTGTAATTATGAATTCTTACAAATAAATTATATACATATATAAGGTGAGTTAAAAATAACCAATGAAATATACAATAACTACAATTAAGTTCCTAAACTATGAATTGTTTTCTTTACCCATGCAGATGAACTAATTTGAACCTTATTGAGATATTTGACAGAATTTTTTACCGAGGCGTAACCCGTTTAAGGAGTACCAACAACACAATACAAAATGTATTGTGATATCATTAATTCCATCATCCTTGCGTTTTGTATAACAAATCTTTTATTGAAGACCACACAATGATTATTTATTGTAATGAATTCTTCTATGACAAAAGTCCCCACGTGAACCAAAATGTGTGAAAGGAAAAAATAATATGAAACCAAAAAGACAAAATAAAAGGAAGAGGGGAGTAAAAGTGCACTTCTAAGCAAATATATCAAGTAGAATGCTAGCGCATACCACTATAGTTTTCAATAGTTTATTACAGTCCTTATTTTAGGTAAATCCAATTCAAAGAAATATATAAATAATAAGTATATGTTGGGTGGGTGAGTGGTTGGGTGGGGGATTACATTTTTACAGCACTGAAAGTAGCATATCTCCTATTTGGATCACCCTGCCTAACATAGCCATTCATTTCTTTGATAAAAACTCTCTATTTTCTATTGCCCAAGTTGTAGGCAAACCTCTCAAGCTTGACAGTTAATAACCCCATCACTCCTACCTCCAACTTCACTGATCTTGGTCCTGAAGACAATCAGCCTGATATGGATAATGCGTTGAATCAAGAGTCAGGCACAGATGTTTAACAGGAGGAACATGAGACTTTTGTAAGTTCCAAATTGCAGGATATGATTCTTTTGATAAACAATCAAGTTCAAAATCAAGGTTAAATAATTCACTTTGCAGATGATAGAGAAGTAAATAGATCAACTGACGTCCCTCCGAAGAAGATTGTGCAACAGTTTGATATAATCAAAAGAGGAGATTTATCAGGCAATGAAGTTATGGTGCTAGACTATGTGATGCTCTCCCCGCGAGGCTCTATTCCAGATTACAAAAAGAAAAAATGCATCGAAGTTTTCTCAATGTCTGATTCTGATGATGTTGATAGTGGCCATATTCTACTTGAATAGATAAAATTATTCTCTTTAAATTTAGGTAAGAAGCTAGATAGTGATAAGGAGAGAAGAGAAAAACAAAAGAAGGTCTTTTTTTCAGTCTCCTCTAAATTTTTAAATTCCTTTTCAGGGAATAGCAACAAGACTTTTTCCAAGAAAACTGATCCTCTCTTTAATAGACTCACTAGATCCTCCAGTAAAGCCCTCAAGTAATCTGCATTTTTCACCTCTCAATGATAGATTTTTTATGCTGGAATGCTAAAGGATTGTCAAACAATCTGTAATACCCCGTATTTTTATGGCTTTTAAATTTAGGGAATTATTAAATTTACTTGAGATGAATTAATTTAATATTAATCCGAAAGTTGGTTTTAAATATTTACTAGCGTGATATGAGTTAGTAATTATTAGAAATTTGTTGAATATTACTAGATGAGTATAGTAATATATAAGATTGATTTTGTTAAAATTGTCACATGTGAATAAAATGGCAATTATGGAAATTTAAGTCGGGACGTGCCTGTGTCGTGTCAGGACTAAATAATTATGATTATTAAAAGTAAATAAATTATAAGTCACCTTTATGGTCATTTCGAATGCTCCAAAGTGTCCGCAAGGGTCGAGATAGTCAAAATAATGTACCCGGGGGTTTAGTTTGGGTCTCGGGGCGTTTTTAGGTCTAATTAACATCCTGGGAGGGCGTTTTAGACATTTTGTATTTTTGGCCATGGAAACCCACGAATTTTCTAAGGTTATTTCAGAGGGTAGGGGTTGTCTTCTAGGTTTAGTTTAACCAAAAACAATAGACGACCATTGGAGAGGATGAGGAGAAGATTTCCAAGGAGTTCTAGGCCAAGAACTCCACCATTTGCACCGTCGTCACCGCCAAATTGTAGATCGCATGATGAGGATCACAACCACACCAATTTCTTCTACAGATTAGAAACAAAGATTTCCCAGGCAAGTATCTACCTTGCTCTATTCTTAGTTAATGCCTCAATTATGTTAGTCTAGGGTTGTTTAGAACTTGTTTTATGAGAGAAATTGTAGTTTGGATAGTAGAATTCACATGCCATTGAAGAAATAATCATATTCTGTACATCTCATTTGCATGTAGAGGATAAACCACGAATTAGTATGGATTTGGAAGTAAGGAATCTGGAAAATAATGGAAAGAATTGAAAGAAAAAGAGAAATTAAGGTTCTTGAAGTCTAGACAAATTTTACCCCATTATATAGTTATAATTGATGAATTGAAACATATTTTATGTGGAGAATACTGTATTTAAGTGTATGGTACTGGTAATAACTTTTGTTCGGAGTTTGGGAATCAAATATGAAGTTTTGGTTAAGGTTGGAGAGGCAAACCCGTAACTGGATAAATGCAGTTTTCGCCATAACTGCTTGATCGATCGATCGACCCAAGAGTATCGATCGATCGACTTATCGATCGATCGACCCCCTTTCCTCGATCGATCGACCCCACCTGGAAAATTGTACATTCCTCTTATAATGTTTTATTCTGATTAAAATGCGTAGTAACCCTTAAGTATTATTGTTAGAACATTTTGTGATATAAATAGGACCAATATGGTTTTAGTAAACCCCAATAAGTGGGAATTTAATGTAAAATGAAATAAAGGGTTAACGGGGACTGATTTTCCCATCAGGGATTATGCAAACGTTTAAATAAAAGATTGAGACTCGTAAGAGAGTTAGACTAGAAGATAAGTGAGTGTATGTTTACTGAAATTTTACTTACGATACTTCAAGAGAGGGGGAGTGTGTATGAAGTGAAATATAAATGAGAATAGAAATATAGCAAGTTCGTTATGCGAAATAATCAAGTAAAATTCGATAAGGACGGATAAATAAAATTTTGGGTCGTGGGCATACCTAACCTAGAAATATGAGTATATATATATATGACTGTGTGGTTGTGCATATGTTATATATTTGTGTAAAAATCATACCCGAGCTACTTGCTATCATGGTGGTTTCCATGCCGGAACCAGCTTATCTCGATTGGACCTTTATGGGGGATAACGACTTGTACCCTAAAAGATAGTATCCTTGATTACAGGCTATCTAAGTGATAGTCAGATGGTCCTAAGAGACATCAGGGTATTTTGCTGATCTCTTAATATCGGGAACTATGCTTCGCCTCCATTTGTATCTGTTTTGGGTTAATACTATTCGAGAGTGATTCCGAACTAGTATTTCCCTTAGTATGAGTGATACGGGGACTTGATAGTAGAGTACGCCGGCACCATAGATTTTATGTGGGGTGCCATTAGTGCATATATTATATGTGAGACTAATATATATACCTATATTTACATGGGAACTTTCTACTGTGCGTATAAATAATTAAGAAATGAATAAATGTTTCAACTCTCTTAAATGTTCGAGAACTTCATAATGGTACTGAATTGTTTTAAATAGCGTAAGGAATCTTGAATACATTTGCTTTCTAAACTAAATATTATCACCCTGTTATTTCGCGAGATAAAACTTTATGGAAGTGAGATAGACTTATGAGGTTTAGTAGTACGATAGACGTGACACTAGATGAGAGGTGAGAATTCTCAAAAGAGTGTCGCATACTAGCATGGTTGTTGCATTAACCGGTAAGCATTTTAAATACTTGCTAAACTAAATTTTAAAACTGTTTTACAATCGGGCTCTGACCCATTTCCTATTATCTCTTCTCTCTTGTATATATATATATATATATATATATATATATATATATATATATATATATTACAGGTGCCCAACCACAGTGGCGTCGTGCTTAGGTTTTTTGGATTGGACGTGCTGCAGCTTATGTGGGAGTTGCAGGTCATTGCTTAGACGACCTCGTTGTTGATTCCACTCTTAATCCAACTCTAATTAGTTTGGGCTTGTTTCGCCCATTTCGTTATTTAGTTGGATTGGTCAGAGATTATGTTCATTTATCTTTAGTATTTTACTCGTTGGGATTTATTTACTGTCAGGATGGTTTTTTTTCTTTATGGTTTTAAAGTTGGTATTTGTTGTCCGAATGGTTAAATTATTGAGGGTTCATTTCCAGTCTTTTTAAATTGCGTGATTCATAAACTGTTAATTATTAAGGGTTTTATAATTTGGTTAAATGAAATGGAAATAATGTTTTGATGATTTTGTCACTTAGCTTAATTATTTAGGGTGTTAAATTGGAAAGTTTATTTTTTCGACAGTGATGCTAAGAATGAACCAACCGTTAACCTTGATTATAATTTAATAAAGGACTGACCACCCGGTATTTAATTAGGCGGGGTGTCACACAATCCTACTTATAGAAGACTTAAAAGCCCGATGAAAGGCTATAAAATTCCTCTTTTAGCAGTTCTTGAACCTATGGCCAATAATAAGAAGTTAAGACAGTATCAAACTTAAGGTGCTATGTGATTATGGCTATAGCAACATCTCTAATAAGATATGGGTATTAAAAAGAATTTGATTTATCTCTGAATTTCATTAGAGATGAAGACAATATCAAACTTAAGGTGCTATGTGATGTTTATGACTCTCTTATTCATCTGATCATATGAGATTTTAATATTATCTCTACTGATGCTGAAAAATGTGGTGGAATTATGCTAGATTACATGGCATGATTTCAACCAAATGATCTCTAGAAATTCCCTCTTTGGCATGGTCTACTCCGGCTCTAAATTTACATGGTGGAATATTAGGATTGGTCTTGAGTCAATATTTGAAAGATTGGACAGAGTCCTTTGTATTTCCTGATAGAGACAGGTTTATTCTTATTCTTCTATTACTCATCCTAACAGAACCTGTTCAGATCTAAAGTCTAATGGATGAAATTATATCTTAGACAAATTGAATAGTTATATTAAACTACGACTAAGATAAGTTCCATTTATGCAACATTGGTACAACCAATGACATGACGTTATTTGTTAAAATCGATGAAGATAAACTATTCTGCCTTACTATGTCATGTGATGAAATAAATTATAATCAATTTGGGCGGAGGTCCTACATTTGTTCAGCTGAGTACATATATTAACGATCGACACATCACACAAGTGCGAGCCATCGATGTTTTCGGAAAATTGAACACTGTCAGTCCATTTGACAGGTGTATACCAATGACACGTTCAAACAGTGCAATGCCAATACTGCATTAAACATCTATCGGGTTCGACTTCAAAATCAAACTCTAAATATTTATTTGGGGTTCATCTTCAATCACCTCAGTAAAATAGCATCCTAACTAAGTCTACCCCTAACACACTACATACGTAGCGGAGACGTACCACGTACCCATAGCCTTTCAAACACCATATTGATCTACATTCCAAGTAACAGTGCCACGGTATCAGAGTCTATTGTTTGTTTTCTACACCAATGAAGTCATGTGCTATACACAGTTAATGTAACATTTGGCCTATCCACCAAATAAACTTTTTGAGCAATTTTATATAACAGGAGTAATCGAACATTGAAAATTAGTAATATAAAATGGATAGGTAGAGGAGCAATTGCTCTCTTACCCTTTGATAGTTTTAAAAATTTGTAACATGAAATGGAATGTTTTGAAAGAATGGGGTAACTTTAAAAAACTATAACATGTTGCCTCACTTAATTTTGGATAAAATGTTAATATTAACTTTGCTAGCCTTAACCAAAAATTATGCCCCTACCACTACAAAAGTCGGAGTTCAAGTCTTTCCAAGAGCTTGAACACTATATTCATCACTAGCTTCGCTAACCGCTATCCCCAAAAGCAAGTACCAGAAATGAACTAGCCAGCATCTTAAGGAAGATAAACACAAAAAAATCTAGGGGGATGCAGTAAAATATTATTAGTCCCACAAAAGATGTCATTTACTTTTGCAATTTTTTTTATTTAAGATGTGTTTAGGAGCTTCAATTACATGATTTAGAATCGGAATTGGAGCAAAGTTTGGTCAAATTTAAAATAATTTTGTTCCAATTCCAATTCTTAATGAACCTTGGAACTGTAGTTTTCAATCACACCCTTATGATACCTTGTCACAATGCCAATCATATGACCATCTGAATTGGTAACATCACTGCCACTACCACGCGAATGCACCAGAGCTGTAGTTTCAATCATTGCTGGAAATTGAAGTGACCCTGACCATAGTCGTAATTTTCAACCTCTGAATCATAAAACTAAGATACTTTTATCTTCACACCATTAGATCCATATGCACGAGAATTTCCTCCAGTATCCATTACCCTATTATGTTCAACCTAAATTTAAGATGAAATAAAAATAAGTAAAAAAAAATTAATAAATAAAAGAGAAAGGTATAAGTTTTACATCGTGTTGATTCGTCTATTTGACAATAGTCATGTGATATTGAACAAAAATTATTGTAGAGATTAAGCTTCTATTGAGCAGATGTAATTGCACCTAGAATAGCCTGGCGATTCTCCCTACTTTTTATATTTAAAGCACTTCCAAATTCATCTCCCAACATCTTAGTGAAATGAGAGATTTGATCACGTGGATGCATAATAAGGGAAATCATGTTGGTTCTATTACCTCTAGAAACTTCGAGTGCCTTGATGAGTTTCTTGATTTTTAATATTTCAATGTTCTTGTCGATTTCATGATCATCTGCCACCGTAAGGCAACAAAATGTTCCGAAACAGTAACGAAATTACCTGCAATCATACCATCATAAAATCAGCCCACATTTTGAACCTAAATAAGCAAAAGTCAATTAGCTAAAGAAGCAAACAGAGGACAATGATATAAATACTATTAATTACAAGCAATTATATTGGCTTTCTTACTTGTTGTCCAAGATAGGGCCAACTTGTTTTTACAATTTGATAATCTTAACCAGTCGAATCCAATGATGCTTTAGCAATTAACTTGTAGGATCAGTCAAAGACTAGTATTTCATAACATTTGAATGAAATAATAAATATAAATAATCCAATGAAGGGCAAGACCCAAATTTTAATATTGAAGGACACCTAGAACAGAATGATAAGATCGATTCTTTGTTAGCAAAAAAAAAGGAGCACAACCGAGCTTATTCATTACTGAAACCAACCATTTTAAAGGCTTAACTGACAAAGAAATGATGGATGACAGAGAAATTGGTGGTTGTAATCCTCGAGATAGATCTGTAACTATAGGGAATTTCTGAACTCCTGTGACAGGTCGTAGGGTTGCGCTTTATAAGCATCCTTACCTGATAGTGGCCCCTGCATAACCTTGCTGAAACACTTTATGAAACTGCCTTTAGATATCCTCAAGTACATACTAGAAGAAGAGTTCATGGCATTTCATAACAACTTAATCAAGTCTCAGAAGCATTTTAAGAGGTGAACCAAACATAAGGGTCAAAGATAAATTCGTTTTTAATTTGAGGTCTAACAGGGTACGATTTACTTTGGGACTACTATGGTATAATTTGCAAAATGGAAATTTCTAAGAAATTTGTGAGTCTCAAGAGTAGTATCTTTGGACTTGCTCTTCTTTTTCCCATTATGCTTCTTTAATAGAAATGTATATACATCATCTTCTTGAGATGATATATTTTTGGCCCCATATTAAACATGTTATCGTGTTTTCTAAAGAAATGTTATCATGTGTAAAATATACCTTAAATTTTTTGTCTCTGTCTTTTTTTCGTAAGTAATGTTATCACGTGTTAAATATACCTCATACTATAACCAAAATCTTTGAAAATTAGTATAATTTCTAAACCTTACAAATTGAGGAGTTCATATAATTCATCATATAAGCGTGAGAAAATGTAAAGTTGCATTGAGCTTCAATGGAACTTTGAGAATGAGCAATAGATATACACCACATAAATACACACACACACAGTACGTACACACATCAGAGAAGATAGGGGAAGTTACCTCAGATTAGAGAGAGACGTGAGTGAGGTGGTTCCCCCAATTAGGCAACTTCTCGAGCTTATCACAATCATATATTATCTGTTCTTCAATACATGGAGGCCAGGTTTTCTCTTTTTTTGCTTTGGATACAAGATGGGGACAATGACTGACTCTTAAATGTTTCATATTTATAAGATTCTCACACAAAGATTCTTATTGCCAGAAATGACTCAGTTCATCACAGTATTCAATAACTAAACGTTCAAGTGATGCCAAAGATTTTACAACCCTTCACGTAGGTTAATAAGCCTAGTGATACCCGAAATCTCCAAGGTTTTTACTGATGAGGTGACACTAACCATACTTATCAGCACCACCTCGCAACATTGTTTTATTTTTAACACCATTGGAGATGGAATCCTTAGAAGTATAACCATGACTAATTTGGGGAAATTATGTAGACTAAGCTCATGAAGGCGAGGACAAAATCCTCTAACACTTCCATCAACATCTGTTAAACAAGTAAGCCATTCCCCCCAACCTTCATGTTCTCAAACCTGACAATCTCAAGTGACGAGAAAAAAAGAACCTGAGAAGGACGAGCTCCATACAACTCAACACCAATGTTTTTTTACCCCGGACATATTTTGAATACACAACTCCCTGAGTGAGAGTAGCTGGCTAACTGGCGGTAAATGCGTACATCATTCACTGTGACCAAGTGTTAGGTGCGTTATATTAGAGAATGAAGGATCCCCAACCCAACTAGTAAACTCTATGCCTCCATAGAAGTCAATTTCGAGATCGGTCAAGCTTGTATGTGGTTTTAGTGCTTCAAGTACTTCATTCCCAAGAAATTCTCTTAGAGAACCATTGAATTCACTACTCCATATCAACATAAATTCTTTAAAGCCTTTCTTACAGGATAGATTAGCCTCCCTTACATCTTATACATTCTTCACATGATGCAACCCTATAATGGAAAATTTCCCTCTGAGATTAGATAGCCCCCTCAACTCGGTTAGTTTCAACATCTTACTCTTATCAAGAACAATCTTCGACAATGTTTGCAGACTACTCAACATACCAATCCCTGAGGACATCTCTTGTAATTCTTTGGTATCGGAGACATCAAGATGCAGCAAATAAAATAGATTACCAATTTTTTCAGGTAATAACTTACTTAGTTTTCTGCAACTCCGTAACAATAACGTCTCTGATTTATAAAGATCACTCACATAGTCAGGTAACTGTTTGATGAGAGTCTTCGATAAATTAAGATACTGAAGGTGTATTAAATCACCAATAGAATTTGGTAGCTCATTTATGCAATAACCACTCAAATTTAACACTCTTAAGCACCGTAGATTCGGTAACAATTCATGGAGAACCTTATTGCTCTAGTGGAATTCTTCTCGATATGTCGAATTATCAATTGGTAGTGTCAAAAAATTTCTCGATATGTCCAAAGTACATAATTGCAAACCGACAAAAAATTCATTCCCCAATAAAATAAAGTGTAATTTAAATGAAAATGGTCATAATCTCCTTTTGTTTAAAGAACTACCCATCATGCTTAACAAATAGTCCAACGACATTTAAATAGACTATAAACTCGTCAACAAATTCGCATATATTTTTGTAAAATCTATAAAAAAAAAACACTTAGTACAACTCTACTAATTATAAATAGCTATATATTGGTAAAAAAAATATTAACTAGAATAATAAAGAAAAATATGTTATTGCATCAAAATACTAAGTTAATCTCAATTTTAAAATATTGAATTTCGACCACACAAATCCACATTAGAAAAAATTGTGATCAATTAATCAACCAAAAAATAAATGTAAAAATGGAAGGATGTGTTATTCATCATATTATTCATAAAAATTACGAAAAAATACAAATACTTAACAACATGGCAAGTGTAACACACCGTAAATTGAAGGACCTTTAATTAAATAAAATATTAGGAGAAAAAGAATTTATTTTATCTGGAGGAATTAAATCCATGATTATTGAACTTGTAAATTTGAGGAATTTATTAATTTGGAGAATTGAGGATTAAATATTTTGGACTATTTTATGTCGCCTTTTTGAGGCCTTAAAGTTGGAAGATATTATAAATTAATTCGTATGTCAATTTGGATTGTACAATTGAATTCAGACGGGTCAAAATAGTTGGAAATGAGTGGTCGTATGTATATATTGGGTCTCTAGACATTGATCTCCAAATAAAGAGTTTGGGCCATTTTTAGTAGGCGACTAATAAACTTCACTTGTATTGTTGGGCAATAAGAGGTCTTTAGGAGGTTTTCTTCTCCCTTTGCTGGGTGGAGTGGGTGTTGTCCAAGTCAGTGAGAGCTGTCCTGAAGTCATGGCACCCACTGTATATTTGGCGATTTCTTAATCTATTTGGAGAAGAGTTCCTCACTGTACATTTGGCGGTTTCTTAATATAATCTTTTATTTATAAAAAATATTAAAAATAAATAAAATATATATATATATATATAAGGAGTAGAATTTTGTTTACTATTCCATAAATCATAAGATAGTTAGAGATCCTTATTGAGCCAACAAGGCAAGAAACTAAGGGTTTAGATCAAAGCTCACATAATAATACTTTTACCCCCGTGTATATTTCGACTTTAATTTGAATTTTCAATACACTTTTTGATTTTTCACGGATCTTCTAACAAAACACCACTGGTTATTATGTACTATTTCTCTTCTTTATCCATGATAACCTTTCATTAGACATCCAACGGTTCAAGGACAGATCTTTTTCCAACCCTTTATTTCAAAAGTAAGCTTACTTTGTAGGTCTCTTCTTCTCCCAGACATATCTACGTCCCATTTATGTACCTGCCCCAAACCCTTGATATACCTAACCACTCATTCCATTTTCACTTTAATTTGAAAACGTTACATTTACGAACACTCTCTTTATTTCCCTTTCTCAAATCAGAACTCTCTCTCACACACCAAAATAGGAAGGGGATGGTTGAGATCAAAGTTTCGCAAGCTTCTCTGATAAGCTTCGCAGATTTAACGAAGTAGGAAAGGGATGCTTATTATCAAAATTAAAAGGAGCCAGCAACAATGTGTGGTTGTTTACATAATCTCAAATACTCGGGTCCAAGGACCACCTCAACTCCTCACAAACAGTCCATCTCACCGGCGCTGGAGCTTTCAAATCGAAAAGTATCGCTTCTGATCCGTTCAGTGGAGGCCCCTACACCGGCGTCGCGGACGGTCAGATTCTCAAGTTGCAACCAGATGCCCACAATTTGGCTAATTTTTCCCTCAGTTCTTCTCAAAGGTACATCCACTTTTTTCTCCCTTTTCTTTTCCTAGAATCAAAAAAATTAATATTGAGGACATCCCCTTTTTTCACACTTTTTTTCCCATTTTCATTTCCTACATCCACTTTGTATTCATCGTTGATATACTTTATTTGATTTCATGAAACTGGATACATGTTTTGTTTTGTTTCTTATTTTTTATAAATATCTAACGGTTTTTCCCTTTTGATTTTCAGATAAACTCTTTATCGTGTAGGTAATGGTTTGTGCCTGGTTTTTTTTTTGTTTGGGGACGGGGTTTGGTAAATGATTTGGGTTATGATTCGATCATTGGTATGTTCGGGGTTGCTATTTACTTTGTTGTCGTCAGCTGAGTATTGCGGAGGAATATTTTGGTGTGTTTAACAAAAAGATAACACTAATATTTATTCATTGGGAAGCAAATGTTTATGAAGCTTGGATCTAAGACTGTTTTCATTTTCAATCTGATAGAAATATTTGCAAATAAAACAAACTTTGTGCTTCAACTCACCATTTGTTTAAGCTTCTATGCAATAGGAAAGTTGGGAGGTTTCTTTTTGTGTATGCTCGTCCACTTCTCAACATGGATTTTTTTATAGTCAAGAGCACAGGGTTCGAGGTAGCAACCACTCTCTTTCTCACTCTGTTATCTATTCAACCCCTCATTGTTGTTAATGGAGATTTTTATTATGTTTTTGTTAGTGGCCGACGCCTCCATCGCCGCAAGCCTCATGAGTGTCCTCCACATCATAGATAACTTCTCAACACCATCTCCAATGTCATAATTAGGCAGTAATTTCCCTTTTTGCAATTATATACTTGCCAAGTTCGAGTATGTATACATGTTTTCCATTTTTATTTTTTTCTTACATCATCTATCCAAGATATGTTTTTTCATTTAATCTTTTTATTATTGCCAATTTCCTTAGTAAGAAGGGAGCAACCCAAAAAACACTGCAATTACTATTAACGCTCCTATTTTTTATGATTCTATAAGTCATCTCTCTCTTATGGATTTCCTTTTTTTATTTCCAGGATGCCTATCTATGGTGTGCTCATGTTGATCTAATTTGAGTGTTATCTAGGAGTGTTGATTTCGATTATTTTTTAATATTTGTTAATTTCCACATATAACCTATAGAAAACACCAATTGCCTTTTTAATAAGGGGAATTACTAGTATAGAACATGTGTTTGAAGATAATTTTATTACATGTACCAATTGCATTACAAACATTATTGAAAAACATGGCATGCATAGATTTTTACATATAAAAAAATTGAAGACATTTTTTTACATTACTTGGTTTTCCAAGAATCAAGTCTTGCATAGGAAAATTGTCAAATTGTACACGAGATTGTATAAGTTATTTAAATATATTAGTGTACAAACAAACTTATCTACCCAAAATAGGGAGATGATTAAAAAATAGGGTAAGTCTAATTCCACTTCAAATGAGTACTGTATAGTGATATTTTTGTGAAACTTTTAAAATTTTGGGTCCTGCTATTGAACGTCAAGGTTTAAAATTTATATTTTAATTAATTGATAATTTAATTTTACTGTTATAAATAGTTACATTCTCACTAAAAAAAAATTAATGAATTTTATGTTAATGGTATTGGCTACTTATTTAGGACTGGCATGTCCAAACCATCTTTTCTTCAAAAGATAAAAATATGTAATTTTTGTTTAGTGATAAAAAATTACTATTTGGATTTTTTTTATTATTTGTGGGTGGATAATATTATTTCCTCTACAAAGATTGTAATTTGAGCCTCATTGGGTGTATAATATTTTCAGTGAACCTCATAAATATGTTTCTAAGGGTGTTCATTTTAACAATAGATAAACACTCTCTAGTGTTAAGAACTCTTTCCCTACTAACACTGTGATTTTGGATACGATCAAAAGAAAAAGCGAAAAAAGATTACGGAATAACTTTAAAAAAAAAGTAAATTCAAATGCAAATCCAATTATATTATATGGTAATTTTTGTTTTGTGATATTGAAACATTGTAAAAGAAAATATAAATAGGACGAGAGAGATGTAAAATATTGTAAAAAATATTTTTAAGAAACATTTTATAAAACGTTATAAGAAATGTTTCGTAAAAAAGTGTTGTTTTATTTATAAAAAATGTTTCTGAACTTTTTTTAACTCTTTTTATTTATAAAAAAATCACAACTCTTTTGTTGGTGATGGGACTATGATGTCTCACTTCTGAGTACATCACATCTGTTTATCCTAGAATTGTATTTTTGTAGCAGGTGAAATATGAGAACATGAAGAAAATGTATAGGATCGGCTTTGTTACCTGCTTTGTAATTTATTACCTGCTTTGTTCTTGATATCCATTTTTTGTTCATGAAGAAAATGTTTGCTTTTTAAAAAAGAAAAACATTTCAAAACTTGTTTGGATTTTAATGAAGTGACCTTTGCATTTCTTTTTACCCATTTGATTACCTACTCGATCTTATGCATTGCTTATGATTTGACCGATTGTACTCTTACATTTGATTTAAACGAGATTCAATATTAGCTAGACCTGTTAGGAGTCTTTTCCTATTAGGACTTTAAAAAGTGTAAGGTGTTTAAAAGATTTAAAAACAAAGAAATTCAAACCACAAATGGCACCTGTAAAATTATGAATTAATTGTGCCATATTAATATTAGGTGAAAAATGCGACCCCTAAGGGCACGATTAATTCGTCGAGTTTTTAATAAAAAAAATGATTTCCAATTTTTTTTGCTTTAGTATAAGTAAAGTAAAATCTTTTTAAATAAAAATAACATCCATGTTTTAAAATAAATAATGAAAGTTTTTTTTATTAATGTTTATTTTAATAAAAAAAATAATATAATGCTTTAGGGAGATTTACTCGGTTTGTATTTATGTTTGGGTAATTGAGTTGTCTGTAGTGGATTAACCCATGTTCTTAATTATTTTTAAAATATTTATTTTTTATACATCTTTTTGTACCTGTTTTAAAATATTTATGTGTGGTCCTATCAATGACGTACACTTTTGAAAATTAGAGTCGTGCCTTCAGTCACGGGCATACCCTAGTATATATATATATATATATATATATATATATATATAAGGAGTAGAATTTTGTTTACTATTCCATAAATCATAAGACAATCAGAGATCCATATTGAGCCAACAAGTCAAAAAACTAAGGGTTTAGATCAAAGCTCACATAATAAAACTTTTACACCCGAGTATATTTCCACTTTAATTTGAATTTTCAATACACTTTTTGAATTTTCAAAGATCTTATGACAAAACACCACTGGTCATTATGTACTCTTTCTTTTCTCTCTCCACGACAATCTTTCATTGGAGATCCAACGGTTCAAGGACAAATCTTTTTCCAACCCTTTATTTCAAAAGTAAGCTTACTTTGTAAGTCTTATCTTCTCCCAGACACATCTACGTCCCGTCTATATACCTGCCCCAAACCCTCGATATACCTAACCACTCATTCCATTTTCACTTTAATTTGAAAACATCGCATTTACGAACACTCTCTTTATTCCCCTTTCTCAAATCATAACTCTCTCTCACACACCAAAATAGGAAGGGGACGGTCGAGATCAAAGTTTTGCAAGCTTCTCTAATAAGCTTTGCACATTTATTGAAGTAGGAAAGGGATGCTTATTATAAAAATTAAAAGGAGCCAACAACAATGTGTTGTAGATTTATTGAAGTAGGCGTCGCGGACGGTCGAATTTTCAAGTTACAACCAGATGCCCACAATTGGGATAATTTTTCCCTCACTTCTTCTCAAAGGTACAACCACTTTTTTTACCCTTTTCTTGTCCTAGAATAAAAAAAAAATATTGATGACATCGCCTTTTTTCACACTTGTTTCACCCTTTTCGTTTCCTATATCCACTTTGTATTCCTCGTTGATATACATTCTTTGATTCAATGAAAGTTTGAACAACTAATGGACAAGGAAGGGATGCATTCGTTTATTTGCACCGGAAATGGATTTTGTTTTACTATCATGATTTTTTGGAAAAGGCTTTTGTGTTCTTTAAAAACCCGGGACTCCATATGAAACTAAATATGGTTTTTGTTCTCTTTAAATATCTAACGATTTTTCCCTTTTGATTTTCAAGTAAACTCTTTATCGTGTAGGTAATGGTTTGTGCTGTGGGTTTTGTTTTCTTTGGGGGGTTTTGGTTAACGATTTGGGTTATGATTTGATCATTGGTATGTCCGGTGTGGCAATTTACTTTATTGTCGTAAGCTGAGTATTGGGGAAGAAAATTTTGGGGTGTTAAATAAAAAGCTAGTAGAAAGATTTATTAATTGGCAAGAAGATGTTTATGAAGCTTGGATCTAAGGCTCTTTCGTTTTTGGACTGATAGAACAACGTCAGGTAAGATCTTTTAAATACAATTTTTTCATCACATATTTGTTTTTATTTTGTTTATGTATAGTATTGAAGGCATATGAGAAGGGTTTTGTTCTTATCATTAGTTTGTTGGCATTTCTTTTTCAATTTATTTACGACTTTTATATTCTTCAATTTGATAAAAGGTCAAAGTAAGTGTTTCACTTTAGACAAAAATCGACTCAAATATTGGTTATTTAAAGTTCAATATTCTGTTGTGAAAATAAAGGTTACCGATTGATTTTTATTGCGAGATTTCTACGTTTCTAGTTTCATAAAGGTTACCAATTGATTTTTATTGGACCTTTAATAAAAAAATGTGCAGATAAAAGAAATGTGCTTAGACTCACGATTTGTTTAAGCTTCTACGTAGCAAGAAAGTTGGGAGGCTTCTTTATGTGTATGCTCATCCACTTCTCAGCATTCATTTTTTTGCACTAAAGAGCACGGGGTTTGAGGTAGAAACCACTCTCTCACTCTCACTATGTTATTTGTTCAACCTCTCATTGTTATTAATGGAGATTTTTTTTACGTTTTTGTAAGTGGCCGACGCCTCCATCGCCACGAGCCTCATGAGCATCCTATAAATCATATACAACTTGTCAACTGAAAACGCGATAGGCCTCCAATTTTTTACAATTTTTACTGCAAAAAGCAATTTCCTTTTTAAATATAAATGCGGAAGCGAGATGAGGGTTCAAATAGACAAATTAACAAATTTTAATTTCTTTTCAAATTAAAATTAAACCCAATTGAAATATGATGAAATGCACACACAATTTTAGTTTCACTTAAACACCATTAATTTAACCCAAGTCCTAGAAATTTGCCTAAGTAATTTTTTCAATATTACCAAATTGGGCCAAACCAATTTTATCAAATTAAGTGATGACTTGAATTATATTAAGATAAACATTACCCAAATTAACTAGCACCAAATTAAACAAGTAGTGATTTAAACCAAATTTTATCTTATTACCTAAGCATGCGTTCTAGGTGATGTTGCAAGATAAAATAAACAATGAATCACTACGCCACGGTGTATGAGGAAAAACCCACAACTGGAAACAACCTCAGATGGCCCTAGCCTCAAATTCACTAAGTATGGGTTTACAAATACAAGACGGTAAGACTTACAACACTCGACTCGATCCCTTTCAAGCCCCGACGCTCCTTCTTGTATACACCTCTGCCTAGCGAATAACCACGGAGCTCCACCGCAGTCTCAGAATCCACCGATCGGATTTTGTTGGTCACCGTCACCGAAACCAGGAGCCTTTCTCCAAGTGGGTATAACAACGCCAACAATCTTCTTCTTTGTGGGATTTAGAAGAAAACCTAAACTTCTCTTCAAACGGGCGAGATAAAAATTGGTGCCAAACTCCAAGCATAGTATATATATATATATATATATATATATATATATATATATATATAGATGAACTTGGATAAACAAACTTTGCGTGTAAAACAAGTGTTTAAAAGATTTTTCTTAAAAGACAACAACACTTAAACAATGAACTTTTTCCTTTTGGAATTATGCTCTCAAACTCCCTCTTAGAGATGGAACAGTATGAAAATTTTAAGTTAAAAAACTTGGTTCCCGCACTTAGATATTCATGAAAAGATTTAGTGGAAGAAGTAGTAGGAAAGTGAGAAAAACTGCTCAAAAACTGCCATTTAACTATTCCCGCCAAATCTCGTTCGAACGAGATTTTCGTTCGAACGAAGTATCGTTCAAATGAGACTTCGAACGATGTTCCAATGTATAAAAGTTGAACTCGTTAGAAATCTCATCAAAATTCTCGTTCGAATAGCATTGTTCGTTCGAACGAAAATTCGAGCGATGTTCCAGTGGGCTATATGGGAACTCGTTGGCAAACCTCGTTCGAACGACAATCTCATTCGAACAAAAAACTCTTTCGAACGAACTTCCAGAAAAGGTAAATTTATGTTTTTAGCCCAGAAACTTTATATGTTTATTTTAAAGTTTTAATAAAATCTTTCTGAAAATAAAATAACAGTTTAAAATAAAATTCACCCAATAATAAATTGTTCCAAGCTCCTATATATATATTCAAATGCATTCATACCATAGGAGAAATTGGAACTATGTTGGTGATGTAGAAACAAGGTACTTGAAACACGACATTTGATGAAGCTTTATGCTCTTGTCCGCTACGTCTTCAACTAAACACATCATATGCTTGAATAGGAACAATGAACACTATCCTACGACATAAACATGTTTGTCCGAAATTGAGCCAAAACTACAATGAGACTCAATTGGAGAATTGTGTCCTTACAAATCTCCCCATTTGGCTATTCCGGGACAAAAAACAACAAAAATACTAAAGAGCCGTTAAGCTCACTAGACTCAAAAACATATCTCACCCAACCTTGACTCAAGACCAAAGGATCAATACCTTTGCCAACGATGAACGTTGCCATTAAGAAGAATTCCTGCAAACTTAAGCAAGCTATCAGACTCATAGGGAATATCACGAATATTAAATGTATAAAATAAATACTCCCTCTAAATTAATTATCCCCTTTATCAAATGTGATCTCCCTAAGAAGGTCGCGACTCCCCCTAAGTTAAATCTCCCCCAAATTAAGATATGAATTACAATAGGATTAGATACCATTTTCCCCCTATCATTCTCCCCCTTTTTGTTCTGGAATAAACAAAGGATAAAACTAAGAAACACAATGATGCATAAGGTGATAAGAACATGAAACCATATGGGAAACAAACGCATAACTAATCCATACAAGTATTAATGAATACCAACTATGATACGAAAACAAATGATACCAAATTGACAATTAAGATTCTAAGCATGTGATATCAAACAAACGACGCAACAAACTCGGTACCAATTATGAATTGATGCAAAAATGGACTAGATAGCAAGGTAAATACCAAATGAAAATATCAAATATATGTACACATAATATATACCAAATAGACACGAGTACACATATATAGATATAAACACACAAATGACACAAAACAAAATAATATTTTCACACTCGCATGGAGAAAATGTGTCATATGGAAACGGAAGTGTTGGGGTGTGAACTAATAACAATCAAATTTAGACCCAATCACTTAAAACATGTTCACGGAGTTCTCAATTGAATGCAAGATTCATCACATTTGAATATAACCTTTTGTGACAATATAGATTGAACTCAATGAACAAACATACACAATGCATACAAGCCTAGCATGTTGATGATTCTACAAACCAATAGAGTTGTGACTTTATACGTGCAACTAGGATAAATGAACATTGTGCAAACTGTTGATATATCATCCAAACTCCCTAAAATAGAATATTATTTCAATATTTTGAATGAATAAATCAACTAAACATAGGCCTTGACAATTATTTTTCTTTTTAATAGCATATTTTCTTTTATGCCTTTGGACCACGTATTTCTTTTAGGTCCGTATGATGCCAAGATTTAGCACCACCGGATAAGTGATAGTGAGCTCAAACAGTAGCAGCCATAGAGTTGTGTAAGTGTTTAAGTATGTAGAAGGGGATGAGTATAAGAGGAGATAAGACAATGATATATAGTGGTTCAGCCAATTTGGCCTACCTCCACTGTGAGTGTGTGATCCACTAAGTATGGGCACTAATGGCCTTGGATACAATGCACATAACCCTCTCTCTCTCTCTATTGTGTGTACAAGCAGAGTTTTAGCTAGGGCTACAGTTAATGGATCGATCCCCTATAGGGTTGTAGGTGACAAGTATATATAGGTCTTGGGGGGTGTAGTGTACCCCCCAAGTATGCATGGTGCATGTGAATGATGATCTAGCCAATCCCCTGTTGACACCTGTAGATGCCAAATGATGACATAACATTCCCTCACGTGAGGGTGTGATTTGGTTATAACGGTCTTCCACGTGCCATGTGAGCCTCACGCGCACTGTTCCACGCGTCTCCCAAACCACACGCTGTCATGATGTCACCCTCGGCCTATGAGCCGAGGCCGAGGGCAAAGTTTCTTCCAGTAGTGAGCCTGGCCCAATTCTTGCCTCGTACTATCGTACCCTCGTAGGGTCGTCTGGAGCCTGATGAAGGGTCGGCCCCTCATAGGGTCGTCTGGAACCTGGCGAAGGGTCGGCCCCTCGTAGGGTCGTCTGGAACCTGGTGAAGGGTCGGCCCCTCTGAGGGGTCGTATGGAGCCTGGTGGAGGGTCGGCCCCTCTTAGGGTCGTCCGTATGGAGGTTATCGTCAGCCAGGCCGAAGATATAAACGGGTATATCAAATAAATCAACTAAACATAGGCCTTGACAATTATTTTCTTTTTAATACCATATTTTCTTTTATGCCTTTGGACCACGTATTTCTTTTAGGTCCAACCAAACGGTGGATTACTATTCGGAAAGGATAATAAATACTTTCGGAGCCCTTCCCCGTGCACATTTATATACATCATTTTTTATATGTCACTGAAATCTCACGTGCAATGGATTTTGACATGCACTAGTCCTCCTAGGTCACAAATATGTAGATGACAAGATTGGTAGGAGAACACCTCACAAAGTTCAAATATAACATTTGACGATTAAATTTCAAAGAGCTCGTGCATGTGTGAATAGAGGCATATAAAAATAGACTCCATTTAATCAACACAAAGTCCAACTACTCCATGTAAGCAAGGTAAAGAAAATAATAATGATTGACAATCTAAACCAAAAGTTATAGCTACACGGGGGCGTAAAAGATGGGATTCAAACACAAGTATATGCCACATAAAATGTGTCAAACAAAAATGCACACAAAAAAAATCTTTTTGTGTTTTTGAAAATTTTAACCAAAAATAAACATATGTACTCAAAAGACAAACCAAAAATCATTTGTATTTTTCATTAATTGAAAATTAAAAAAAAAATAAAACACAAATGATAAATAAAAATCTTTTTGTATTTTTCATTTATTGCAAAATAAAATGAAAGAAATATAGTACAAAAGATAAATAAAAATCATAATTCTAGCATGTGATTAAACATGGAGCATAAACTAGAAATTGACTAAACAAGCATACATTTAGCATGAGAATATAACATGAAGTACAAAAGCTAAAGTATGCAAATAAAACTAATACATTCAACCTTCAGATTTTGCAAGGGAGGAAGCATGTGAAAGTACAAGAGAATCAAATATCCTATCTTGTAAAGCGACCAAGTCGGATCTCCTAACCCAAACTAATGACGAATGACCATCTTGGGGTGTAGGGATCTTGGCTACCTTAGTTACGTTACGTTGGGATTTTTTAGGACCTCGTTTAAGACCAAAACATAATTTCCTAAGAAAACCATTTCTACCATAATGTGAACACCTAAAGTCACGGTGAAAATATTTACCTAATACACTTATCTCAAAAGATTTTTCTAGGCGATTCTCCTAAAACATTGGTTTTGGCTTTATGAGTGGACTCATTACAAGTATCGAAGCCTAAACCACAAGTGTCATTTTTTATTTGGACCGTTCGTAAGATTTTATCTAGTTTTTCGGACCTACACTCCAAATCAAATTTGACATTACTAGGGTCTTTGAATTGTTCTTCTAATTCAAAATTCTAGACTCTAACAAACCATTTCTCTCTTCAAACTCGAGAAGCTCCTTTTTTCAAGGATTACATTAAACCTCTAAGGTTATCTCTCTCGCCTTCTAAATATTCTAGCTTCTCTCGAAGAGATCTCTCTCGTGTCCTAAGGTATTCAACCCACACACTATTATAAACGACCTTGACACGCTCTTTTAAACTCGCTTCCAACTTCAAATTAGCTCTTTTTAACTTAACATATTTTTCATAAAGTTCTTGAAAATCATTTTGAAGTTCACTCACATCAACCTCTTCTTCATTTTTACTCTCTCTTTCTTCTCCACTCTCACTACCATCAAAGACAAGGGAATCATAAACTTTAACCTTGGAAGTGTCATGTGTTTAAATTTCATCAACAGATTAGTTATCACTATCACTCACATGACTAGCCAAAAAAGCCACAAAGTTGGGCTTAGTGGGGGAATTGGGTCCCTCTTCATTATCACTATCACTGAGGGTTGCATTAAAAGAAATTGGTTTCTTACCCTATCTCCTAAGTTTAGTTGGCCCTCAAAAGCCCTATGGCCATACCCTTAACAACAAAAACACATATTTGACCCGTCCTTATTTAAATGTTCATTAATAGTTTTAGGGATCTTCTCGGCTTTGTCATGAGTAGATTTTTCAAATTTCTTATAATCATTTTTAAATTTATCTTTGTTAAATTTAAGAAATTTTTGAAATGTCCGAGCAAACAAGGCCATATCTATCGAGTCACTATCACTTTCATACTCTGAAAATCTTACATGTTTTTCCTCTTTTCGGGCTTTTAAAGCAACACCCTTTTCTACTTTCTTTTATGTTTTCGAGGAAAATATGTCTAGTTCAAAGTTTTATAAATCACCTACGAGCTCTTCTAGTTTCGTAGAGGCTAAAGTGGGTAAGGAATTTAAAACGGTTACTTTTGGAATAAATCTATCAGGTAGGGACCTTAAAATTTTCTTTACAACTCGATTGTCGGGTATTTTCTCTCCCAAATTAAAAGATGAATTAACAATATCAAAAGTCTAGCATAAAATTCATCAAAAGTTTTTTTTCGTTCATTTTGATGTTTTCAAATTGAGTGGTGATATTTTGGAGGTTTTAAGTTTTAACGACTCTAGTACCTTCATGAGTGAGTTGTAAAATATCCCAATCTTTTTTATCTGTTTCACACGTCATAATGCGACGTAATTCATTCGGTGTGACTGTGCTAAACAAGGCATTTAAACCACGGGAATTAAAGTTCAAAAGTTTAAATTCATTTTCACTCCATCTATCGGTGGGTTTGGGAACACGCTCATTATCTACTAAATGAGTAAGTGGGGACCACCCATTAACAACACACATGCAAACTCGCTCGTCGATAGATTTTAGTGCCGATTTCATCCCCGCTTTCAAATATGCGTAGTTAGAACCATCGAAAATAGGAAATTTTGAAAATGGGGAAAATTCCATTTTAGCCAAAAATATTTAAAGAATCATTAAGGAAGTAATTTATCATTTTTCGCTCTGAAACCAATTTAAAAACGCGGTAGGCCCCCAATTTTTACAATCTTTACTACAAAAAGCAATTTCCTTTTTAAATATATATGCAGAAGCGAGATGATGGTTCAAATAGACAAATTAACAAAATTTAATTTCTTTTCAAATTAAAATTAAACCCAAGTGAAATATGATGAAAGACACACACAATTTTAGTTTCACTTCAACACCATTAATTTAACCCAAGTTCTAGAAATTTGCCTAAGTCGTATTTTCAATATTAACAAATTAGGCCAAACCAATTTTATCAATTAAGTGATGACTTGAATTATATTAACATAAACATTACCCAAATTAATTATCACCAAATTAAACAAGTAGTGATTTAAACCAAATTTTATCTTTTTACCTAAGCATGCATTCTAGGTGATTTTGCAAGATAAAATAAACAATGAATTACTACGCCACAATGTATGAGGAAAAACCCACAATGGGAAACAACCTCGGATGGCCCTATCCTCAAATCCACTAAGTATGGGTTTACAAATACAAGACGGTAAGACTTACAACACTCGACTCGATACCTTTCAAGCCCCGACGCTCCTTCTTGTATACACCTCTGCCTAGCGATTAACCACGGAGCTCCACCGCAGTCTCAGAATCCACCGATCGGATTTTATTGGTCACCGTCACCGAAACTAAGAGCCTTTATCCAAGTGGGTATGACAACGCAAACAATCTTCTTCTTTGTGGGATTTAGAAGAAAACCCAAACTTCTCTTCAAACGGTAGAGATAAAAATTGGTGCCAAACTCTAAGCAATATATATATATATATATATAGATGAACTTGGATAAACAAACTTTGCGTGTAAAACAAGTGTTTAAAAGATTTTTCTTAAAAGACAACAACACTTAAACAACGACCTTTTTCCTTTTGGAATTATGCCCTCAAACTCTCTCTTAGATATGGAATAGTATGAAAAATTTAAGTTAAAAAACTTGGTTCCCACACTTAGATATTCAGGAAAAGAGTTAGTGGAAAAGTGGGAAAAACTGCCCAAAAACTGCCAATTAACGGATCCCGCCAAATCTCATTTGTACGAGATTTTTGTTCGATTAAATTCTCGTTCGAACGAGACTTCTAACAATGTTCGAGTGTATAAAAGTTCAACTCGTTAGAAATCTCATTGGAATTCTCGTTCGAAAAGTATTGTTCGTTCGAACGACAATTCAAATAAGGTTCTAGTGGTCTATATGGGAACTCGTTGGCAAACCTCGTTCGAACGACATTCTCGTTCGAACGAAAATTTGAACGAACTTCCAAAAAGTGTAAATTTCTATTTTTAGCCCAGAAACTTTATATATTTATTTTAAAGTTTTGATAAAATATTTCTAAAAATAAAATAACTGTTTAAAAGAAAATTCACCCAATAATAAATTGTTCCAAGCTCCTATATATATATTCAAATGCATTAATACCTTAGGAGAAATTGGAACTATGTTGGTGACGTAGAAACAAGGCAGTTGAAACACGGCATTTGATGAAGCTTTATAGTCTTGGCCGCTACGTCTTCCACAAAACACATCATATGCTTGGATAGGAACAATGAACACTATCCTATGACATAAACGTTTTTGTCCGGAATTGACCCAAAACTACAATGAGACTCTAATGGAGAATTGTGTCCTTACAAACCTCCCCCTTTGGCTATTCCGGGACAAAAACCAACAAAAATCCTAAAGGTCCGTCAAGCTCACTAGACTCAAAAACATATCTCACCCAACCTTGACTCAAGACCCATGGATAAATATCTTTGCCGACGATGAACGTTGCCATTAAGAAGAATTCCTGAACACTTGAGCAAACTATCCAATGCATCCCGAATATCAAGAATATTAAATGTATAAAATAAATACACCCCCTAAATTAATTCTCCCCTTTATCAACTATGATCTACCTAAGAAGGTCGCGACTCCCCCTAAGTTAAATCTCCCCCAAATTAAGATACGAATTACAATAGGATTAGATACCATTTATCCCCTATCATTCTCCCCCTTTTTATTCAATGATAGGCAAAGGATAAAACTAAGAAACAAGATGATGCATAAGGTGATAAGAACATGAAGGCATATGGGAAACAAACGCATAATAAATCCATACAAGTATTAATGAATACAAACTATGATGCGAAAACAAATGATACCAAAATGACAAATAAGATTCTAAGCATGTGATATCAAACAAACGACGCAACAAACTCGGTACCAATTATGAATTGAAGCAAAAATGGACTAGATAGCAAGGCAAAGACCAAACAAAAATATTAAATATATGTATACATAATATATACCAAATAGACATGTGTACACATATAAAGATATAAACACACAAATGACATAAAATAAAATAAGCTTTTCACACTCGTATGGAAAAAAATGTGTCATATGGAAATGGAAGTGTTGGGGTGTGAACTAGTAACAATCAAATTTAGACCCAATCACTGAAAAGATGTTCAGGGAGTTCTCAATTGATTGCAAACTTCCTCACATTTGAATGTAACCTCATGTGACAATAAAGATTGACCTCAATGAACAAACAAACACAATCCACACAAGCCTAGCATGTTGATGATTCTACAAACCAATAGGGTCATGACATTGTAAGTGTAACCAGGATAAAGGGACATTGTGTAAACCGTTGATATGTCATCCAAACTCCCTCAAATAGCATATTATTTCAATCTTTTGAATGAATAAATCAACTAAACATAGGCCTTGACAATTATTTTTCCTTTTAATGCCATATTTTATTTTAGGCCTTCGGACCACGTATTTCTTTAAGGTCCAACCAAACGGTGGATTACTATTCGCAAAGGATAATAAATACTTTCGGAACCCTTCCCCGTGCACATTTATTTACATCATTTTTTTTATATGTCACACAAATCTCACGTGCAACGGATTTTGACATGCACTAGTCCTCTTAGGTAAAAAATATCTAGATGATAAGATTGGTAGGAGAACACCTCACGAAGCTCAAATATAACATGTGACGAATAAATTTCAAAAGAGCTCGTGCATGTGTAAATAGAGGCATATAAAAATAGAATTCATTTAATCAACCCAAAGTCCAACTACTCCATGTAACCATGGTAAAGAACAGAATAAGGATTGATAATCTAAAACAAAAGTTCTAGCCACATGGGAGCGTAAAAGATGGGATTCAAATACGAGCATATGCCACATAATGTGTGTCAAATAAAAATACACACACAAAAAAAATATTGTTTAGTTTTTGAAAATTTTAACCAAAAATAAACATATGTACTCAAAAGACAAACCAAACATCATTTGTATTTTTCATTAATCTAAAATTACAAAAAAAAATAAAACACAAATGATAAATAAAAATATTTTTGTATTTTTCATTTAATGCAAAATAAAATAAAAGAAATATAATACAAAAGATAAACAAAAATCATAATTCTAGCATGTGATTAAACATGGAGCATAGACTAGAAAATGACTAAACAAGCATATATTTAGCATGATAATATATCATGAAGTACAAAAGCTAAAGTATGCAAATAAAACTAACACATTCAACCTTTAGATTTTGCAAAAGAGGAAACATGTGAATGCAAATGAGAATCAAATACCCTATCTTGTAAAGCGACTAAGTCGGATCTCATAACCCAACCTAATGACGAATGACTATCTTAAGGTGTAGGGATCTTGGCTACCTTGGTTGCTTACGTTGGAATTTTCTAGGACCTCGTTTAAGATCAAAACAAAATTTCCTAAGATGACCATTTCTACCACAATGTGAACACCTAAAGTCACGGTGAAAAGATTTACCTAAGGAGTGATCTCTAAAGTTTTTCCTAGGCGATTCTCCTAAAACATTGGTTTTGACTTTATGAGTGGACTCATTACAAGGATCGAATCCTAAACCACAAGTGTTATTTTTGATTTGGATTGTGCCTAAGATTTTATCTAGTTTTTCGGACATACACTCCAAATCAAATTTGACATTACTAGAGTCTTTTAATTGTTCTTCTAATTCTTAAATTCTATACTCTAACAAACCAATTCTCTCTTCTAACTCAAGAAGCTCCTTTTTCAAGGATTTCATCGCTCTCGCCTTATATATTATAGCTTCTCTCGAAGAGATCTCTCTCATGTCCTAAGGTCTTCAACCAACACACTATTATCAACGACTTTGACACGCTTTTTTAAACTCGCTTCTAACTTGAAATGATCTCTTCTTAACTTAAGAGATTCTTCATAATGTCTTGAAAACCATTTTGAAGTTCACTCACATCAACCTCTTCTTCATTTTTACTCTCTCTTTCTTCTCCACTCTCACTACCATCAAAGACAAGGGAATCATAAACTTTGACCTTAGAAGTGTCATGTGTTAAAATTTCTTCAATAGATGAGTTATCACTATCACTCACATGACTAGCCATAAAAGCCACAAAGTTGGGCTTAGTGGGGGAATCGAGTCCCTCTTCATTATCACTATCACTAAGGGTTGCATTAAAAGAAATTGGTTGCTTACCCTCTCTCCTTAGTTTAGTGGGGCACTCAAATGCCCTATGACCATACCCTTCACAACTAAAACAACTATTTGACTCGTTCCCTACTTAAATGTTCATTAATAGTTTTAGGGATCTTCTCGGCTTTGTCATGCGTAGATTTTACAAATTTCTTAAAATCATTTTTAAATGTATCTTTGTTAAATGTAAGAAATTTTCAAAATTTCCGAGCAAACAAGGCCATATCTTCCGAGTCACTATCACTTTCACACTCTGAAAATCTTATATATTTTTCCTGTTTCCGGGCTTTTAAAGAAACGCCCTTTACTATATTTTTTTTCAGTTTTAGAGGGAAACATGTCTAGTTCGTAGGTTTGTAAATTACCTACGAGCTCTTCTACTTTCGTAGAGGCTAAAGTGGGTAAGAAATTTAAAACGGTCACTTTTGGAATAAATCTATCAGGTAGGGACCTTAAAATTTTCTTTTCAACTCGGTTGTCGGGTATTTTCTCTCCCAAATTAAAAGATGAATTAATAATATCGAAAAGTCTAGCATAAAATCCATTAAAAGTTTCTTTTTCATTCATTTTGTTGGTTTCAAATTGAGTGGTGAGGTTTTGGAGTTTCAAAGATTTAACGACACTAGTACCTTCATGAGTGAGTTATAAAATATCCCAAACTTCTTTAGCGGTTTCACACATCATAATGTGACAAAATTCATTCAGTGTGACTGCACTAAACAAGTCATTGAAACCACGAGAATTAAAGTTCGAAAGTTTAAATTCATTTTCACTCCATTTATCGACGGGTTTGGGAACACGCTCATTATCTACTAAATGAGTAGGTGGGGACCACCTGTTAACAATAGACATCCAAACTCTCTCGTCGATAGATTTTAGTGCCGATTTCATTCGCGGTTTCCAATACACGTAGTTAGAACCATCGAAAATAGGAAATTTTGAAAATGGGGAAAATTTCATTTTAGCCAAAAATATTTAAAGAATCTTTAATGAAGTTATTTATCATTTTTGGATCTGATAGCAATATGAAAACGCTATAGGACCCCAATTTTTACAATCTTTACTACAAAAAGAAATTTCCTTTTTAAATATATATGCGGAAGAGAGATTATGGTTCAAATAGACAAATTAAATTTTTTTAATTTCATTTCAAATTAAAATTAAACCCAAGTGAAATACGATGAAACACACACACAATTTTAGTTTCACTTAAACAACATTAATTTAACCCAAGTCCTAGAAATTTGCGAAAGTCATATATTCAATATTACCAAATTAGGCCAAACCAATTTTAACAAATAAGGTGATGACTTGAATTATATTAACATAAACATTACCCAAATTAATTAGCACCAAATTAAACAAGTAGTGATTTAAACGAAATTTTATTTTTTTCCTAAGCATGCATTCTAGATGATTTTGCAAGATAAAATAAACAAGGAATCACTACGCCGCGATGTACGAGGAAAACCCCACAACGGGAAACAACCTCGGACGACCCTAGCCTCAAATCCACGAAGTATGGTTTTACAAATACAAGACAATAAGACTTACAACACTCGACTCGATCCCTTTCAAGCCCTGACGATCCTTCTTCTATACACCTCCGCCTAGCGAATAACCATGGAGCTCCACCGCGGTCTCGGAATGCACCGATCGGACTTTGTTGGTCATTGTCACCCAAACTAGGAGGCTTTCTCCAAGTGGGTATGACAACGCAAACAATTTTCTTCTTTGTGGAATTTAGAAGTAAACCCAAACATCTCTTCAAACGGTAGAGGTAAAAACCGATGCCAACTCCAAGCAAAGTATATATATATATATAGAGAGAGAGAGATGAACATGGATAAACAAACATTGGGTGTAAAACAAGTGTTTAAATGTGTAGATGGGTGTCTATCAATAAAAAAAGCAAATAAAATAAAAATGCTTCTTTTATTAATGACATCCGAGAGGTGCCCGCGAGGGTCACCCATAAGTCCAAAAGCCATTGCAAGTGTCAGCGCCGTTGCAAGTGTCAGTGCCGCTGAAAGGGTCAGCGCCGCTGAAAGGGTCAGCGCCGCTGCAAGTGTCCACGTCGCTGCATGGGTCAGCGCCGCTGAAAGTGTAAGCACCGTTGCAAGTGTCAGCGCCGCTGCAAGGGTCAGCGCCGCTGCAAGGGTCAGCGCTATTTCAAGTGCCAGCGCCGCTGCAAGTGTCAACGCCGCTGCAAGGGTCAGCTCCACTAGGATCAGCGCTAGTGCAAGCGTCAGCGCCACTGCAAGCGTCAGCGCCACTAGATGCCCGCGAGGGTCACCATAAAAATCCACAATTAAGAAGTACCACTGCAAGGGTCAGCGCCGTTACAAGGGTCACTACAGTAATGACAGTCGAGAGAGTCAGCGTCACTTCAAGGCTCAACGCCACTGCAAGGGTCACTACAGAAATGTTATTCGAGAAGTGCCGCTACAAGGGTTTCGATAGAAACTCATATTGAGGGAGTAGCTATCACGAGAAACTCCTCATCATGAAACATCAGTCTCTAAATGAACAACAGCACTAACACTTTACTTTCTTGTACAGGTTGCCTAGTCAAGCAAGAAGGGCTCGAACAGGCGCGTTGGGACCTCCTGGGAGTTTTTGGCTTGGCGACCGAGGGACAAGGTATGCTGAGCAAGCTCAACCACTTAGCGCTATAGGATTGAGAGAATACTAGTAGGAAGACCCAGAAGTCACTCAAGACTACACACACTTCATACTTGATCACAAGTGAAGTGAGCAGCCAAAGAGCTGGCTACTCACAAGAAATAAACTCTTTACAAGAAAATGACTTTTCTAGAAGAGGGGGTCCTCAAGGTCCCTCTCAAGAAAAACAACATTTTTTTGAGGCAAGGATTCCTTAAGGTCTCCTCTCTCAAGATTTGCAAAATTACACCACAAGTTACCATTTCAAAAGATAACTACCAAATCTGATATTTTGTCTCCATTAGGGGATATATGTGCTTTTTGACTTTTGGTCGGCGCCAGGTGGCACCTGCAGGGGGAACAGGCAGGCTGCCTATAGGTAGGGACAAATGGTACACTTCAGACATTGCTCCCCACCAACTCTCTCAATTTTGGCGCCCAAAAATGCCACTCACCCCTAATGCCCCAGTATAAATAGACTTCTGGGCAAGGTCAAGAAAAGAACAATAGAAAAATTGGACTGTTACTCTGCCAAAATATCACCAGACCTACCTAAGTATTCTCTCCCTGCTCATTCTCTTAGTGATGAGTGACTTGTTCCTTCACTCCCCACTGACAACCATCACTCTCAGGTGTTTCCCTTGAGAAAATTACTATTTTTGCCGTGAAAGTTCACGTTCTTGCAGGGACTGAGTTGAAGCTTGAGTTCTATTGTTACCAGAAGGAGAAGTTTTCTTCAGAAGTTGCACCAGGAGACCTTAAAGACCTTGCAGGCAGCATCCATTGGAGTGGGTCACGCCTCACCCTTTCCAGTTATTCATAGACCCCAGTCTCACTACCCTCCTACATTTGGCGACTCCGCTGGGGAGGTATCCTCACTTCTATGGACAAACAAGGTTTCAATGTCTCTAAGAAGTTGGTTTTTGAGGACATTCCGTCTGGTAATGGAGCTCACAGTGACCAGACTACTCAGGAAGAAGTGGTGGTGATCGGAGCCAAGGCGCATGCACCTCAGGGAGGGCAGACCAGTTCGCCGGTAGTGGCTCCAATGGCAGGTATGAATCTTATAGCAATGTTTTTTGACTTTTTAAAGCAAAACAACGTGGATCTATCAAGCTTGGGTCAAGGTTGTGTGACACCTTCTGCCCCTTCTGGAGGGGTAGCCACTCCTATTACGATTTTGGTAGAGACGATTCCATCTCGAAAGGCTGCGTGGGAGCAGGTCCTGGCGCCAACAGGTTCTCCAGCTGCTAAAAGCACGTGTTTGGAGGAGTCACCCTCTAAGGCTGTTACTATGGAAGAAGTGAGGAAGCTCATATCCTCCTCTCAGAGAGAGGGTTCCCACCTATACGAGGAGTTACAAGACCCCTATCCGCAGGAAGTAAGCGAGAAGCCATACCCTGAGGGGTATATTCCACCAAAATTTATCAAGTTTGGTGGTAGGGGGGAGAAACCTAGATAGCATCTGAAGAGGTTCGTCGAGTACCTGGGAGTACATGCTGGCGAAAAGAACCTGAGGTTGAGAGAGTTCTCTAAGACTCTCACTGGGAAGGCTTATACATGGTACTCCCACTTAGCGCCTAACAGCGTCCCTACTTGGGAAGATATGCACAGGTAGTTCCTCCAGAATTTTTTTGTAGCGGAGGACGAATTTACACTGAGGCACCTGGCACAAGAGATCCAGAAGCCAGGAGAAGAGTTGATGCACTACATCAAGCGATTTCATGAGAGGGCCTTAGATGTCCACGAGGACGTGGCGAAGGCTAGGTTACTACAGATATGTGTGGAAGGACTCTTAGAAGAGTACAAGCTGCATTTGATCAGCAAAACTAGAGATGGAACTTTCAGAGAATTCACCAGGGCCGCTAGCAACATAGCAATGATAATCAAACCAAGAGCCCCGGGTTGGAGGACGCAAGTTCCACTAACTCCCGGTAGGTTTCAAGTTTCGAGGAGGCAAGCGGTTAACTATGTGGACGGGAGTAACAAAGGGAAGAAGGGAGGCTCTGGGGACAAGACTGACAGTCCCGGCAATAAGAGAAAATTTGGGGAAGATGCCCCGCCGCCACTACCATGCAGCGTAGCTGAGGCTATGGATTGTTACCGCACCTTAGTGCGAGAAGGTGTAGCAGGACCTCCCCACCTAAAAGGAGAAACCCCCACTGCAGCTGACAAGGCCAATCCAAAGTACTGCGAGTTGCACCAACGAGTGCAGCACTCTACCAAAGATTATTACTACTTGCGAAGGATCATTGGTGAGTAGATGGCCAATGGTACCTTGCAGATCCCTCCTGTGGACGTTAATGAGAACCCACTTCCTGCGCATCACTTTGGCACCGCCAACATGGTATTTGCCTACGACGAAGATGCTACAAGAAGTCTTATGAAGTGGGAGAGTGGCGAGCAGTTATGCGAGGAGTTAGAAAATTATCACTGAGAAGACTTGAGCTAGAAAGAATGAAAGAGGAGTGGTTCTTCACTCTGGAACACGAAAATGGAAGTGGGGAAGTTGAGGAAGTGGCTCCCTCAAAAGGCGCGGTAGACGTAATCCTCTCTCTAGATGATGGAGGGACCTCTGAAGTGGAGTATGTTTGCAGTGCCCAGACATACGAGGTAGACTTAGATTCTGAATGTGAGACCATAGTGAGGAGCCCCAAGTTCAAGTGGTTTTTCGACCAGATAGGGGTGAAGTATGACACGAGGGTGTCCATCACGAGGAAAGTCTTGGAGGCAGTGCAGCAGCGGGGAGACCCTTCGCTAAATTGGCAGGGGCCGATCGGAAGGATGATTAAGAAGTATACCTCCGAAGTGGTGTTTTCAGAAGCAGATAGGGTGGTTCCCTACTTCCACAACCGCCCGTTATACGTTACAGCCATAATTAATGGAGTCTCATTTCCCAGGGCGTTGATGGATGGAGGAGCATCCATTAACATCATACCCATCAGTACATTATATGAAATAGGAATTGACCAGGAGAAGGTCGTTCCGGTACCTCTAGTAATTTTTGGATTCGACATTGCCGGAATACAGTCTATTGGATACGTGAATGTGGGAATTAAGTTGGGAAATTTCAGCTCCCACATCAAATTTCATGTTATTAACGCTAACACCATCTACCAATTACTCATTGGAAGGGTATGGATGCACACTCATGGCGTAGTGCCTTCCACCTACCATCAATGCGCGAAGGCAAACATTAGAGGTACAGAGATAGTGATCAAGGCCACGCAGAGACCCTTCACCGTTGAGGAGGCCCACCTGGTAGATGCTGCCTTATACACCGAGTTAGATGAGGAAAGAAAGGCCTCTACAAGAAAACTAGTAGGAATCAAGGTAGCTGAGGGAAGGGTCCCGCAGAAGAAGTCCGTTCATGACCGTCTAGGGGAGAGGATAATCCCCCATATGGAAAAAGGCAAGAGAAAAGTAGAGGAGGGAGCTAGACCCCCTCGAACTTGCAAAAAAGTGGTCTTGGCTGATGGAAAGATCATCTACCGTTTATAACGATCTGCGCGGGAGGTGTTCTGGGATGAGAGCATCGACCCGCTGCCCGAGTGCTTTATCATTGATGAATCCCATATTGTTGAGCATGTTGAGGAACCAGAAGAAGTGCCATAGTGCATGCAAGACGGACCCAGAGAGCAGCTGCAGGAATTAGAGGAAATCAAGTTGGGGTTAGAAGAGGGCGAGAGTATACCCATTCTAATCTCCAAGTGCCTGGAACCGAAGCAGAAGGAAGAGCTCATTGAGCTACTTAAGGACTTCACTGATGTATTTGCTTGAAAGTACACGGAGATGCTAGGAATAGACGCAGAAGTGAGCTCTCATAGATTGAACATCCTTCCCAATGCCCTTCCAATACGGCAAGCCACACGCACATATGAAGCAGACCTTGATTTGAAAATAAAAGCTGAGGTGGAGAAGTTATTAGCGGTAGGGTTCATCAAGCCTATTCAGCACCCCATATGGCTGTCCAGTATAGTGCCAGTGGCAAAGAAAGACAAGACCCAAATCAAAATCTGTGTAGATTTTCGTGACTTGAACAGGGCGTGTCCTAAGGATGAATTCCCACTACCCAGCATAGACAGCTTAGTGGATGCCATCGCGGGACATGAGATGTATAGATTCATGGACGGGTATGTTGGATATAACCAGATTAAAATGGACCCCACCGACGCAAAGAAGACTGCCTTCCGCACACCGTTAGGGAACTTTCACTATACAGTCATGCCCTTCGGATTGAAGAACGCTGGAGCCACATAACAACGGACTATGATGGCAATTTTTCATGACTTATTTCATGATATACTAGAATTCTATGTGGATGATCTGGTGGTGAAGTCTAAGAAAGAAAACAAGCATATTCAGGATCTCAGGAGAGTATTCGAAAGGTGTCGTCGGTATAAGATGAGAATGAACCCCTCAAAGTGTGCCTTTGGGGTTACTGCAGGGAAATTCTTAGGTTTGTGGTAAATAGACAAGGGGTGCAAGTGGATGCAGAGAAGAAAAAAGCCATTGTGATGATGCCACCGCCCAAGAGTCAGAGACAACTTAAGAGCTTCCTGGGAAAGGTATCCTACCTGCGGAGGTTTATACCTGCGTTGGCAGAAGTAACTCATCCGTTCGCACCTCTACTAAAAGACAAAGCAAAGTGGGTTTGGGGAGAAAGGTAAGAGTGTGCGTTCGAGAAGATTAAATAAATCTTAGCCTCTCCTTCCACGATGAGTCCCCCCGAAGCTGGAGCGCCGCTGCTGCTCTACCTTACTTCTATAGAGAGTTCGATAGGGGCCCTCTTGGCGCAAGAGAAAGAAGGAGCAGAAAAGTCGGTCTACTACCTGTCAAGAGTAATATACGGAATATAATCGAGATACACCAGTGTTGAGAGGCATTGCCTGGCGCTGGTATTTGTAGCCCAGAAGTTGAGACACTAACTTCTAGCCTTCACAATTCACATAGTCACCAAGTGTGATCCCATCAATTACCTCCTCACGCGGACTATACTCGTGGGACGATCAGAAAGGTGGTTTTTTGATCTTATCAAAATACGATCTAAAATGCGTAGTGCCTAAAGCCATTAAAAGCCAGGTAGTAGCAGATCTGCTGGCCCACTTCCCGAGTGGGGTTTTCGAACCACCTAATGAAGAGCTGCCCGGAGAAAGTTTTCAAGCATGCATGGAGGAGGAGGTGAAGAAGTGGTTTACGGAGTTTGATGGTTCCAGTGCTCAAGGAACAGGTGGAGCCGGCGTCATACTGTTAGATGGGAAGAAGAAGATTACCCTCTCTTTCAAGTTAGATTTTAAATACTCAAATAATGAAGCTGAGTACGAAGCCCTCATTCTAGGGATGTTGGAAGGACATAGAAGAGGGATCAGGGTACTGTGTATACGAGGGGACTCCAATCTGGTAGTAAGGTAGGTCAATGGAGAGCTTTCCCTTAAACATTCCAACTTAGCACCATACAGACACATCATCCAAAGACTACTGGGAAAGTTCTTAGAAGTAACTGTGGAGAGGCAGGCGCGAACGATGAAGAGGCACCCTGACGCGCTCGCCACCATAGCACAAAAGTTGTACATGGAGGAGTCATAAGTAACCATCACAGTGAGGCGGAGAATGGTACCCACTACTGTAAAGTCCTTATTCCCAAGTAACGATCTGGAAGATCGGAGGCGTCTGGTAGAGAAGCAACTTGAAACAAGGGAAGGGACAATGAAAATATTAGAGTTAGCCAACTATCATGTTCTGCAGGGAATTCTCTACTTCAAGAGTCCTGGAGGGTTTCTCACAAGGTGCGTAGGGGAGCAAGAAGCCAAGGAGAGGTTAATCGAAATGCACCAGAAGCACTGCGGAGATACAGATACCCCCCTTTACAAACAACTGCAGCGAAGCGGGTATTATTGGCCCGCCATGAGCGTAGAGGCGGCCCACTTGCAATAAAGTTATTTAAAGTGCCAAGATAATTTTGACCAGCCGACGGAGGCTAACTTCGTGGAAGCCTTCGAAGATTGGAGACAACCATATCTAGCATATCTAAAAGATGGGGAGCTGCCCGCCGAGAGAGCGGATGAAATTTACCTTAGAAAAAGGATAGCCTGTTTCTACTTGGTCAAGGGAGAGTTATATAGGAAAGGGTACAATGAGAAGGCGCTAAGGTGAGTAGCCAAAGAGGAGGTGGAAAGGGTGCTAAAGAAGCTCATGAGCCCTCCCACATGGGAGGCGCCAAGATGTATAATCAACTGATGATGCTGGGATACTACTGGCCGACCATTGAGGCTGACTCCATTGGATATGTGAAAAAGTGTAGAGCATGTCAAGTGCATGGAAACATGGTGCACGCTCCCTCCGCCAGTCTACAAAGCTTGGCAGCCCCTTATCCCTTCCACACATGGGCGTTCGACCTGGTGGGAAAGATCGCCCCAGCATCTCACGACAAGGCTTTTATCATTGTGGCTACAGAATTGTACACCAAATGGGCGGAGGCCATTCCTTTAAGGAGAGTCACCGCCCAAGTGGTAACCCAGTTTATAAAGGAGTATATCATATGTAGGTTCGGTATACCCAAAGTGATCCTAACGGATAATGGGAAGCAATTTGTATGCAAAGAGATAGACCTTCTCATAGACAAGTATAAGATTGTGCATAATAACTCAATTATATCCTACCCCAAGGGCAATGGCCAAGCAGAGGCTACCAATAAGACCCCGATAAATATTTTAAAGAAAATGCTAGAAGACATGCTGGGAGCATGGGATGAGAAGTTGCCTATGGTGTTATGGGCCTACAGTACTTAGAAAAGAAAGCCAACAGGGTTCACTCCCTTCTCTCTAGTATATGGGACTGAAGCTGTCCTACTAGTGGAACTGGCGGTACCTTCAGCCATAATTTCTCTTAGCAATGGGCTCATCCCAGACCCAAGGCATGTGCAACTGGAGGCGCTGGATGAGCATAGAGACAAGGCGAGAGAGAATTTCAAAGTCTACACTCAACAACTGTCCAGGTCCTACGAAAACTTGTTAAAGCCTAGAGAATTCCAGGTGGGAGATTTAGTCCTGCGAGCATCAACTCACCATCTCCATAGCATGTCGGCATCAAAATTCAAACCTAACTGGGAAGGACCTTTTGTCATCAGAGGAGTGGGGAAGTCGGGCCACTGCCAAATATCAGAACCAGAGAGTGATTGCCTCCAGTACATCAACTACAAGTGGCTGAAGAGGTACTATTCTTAGTAACAGCTAACAAGTTTTGTTTGTGTTTTGCATGTCTGTAATGGATTTCGAGGATTGCTCCTATACCAGAAAAGTTTTTTTGTAATTTTTTTTAAGAGCAATACTACGTTGTAAACAGCACACAAAAGTAAAGAAATGAAATAGCAACACTTTTGATCATTATTGACATTCGATTTGCTTGCTCATTTATACATATATATACACTCCCTATTAAGTTAGAAGAGAGTACAAAAAAATCAGGAACTTTGCTCACTACACGTGGGAGGTAAGTCCATCCTAAGAGAAAGTATATTGAGCAAAGTCCCCCAGACATAAATTAATAGAAAATATAGAGGGAAGATTAAATTCCTCCTCTTTAATATTACAAAGAACAGTGAAACTCTTAAAGAGAATATAGAGCAAGGACCCCAAAGACTAGGGGTTGGTTAATTCAAACAGTTTTTTTAATAAAATCAGGCTTTCGGGAAAGGGGCAGGGGTCACCCTCCTCTCAAACCTAGCCTCTATGACTATAAGTAGTAATATGCAGGAATACCCCCACAGACAGGAGGGGAAATCCAAGAAAGTCACATGCCAACACCTCACAGCTACAAGAGGTGCATTTTTTAAAAAAAATATATACAATATGATAATACATAACTTTTCATATTAATGCAAATACCCCGCAGTATATGGGGTAGCCAACTTTTCATATTAATGCAAATACCCCGCAGTATATGGGGTGGCCACCAGTAGACTAAATGCTCACAGAAATTAGAGCAAGTCATATAAAACAAACACCCACAGTAAAAAGGGAGAACAAATGAAAAAGAAAGTGCAGAAGAAACAAAGTGTCTCATTCAGGAATGATAAGTGATGTACACATAGAATTTTGAGCACTATAAAGCAAGAAGTAGACTATCTGCTAGAAACCACAAAAAATAAATCATCACGCGTGATGGCACCAGCATATGACGGACCAGCCTCCAGCAGAAACTCTTCCTCCAACCTAATGAATTTAGCCTCATCCTCCTCATCGCCAGACTCGAGTCTGGCAAGCTTCACCTGCAGTAGGGCGATCTGATTACGGGTCCTCGTAGCCTCAGCGTGCCGTTTCTCAACTCTAGACTGTCGGGAAGTGTGAAATCTCACTATCTTTCGAAAAGGAACACTCAAAAAGGGGCGAACCCCCGCGTCAAGCCAATCCAAACGAAAATGATAGAACTGCTGTAAGTCGCGGAGAGCATCCAAGAATAGCAAAATAGAAGAGCTAGTCAGCTTAGCAGGGGAGGTAGCCAAGAACTCATGAACATGGCTGGAAAGAGCCCTCGGGTTGAAGGCCGTAAGACTGTCAATCTGAAGTATACTCTGAGAAGTGAATGTCTCGGGATGGTGCTCCAAGATGAAATCCAAGAGCTGATGCTCATGTACCATGAATCGTCCTGGTAACTCCTCACGCCATAGCCTACTAGAAATAGTCGCAGCATCCTCTACTTTATCATTGCCATCGGAGTGGCGAGACCCCGCCTCAGAAGGGAGGAAAGAAGACTCTCCACCAGAATTAGCGTCACCGACTAAAGGAGTGAACTCAGAACTATGATCTCCCTCCACAGTCGCCCCACTATCAGTCTCCATAGCCATCGGAGCACCCTCATGCACCTGGAAATAATGAGACAAGGGTGAAATGAGAATTCTTGCACATTATACGCAAGAAGAAAAAGAGGGGAATAGTAAAAATAGGGGGTATGCAAGCTTAATACCTCTCTCGCAGTTGCCCCACTGCCAGACTCCATAGTCATCGGAGTACTCTCATGCACCTGAAAATAATGAGACAAGGGTGAAATGAGAATGCTTGCATAGTATACGCAAGAAGAAAAGAGGGGAATAGTAAAAAGAGGGGGTATGCCAGTTTAATACCTCTCTCGCAGTTGCCCCACTGCCAGACTCCACAGTCATCAGAGTACTCTCATGCACCTGGAAATAATAAGACAAGGGTGAAATGAGAATGCTTGAACAGTATACGCAAGAAGAAAAGAGAGGGGTAGTAAAAAGAGGGGGTATGCCAGTCTAATACCTCTCTCGCAGTTGCCCCACTGCCAGACTCCACAGTCATCGGAGTACTTTCATGCACCTGGAAACAATAAGACAAAGGTGAAATAAGAACGCTTGCACAGTATACGCAAGAAGAAAAGAAGGGAAATAGTAAAAAGAGAGTATGCTAGTTTAATACCTCTCTCGCAGCCATCCCATTCTTTGACTCCACAAGTATTGGAGCAACTTCATCCGGCTCCTTAGTCATCAGAGCGACCTCGCTCACCTAGAGACAATGCAACAAAGGTGAAAATGGGAATGCTTGCACAATTTAAACAAAATAATAAAGACATAAGAATGACATGAGGGAAGTAGATACTCTTATACACTATACCTGAATAACGCCCTCCGTAACGGTCATAGAAGGAGGAGCAGGGCATCCCATAGGGGCAGCAACACTGGTCGATGCTCCAGAAGGGGCTGTCTCAGCGACCAGTGCTTCTGAAGAAGCTACCATAACCTCAGGAACTTCCGAAAGAACAACCTCAGTGACGGAGGGCGCGAGGGGTAGGCAAGGCTGCGAGTGACAAGAAAGGGCGAGAGGTAACAAATCAGTTACTCCATGAATGATAAATACTTCAATTAAAAAAAAGAGGGAGAGGGAAACTCCTAAAAAATCACCACAGAGACAACTACTTGAAGGGGCGCGATAACAGGACAAAATGGCCCATGTATAGGTGGTGCTGAAGAGACAGTAGCAGGAGCCACACTCGAAACAGTGCCAAGGGATAACTGCGACAAAGTAAAAGAGGGCTACGATAAGTATAGGCTAGATAGATAAGAAATATAGAAACAAGAAAATAAGAGAGTACCTGAACCCCATCCAAAGGGGAAGCGCGAAAAAGGATGGTCGGCGTAGTAGGGGCTATGCTGATAGCCTGCAAAGAATGAAAGTATGTTATTCATCGCATGATCAAGGAAAAAGAGATTCCATGCTTCAGCAGAAAGGCCTGACCTGAAGTGTAGGCTCACTGGTTGAAGCCACAGTAAATATTGGGCCACGAGAGATCGCCTGAACCAAAGGTTTACCATCCATAGATACACGGACCCTAGGGATAGAAATTCTCCATGAAGAGGATAAACCCGGGGCGATAACCCCAAGTAAGGGAGGAGCCCCTCCCCGAGAAGAAAGTCCAAGAGCCATTAGGACTCCTATTAAAAGGAGACAAATGTTCAAAAGTAAAAATGCGTACCTCAGATGAAGAGGCGTCCAGGGGCTCAGCTGCAGAAGTGCCCACCGCCGAGATAAGAGAAGATGAGGTGACAACGCCAGAAGACACAACCCTCTACGCATGGTAAATGGGTAAATAAAAGGAATAAGTAAAGAGAAAATGGCACAATGAAAGTTTTGAGAATCGAGAGGCATACCCGAGGAGAAGGAGAAGCCACAAGGGTGGTCCTGGTGTCGGTAAAGTGCACAGATGAAAGTTGCGGGTAAATGACAGCCTACACAACCAAAATGTAGTTAGAAGACTAACAAATTACAACAGATGGTAAAAGAATTAAGGAGACAGCAAACCTCTCTAAAAGGGCCTTGAGAAGAAATGAGCATGGAGTTCCTCTCCCGCTGAAAGGGCGTCAGTCGTAGTGGGGGAAGAGGAGAACTACTTGCCTCTATGGAAATGACCTGCACAAATATGATAGAATGCTTTAATTAACAAATAAAAAAATAATGAGGGGGGAGAAAGAAAATCATATGCATAAAAACATAGACAAGTAAAGGGGGAACGCTTACAGTAGCAGGGCGCGTAGTCTGGCTATAAGGGAGATGAGTGGGGCTAACCCCCCAGGAGAATGGGATGCCTCATAATCACTAGAAGACTCTCTGGAGACTGATAACAAAGCATAAGTGTTAGTAGTGGTTTCGCTATGGAAACCCAGGCCTCCCATATCACCCGAAGAAGAACTATGGTCGTCATAGGAAGGGGTGCTTCCATAATCAACTAGTTCCTCTTCCAATGAAGGGGAGGGAGATAAAGAAACTCCGAGAGAACTAGTTCCACTAAGTAAAGAATGTCGTGATATAGTACCTTCCGCAATGGGAAAACACGCCTCTTGGGAAGCAAGGCTCGGTGAGGAGTAGCCTTTCCCTTTCACTACTTGGGAAGTATCCCCCACCCCAAGATTGCCAGAATCAGACTCTTGATCCACCGTAGAGGAAGTAGCCATGCCAATGCCATCTTCTTTCTTTTTCTTCGCAGCCCGGGTCCTCACAGGAGAAGAAGGATGAGAAGTAGTATTAGAAGGAACAAAATTGGATACATCGACGTCAGGGTGTTTCCTTTTGCTCGTAATAGAGGTGCTCGCTTTCCCTCTGCTTTTTGGTGGCTTATAGACTTCACAGGGGGAAGCTCAGTCGGCGGAGGCGGAAGTGACTCGTCAATGAGAGGTTTCACTAAAATTGGAATGGCCTGCTCCAATGGTGGCATGGAGGTGGTGCTGAGAAACCAAGGATCTTTCTGCGTCCGCCTGACCAAAAACTGAGCTCTGGTGTATTTAATGGGGTTAGTCTTATGAGGGGGGCCAACTACACATTCTTGGATAAGACGGACCTTCAGCTGCTAAAGAAGGAACCAAGATGAAGTAAATGAAGGATGATAATTGCAGGGAGGCACATAGAGACCACCCAAACCACTGACCCTACGGAATAATCCCTGAAGAGTAAAGCCAGCACACGCCTCTGAAAATGCCTCTGAATGACTGTTGTAGGTAGGAAGAGGAGGGGTGTGAACGCCCTGATCATAGCCGAACTGTCTTCTTGCCCTCACGGAATGATAAGATTCAGCACACGAACCTAACGCGGTCCAAGAAGAGAGGTGACATGGTAAGAGCATCGTCACCACATTAATATGAGGACACGTGAAAACCGACCCCACCGTTGAAGGGCAATAGAAGGTCCCGCCATCGCCAGGGAAAGAAATCCAGCTGAAAGTTCCCCCAGGGCGCTTGGTATAAGGCCAAAACTGAAACTCCTCGATATCGTCGATCAACATTCCCAGAGATTGCTTGGGAATTTTCTTATGCCACCGGAGAAGTCTCGCAGCGTCGCTATGACAAGCGTGAGCCCCTAAAGTAAAGTGAGGGAAATGCTCAAATAAAAAGGCCATTAAGAGAGGGACGTTGGCATGAGTAGCAACATCATACCGACTGCAGGACCTCTCTACATCTATGTGTGCTCAGTCCATCCAGGTGTAAAGAGAACCTAAGGTCAGGGCGGCCATGGGTATCGACCTACCGCGAGACAATCGTACAGCCAATCTAAAAAGAAGTTCGCGAGGACAGTCTTCTGGCTTACCTGGTAGAAGGAACCGAGTCAGAAATGTAACGAGGAAAGTGACTAAATGTATAGGAGAGTGGAGCTTAGGACCATCCTAGGATCTGGGCGCTGCACGTGAAGTCTCCCCCTTCTGCAACTGCTCAAAATCTCTGAACCAGTATCTTTTCCATTTGGCAAATGAATGCTTGGAATGACCAGTTATATTTATAGCCACATACCTCGAGCACTCTCCGAGAGCTGACCGTAACTCCCCCACCATCTCCTGCTCTAGAAAATCCTCACAGTCATCAGAAAAGACCTGTTGCCCAAAGAAAGGAAGAGCGTACAATTCACATACATCTTCTAGGGTGAGGGTAAATTCACCCCAGCCTGTGACAAAGGTGTGAGACTCCATACTCCACCGAGACAATAAAATATTGAGCGAAGAACTATGCTTAAATATGGTGCAGGACTTCAGGCTGCTGACGGCGGTAAAGAGTCTCACCTCCCTAAGAATAGCCATATAATTAGGAACGCTCAGAACAAAATCAACCCAGCTAGCCCACTCCTCTGTGGTTCCCCCCGGGGCTTTAACTTCAACATTAGAATAGGGAAAGTCACCACGGTCGACTCGGACTCGAAGAACGGAATCTGGAGAAATAGTAGGGAGGTTAGCAGACTCACTTAACCCCACATGAGAACGCTCAAGAACAGCATCAGAAAATTTTTCCCCAAACTCAGAAAGTGAAATCATGAAATTGTCAGCAGGACCAAAAAAAGGATCGCGATGATAAATACCAAAGTCTCGCCCTTCGAGAATGTGCATATAGTCCTTCCATGGCTGAGAAGAAGATGATGTAGCTGATGAACCACCAAGAGCCATTGGCTCAAGAAAAGAACTCGTCCTAGTGGGGACTCCGAGCGAGGAACCCTCGGTGTCCCCTGTCGTAAAAAAAGAAGTGGAAGTGGAAGCCCCCGCAAGAATCATGGGCGTCGAGACACCCGAGGTCGAGATACCCCCATCAGTACCGACACATGTCAAGACACCCCCTTGTAACAACGAGGGACCCGTAGACGCGAGGCCAGGTCGCGAGACCCCCGGCCGCTGACGAGAGGTCATCATACTGTCATAGGCCGAGACCCCTTCTTCAGAAAAAATCATGGGCGTTGAGACATCCAGGGTCGAGATACCCCCGTCAGCGCCAACATATGCCGAGACCCCCAAGGCCAAGATACCACCGGATGCCAACAATCGATTGGACGAGGGACCCTCGACTATGGGACACAAGGAACCCCTAGTAGAACTCGCAATCGCCGAGACACCCCCAACCATAGACTGACTCGGCGGAGTATTCCCCATATTTACGCCAGCGCGCGAGGAGCCACTGCCAACGCCGTGATGTATCGAGATACCTATAGAAGAGACATCATTACGCGAGGAACCTCTAGAAAAACTCGTCACGTGCGAGAGACCCTCATGTGTAAAAATAGCAGGTGAGGAACCCTGGGGCACGGACTTCGAGCGCGCGAGGTCTTGAATGGGGCCAGACAAGTCTCGCTGAAAAATATTAACGGCGCGAGGTCTTGAATGGGGCGAGAGACCCTCGGATGGAGGGTCCACTCGCAAGGAACCCTTGTCGGAAGCTGTCTCAACCAAAAAATTCAAACCCACGTCCGGATTGGATGAGACACCCTGTTCCCTGTGCAGAACTCAGTCGGTCGAGAGACACCCCGCCGTCAGCAGAGGCTCGGTCGAGACACCCCTTACTACGGAGGAACCCAAACAAAAAGCCGTATGTGCCGAGTGGAAGGGCGAGGAACCCACGAGGGTTCTCGACCCAAAATTCGAAGAGGCAGGCATCGCGGACGAAGCGTCGACGCCACTGGTCGAATGAGACCAGGGGTCGCCGATGACAGCAATACCGGCGATTGGAGAGTTCGGAACGGATGATGAAGAAGACATAGAGTTTAGAGCCATGGGTTCTTTAGGGGTGTCTACATTGGAAGAAGTATTGTTTGGATTAGAATCCAAGAATGAGAGGCTACGATACTTAAAAAAAGCTAAAGCAAAAAAAAAGGGATGGGAGGCTATGGTGTTTTAAAAATCCCTTTCTCTCACTTTGTCTCACTACAAATCCAGAGGGGTCGTATGTTTTTTTGAAGAAGATGAAAGAGCCCAAGAAAAGGGGCTTATGTTTTTTGCATCAAAATGGGAAAACGTGCAGGAAGGCAAAAAGGTGATGACCTTTTTTTCCCCAAATGATGAGATGACAGTTCTCACACTGACGCGTGGGTTCTCATAAAATTAAAAACCTCGGATAAAGGGACATCGCATTTAATGATCCTAGGGTCCCTCAGAAAATATATATATATATATATATATATATATATGTATATAGAATTGTTGAAATCAGATATATGGCGTACAAAGTTTTTTTAGTCTACCCAACCAAAAAATCTTTGCACGAGGGGATAATGTAGATGGGTGTCTATCAATGAAAAAAACAAATAAAATAAAAATGCTTCTTTTATTAATGACATCCGAGAGGTTCCTGCGAGGGTCACCCAGAAGTCCAAAAGCCATTGCAAGTGTCAGCGCCGCTGCAAGTGTCAGTGCCGCTGAAAGGGTCAGCGCCGCTACAAGGGTCAGCGCCGCTGCAAGTGTCAGCGCCGCTGCAAGGGTCAGCGCCGCTTCAAGTGCCAGCGCCGCTGTAAGTGTTAGCACCGCTGCAAGTGTTAACGCCGCTGCAAGGGTCAGCGCCACTGCAAGCATCAGCGCCACTAAAACAAGGGTCACTACAGCAATAACATTCGAGAGGTGCCCGCGAGGGTCACCACATAAATCCAAAATTAAGAAGTACCACTGCAAGGGTCAGCGCCGCTGCAAGCGTCACTGCAGTAATGACATTCGAGAGAGTCAGCGTCACTGCAAGGCTCAGCGCCACTGCAAGGGTCACTGCAGAAATGTTATTCGAGAAGTGCCGCTACAAGGGTTTCGACATAAACTCATATTGAGGGAGTAGCTATCATGAGAAACTCCTCATCATGAAACATCAGTCTCTAAATGAACAAAACTAACACTTTACTTTCTTGTACAGGTTGCCTAGTCGAGCAAGCAGGGCTCGAACAGGTGCGTTGGGACCTCCTGGGAGTTTTTGGCTTGGCGACTGAGGGACAAGGTATGTTGAGCAAGCTCAACCACTTAGCGCTATAGGATTGAGAGAATACTAGTAGGAAGACCCATAAGTCATTGAAGACTACACACACTTCACACTTGATCACAAGTGAAGTGAGCAGCCAAAGAGCTGGCTACTCACAAGAAATAAACTCTTTACAAGAAAATGACTTTTCCAGAAGAGGGGGTCCTCAAGGTCCCTCTCAAGAAAAATAATATTTTTTAGAGGAAAGGAGTCCTTAAGCTGTGACAACCCGAATATAATTATGATGAATTATATTTAAATCATGCTTATCTTATGTGACATGAATAATGTCATATTATTATATCTAATGTTAAGTGATTATGTTTAATATAATCCTACTTTCATAAATCATGAAAGGTCGAATTATATACAAACACAAATTTTGTTGTTTTCGGTAGAAATGTTCCTGTGAGAGACTAGTTTTGACCTTTATAACATTATAAATGACTTGAGGTGAAAACTAGATAGTTGTAGACATGTGAGTTAGGGTTGTAACCCAACAAACGGATCATCAAATGGATGCCCGAGTAAAGAGTTATACCGAATTTACGAACAAAGGGCAAAGATGTCCATTCCCTTTAAGTGGTAAATTGTCTTTTATTAAACCAAATGTTTTAAATTGATTGGTTGGCTTGGGAGGCAGACTTGGCCGACTTAAAACCCTCCCTCTAACATATTTATTCAGAAAAACAAACCCTAGGTTCAGTTTCAAGTGTTGTTAGCTTGAGGAAATAGAAAGTTGATGTTTAGGAAGAAAAAGTGAGGAGAAAAAGTGTAGAAAAATCTGTGGAAATTACGTAAAAGCCCTGAAGGTAATCCTAATTGAAATTCTAGTTATTTATATTATATTACTGATTTATATGATATAAATAATCATAGGTTTACGAAAGTTTCAGCCCTTTATATGTATGTATGGTTATATGCAAGTTTATGTTAAGTTGAATGTAGAAACCCTTAAAATTTCTTTGAATTGAAACCCCTTGTATTCAAACTTGCATATCTATTTGTGTACTTACTGTAATTGAGAAATTCAAATTGGATATGATGTTAGACTCATATATTCATATCATATCTGAAAATGAGAATTTATCTCCTTGTGGTTAGGCCGTAATGATGATTTCAAGTTGGTACATGGTTTCTATTTTTATACTTCATTTCGGTATGCCATGAGTTTAGTCAAGCTTTTGAGATAGCAAATGAAGTCAAACAATTGTGAAACTTTAATTATATACTATTCAGTATGTGTACTAAAAATGGGTTGAAAATAATGGAATGTTATGCTGGAGAAAAATTATGAAAATTCTTGGAAGTTAAATGAACAATAGAGGAGCTTGTAGGGAAGATTTCTTGTGTTGTAGAGAAATGGTCATAACTTGCCCTAGGAAGCTTGAACAATTACACCGTCACTTGTAATGGATAGTATATTCATATGTGTTTTCATATTGATGAGGTTGGACCCCTGTATTTGTACAATTTAGGAATATAGGATGGTTAAGTATGTAAGACAATAATTTCAGGCCATACTGGGTACCCCTTGAATGAATGTTTGTATTTCGTCCTTACAAAGAGTACTTTGAGTACATGTTTCATGTGTACTTGACTTTGGTTATAAATTCCTTATAAGGTATTTCCTACGGTTGAATGTCCGTAACTTTATCAACATGTATATCACTGTTTTGCCTTTACCTATGTTTTATGGAATGTGACTTAATTGGAATTATATTGTTGATGTATAGTCATGGAAAGTTACATAATTATGTTTGGATAATATTTATGATTGAGGTTCAGTACTGATTTAGTTGGATTGACAGGTGTAAGGTCTAACCAACCCAGTTCAGCTCCACCAGAAGAAAACGTGAATACATAGTTGTCAACCAAAGTGAGTGTACTCACTGAAAAGAGATATTTGTATCCTGTTATTGATATGATCATAATATATTGAATATGAAATTGTTCATTTCGGTTTACCAAAATGAGGGGTTACTCCTCGACCAGGATGTGACACCCCGACTAATTAAATACCGGGTAGCTACTCCTTTATTAAATTAATTCAAAATGCCAAGTTGGCTCAGCTAATAGCATCACTGTCGAAAACATTTTATTATTACTAACCACCTAGTATTTAAAAAGTAAGTTGCCAAATTTTAATTAAGGTCTGATTAACATGCAATCAAAGATTTTTAAGCAAGAATAATATCACCATTCACCATAACGAAATAGTAGAATAACCATCACATGATATAAATAAATCCGGAGGAAAACTCCTCACAACAAACTCCACAACTGAAATGAATAACTAAAAACTCAATACTGAACCAATACATGCCAAAGTCTGAAAAACTGAAATGGAAATGTAACTCTAATGAAACTGGGCAACATGCCCTAAAACTGAGGAATACTGAACATGGAATCCAAATGATAGAAGCGTCTAAAAGCAAATCCCTGTAACTTCCACAAACAGCTACAGCTCGTCATCTGAATGAGTATCCTATGCATGGTGTCCTTGTAGCTGGGCACCTAAAATGGTTTTACAAAAATATATTTGAAAGCAAACGGGTCAGAGCCCGAATCTGGAGATATTTTAAAAACCTGCAAGTGCTTTAAAAACATTTAAAACCTTAAATGCAAAGTACATGATAGGACGTGCACTCACATGAAATTCTCACCTCTCGTCTAACTGTGCACTCCTAACGTAAGTACCCATCTAAAATGACACAACCCACTAGCTAAGTAACATCATATCTATCTAGACTGTCATAGGTTCTACCCTTATTACTCGATTCCCATTAACATTATAACGTTCGCAGTTAAGTAGGGGCTTAACGTAAATTCAGGTTCTCACGTAAAAGTAATACAACTCATTATAGATTATTCCTATTATGTTATTCCATAGTTATACACACAACACCATATGAAAGTTCCCAGTTTATTAAGTGCATATTTTTCCACAACATAAATATACAATATAAGCACCCCGAGACTAAGCTGCGGTGCACACATACTCTGCTATCCATCCCGGTACATCACGTACATAAGGAATCACGTATTCCGAATCTCTCAGGAATCGTTCAGATAACACAAATCACAAATAGTGGAGGCGAACACAGTCACATCACATGGGTCATGCACATACCTGCGCTCCCACGATCAGCAGACTTATTAACATCCCAATAAGTCCTTCTCTGACCTATGTTCATCGAGGTAACCAGTCTAAATCCGAGCAACACAAGGATTAGAGGGCCCTAAGCGAACGCAAACCTCCCGTGATAGCAAGTATGGTAGGTATGTCATACATACAAATCATATACCAATACTAAGTAAGCACACATCTTAGTAGTCACCGTAGTTTAATAGTAGTACTTATCGCATTCTCGTACCAACTTAATATATATACAACTTATAAAATCCCGGTCCATATTTATACGCGCCATAATTTATTCTCACGTCGTAGTAGGCACTCACGTCTCGACTCAATTGTCTATTTGATTTGATCCACACTTATATAATTTACTCCTCATTATAACCCAAATGTCCCAAGCATACTAATACACCACCAAAGGAATGTTATCTCTATCCTCGAACAAGTTTACGGGACTCCCAAAATCAAAACAGGCCAAAAAGCCTAAACTACCAGCTCGTTAGAAGTCTCGTTCGAACGAGGCTGTTCAAACGAGATTTTGTTCGAACGAATTGGGCTATCTAACGAGATCTCGTTCGAACGAGATTATCGAACGAACATCCATCTCGTTAGAACCCCAAACTGTCAACTCGTTAGAAGCTCGTTCGAACGAGCTCGTTCGAACGACCTGGGTAGGTCTTCTAACGAGTGACCAGATTCCAGCCCAGAAATCCTATCTCATTTTTCCATCAATTTCTACACCTCAAATCTCAACCAAAATTCGTCCCAACAATGTTTTAAGGTCTCCAATCATCCTAAAACATACTAAGGTCATATACTAACATCTTTTAAGGAATTAACACATCCTAAACATCATTAATTCATCAAATCTCTACCCTTTTCCCCAAATTTTCAAGAATATAAACCCTAGAATTTTAAATCCTCAATAAGTCCATTCTAGATCCGTTTTTGTTATATCCAACATATTTTAACATCAGAATAATCATCTCCATACTATTCTACATGCAATTTGTCCTCAAAATTCAAGTCCTAAGTTCAATTAACATGGGTTTTTATTTAACTTCCAAGAACAAATGTAAATCTTTCAATTTATCAAACATGGAAGAAACATTCTCTGAATTAAATAGAATTAAGTCACTTGCCTCGAGTGTCTCTGTATTTGGTGTTGGTTTGATGGAGCTTTTCTACAGAATTCCTTCTCTCTCTCTCTCTCTCTCTCTCTCTACAAGCCTTCTTCTCCAAAGGTGGCTAGGGTTTTCTTTGGGAAAGTCTTGGAAACCTAATCTGATAACCCCCGTAGCTTATTGGGTCTTTAAGGGTTGGTTAGTGGGTTTAGTGGGTCTATTCCCAATAAGATAAAGACTCCTAATTTTCGTCATTATTAATTCCCAAAAATACAATATTACCAAAGTACCCTTATAAGATGCCGGTATGGCCTAAAAATACCTCGGGACCCAAACTAAACCCCCGGCTAGTGTTTTCTGACTATCTCGACCCTTCCGGACGCGTTGGCGCACTCAAAACGACCATACGGTTAATAGAATTTAAATTCACTTTTCCAATTAAAATAATTATATCTTGACGCGACTGTCTCACGCGTCGCAATAAAATGACCAAATTGCCATATATCAATCTCACGACAATTTCATAATTCAATATTCATATAACATCATATATACTCAATATAGTCAAATACCAACTCACATATCGCTAGTATTTTATCCGAATTAATTTCCAATTAATTCTCATTTAATTAATTAATCCCAAAAATAAATATCGCCAAAAATACGGGGTATTACATACTTCCCCCCTAATAACAGAATTTCGTCCCGAAATTCGGAACTAGAAAGTACCTGCTAAAAACAACTCTGGATAACGTTCGCGCATCTCATCCTCGCGCTCCCATGTGGACTCCTCGACATTGTGATGTCGCCACTAAACACGCACTAACGGAACAATCTTTGACCGCAGCTTCCTCTCACTTCGGTCCAAAATAGCAATCGGCCCCTCCTCGTAGGAGCTATCAGGCTGTAGATCAATCTCCTACAAAGTGATGTGAGAATGAGCCAAATCGTCCCTGAGATATTTCCTTAACGAGGAAATATGAAACACATCGTGAATCCAGTGTAAATGCTCCGGTAACCCGAGTCTATACGCAACTGGTCCAATCCGCTCAATAATAGGAAACGGCCCCACATACCTCGGTGCCAACTTCCCCTTCTTCCCGAAACGCATAATCCCCTTCATAGGAGATACTCTGAGCAAAACTTGGTCCCCCACTTGGAACTCCCTGAAAAATCTCTTTGCATCAGCATAACTCTTCTACCGGTCTTGAGCTACCCGAATGCGACTCCGAATCAACTCAATCCTTGCCGAAGTATCCTGAATCACTTCCGGCCCAAGTAGTTTGTTGTCCCCCACCTCTAACCAACATCCTGGGGAACGACAAGGCCTACCGTACAACGCCTCAAACGGAGCCATGCCAATAGTGAACTGGTAGGAGTTATTATAAGCAAACTCAACCAGTGGAAGGTATTGCTCCCATCCACCTCCAAAGTCAATAATGCACATGCGTAACATGTCCTCCAACATCTGATTTGTGCGCTCGGTCTGCCCATCGGTCTGCGGATGATAAGCCGTACTCAACCGCAATTCCGTGCCCATGGCCTCCTAGAAACTCTCCCAAAACCGCGATACAAATACCTTGTCTCTGTCAGACACGATATTTAGGGGCACACCGTGAAGTCTCACAACCTCTGAAATGAAGAGCTGGGCATACTGTCCCGTAGTGTAGTCAGTCCTTATGGGTAAAAAGTGAGCGACTTTGGACAACCTGTCCACAATTACCCAAACGGAGTCGTGACCCCTCTGCGACGTCGGCAACCCCGTGATAAAGTCCATGGATATGCTCTCCCACATCCACACCGGGACCTCCAACGGCTGTAGAAGTCCTGTCGGTCTCTGATGATCCACTTTTACTAGCTGGCAAGTGGCGCATTTCGAAACAAACTCAGCAATATCTCTCTTCATACCGCTCCACCAATACTGCCGTCTCATGTCTTGGAACATTTTGTCCCCTCCGGGATGTACCGCGAACCGTGAGCCGTGCGACTCTGCCATCACCTCGTGTCGCAATTTCTCCCCTTCCGGAACTACCAATCTCCCATTGAAGCGTAATCCCCCATTTGAGCTGACGGTATAGGACTCGACTCCCTCTGCTAGTAATCGAACTATCTGCTCCTGATAGAACGAGTCATTAGCCTGTGCCAGTACTACCTTCGTGACAATCTGCGGTGTAACGGTCATCACAGACATGAAAGATCGGGCCACTGCATCCTGGTGTCCCAACTCCTTCCACTTTGCCTTTCACACCTCTGCCACCTCATTTGCTGGCCTACGGCTCAACGCGTCTGCTACCACGTTAGCCTTACCTGGGTGATACTGGATATCGAACTGGTAGTCTTTCACAAACTCAAGCCACCTACGCTGCCGTATATTCAACTCCTTCTGCGTGAACAGGTATTGTAGGGACTTGTGGTCCGTGAACAGTTGGAACTTCTCCCCCAAAAGATAGTGCCTCCAAATTCGTAGGGCAAATACCACTGCCGCCAACTCCAAATCATGCGTGGGGTAATTCTTCTCGTGAGGCTTAAGCTTACGGGAAGCATAAGCTATGACCTATCTCTCCTGCTGCAATACACCTCCAAGTCCTTGCAAAGACGCATCGGTGTAAACCAAATACTCAACTCCCGGTCTCGGCAATGCTAACACAGGTGCTGAGGTCAATTTATTCTTCAATTCATCGAATGCCAACTGACAGGCATCACTCCAGAGGAATGGCACACCCTTACGAGTCAGATGTGTCAAAGGACCTGCTATCTTCGAGAAACCCCGAATAAACCTCATGTAGTATCCTGCTAGACCCAAGAAACTACGAATCTCTGTCGGTGTCGTGGGCTGTCCCCACTCCCTCACCGCGGATACTTTCCCCGGATCAACAGATATTCCCCGGTCGGAAATAATATGTCCCAAAAACTGGACGTCCTTCAGCCAAAACCCGCATTTCTCATATTTTGCATACAACTCGTTCTGACGTAGTGTCTTCAAAACTTGCCTCAAATGCTCGGCGTGCTCCTCCTCTGTCTGGGAGTAAACCAGAATATCATCGATGAAGACAATGACAAACTGATCTATAAAATCCCTAAACACTCTGTTCATCAAGTCCATAAACACTACTGGAGCGTTGGTCAAACCAAAAGGCATAACCCAAAACTCGTAAGAACCATATCTCGACAAGAACGCAGTCTTCGAGACATCCTCCTCCCTGATACGCAACTGATGGTATCCCGATCTCAAATCAATCTTCGAGAAGAAAGAAGCTCCTCTCAACTGGTCAAATAAGTCATCGATTCGAGGCAACGGATACTTATTCCGTATCGTGACCTTATTCAACTCTCGGTAGTCCACACACAATCTCAGTGAACCGTCCCTCTTATTCACAAACAAAACTGGAGCACCCCAAGGTGAGGTACTGCTGCGAATAAAGCCCTGACCTAACAGCTGCTCTATCTGATCTCGTAGCTCTCGCATATCTGCCGGATCCATACGGTACGGTGCGCGTGCTATAGGTCTCGTATCTGGTAATAGGTCTATAACAAAGTCTATCTCTCGACTGGGGGGTAGGCCTGGTATCTCCTGAAACACATCTGAATACTCCCTGACGACTGGAATCGAATCTAAAGGAATCACAACCTCCTTAGAGGTATCCTCCTCTAGGTAATACAAATGGGCGGTCGAGCCTCCCTCTGGGCGAGGCATCGCCACTACAAACATCTCTTGCCCCGGAATGGCAAAAACAATGCTCCCACCGAAGCAATCAATCATGGCTCTATAATCAGCGAGCCAATCCATACCGATAATCACATCGTGAACATGCATATCTAATACCAACATATCTGCATGTAATACCAGATTACCAATCTCTACCCCCACTCCCCGGCATATAAAGAATATAAGTGACCCACTCCCCAACAGTGAGTCGACACACGTCACTGTGCTCTCTGTCGTAGCTAACAATCCCAAGGCTTTCGCGAAATGTGTAGCTATAAAACAATGTGTAGCTCCCGTATCAAACAATACCCGACCCATAGTGCCATGGATAGGAAACGTACCCTCAATCGCGGGCGGTGCCTGTGGAACTGCTGCCTGGTGGACGTTGTAGACACGTCCATACTGTAGCTGCCCCTGCTGAACTGGGACTGCTACAATGGGTGGCAATGCTGCCATCTGTGGCGGTGCGGGGAGAGCGGCGGGAAACATAGGCCTCTGCGGCTCCTGGCGAGCACCCTGCTGCTGCTGCTGTGGGGCCCTGCCCCTATCAGGATAATCCTATCGTTTATGGCCAGTCTTGCCACAAACAAAACACTTCCCTGGAAAGTTCCCTCCTCTCTGCCCCTGCGGTCCCCGACCTTGGTGGCCGTTACCGTTCCTCCCTTGGCCCTGCTGACCCTGCTGGCCCTGCTGAAACTGCTGCCCATTCTGCCCCTGTTGGCCCTGATGGTCGTTTGGACCCTGATGGCTCTGACGGAAACCTCCCTGTCCGTGCCTGTAATTCCCTGATCTGAACCTCTTCTGATCCCCCTGCTGAGAACCCTGCTCACCCTGTCTCTGCCCCTGAACAGATTGTGCCCCACCGGCACCATGTCCTCCAGTCCTGCCCTGATGGCTAGGCTCTCCCGATCTCTTGCCCTCAGCCATATGAAAGCGGTGATCCTGGCAGTGTAACAAAGCAGCGTTAACCACATCAGAATACGTGGCCAACGAAAGGTTCCCTAACAGATGCTGACGGATCCTCCATGTCAACCCGTCGGTGAATTTCTCAATCTTCTTCTTTTCTGTTGGTATCTCATCCGGAATGATATTCAACAGATTTGTGAACTCGGCCTCATACTCGGCCACGGTCTTACCCTCTTGCTTCATATTCATCAGTTTCCTCCTCATTTTCGTATGAACAGCGGACGAAAAGTACTTGCGGTCAAACCGAACCCAAAAGTCCTGAATAGTGAGAGTATCCCTCTCCTCCACGGTGGTAATAGACTCCCACCACTGCAATGCAGATCCAACTAGCTCGAAAGTATCTAGTACCTACTTCTGAACGTTCGTGCACTCATACATCCTCAAGTGCCTCTGTATATCCTTCCTCCACTGGCTCGAGACTACCACATCTGAGCTACCTGCAAACTCTGGCGGATGCGCTTTCTAAAAAGCGTCACGTACACGTTCCCAAGCAGACGGGAATGCATTTGCCTGTACTGGCGCGGCAACCGGCGCCTGAGGTGGTTCCTGCTGAACTACGGCAATTGCGGCATTTACCGCTTGGGCTACAATAGCTGCAACCTCAGCGGCGTTCATCATGCCCTGAACTGGAGCGGGCTGGGGTTCGGGCATTGCATCCCTGGGAACTCGTCGTGCACGTCGTGGAGGCATCTGAAATAAGAATAAAGTTTATAAGTTCACTGTTTATAAACATAAAATAGCTGAAGAACGAAGCATACACAAAAAGAGTACAACAGTCCTAAAATATAGGGCTCTATATCAAAGAATCTTAGCGAAAACATAATAGCCGTACAGATCCTAAAGGACACTAGAACCTGATGCTCTGATACCACCTGTGACACCCCGACAAATTAAATACCGGGTAGCTACTCCTTTATTAAATTAATTCAAAATTCCAAGTTGGCTCAGCTAATAGCATCACTATCGAAAACATTTTATTATTACTAACCACCTAGTATTTAAAAAGTAAGTTGCCAAATTTTAATTAAGGTCTGATTAACATGCAGTGAAAGATTTTAAAGCAAGAATAATATCACCATTCACCATAACGAAATAGTAGAATAACCATCACATGATATAAATAAATCCGGAGGAAAACTCCTCACAACAAACTCCACAACTGAAATGAATAACTAAAAACTGAATACTGAATCAATACATGCCAAAGTCTGAAAAACTGAAATGGAAATGTAACTCTAATGAAACTGGGCAACATGCCCTAAAACTGAGGAATACTGAACATGGAATCCAAATGATAGAAGCGTCTAAAAGCAAATCCCTGTAACTTCCACAAACAGCTACAGCTCGTCATCTGAATGAGTATCCTATGCATGGTGTCCTTGTGGCTGGGCACCTAAAATGGTTTTACAAAAATAGATTTGAAAGCAAACGGGTCAGAGCCCGAATTTGGAGATATTTGAAAAACCTGCAAGTGCTTTAAAAACACTTAAAACATTAAATGCAAAGTACATGTTAGGACGTGCACTCACATGAAATTCTCACCTCTCGTCTAACTGTGCACTCCTAACGTAAGTACCCGTCTAAAATGACACAACCCACTAGCTAAGTAACATCATATCTATCTAGACTTCCATAGATTCTACCCTTATTACTCGATTCCCATTAACATTATAACGTTCGCAGTTAAGTAGGGGCTTAACGTAAATTCAGGTTCTCACGTAAAAGTAATACAACTCATTATAGATTATTCCTATTATGTTATTCCATAGTTATACACACAATACCATATGAAAGTCCCCAGTTTTTTAAGTGTATATTTTTCCACAATATAAATATACAATATAAGCACCCCGAGACTAAGCTGCGGTGCACACATACTCTGCTATCCATCCCGGTACATCACGTACATAAGGAATCACGTATTCCGAATCTCTCAGGAATCGTTCAGATAACACAAATCACAAATAGTGGAGGCGAACACAGTCACATCACATGGGTCACGCACATACCTGCGCACCCACGATCAGCAGACTTATTAACATCCTAATAAGTCCTTCTCTGACCTATGTTCATCGAGGTAACTAGTCTAAATCCGGGCAACACAAGGATTAGAGGGCCCTAAGCGAACGCAAACCTCCCGTGATAGCAAGTATGGTAGGTATGTCATACATACAAATCATATACCAATACTAAGTAAGCACACATCTTAGTAATCACCGTAGTTTAATAGTAGTACTTATCGCATTCTCGTACCAACTTAATATATATACAACTTATAAAATCCCGGTCCATATTTATACGCGCCATAATTTATTCTCACGTCGTAGTAGGCACTCACGTCTCGACTCAATTGTCTATTTGATTTGATCCACACTTATATAATTTACTCCTCATTATAACCCAAATGTCCCAAGCATACTAATACACCATCAAAGGAATGTTATCTCTATCCTCGAACAAGTTTACGGGACTCCCAAAATCAAAACAGGCCAAAAAGCCTAAACTGCCAGCTCGTTAGAAGTCTCGTTCGAACGAGGCTGTTCGAACGAGATTTCGTTCGAACGAACTGGGCTATCTAACGAGATATCGTTCGAACGAGATTATTGAACGAACATCCCTCTCGTTAGAACCCCAAACCGTCAACTCGTTAGAATCTCGTTCGAACGAGCTTGTTCGAACGACCTGGGTAGGTCTTCTAACGAGTGACCAGATTCCAGCCCAGAAATCCTATCTCGTTTTTCCATCAATTTCTACACCTCAAATCTCAACCAAAATTCGTCCCAACAATGTTTTAAGGTCTCCAATCATCCTAAAACATACTAAGGTCATATACTAACATCTTTTAAGGAATTAACACATCATAAACATCATTAATTCATCAAATCTCTACCCTTTTCCTCAAATTTTCAAGAATATAAACCCTAGAATTTTAAATCCTCAATAAGTCCATTCTAGATCCGTTTTTGTTATATCCAACATATTTTAACAATAGAATAATCATCTCCATACTATTCTACATGCAATTTGTCCTCAAAATTCAAGTCCTAAGTTCAATTAACATGGGTTTTTATTTAACTTCCAAGAACAAATGTAAATCTTTCAATTTATCAAACATGGAAGAAACATTCTCTGAATTAAATAGAATTAAGTCACTTTCCTCGAGTGTCTCTGAATTTGGTGTTGGTTTGATGGAGCTTTTCTGCAGAATTCCTTCTCTCTCTCTTTCTACAAGCCTTCTTCTCGAAAGGTGGCTAGGGTTTTCTTTGGGAAAGTCTTGGAAACCTAATCTGATAACCCTCGTAGCTTATTGGGTCTTTAAGGGTTGGTTAGTGGGTTTAGTGGGTCTATTCCCAATCAGATAAAGACTCCTAATTTTCGTCATTATTAATTCCCAAAAATACAATATTACCAAACTACCCTTATAAGATGCCGGTATGGCCTAAAAATACCCCGGGACCCAAACTAAACCCCCGGCTAGTGTTTTCTAACTATCTCGACCCTTCCGAACGCGTTGGCGCACTCGAAATGACCATACGGGTAATAAAATTTAAATTCACTTTTACAATTAAAATAATAATATCCTGACGCGACTGTCTCACGCGTCCCAATAAAATGACCAAATTTCCGTATATCAATCTCACGACAATTTCATAATTCAATATTCATATAACATCATATATACTCAATATAGTCAAATACCAACTCACATCTCGCTAGTATTTTATCCGGATTAATTTCCAATTAATTCTCATTTAATTAATTAATCCCAAAAATAAATATCGCCAAAAATACGGGGTATTACACAGGAATGGGGGAGATTTGTCTATTAATGACAAGGGGTTACTCCTCGACCAGGAATGGGGGAGAATTGTCTATTTAGACAGGATATGTGAATCATGATTCGGAAAAGTTGGTCATTCATTATGAATGAGCCGGATAAGTTAATACATAAGTATATGGACATGATTTATTGCATTTAAATTCATGCAGTAATTTAGTAGTGATGCATTCACTGGGCTATTTTTGCTCATGGTTCCTCTGTTCACATTTTTCAGGTAATGCGATGTCACTGCCAAATCTAGGAAGTCGGGCTGGGTTAGCCAGGAATGGGAGAAACAAAGATTTTGTTTAAATGTAAATGATGTAATTAAGTTAAATTATCCTTCAAGCAAGTTTGTATAAGTATGACTACCCTGATGTTGTAAAAAGGTTTTCAGTTATATGGATTTACAATGATGACTCTGAAATTAAAACTCTTGTTTATGGTTTGGTTAAATTAATCATGGTTTGACTCACTTTGACTTTCAAACTTAATTATAAGTAACTGGGTTGGGGTATGTCAGCTTTTGGTATCAGAGCCTAGGTTTTAGAGGTTCTGGAGTGAGAAGAGTCTAGATTTGGCGGTGAATGTTAGAAATATATTTTATTTGATACTAACGATTATGTTAGGAAAGATATGTATATCTGCATGTTGTTATATCGTTGATTCATTTCAGATATAAGAGAATGGAACGAGGGAATGTAAATGTGAGATTAGAAGATGAGGCTTCAAATATTCTAGCAGAAGCAGAGGTTGAGCAACCTGTTCATGGAAATGTATAACCCGAGCAGGAACAACTGACAGATATGCAAAAAATGGCACGTGCTATGACGCTAATGGCAGAGTAGCAAGATAGATTTATGGCTCAGATGGAAGAACAATAGACCAGGGAACTAGAGGCACAAGCCTTGGCTAGGGCTGAGGAGGTGATACACCGGGAAGAAAGAAGTACTTCACATGAGAAATTTATTAAGATGAATCCACCATCATTCGAAGGAGCAGTTGATCCCGCAGAGGCAGAAGTCTGGGTTAAAGAGATTGAACTTATCTTTGGGGTGATGAAGATGCCTGAAAATCAACGAGTGACCTTGGCGACGTATATGCTGAAAGGAGAAGCTAAATATTGGTGGGATGCCACAAAACATTTATTGATTACTCCAGAAGGTGGGAATGTGATCTCATGGAATGCTTTTGTCAAAGCTTTATATGATAAGTATTTTCCCCCAATGTATCAAAAACAAAAGGAGAAGGAATATTTCATGTTGAATCAGGGGAGTATGACAGTTAGAGAGTACGAAGCTAAACTGGCAGCCTTATCTCGGTTTGCATCGAGGTTTATACGGAATGAGGAAGACATGTGTAGCCGATTTCTTGACGGGCTTGAGTTAGTCATTAAATCTAGATTATCGGCTTTAGAGACTTCTAACTATTCATCATTGGTGAACAAAGCCATGCTAGTAGAAGGGGACGTGAATGAAGCTAGAGGGAATCGAGAACGAAGTGTAAAGAGAAGAAGATTCGATTCAAGTTATCAAAAGGGTAGCGATACGGAATATTCGAGGTTTGGAGGGCAGAAATTCCAATAGGGTAGAGGTGGAAGTAGTTTGCAAAGGGGTGAAGCTAGTGGTGGAAGAGGTTCAGGAGTTTCAGCACAAGGAGATCTGAATGTTTGTTTCTTTTGTGGGGCATTAGGTCATATAAAGAGAAATTGCCCAAAGTTACTGAATATAGAATGTTTTAACTGCCACCAGAAGGATGATTTGAGAAAGAATTGTCCTATATTGGCGAGAACAGTTTCAGTCAGTAGTGTGGGGCCTCATAAAGGATCTTCTCCAGGCAGTGCCACCTGGGGGAGAGGTATAGAACAAGCAACTGGATCGAGGGCAGGAGGAAGAGTGTTTGCGATGACGCTACAAGATGCCCATGCTACACCTGAAGTGGTTACAGGTAAACTCTCTATTGCGAACAAAGATTTATATGCACTCATTGATCCTGGATCTACGCATTCATTTGTGGCATTAGATATTGTTTCATATTTGGGTAGACCATGTTTATTTCTTAATTGTGCCTTATATATTTCTACCCCAATGGAAAGTGTGATTCTGGTTGAGCATGTTTATAAAGATTGTATCTTACTAATGGGGGAACGAGATTTCTATGTTGATTTTGATACCGTTGGCCATTCGGGATTTTGATATTATATTGGGGATGGATTGGTTATCATAGTATCATGCTTCCATTGATTTTAAAGGAAGTTACATTTCATCTTCCTGGTGAACCCGAGTTCCAGTTTACAGGGGAAAGGAATGTTGTCCCTAATTGTCTTATTTCAGCAATAAAGAGTAGAAATTTATTGAGTAAGGGTTGTACGGGGTATTTAGCGTATGTGGTTGATGTTAGTAAGGAAGAACTTAAAGTTGAAGATATACCAGTTGTTAGAGAATTTTCTGATGTCTTCCTAGAGAAATTGCCAGGATTGCCACCCGATAGGGAAGTAGAGTTTTCTATTGAATTAATTTCAGGTACTGGTCCGATTTCCCTTGCTCCTAATAGAATGGCACCAACAGAGTTGAAGGAATTAAAAGTGCAATTACAAGATCTGATAAGCAGAGGGTTCATTCGGCCTAGTGCTTCTCCATGGGGATCCCCAGTGTTATTTGTGAAAAAGAAAGATGGGACAATGCGATTATGTATTGATTATCGACAGTTGAATAAGGTGACCATTAGAAATAAGTACCCTCTATCTCGTAATGATGACTTGTTTGACCAATTATAGGGGGCCACAGTATTTTCGAAGATTGATTTGAGATCGGGTTACCACCAACTGAAAGTGAAGGATAGTGATATTTCCAAAACAGCTTTTCGGACTCGATATGGGCACTATGAGTTTTGGGTGATGCCATTTGGATTGACTAATGCTCCGACAGTTTTTATGGATTTGATGAATCGGGTATTCCACCCTTTCATTGATTCCTTTGTGATTGTATTCATAGATGATGTGTTGATTTACTCGCATAGCATGGAGGAACATGAAAAACATTTGAGACTTGTATTGCAGATTTTGAGAGAGAAGAAATTGTTTGCTAAATTCAGCAAGTGTGAGTTTTGGTTGAATGAAATTGTGTTTTTAGGGCACGTGGTCTCGGGAAATGGGATTTATGTTGATCCAAAGAAAGTATCAGAAATTGTTGAATGGGAAAGTCCTAAGAATGTGACAGAAATTAGGAGTTTCCTAGGATTGGCAGGTTACTATCGCAGATTCATTAAGGGATTTTCAGCAATAGCACTACCATTGAGAAAGTTGACTCGTAAAGAAGTTAAATTTGTGTGGGATGAAGAATGCGAGAGGAGTTTCAAAGAATTAAAGAATCGGTTGGTTTCAGCCCCTATACTTACTATTCCATATGGGAATGAGTCTTTTGTGATCTATATAGACGCTTCATTTCGGGGTTAGGATGCGTTCTTATGCAGAATGGGAAGGTAATAGCATATGCTTTCAGATAATTAAAGACGCATGAACGAAATTACCCTACACGTGATTTGGAGCTAGCAGCCATTGTTTTTGCTTTAAAGTTGTGGAGACATTACTTGTATGGAGAAACTTGTGAGATATTTACAGATCATCAAAGTTTGAAATACTTGTTTACACAGAAGGAACTGAATTTGAGACAGAGGCATTGGATAGAGATGATTAAAGACTATGACTGTACCATTCATCATCATCCTGGAAAGGCTAATGTGGTAGCAGATGCTTTGAGTCAAAAATCATCAGGGATGCTTGGTTGCATACGGTGTGCCCGTGTTGGAAATATTCTTGACTTGGCATTGATGGGGATTGAATTGAAGTTTTCAAAAAGTGGAGGATTATTAGCACATGTCACAGTGAGACCTTTATTGGCCGAACGCATACGAAATTTGCAGACGAGTAATCCATTCCTTGAGAAGAAGAAACAAGATGTCCTGGATGGTAAAGAGAGTGACTTTGAGATTAAGAATGATGAATCATTGTGTTATAAAAATAGGATTTGTGTACCTAATGATCCACTCTTAAAGAAAGATATATTAGAAGAGGCACATAGTTCAATTTACTCTATGCATCCGGGAGGTACCAAAATGTACCGAGATTTGAAAGAATATTATTGGTGGAACAATATGAAACGAGAGATTGCAGAGTTCGTAGCTAAATGTTTAGTATGCCAGCAAGTGAAAGAAGAGCATCAGAAGCCGGTAAGATTATTGCAGTCTTTGCCTATTCCGGAATGGAAGTGGGATAACGATGGACTTTGTTACAGGATTACCCCGGTCACCAAAGGGGCATGATTCTATTTGGGTGATTGTAGACCGATTGACAAAGTCAGCTCATTTTCTCCCAGTTAAGACCACCTACACTATTGACAAGTATGCACGTATGTACGTTGATGAGATTATCCGTTTACATGGGGCACCGGTGTCAATTGTATCAGATAGAGATCCAACGTTCACTTCTAAGTTTTGGCCTCGTCTCCAGAATGCCATGGGCACAAGTTTGAATTTCAGCACTGCGTTTCATCCACAAACTGATGGGAAATCAGAAAGGACGATTCAAATATTAGAAGACATGTTACGAGCCTGTGTATTTGACTTCAAAGGTAGTTGGGATGATCATTTTCCATTGATGGAATTTTCATATAATAATAGTTATCAGTCGACTATTGGTATGTCTCCTTATGAAGCTTTATATGGGAGGAGATGTAGAATGCCTTTGTGTTGGGATGAAGTGGGTGAAAGGAAAATTTTGGGTCCTGAATTGATAGATATGACAACTGAAAAGATCAAAATGATTCGGAAACGGATAAAGATACCGCAAAGAAGACAGGAATTTTATGCAGATAAGAGGAAGCATCCATTGGAATTTCAGAAGGGAGATTTTGTATTCCTGCGTATTTCACCATGGAAAGGTGTTATGAGATTTGGGAAAAAGGGGAAACTAAGTCCAAGATACATTGGACAATTTGAAGTGTTAGAAAGAATTGGGCCCCTGGCTTATAGATTAGATTTACCTCCAGATTTATCTCGACTACATGATGTGTTTCACGTATCGATGCTTCGTAAGTATTTGGCAGATCCATCTCACCAGTTGAACACTCAACCAATTGAACTGAAGGAAGACTTATCGTACATCGAGGAACCAATGGAAATTATTGATCGTAAGGACCAAGTATTGAGAAATAAAGTTATTCCCTTAGTTAAGGTTATGTGGATGAGCCATGGAGTTAAATAAGCAACTTGGGAAACAGAGGATAGCATGAGGAAAGAATATCCCCATTTGTTTGGTAAGTGACCTTCATATTAAATTTCGGGGACGAAATTTTCTAAGTGGGGGAGTTGTGACAACCCGAATATAATTATGATGAATTATATTTAAATCATGCTTATATTATGTGATATTAATAATGTGATATTATTATATCTAATGTTAAGTGATTATGTTTATTATAATCCTACTTTCATAAATCATGAAAGGTCGAATTATTTACAAACACAAATTTTGTTGTTTTCGGTAGAAATGTTCCTGTTAGAGACTAGTTTTGACCTTTATAACATTATAAATGACTTGAGGTGAAAACTAGATAGTTGTAGAAATGTGAGTTAGGGTTGTAACACAATAAACGGATCATAAAAAGGATGCCCGAGTAAAGAGTTATACCGAATTTACGAACAAAGGGCAAGGCTGTCCATTCCCTTTAAGTGGTAAATTGTCTTTTATTAAACCAAATGCTTTAAATTGATTAGTTGGCTTGGGAGGCAGACTTGGCCGACTTAAAACCCTCCCTCTAACATATTTGTTCAGCAAAACAAACCCTAGGTTCAGTTTCAAGTGTTGTTAGCTTGAGGAAATAGAAAGTTGATGTTTAGGAAGAAAAAGTGAGGAGAAAAAGTGTAGAAAAATCTGTGGAAATTACGTAAAAGCCCTGAAGGTAATCCTAATTGAAATTCTAGTTATTTATATTATATTACTGATTTATATAATATAAATAATCATAGGTTTATGAAAGTTTCATCCCTTTATATGTATGTATGGTTATATGCAAGTTTATGTTAAGTTGAATGTAGAAACCCTTAAAATTGCTTTGAATTGAAACCCCTTGTATTCAAACTTGCATATCTATTTGTGTACTTACTGTAATTGAGAAATTCCAATTGGATATGAAAGTAGACTCATATATTCATATCATATCTGAAATTTTGAATTTAACTCCTTGTGGTTAGGCCGTAATGATGATTTCAAGTTGGTACATGGTTTCTATTTTTATACTTCATTACGGTATGCCTTGAGTTTAGTCAACCTTTTGAGATAGCAAATAAAGTCAAACAATTATGAAACTTTAATTATGTACTATTCAGTATGTGTAATGAAAATGGGTTGAAAATCATGGAAATTTATGATGGAGAAAAATTATGAAAATTCTTGGAAGTTGAAGGAACAATAGAGGAGCTTGTAGGGAAGATTTCTTGTGTTGTAGAGAAATGGTCATAACGTGCCCTAGGAAGCTTGAAAAATTACACCGTCACTTGTAATGGATAGTATATTCATATATGTTTTCATATTGATGAGGTTGGACCCATGTATTTGTACAATTTAGGAATATTGGATGGTTAAGTATGTAAGACAATAATTTCAGGCCATACTGGGTACCCCTTGAATGAATGTTTGTATTTCGTCCTTACAAAGAGTACCTTGAGTACATGTTTCATGTGTATATACATTGAGAAGTATAATTTCATGTTTACTTGACTTAGGTTATAAATTCCTTATAAGTTATTTCCTACGGTTGAATGTCCGTAACTTTATCAACATGTATATCATTGTTTTGCCTTTACCTATGTTTTATGGAATGTGACTTAATTGGAATTATATTCTTGATGTATAGTCATGGAAAGTTACATAATTATGTTTGGATAATATTTATGATTGAGGTTCAGTACTGATTTAGTTGGATTGACAGGTGTAAGGTCTATCCAACTCAGTTCAGCTCCACCAGAAGAAAACGTGAATACATAGTTGTCAACCAAGGTTAGTGTACTCACTGGAAAGAGATATTTGTATCGTGTTATTGATATGATCATAATATAATGAATATGAAATTGTTCATTTCGGTTTACCGAAATGAGGGGTTACTCCTCGACCAGGAATGGGGGAGATTTGTCTATTAATGACAAGGGGTTACTCCTCGACCTGGAATGGGGGAGAATTGTCTATTTAGACAGGATATGTGAATCATGATTCAGAAAAGTTGGTCATTCATTATGAATGAGCCGGATAAGTTAATACATAAGTATATGGACATGATTTATTGCATTTAAATTCATGCAATAATTTAGTAGTGATGCATTCACTGGGCTATTTTTGCGCATGGTTCCTATGTTCACATTTTTCAGGTAATGCGATGTCACTGCCAAATCTTGGAAGTCGGGCTGGGTTAGCCAGGAATGGGAGAAACAAAGATTTTGTTTAAATATAAATGATGTAATTAAGTTAAATTATCCTTCAAGCAAGTTTGTATAAGTATGATTACCCTGATGTTGTAAAAAGATTTTCAGTTATATGGATTTACAATGATGACTCTGAAATTAAAACTCTTGTTTATGGTTTGGTTAAATTAATCATGGTTTGACTCACTTTGACTTTCAAACTTAATTATAAGTAACTGGGTTGGGGTGTGTCATAAGGTCTCCTCTCTCAAGATTTGCAAAATTTCACCACAAGTTACCATTTCAAAAGATAACTACCAAATCTGATATTTTATCTCCATTAGGGGACATATGTGCTTTTTGACTTTTGGTCGGCGCCAGGTGGCGCCTGCAGGGGGGACAGGCAGGCTGCCTATAGGTAGGGACAAATGGTACACTTCAGACATTGTTCCCCACCAACTCTCTCAATTTTGGCACCCAAAAATGCCACTCACCCCTAACGCCCCAGTATAAATAGACCTTTGGGCAAGGTCAAGAAAAGAACAATAGAAAAATTGCACTGTTACTCTGCCAAAATATCGCCAGACCTACCTAAGTATTCTCTCCCTGCTCATTCTCTTAGTGCTGAGTGCCTTGTTCTCTCACTCCCCACTGACAGCCATCACTCTCAGGTGTTTCCCTTGAGAAAATTACTATTTTTGGTGTGAAAGTTCACCTTCTTGTAGGGAGTGATTTGAAGCTTGAGTTCCATTGTTACCAGAAGGATAAGTTTTCTTCAGAAGTTGCACCAGGAGACCTTAAAGACCTTGCAGGCAGCGTCCATTGGAGCGGGTCATGTCTCACCCTTTCCAGTTATTCATAGACCCCAGTCTCACTACCCTCCTACAAAATGATTTTTCTTTAAAGACAACAACACTTAAACAACAAACTTTTTCCGTTTGGAATTATGCCCTCAAACGCTCTCTTAGAGATGGAATAGTATGAAAAAGTTAAGTTAAAAAACTTGGTTCCCGCACTTAGATATTCAGGAAAAGAGTTAGTGGAAAAAGTAGTTGGAAAGTGGGAAAAATTTCTCAAAACTGCCAATTAACAGTTCCAGCCAAATCTCGTTGGAACGAGATTTTCTTTCGAACGAAGTCTTGTTCGAACGACACTTCTAACAAAGTTCCAGTGTATAAAAGGTTAACTCGTTAGAAATCTCGTTGGAATTATCGTTGGAACAACATTGTTCGTTCGAACGACAATTCAAAAGATGTTCTAGTGGGCTATATGGGACCTCGTTGGCAAACCTCGTTCGAACGACATTCTCGTTCGAACGACAATTCGAATGAACTTCCAGAAAGTGTAAATTTCTATTTTTAGCCCATAAACTTTATATATTTATTTTAAAGTTTTAATAAAATCTTTCTAAAAATAAGATATCAATTTAAAATAAAATTCACCAAACAATAAATTGTTCCAAGCTCCTATATATATATATTCAAATGCATGCATACCTTAGGAGCAATTGGAACGATGTTGGTGACGTAGAAACTAGGCACTTGAAATGAAGAATTTGATGAAGCTTTATACTCTTGGCCGCTACATCTTCAACTAAACACATCATAGGCTTGAATAGGAACAATGAACACTATCCTATGACATAAACATATTTTTCCAAAATTGAGCCAAAACTACAATGAGACTCAATTAGAGAATTGTGGCATTACAAATCTCCCCCTTTGGCTATTCCGGGACAAAAACCAACAAAAATCCTAAAGGGCCGTCAAGCTCACTAGACTCAGAAACATATCTCACCCAACCTTGACTCAAGACCCAAGGATCAATATCTTTGCCGACGATGAACATTGCCATTAAGAAGAATTCCTGCACACTTAAGCAAACTATCAAATGCATAGGGAATATCAAGAATATTAAATATATAAAATAAATACTCCCCATAAATTAATTCTCCCCTTTATCAACTGTGATCTACCTAATAAGATCGCCACTCCCCCTAAGTTAAATCTCCCCCAAATTAAGATACGAATTATAATAGGACTAGATACCACTTATGCCCCTATCATTCTCCGCCTTTCTGTTCTGGAATAGACAAAGAATAAAACTAAGAAACACGAGGATGCATAAGGTGATAAGAACATGAAGGCATATGGACAACAAATGCATAACTAATCAATACAAGTATTAATGAATACCAACTATGATGCAAAAACAAATGATACCAAATTGACAAATAAGATTCTAAGCATGTGATATCAAACAAACGACGGAACAAACTTGGTACCAATTGTGAATTGAAGCAAAAATGGACTAGATAGCAAGGCAAAGACCAAACGAAAATATCAAATATATGTATACATAATATATACCAAATAGAAACGAGTACACATATGAAGATATAAACACACAAATGACACAAAATAAAGTAAGCTTTTCATACTCGTATGGCGAAAATGTGTCATATGGAAACGAAAGTGTTGGGGTGTGAACTAGTAACAATCAAATTTAGACCCAGTCACTTAAAACATGTTCACAGAGTTCTTAATTGATTGTAAACTTCATAACATTTGAATATAACCTCATGTGACAATATAGATTGAACTCAATGAACAAACATACACAATGCATACAAGCCTAGCAAGTTAATGATTCTAGAAACCAATAGAGTTATGACATTATAAGTGCAACTAGGATAAAGGGACATTGTGCAAACCATTGATATATCATCCAAACTCCCTCAAATAGCATATTATTTCAATCTTTTGAATGAATAAATCAACTAAACATAGGCCTTGGCAATTATTTTTCTTTTTAATGCCATATTTTATTTTAGGATTTTGGACCACGTATTTCTTTTAGGTCCAACCAAACGGTGGATTACTATTCACAAAGGATAATAAATCCTTTCGGATCCATTCCCCATGCACATTTATATACATCATTTTTTTCATATTTCACACAAATCTCACGTGCAACGGATTTTGACATGCAATAGTCCTCCTATGTCACAAATATGTAGATGACAAGATTGGTAGGAGAACACCTCATAAAGCTCAAATATAACAAGTGACGATTAAATTTCAAAAGAGCTCGTGCATGTGTGAATAGAGGCATATAAAAATAGAATCCATTTAATCAACACAAAGTCCAACTACTCCATGTATGCATGGTAAAGAACATAATAAGGATTGGAAATGTAAACCAAAAGTTCTAGCCACATGGGAGCGTAAAAGATGGGATTCAAACACAAGTATATGCCACATAAAGTGTGTCAAACAAAAATACACACAAAAAATCCTTTTTGAGTTTCTGAAAATTTTAACCAAAAATAAACATATATACTCAAAAGACAAACCAAAAATCATTTGTATTTTCATTAATCTAAAATAACAAAAAAAATAAAACACAAATGATAAATAAATATCTTTTTGTATTTTTCATATAATGGAAAATAAAATGAAAGAAATATAATACAAAATATAAACAAAAATCATAATTCTAGCATGTGATTAAACATGGAGCATAGACTAGAAAATGACTAAACAAGCATACATTTAGCTTGATAATATAGCATGAAGTACAAAAGCTAAAGTATGCAAATAAAACTAACACATTCAACCTTTAGATTTTGCAAGGGAGGAAGCATGTGAACGTAAATGAGAATCAAATACCCTATCTTGTAAAGCGACCAAGTCGGATCTCCTAACCCAAACTAATGAAGAATGACTATCTCGGGGTGTAGGGATCTTGGCTCCCTTAGTTGCCTTACATTGGGATTTTCTAGGACCTCGTTTAAGATCAAAATAGAATTTCCTAAGATGACCTTTTCTACTAAAATGTGAACACCTAAAGTCACGGCAAAAATATATACCTAAGGACTGATCTCTAAATGTTTTGCTAGGCGATTCTCCTAAAACATTGGTTTTGGTTTTATGTGTGGACTCATTACAAGTATCGAAGCCTAAACCACAAGTGTCATTTTTTTATTTTGACCGTGCCTAAGATTTTATCTAGTTTTTTGGACCTACACTCCAAATCAAATTAGACATTACTAGAGTCTTTTGATTGTTCTTCTAATTCTAAAATTATAGACTCTAACAAAGCATTTATCTCTTTAAACTCGAGAAGCTCCTTTTTCAAGGATTCCATTAAACCTCTAAGGCTATCTCTCTCACCTTCTGTATATTCTAGCTTCTCTCTAAGAGATCTCTCTTGTGTCCTGAGGTTTTCAACCAACACACTATTATCAACTACCTTGACACGCTCTTTTAAACTCGCTTCTAACTTCAAATTAGCTCTTTTTAACTTCATAAATTCTTCATAAAGTTCTTGAAAATCATTTTGAAGTTCACTCACATCAACCTCTTCCTCATTTTCACTCTATCTTTCTTCTCCACTCTCACTACCATCAAAGACAAGGGAATCATAAACTTTGACCTTGGAAGTGTCATGTGTTAAAATTTCATGAATAGATGAGTTATCACTATCACTCACATGACTAGCCATAAAAGCCACAAAGTTGGGCTTAGTGGGGAAATCGAGTCCCTCTTCATTATAACTATCACTAAAGGTTGAATTACAAGAAATTAGTTGCTGACCCTCTCTCCTTAGTTTAGTGGACTACTCAAAAGCCCTATGGACATACCCTTCATAACCAAAACACCTATTGACTCGTCCCTATTTAAATGTTCATTTATAGTTTTAGGGATCTTCTCGGCTTTGTCATGCGTAGATTTTACAAATTTCTTAAAATCATTTTTAAATTTATCTTTGTTAAATTTAAGAAATTTTCGAGCAAACAAGGCCATATCTTCCGAGTCACTATCACTTTCACACTCTGAAAATCTTTCATGTTTTTCCTCTTTTCGGGCTTTTAAAGAAACGCCCTTTTCTATTTTCTTTTCAGTTTTAGAGGGAAACATGTCTAATTCATAGGTTTGTAAATCACCTACGATCTCTTCTAATTTCGTAGAGGCTAAAGTGGGTAAGGAATTTAAAACGGTCACTTTTGGAATAAATCTATCGTGTAGGGAACTTAAAATTTTCTTTACAACTCGATTATCGGGTATTTTCTCTCCCAAATTAAAAGATTAATTAACAATATCGGAAAGTCTAGCATAAAATTCATCAAAAGTTTCTTTTTTGTTCATTTTGATGGTTTCAAATTGAGTGGCGAGGTTTTGGAGTTTCGAAGCTTTAACGACATTAGTACCTTCATGAGTGAGTTGTAAAATATCCCAAGCATCTTTAGCAGTTTCACACGTCATAATGCGACAGAATTCATTCGGTGTGACCGCGCTAAACAAGGCATTTAAACCACAGGAATTAAAGTTCGAAAGTTTAAATTCATTTATAGTCCGTCTATCGAAGGGTTTGGGAACACGCTCATGTAATACCCCGTGATTTTAATGACTTTTAAAATGGGTTATATTTTAAATTAATGGATTAATTGGATTTTATTATTAATTAATTCATTTGGGTTTTATCCGAATTGTGGATATTAAAATGGATGATTCTGAATATTACTTAAAGATATTTAGGTAATATATAAATGTGATGACTATTGATAATTGTTGTGAGATATAAATTCAGTCATTTGAATTTTTAGTCAGACGCGGTATGGGACGTGTCGGGACTAATTGGTTAAATTAAAAAGGAAACATATTTTTACATCAACCTTATAGTCATTTTGACCGCGTCGTTGCTTCCGAGAGGTTTGAAATAGTCAGAAAAGTCTATTTGGACGTTGAATTTGGGTCTCGGGTCATTTGGAAATGAAAAGACAACCCAAAAGGGTATTTTGGTCATTTTTACAAGGGGGTGCATAGGATTTTGGGTTTTGTCTTAATATAAGTAATTGGAGATTAAGTGTACGTGGGTTATTCATCTCTTCTACACAAAATAGTGAAGTCATCTTCCTAGAGAAAGTGAAAGGTTACTTGGGAAGAGAAGAGTTTACTTAGGAAGGAAAAGAACTAAGAACCAAGGGTCGCCACCACCCACCACCATCGAAAGTTGGCGGGAGAAAGGGAGAACCACCTGTGTTATTCAACCCCAAAGGATTAGATCTTCAATACAGGCAAGTGTTTGATAATGGCAATTTAAGTTTGTATATTGTCCATGTTAGGATAGTTATAAAAAGAGATGATTTTCATGTTTGGAAGATGAAAGGATAGAGTTGTTAATGGATTTTCTGGAAACTAAAAGTACATAGGAATCAAACTCATGTTGTAGGTAGTTTGTAATCCACGAAATAATCATGAATCTGTTGAAGAAATTATGAAAACCATTGATGTGTTCTTGAAGATATTATGTTGATAATTTTTAGGAAAAAATGGATATAAACATGCTTTTAATTCGATCTCTTGATGATTCTAGGATGTTTAAATGATTAGAAATCATTTATATATGTTGGTATATCATGTAGTAAGGATCATAAGTCATTTGGGATGTTAATATGAAGGTTTAAATGATCTAAAATGGCTAAACCCGTAGTTGCAGAAATGCATAAATACTGGGATGTTACCTGGGCGATCGATCGATCGACCCCCTGCCTTCGATCGATCGACCTCCCCAGGATTGTTAAAGTTGTTTCTTTTTAATGTTGGTTCTTATCCCAAAACTTTTGTAGATATTTGGTGATTGTTAATGGGATATTATGGGACTTAGAGAAGATCAGTAAGCCCTAGATAAGATTTGAATTGATTTGATTGGGATTTAATTGATTTGAATTATGTTAGTTAAATTGGAAGAAATTTCGATTGCTGGATTCATGTGTTGGATTCTAATATGTATGCTTGAGGATTAAGGATAGGTACAGTAGGGGAGATTTAATATAATACCTGGGTAGCCTTTGGGTTAAAATTTGAACATCAGGGACTGAGTTTAAGCTCATTACTGAGAACTAAGTGTAGTACCAGCGCTTAGTGGGATGGCTCCTGGATAGAGATGGGAGTTCGGACCTCATTTGGTTGAAATAGGGGATGAGGTTATTTTGGTTGCATATTTGAAGTAGACGGACCTCCCCGATCGCCAAAGTTAAGTAGTAGTGTATTGGAGGGGTTCCTTGTTTGGATTTCGCTTTGCGAGACGTTTTGCGTATGAACCTTAACCACGTCGGGAGTGGAGAGATGTTATAGGATACGAGGATGTTGGTTTTGTTGATAAGTCTTATAGTGTGAATGAAACACTATAGACTATGAGTCAGGTGATGATGGTATTCAATCCTAGTTAATAGAGGATGTGTTTATAAGAGATTTGAAACTATCGGTTTTAATCCTAATTAAAGGGAGAGTTTAATTCGTAGTAATTTGGGAGATATGATGTTATGGACCAGTAGGATTCTAGTGATTTCTTATGGAATTTATGTTGAGGAAAAACCTATTTGAACCTTGGGAAATGAGTGAGACTCGGGGATAATTAAATTAAGGATGAAAAGTCATATTATTTTATACGTAGGATTTAAAGAGATATAATGCTACGTATGGGAATTATCTTAGGGTAGTGTGCCTACCTTGTTGATATTATATTATTGGTTTGATAATGCCTACTTGATTGATTGATGATTATGTGTATGACATACCTAGCTTACTTGCTATCGACGGGAGGTTTGCGCGTGAGGGCAGTCATATCCTGATGAATCCATGGGATCTTTGATTTGTCGCTCAAGAACATAGGTCTATGAAAGACTTATCGGGGAGTTGATAAGTCCGCTGACTGTGGGAACATAGGTATGTGCGTAACCCATGGATAAGAGAACTATGTTCGCCTCCAATGTTTGTGTTGTTGTTTATGGTTCGAGGAATCCTTACCGAACCTTTAGCCCCTATTCGACGACCAACGATGATGGGACATGATAGCAGAGTAATGCATTGCACCGCAACTGTGACTCGGGGTGCCGTATTATATATGTATATATATGATGAGTTAAATGTATGTGTATATAGTGGTTAATTGATCTACTGCGTGATAATTGTAGATAACGGTGAATTGGGAAAAGAATTGAACTAAGTTAATGAATATTTATTCTTATAGATTCAAAAAGCTTAATTCATATTAATGAGAAACGTATAAGAATGATTATATAACATATGGTATGGGACATACTAGGTTATGATATGGGAATGGAATCATATTATGGAATTGGTGAAGAGGAAACATTAACTAGGAGGTTAATAGGAAACGTTAAGTGTGCACTGCAAATGAGAGGTGAGAATAGCAAGTGAGAGTTGGATACTAACATGTACATAATAAATGCTTTATTGCACTTCTTAAATACTTGCTGGTTTCAAAAATCATTTTCACAATCGGGATCTGACCCGTTTCCATGCATATTTTCTTTTCTATTGTACCTTCTATATCAGGTATCCAGCAGCAGGGACGCTAACCTTAGCGGATTATGACGAGCTATGGAGTTATGGAGTTTTGCTTAGACGCCTATCTTCATTTGATTCACTGTATTCTCTTAGATAAGGAATGTCGCCCAGAGGAATTCAGTTATCATCTTTCTATCTGAGTCATACAGTCTTGTACTCGTGTCATTTTAAAACTATTGGGATTACTGTATTGAATTATTATGTGGGAATGTTTATTCCAATTGCATTTAAATTCTTTTGAATTATCTGTTCCGTTATTAGTGATGTAGAATAATATGTGTAGTGTTATTCGTAAACTAAAAATGGATTTTGTTGAATTAAAATTTGGAAAGTTTTTAACACCAGCTTAATTGGGTATTGGGTGAGTCGTAAATATTTTCGACAGTGATGCTAAGAATGAGCCAACTATATATTCTGTTTTAATTTGGTATGGGACTGGCCACCCGGTATTTAATTAGGCGAGGTGTTACAGCTCATTATATACTAAATGAGTAGGTGGGGACCACCCGTTAACAACAGACATCCATTTTAGTGGCGATTCCATCCGCGCTTTCCAATACACGTAGTTAGAACCATTGAAAATAGGAAATTTTGAAAATGGAGAAAATTACATTTTAGCCAAAAATATTTAAAGAATCGTTAACGACGTAATTTATCGTTTTTGGCTCTGACACCAATTTGAAAACGCGATAGGCCCCTAATTTTTACAATCTTTACTACTAAAATCAAATTACTTTTTAAATATATACGTGGAAGCGAGATGATGGTTCAAATAGACAAATTAACAAATTTTAATTTCTTTTCAAATTAAAATTAAACCCAAGTGAAATATGATGAAACAAACACACAATTTTAGTCTCAATTAAACACCATTAATTTAACTCAAGTCCTAGAAATTTGCCTAAGTCATATTTTTAATATTACCAAATTAGGTCAAACTAATTTTATCAAATTAAGTGATGACTTGAATTATATTAACATAAACATTATCCAAATTAATTAGCACCAAATTAAACAAGTAGTGATTTAAACCAAATTTTATCTTTTTACCTAAGCATGTGTTTTAGGTGATTTTGCAAAATAAAATAAGCAATGAATCACTACGCCACGACGCACGTGGAAAAATCCACAACGAGAAAAAACCTCGGACGACCCTAGCCTCAAATCCACTAAGTATGGTTTTACAAATACAAGACAATTAGACTTACAACACTCGACTCGATCCCTTTCAAGCCCCGACGCTCCTTCTTTTATACGCCTATGCCTAGAGAATAACCACGGAGCTCCACCGTTGTCTTGGAATCCACCGATCGAACTTTGTTGGCCACCGTCACCAAAACTAGGAGCCTTTTTCCAAGTGGGTATGACAACGCAAATAATCTTATTCTTTGTGGGATTTAGAAGCAAACCCAAACTTCTCTTCAAACGGTAGAGATAAAAACTGGTCCCAAACTCCAAGCAAAGTATATTTATATATATGAACTTGGATAAACAAACTTTGGGTTTAAAACAAGTGTTTAAAAGATTTTTCTTGAAAGACAACAACACTTAAACAATGAACTTTTTCCTTTTGGAATTATGCTCTCAAACTCTCTCTTAGAGATGGAATAGTATGAAAAGGTTAATTTAAAAAACTTGGTTCCCGCACTTAGATATTCAGGAAAAGAGTAAGTGGAAAAAGTAGTGGTAAAGTGGGAAAAACTGCCAATTAACTGTTCCCGCCAAATCTCGTTCGAACGAGATTTTCGTTCGAACAAAGTCTCATTCGAACGAGACTTCTACGAAGTTCCAGTGTATAAAATTTGAACTCAGTAGAAATCTCATTGGAATTCTCGTTCGAACAGCATTGTTCGTTCGAACGACAATTCGAACGATGTTCCGTGGCCTATATGGGAACTCGTTGGCAAACCTCATTCGAACCAAAAACTCGTTCGAATGACAATTCGAACGAACTTCCAGAAAGTGTAAATTTCTAGTTTTAGCCAAGAAACTTTATATATTTATTTTAATGTTTTAATAAAATATTTCTGAAAATAAAATAACAGTTCAAAATAAAATTCAGCCAATAATAAATTGTTCCAAGCTCCTATATATATATATATATATATATATTCAAATGCATTCATACCTTAGGATCAATTGGAACTATGTCGGTGATGTAGAAACAAGGCACTTGAAACGCGGCATTTGATGAAGCTTTATACTCTTGGTCGCTACGTCTTCAACTAAACAGATCATAGGCTTGAATAGAAACAATGAACACCATCCTATGACATTAACATTTTTTTTCGGAATAAAGCCAAAACTACAATGAGACTCAATTGGAGTATGTATACATTTTTTCCAATGTCACAGTTAGGCAGTAATTTATGTTTTTGCAATTATATACTTGCCAAGTTCGATTATGTATACATTTTTCCATTTTTATTTTTTTCTTACATCAGCTATCCAAGCTATTTTCTTCATTTAAGCTTTTTTTTATTGACTATTTCTTTAGTAAGAAGGGAGCAGCACAAAAAACACTACCATTAGTGTGAACTCTCCTATTTTTTATGATTCTAAAAGTCATCTCTCTCTTATGGATTTCTTTTTTTTTCTTTGTAGGATGCCTATCTTTGGTGTGCTCATGTTGATCTAATTTGAGTGTTGTTGATTTGGATTAATTTTTAATAATTTTGCTAATTTCCACCTATAACCTATAGAAAACACCAATTGCCTTTTTAATAAGGGGGATTAGTAGTATATAACATGTGTTTGAAGATAATTTTATTACATATACCAATTGCATTACAAACATTATTTAAAAACATGGCATGCATAGACTTTTTCATATAAAAAAATTGAAGACTTTTTTGACATTCCTTGGTTTTCCACGAATCAAGTCTTACATGGGAAAATTGTCAAATTGTACACGATATTGTATAAGTAATTTAAATATGTTAGTATACAAACAAAATTATCTTCCCAAAATAGGGAGCTGATTAAAAAATAGGGTAAGTCTAAATGCACTTCAAACGAGTACTGTATGGTGATATTTTTGTGACACTTTTAAAACTTTGGCTCCTGCTATTGAACATCAAGATTTAAAATTTATATTTTAATTAGTTGATAATTTAATTTTACTGTTATAAATAGTTACATTCTCACAAATTTTTTTAATGATATTTATGTTAATGGTATTGGCTACTTATTTCGGAGTGGCATGTTCAAACCATCTTTTCTTCAAAAGATAAAAATATGTAATTTTTGTTTAGTGCTAAAAAATTATTATTTGGATTTTTTATTATTTGTGGGTGGATAATATTATTGCCTATACAAATATTGTAATTAGAGCCTCATTGAGTATGTAATATTCTTAATGAACCTCACAAAGATTTTGATAATAATATCTTCACTAAAAAGGATAACTAATAAGTCAATGCTATTTGATCTAAACAAACGGAGACAGGGCATACTTACCACGTGCATTGTGAGTTTATGATAACATCCAAGTATGGATAGTTGGATTGAAAAATTCATAAATAAATCAAATATTCATGCCATCATTTGGTATTATAAGAAAAAGTTAATGTTTTGAAATGACAAAGGTTGTGGTTCTTCCAAAAAACAATTGTTCTGACAGAGGGAAAAAATACCATACATAAGATAAGGTCGTGGGTACCTCATTATGATCTCTAGTGATGAAAAAATACCATACGAGTACTGTATGATCTCTAGTGGTGGTTGTAGATAGTTTAATTGATCTGTACGTTTCTTTCTTACTTCTATACATTTTTATATATTAGACACATTAATGTTATTTATACGTGTGCATGGCATATTATTAGTACTATTGTTGGATTATTATTATTTTTTAAGTGGGTGATAGTCCTATAAATAAAGAATTTTTTTTGATAAATAAATGGTTCATAAAAACATCCCGCCTAAGGGGGCGAAAACCCGTATACAGGGAGTATACATAAGGAAAAATGAAGGGTCTTTACCCAAGAGAAGATACACCTAACACTCGAACTCATCCAAAAATTCAAGTAAAATGGACAACGGTGTATTCACCCTTTTTCGATGTGAAGTAACAAAAAGGCTCATAAAAGAATACTGTAAACGTGAAGGAACCAACTCGACCCCCTCAAAGCATCTCTAATTTTTCTCCTGCCACACAGTCCAGAAAGATGAAATCCGAAACCATCTTCCAAACACCCCTAGGACCAGGCCAACCCCTAGGACTCCTCCAAGCCACCAACACCTGCCTCACCTTCCTAGGCATAACCCACAGGATCTTACCTAAGGATAAAACTAAATCCCAAAGTCCCCGAGTAACATGAAAATGAAGAAGAAGGTTATTGGTCATCTCCCCCTCCTTATGGAACAACCAACATTTGTTGGACATCCTCCTCCCTCATTTATGCAATCCCTCATATGTCAAAATAGATTGTCCGACCACTGTCCACACAAAGAAGCTAAATTTAGGGGGTACAGAAGTCTTCTAAATCAACTTCTAAGGAAGAGAGACACTCCCACTGCCCCTAAGCACATTGTAACAATTCTTAACCAAAAAGAGGCCATCCTAAGAGCCCGTCCACCTCAAACCAGCAGAATCATCGGATGGAATAGGTGCCGAATTCAGCCATTCAAAGAACACCTCCGCCTCCTTCAACTCCCAATCCCTAAGCCCTCCTCTAAACTTTGTGTCCCACACCACACGACCTCCAACCCTCTTTCTATGTTCCTCTATAGACACCTCTCTATATCCCCCAATACGATACATCCCTAGAAAATATCCTCTAAAGAGTCTCCCTCACCCCATTTATCTTTCCAAAATCTGATATGATTCCCTCTCCCTAGCTGGAATAAAATATACTTGGAGAAAACATCCCACCCATAAGAAATACACTTCCAAAACCCCACCCCATGAGCATAATACCCCTCCCTTGGGCCCTACCCAAATGGGTTGGCCCCATGACTAGCCATCTTCACTTTCCTCCATAGCCTGCTCTCCTCCCTATTAAACCGCCATAACCACTTTCCGAGTAAAGCCTTGTTGAAATGGGACAAACTTCTCATGCCCGCCCCACCCTCCTTCTGTGGCAAGCAAACCTCATCCCAACTCACCAAACTATATTTTAACTGATCATCACGTCCTCTCCATAGGAAATTCCTCATCAACTTGTCAAGTCTTGTGCCAACTGAACCAGGTAAGGGGAGAATAGACATGAAATACGTCAGAAGACTAGATAAAATACTTCTGATCAATGTTAACCTTCCCACTTTAGACAGATAACTATGCTTCCAACCTTTTAACCTCCTTTGGAACCTCTCAAGAAATTGATCCCACATCGAAGTGCACTTGAACTTATCCCCCAAGGGGAGGCCGAGATAAGTAGATGGGAGCGACCCAACCGTACACCCAATAACTTTAGTTAAAAGACACACGCTGCTGCCCCCACTGATGGCAAACATATCGCTCTTTTTGACATTGATGCAGAGCCCCAACACACCATCATCAACCTCAACGTCCTCACCTCATCCATGGTCTCACCAGAGAAAATAAGAGTATCATCTGCAGATAGAAGGTGGGAGATCACGATAGGTTGGGAAACCCCGCCCCCAATAGTGAAGCCAGAGACTAGGCCTCCCTGCACTATACAACTCATCATCTCGGAAAATGCCTCCATAACGAGAATAAAGAGGAAGGGGGACAAAGAGTCGCCCTTTCTAAGACCCCGATAACTCGAGAAGAAACTTTCTTGCACCCCATTCACCAAATTAGAGAAATTGACAGGCGAGACACATCTTTTCATCCATAGGCACCACCGGTCCCCCAAACCCATTCTTATCAAAAGATAAAAGAGAAAATCGCAGTTCACATGATCATAGGCCTTCTCAATATCAAGATTGCAAAGAACTCTCGGGATCCCACTTCTCTACCTAGACTCGATGCACTCATATGCCACCAATACCGCATCAAGAATCTGATGCCCCCCACAAAAGCGCTCTAAGCGTCGGACACGAGAGGATCAATTACCTTTCTATGCCTAACCGATACGACCTTAGAAATGAGATTATACACACTACCAATAAGACTGCTGGGTCTGAAGTCTCTCACATACGTCGCTCCACCTTTCTTAGGCACCAAAGTAACAAACGTAGCATTCAGACTCCTCAAAAAGTACCCCAATCATAGAACTCGGAGAAAATTGTCATCACATCCTCCCTAAGAATCGTTTAGCAATGCCGGAAAAAGGCCTTAGTGAACCCGTCAGGGCCGGGTGCCTTTTCCCCAGACATAGACCTTAATGCCTGGACCACCTCATCCTTCGAGAACATCCTCTCCAACTAAATAACATCCTCCGCTAATATGCTAGCCACCGGAAGATCATTGATCTTAGGATGCAACGACTCCTCCACCTTATGTAATCTAGAAAAAAACTAACTGATCTCCCTATGAATATCACTTTCTTCGGTTTACTCCACCTCATAAACTACAATCTTTCCAATATGGTTAGAGCGACGATGGGAGTTGGCCGCTTTGTGAAAAATTTAGTATTGTTATCCCCTTCCCTAAGTGAAAGATCCCTAGACTTTTGCCTCCACCAAATCTCCTGGTGAATCATTCTCCGCCCCACCTCCCTTTTCCCCTTACCTAGCCACGCTTTCCTCCCCCATAAGCCTACTAACACCATCTTTACGTCGACGCATGAATGTCCTCCAAAAATTGCGCAATCACACCCTCCACATGCCCAAACATGTCAATTCCTCCCACAAATCGTTGCGAACCAAGTCCACAACTGGCTCAAAAACTCCCGAAAAACTCCACGTAAATCTATCCTCTAAATTCCTGAATAAACAAGAAAGGGACCAAGATCCCACTAACATATCAATCTACTGCACAACTCTATTATCCCAAATAATAACAATCCCTCCTGACGCCCCCTCAGAATCAAGGCAACCCCACTCAATACAACGCCCTCCCCAGATAGACTGTACCAAGTCCATATTCAAAACACCCATCTTTGTCTCTCGTAAGAAGACAACATCTGGTGTCCACCGCGATAAGGCTCCACTAACTACACCTATTTTATCGGGATCGTTCAATCCCCGTACATTTCATGAAGTGATGCGTAGCTTCATAAATTATCGCTTAAAACACCCCCTTCTAAAACCTCTATCCTACCCCTCCGCCTTTCCTCTATAACACGGAACAACGCAAAATCCTCCTTCTCGTTCAGTATATACGATACGCCTAGAAATTTACTAAAACCTCCAATCATACTAGAAAACCAATCCTCCCCCTCCCCCTCGAGGGGCTTCACGATACTGCCAGCCCCGGACACCTCCACCTCCTTCTCCAATTCCCCAAGCTCGAACCAAAGTTTAGGGAACGAAACTCCCAAATTACTCAACTTCTGCTGTTCACTAAAAGATTCCCCTAGGTTCTAGAAACATCCTGGACATCCGCTACCTCCTCTAACTCTTCTAAACCCCCTTCCATAATCGTACATAGTGGGCTACCTCTATGAATACTCGCACTAGGTGACCACACTGGAGCACCACCCACAGGAGACCCATCATTGAACTCCCTCTGAACCTCTAACTTGCTAGCTCCACAGCCCTTCATAGTTCCACCCATCGTCCTCCTAACTGATCTAGTTTTATGACTAATTCCCGACTGTATAAAATATTTAATATTTTTAAGACCAATCATTGAATTTCCCAAGTAAATATTCTTGTGACCACTATGAGAATGCACTGATTTCTTAGACACAATCTCCTGCCTTTGTGTCCCTTTACAACCACCTGACAAAAAATGGACTAAGTCTTCGACTTGCTCATTAGACGTGCTAAGAATGCACCTTCCATCAGAAAACATGTGCCTTAGTTCCTCCGTTTGAAACGAATAGGGGCCCACCATACTCATCCTTTCAGCATCCACATGATTTACTTTGGCGGGAGACCCATCTCCACATGTAATTTTTTTAACACAAGAGTTCACATGAAAAAATGCACCTGACTTTACACACAAAGATGTGGTCTTGGCATCCCCATCTTCCAAATGGTCAATCACCCTACGACCCGTTGACTTATCAACCACAGGAGAACCAATATTAGAAATTAAAATAATGTCTCTATCAGGTACTGCTACACTCAACCTACGACAACAGACCTCCGTAGGAAGGAGAAATATTGTATCCCCCTTTTCTTCAATCTTGATTTCTCTATTTTGAACGCTGCCAAGAGAGTACAACTTCTGCATGCAAATTCCAGCCAACACGATCTCTGCTCCTGATCCGTCACTCTCAGACTTGACAACCCCATAGGTTAATGGATCTTCGGTCACCACTTGACAAGAAATTGCTGCCGGAGTAGCTACCACCGTCTTCTTCTTATTTGGAGTCCAAGCCACTGTCTTAGGAGTAAAAGCCTTTGAGTACGCCTCCTTCGTAGGCACATAATCATCACCACCATTATAGAAATCCCCCGAATCTTCAATCCAAATGGCAAACGAAACACCCACCCACTAGTGTTAACGGTTACTGCTTCCGGGATAAAATGATTCCCTTTAACTAGGATTCTAGCCCACCTAAGTTCGTCCCCCGTCTATGTGACCTCATCCACCATAGATAAACCCCCACATCTATCACCAATGGCCTGAAAAACTTCCTCTCCCTAAAGGTGGAGAGGTAAACCCATTATCATGATCCAAAGAGCAACTAGTTTCCGAACATTCTGGGGACTGCAGCCTAGAGGATGCCACCTATCAAGACACAAAGGCGATCCAAAGAACCATCATTTCTTGAAGCTTAAAATTCTAGTAGCCTTAGCTTTTGAAGAGAAAACAATGCAGAATTTATAGGGAGACAAAACACGGGTCACAGTCCCACCGATGGTCTCCCATTGATCCTTGACCCACGCCTTCATTTTCTCAAGCGACGGGGGAACACTTCTAGTGTCGCCCACCCTACCCACCAACGCCCGCCTAAAGAACTTGACTCTAAATGTGCATGAGTCATCAGATATGCAGAAGTATGCATTTAGAGAACCATTAACCTAAATAGAAATGGGAGAGAACGGCTAGGGGTCCAACTTGGCATCTTGAAGATAAGATTTCATCATCTTCATCAGTTTGATAGTGCTACCTAAAATTGTTTACAATTATTTGTCTTATAAAAAAATTATGACTTAAATTATATACGACTAAATACGACTAACATTTGGGAATGGAATTTTTGCCGTTTTGTAATTATGTACTTTGGAAATATTGCTCTTTTATGGTTACGTCCTGTGGAAATGGGCATTCCACTAGTGTATATATATACTAGCGGATACCCGTGCCTGAAGGCACGAGAAAATTTCTAAAGTACGTAATCGTGAAACGGTAAAAATTTTGAAAGTACATAATCACAAAACGGCAAAAATAGTGCAAAAATATTGTTCCCAATAAAACATTTATGTATTATTCCTGAAATTTATTTGTTTTAATCGTTATATAGTAGTTGATAATTGTAAACACAAAAAGAAAATAACAACATATTGATTCAAAAATGACATTCCTAAAGATGTATTTATGTTGGGATTTACTTATATGAGCGTATCATGTTCGTATCAAAATTGACTCGTATTAGTGGTGTGTGAGAATTAGTATTTAAGTATATTAACATGATAACGTAAAAAAACTGGAAGTTAATTTTTTTTTAAAAATAAATGCTTTTAATAGAATTTATACACGACACAACATTATAACCGACAAACTCATTTAAAAAATAAATACTTCTAATAAAATTTAAACACGACGCAACAACACAACATGAAAACTGACATAGTTCATGATGTTGACTACATGTCCAAACCAATCCTCTACGTTCCATAAACTCAGTTTTACCATTAACGAATTCCTTCCAATGCATCCGACAAATACCATACTTTTGGGGGCGTTACCTTGTACTTCCTATATTTAAATGACTACTATATTTAGAAAATTATAAATTTAAGAGTTAAATTAACCTCACACAAAATCAAAGTTTAACTTGTACTAATGTAACTTTAATTTATCAAGTTTGCAAAGTTCTACATTTGTTGACAACTAAGAACATAATCTAATGGACTAAAGTGAGTTTTGTGTAATTTACACCCATAAGTAATAGTTCAATGGAGACTGAATTTGAAATAACCACTATCAACACGTCGTGAATTACATCTCACAGATCTCATAGATTCAAAATTATAAGATTCATCTCATAGTTCGTGAAACACCATAAATCTGTAAATACCTTAACAAAATCCTTACATTTCATAGATTCAAAATTCTTTTAAGAATCGAAATAATTATATATAAACACCGTAAATCTGTAAACACTTGAACATAAAACCTTAAAAGACTACACCCCAAATGCCACATAGATCGTCAAAATCGATCTTAAAAAATATTGTACATAACAAAAATTTCAAAACATAAAGAAAAAAATAGAGATTGAATTCCCTACTCTCCTCAAAGGTTACTATTATGTAAACAAAATTACTCACCAATTGTCTCCTCTAAACCTTTGGTAAGCATACTCATAAATCCATTATGATTTGGACCTCTTCCCCTATCTTTTAAGCTATTGGATCCTCTAGATTCTGACAGATTTCCTGGCCAAGCAATAGTAGGACTCTTTTGTGGTCAATCATCGGTTGCAAGCTTTGCATCATTCTGACCAATACACTCTCCAAATTCTTTGTTAACAACACCCATAAAGAAATCACCATTTGAGTTCCTTGCAACAATATTTACCACGCTACCCTTCTCTTTCTTCTTCGAACCAGAATTCACATCCTTTCTACAAGAGTGAGTTGAACCACCAAGTGGATTATCGTGAATTTCTCAGAAGTTGATGGCTCAAGATCCATTGAGATACAATCCGTTTCTTTCGAGCCGAGTTCTTTATTACCCTAGCGCATTGTTTGCTTCGTTTGTGTTTCTTCTTCTGCATAATTAAAGATGGCCCCAAAAGGATGCTTGTGCTAAGATTCGTGCCTATAGCATAATGCTTCATAATCTTCTTGTTTGCCTTCATGTGCATCCCGAAATCAGAAGATTTCTTGTGTAATGAGATACACGCTGAGCCTGGTATGCTTGATGATCCTGCTGGTACAGAATCTAATATTCTGTGGCCATTATCAACAGTCTTTGTAGCAAGTGAATCACCATCATTACTATTCAATGGCATCCTTGATACCTAGTTTCATCCTTGATACCACCATTACTATTCTATAGCAAGTGAATCACCACCAAAAGCACACCCTGATACCTAGTTGCATCCTTGAAGAAAAAAAGAGAGAAAATTAAACAAAAATCACAATTTATAATTAAAACATATATTCCAATGTATGTATCCATAGATAAAAAGTATTAAACATACATACCTCTCAATACACAACCTAAGTTTGCAATTAAATAGCAAACTAAGTTTGTAAGTAAATAAGAAAAAACAATTAAACAACAAAACCTCCAAATGTCCAAACCGGCAAAATTCTTTCAAAAAGTACTTGAGTTAGCAATCTAGCTATATATGTACACATTATACATGGAACAAACTGAGTTTTAAAACAAAAAATGAATCCTTAAAATTGAAAAAGACCAACCCCCAAATATTTCAAAATTGAAAAAAAGAAAAAAAATTGTATTACTAATCTGAAAACCAATACACTTCATTTTGGACAGTAGCAAAGAACACTTCATTTTGACTTATTACTTGGAAAAGCACAATACATCCATGATATACACATAGTTGTATTCACTATTTTCATTGCGAAGTTGTTCTCTATTTGGCTTTATACATATAAAGATCAAAACATACACCCTCAGGTCTGATAGTTGCACCTATAGGCGCAAACTACGGGGAGTACTCTAATCCCGCCCTCAGTGGTAGTTCTGACCAATGGACTGCCCAAATTATTGATGCCAATGGAACCAGGATGGTGTTGCAACCCCCATTCAAGTAGCTCCTGGTGATGGGTGGATTCCCAGATCCCGCACTAATTTCAAGTGACGGTGGATGGGACATGGCAGATGTACCTCCAGCAGCAACTCCAATTGATGTTATTACTCCCACTATCAGTAGTGTTGCTACCAGTAGGATCGGATTGGTTTCCACCTAACCATTTGTGCCCTGCCATTTTGTATTGGGGTTATACAAATGTGAATACACAAACCTCAGTTTTAAAGTAACTCGTCTCAAAAGATATTAAAGTAACTCAACTCAAAAGTTGTAAGCTTGTGATTCTTGAAATTGAGCAACTCGTCTCAAACCGCCCCATAATCCAAATGATCATCTCCATCGAATTTCCCATAATCAGCCCACCCATTCTCCATGCCCAAATTCAATTTCATCGCCCATTTTTCAAGCTCCTCCCGGTCGACACCCGAGACTTTACCCATCAAACTCTGAAGTTGTTGTGCTTGAGCTTGTATAGAGAACACATTAAGCTCAATATCTGAAATAAACAAACATTAATCTGAAATTAACAAACAATAATACGAAATTATGAACCTATAATCGTAAAAAGTTAGAGATTCACCTCCAGCTCTGATAAATTCATCAAAATGATGTACCTACAATCACAAAATGAAAAGAGAATTTAGTCACAAAGCCCCAACAGAGATGTTAATTGCTGATTAAATGACCTAAAATCATGAAGAGGTCGAACCACCTTGTATATCGTACCTGAGGGTGTATAGAGTACTACACTGTGTATACACCTTGTTTAGGCTCAACTAAACACATGTGTATACACCTTACAGAAGACAAATTGGAACTGATTAAAAAACTAAAGTTCATCCACTCTTTGAGAGCTATAGTAGCATACTTGACAATTCCAATCAACTAAGAGTCCAGAACATGATGTTGTATATTCCCAAGTAGTCTTATTCTGTTGGAAACTTCAAATGCAATAATGATGTTGATCAGGGTAATGTTAAAGTTCATGAACAAAATTCAGCTAATAGCATAATGGATTCATGTAATTCCTTCAGCCTGATCATAGGCTCTGAGAGTTATAGTTGCATACTTTAACCCTGATCATCTGAAACGATTTTTAGTACTTACATAATAAATAAATATACATAAAATATTGAGAAATTACCAAATATAAATATAAACATGATTTTCTATATTCACATGTACATGTACACTCAATCCCAACAGTGTACTGAACTAATATATTAAATGAACAACGGAAACTAATTTCATACCAGATCTTAATTCCCCAACAGTGTATTGGATTGGAGCCTACACTCTTACAATAGTCATACAACCTAAATACTCCATTAATGGATTGTAGCAATTGGAGTGCCATTGATCAATGATGGTGTTGTTGAGCATGAAAATGGCAGCCCTGCTATTGAAGCTCAAGTCATCATGCCCTCGCAAGACCCTGTTATACGGTTGATGCACCCAGTGGTAATTTATTGATATTTTTCATGTGACAACCCATTGCAAAAATATAAGATTAAAATAACAAAACCGATAGGTACAAAAAGCTCCAAAATAGGGGGTAAGGCTTTAAAATAATCTAAAATTGGAAGAATAAATCCAATAAATCAAATGCAAAAAGAAAATATCACCAATAAAAAGTAGAACTAAAATTGGACAAATCCTCGTCAACATCATCCTGTGAATTGAACGAATTAATCCATTAAAATGAGGTCCACGGAATCAAAAAAATCAAACCTTGTATCCTAACAACATCATGTATATTACAAAAACTACCAAAAATAAATCGTAATCACACAAAAAAAAAAAAAAAAAAAACCAAAAACTGAGTAAAGAGTATACCTCGTATATCAGAAAATGAAGATCTTAGCATCATATGCATCACTTAATTTCAGTAATGTCTGTATTACAAATGTGAAATGAAGCCGAAAAGGTGCAGCTTGTGATATTTTTAGAACCCAAAAAAATGAGATTTGGGATGCACAAAAAATGAATATCTCCAAACACATGTATAAATGCTAACCCACCATTGACGTAAACCCAGGAAAATAGGTTTGAAAACCTAAGTTTTTCTTTTCTTTAGATTTAATTGTTAGGGGGTTCACAAATTTTGGGTTTCAAACCATTTTTCAAATAAGGAAGCTTACACTAATAATTGGACAAATTTCCAAATAGGTTCAATGACATCCATCCTTCCTGCCAACAAAAAAATGTTTTGCACATACATATTTAGAAACATCCATAAATTTATAGAAATAAATGGATACACACAGCTAGAGAGATACCCATTGATAAAAGATGATCAAGATAGATGAAAGGGGGAAATACATGGAGGATTTGGGAGCTGGAAGAGTCTTGAGAGGGACGAATTTTGGAGTTTGGGAGCTGAGAGAGTTTTGAGAGAGGAGAGAGTATGGCTGAAGAATGAGATTGAGTGTCTCGAGAGGGAGGAACCCAAAATATCAAATAAGTTGCGTGTGTCAGTAAAAGGAGATGTCATAAAGGTGTGGTGAGTTTAGGCGGGAAATCAAAATTAGGCAGTTAAATCTTAACCCTTTATTCATTTTGAGAAGATCTCATCCCTTATTGTGCTGTGACATTTTTCCCAATTAAAAATCCATGCCATCTTATTATATGGATATGTATATACACAAACTAATGAAAAGAAAAATGAAAATAAAATATACTAGTATTAAGAACAAAAACACACATCTAAAAATGTAAAACTCAAAGACAAATAACACTTAAAAAATTAAATTATATCTTCAACATACACCTATATATATATATATATATATATATATATATATATATATATATATATATATATATATATATATACATACACAATCATGCTACAACACACACAAACTATATTAGGTTTACACAAAATAATAAAACAATCAAAATATATATAAAGGTACTAAAAAAAGTAAAATAACACGAATAACTATAAAATATATATTAAAAAATTATAACAATATCACTACACACACTCGGGAAACCTTTGAAATGTAGCTTGGGATAGTCTTACCTAGGGCTTTGGGATCTGTTACGAGAATAAATTTAGTCACATTTGACTGTATCATTGTCCTATTTGCCTTGATTTAATGCATTTGAAACTGCAAATGCTAATTGATCTACAAGATAACATACATGCACATAAGACCAGTTTTTTGGAGAACTTATAATTAAAACGTGTATATTTGGACTATGATTTTAATGAGGATAGGGATAGGTTGGAGTTGTGGGAGGAAATAGCTGGAGTGGTTTCGCTATGGGACCTTCCTTTCTGTGTGGGTGGCGATTTCAATGTGGTGCGATTCGGAACGGAGAGATGCAATCGTGGTAGAACTGATAGATATATGAGAGAATTCTCTGATTTTATAGATGAGATGGAGCTTATGAACTTACGACTGGAAGGGGGTTTGTTTACCTGGTCAAGTCTTAGGGGCATGCCGTCGTCATCTCGACTCGATAGATTTCTTATTTCTCAGGGTTGGGAGGATCATTTTCCAGGTGTGGTTCAGTCATGCTTACATAGGGTGACTTCGTATCATTTTCCTATTCTCCTTTAATGTTGGGGATGGAGGGAAGGGAGGATTCCTTTTAGGTTTGAGAATATGTGGCTCAAGGAACCGAATTTTGAGAATAGGGTAAGGTCTTAGTGGTTTGGGTATGAGGTGGAAGGGAACGCTAGTTTCAGATTGGCTGTAAAGTTATGTTTGCTCAAGGACGATTTAAGGAAGTGGAACAAAGAAGTATTTGGTAATATTCAGGTGGTCACAATAAGTTTGATGGAGGAGATAAGAAGACTTAATGAGAAAGAAGGGGGAAATGGGATTTCGAAAGAGGAGAGAAGAGATAGGGAGGTTAAAAAGGGGGAGTTAGGGAAGAGGTTGATTCAGGAAGAAATTAGTTGGAGGAAAAAATCTAGGGTTTTGTGGTGGAGCGAAGGAGATTAGAATACTAACTTCTTTCACAAAGTTGCAAATTCACATCGGCGAGGGAACTATATAGGAAAAGTTGAAGTGGGGAGATAGGGGTTCGAAGAAGATAGCGAGGTTAGGGGGTCCATTGCTCATTATTATGAGTAACTTTTCAGGGAAGAGGGAGTGTGGCGCCCGTCGCTGGATGGGGCAGAGTTTGATAGTATTTCAGCGAGTGAGGCGGAAGGTATCGAGGGGTTTTTAACCAAGGAGGATGTTGTTCAGACCCTCAAATCTATGAGTGGAGATAAGGCACCTGGACTAGATGGGTTTTTGATTACGTTCTTTCAACATAATTGGGCAGTGGTCAGGAGCAATGTTATGGCGTTCTTTGAGGAGTTCCATGATAGGGGTTACTTTGTGCCCAGGTTAAACGTAACCTTAATCACTTTGATTTCCAAAAAAGGGGGTTCGATTGATTTCAGAGATTTCCGACCGATTAGCTTAATAGGGAGGTTGTATAAGCTTCTTGCAAAAGTGTTGTCTTTTCATCTTAGAAAGGTTATTACCCCCTTATATCGAAGTCTTAGAATGCGTTCATTGCTGGCAGGCAGATTCTCGATGCAATTTGAGTGGATAATGAATGTGTAGAGTCGAGGTTATGTAGTGGGGTGCCAGGCATTGTGTGTAAGTTGGATATCAAGAAGGCGTATGATAATTTAAATTGGGAGTTCCTTATCTACCTTATGAAGAGGATGGGTTTCGGGGATCGATGGTGTCGATGGATACAGAGGTGTGTCTCTACGATTAGATTCTCGGTTCTGATTAATGGAGTTACAGAAGGATTTTTTCCGAGTTCTCGTGGCTTGAGGCAGGGTGATCCGTTATCTTCTTTTTTATTCATTCTAGTTATGGAGGCGTTTAGTCGAATGATGGGCCAAGTGTTAGAGGCGGGGTGGATTAGGGGCTTTCATTTTGGGACTCCTACATCCGAGGTGATTTATGTGTCCCACCTTCTGTTTACTGATGACGTGTTTATCTTTTGTGATGTTAATCGAAGGCATATCCGTGCCCTTAAGTTACTGCTTATTTGCTTTGAGGTTGTTTCAGTGTAGCGGATTAACAGAGGGAAGTGTAAGATGATTCTGATAGGGGGGAAGGGGTGTTTGAGGGTTTAGCTGGATTTTTTGGTGGTAGGATTGGATCCTTCCCTAATACTTATCTAGGGATGCCTCTTGGAGACAAATATAAGTCCAAGGAGATATGGGACCCGGTGTTGGAAAGAATGAGGAAGAGATTGGCAGGGTGGAGGAATGGGCATCTATTAAAAGGGGGGAGGTTAACTCTCATCAAGAGTTGCTTGTCTAGTTTGCCGACCTACTACAGGTCTATCTTGCCTTTACCCGTTGCGATGCATGACAAGATGGAGAATATGATGAGAAATTTTTTGTGAATAGGCACGGAAGAAAGCTTTAAACACAGTCTTATTGGATGGGAGGTGGTATGTATGACAATTAAGGAGGGGGTCCGGGTGTGAGAAAATTGGTAGATTTTAATAGGGCTCTCCTAGGAAAATGGTTATGGAGATATTCTCAAGAGAGCAACGAACTATAGAGACGTGGTTTTAAAAGATGATGGGTATCTTATCATCTGGGATGGAGGCTGGCGGGGGGGTCTTTAGCTCATGGAGTAGGTTTGTGGAAACATATTACGAGAGGTTGGGAGGTGTTTGCGAGACACACATAATTTTTCTTAGGGAAAGGAGATAAGAATAGATTCTGGAAAGACAAATGGGGTTCAAATGGGACTATTCAGGATATTTTTCTGGGGATGTTTAGTATAGGGCTGAATCCATATGGTTTGGTGGCCGATCATGTCTATGTTAGCGGAGATAAAATATCTTGGAGGCCTCAGCTTAGGAGAATGTTATGGGACTGGTAGGTACATGAGGCATATATGTTAGTAGAATGGCTGAAAGAGGAACCTAATCCGACTCTTAGAAAGGATTCATTGAGATGGAAGGGGGGAAGGACGGGTGTTTTTTCGATTTGCAATTTCTATGGGTCACTCACGGGTGGGAATTCTATGGCTCGTTTCCCCTGGAAGCAGATATGGACAGTTCAAGCGCCGCCTAAGTTAAAGTTCTTCATTTGGACGACAACCATACATGCTATTTTGACTTTAGAGGGTCCGCAGAAGAGAAAATACCATATGGCTAGTATATGTTGGTTATGCTCTGAGGAAGAGGAGAAGACTAATCATTTACTAATACAGTATAGGGTCATGAGAGATTTACGGGACACTTTTCTTGCGTTGTCGAGGACAGTTTGGGTAATGCTGATGTCCGTGAGGGAGATTTTAGATATGGGGAAATCTCTGTTGGGTTGGCTAGGGGAAAAACGAATATGGAGTTTGGTGCCACACTGTATCTTTTGGATGATTTGGATGGAAAGGAATTCCAGATGTTTTGATGGCGTAGAGATGCAACCGTCGAGACTTCGTTATATCGTTTTGAGCACATTACTTTGTTGGTATAAGGAGAAGATCGTTATCATGACGCAAGATTTCTTAGACTTCATTGAAGAGATTCACTCTGCTTTGTGATCCCGCTATGTATTCCTTTTTCTTAGTTTCTTTTAATTTTATTTGTATACTTCCAGTATACGGGTTCGCTCCATATAGCGTTGGTTTTAATACAATATTTTATTTATAAAAAAAAGTGCTTATCATAAGTCGTCATTAAGTTCTTTAACACCAAAGATTGTATTGAAGAAAAGAAACAATGAAAAAACCTACTAAAATAATTTTTAAATATCTTGATTATACATGTTAGGTGTAAACCTGCGCGATGCGTGGGAGAAGCTATCTGTGGTAGCCGATTTGACGTTTGAATTAAAAAAATATTCAACAACAATTGACTGGAAATTGGGACATAATTTTTTTATAGATTTCATAAAGAATGGACTATTATAAGAAAAGATAAAAAAAACTTGCACAAAAAAAGGATAAAATCTCACAATTAAAAACAATGTCAATATCAAATCTATCTTTGACGCGGCTTAGAATGTGTCTCAGAAGTGCGTACTCTCAAGGCTCAAGTGCAAGCCTGTCGCTCAAGTAATAATCCGATAAGTCGGGTATCGATCCACAGGGAAATAGGACAACAGAGTTTTGACGACGTTGGACAGACAAAGGAATCCTAACTTTGACTCTAAAGAAAAAGAAACGACGATTGGTTTTGAGAATTGGCTACAACTAAATGTAATTTTGAAATTATGAAAGAAATACAACTATTCTAAATTACCTAAAATACTAATGATGAATGACTTAAAACTTTGAACTATATGATGAAGAAAATAGGACGAGAATACAATCCCTCAACCCTAGTGTATTGATGGTATACGACTAATCATAAATTTAAATGATTAATTAGACCCAAAATTTAGTACTCCCAGGCATTATGTATATGGGGTTCAAGCCCTCACCAGGTAACGCGTGATAGCAACACTCACATTGCATTCTAAAGCATCCCGGTTACCCTGAAGCAAATGAGATCCAAAGATCTACACTTCTTGTGATGCTACGCAATACGGTCATTATAAATCATTAAATTTAGAGGATTAATTTTATACACATGAAAATATCACATTAGGTTGAGTTCATGCATCCCAACCTTTTAAAATCTAGCCTAACCTGGTGAAATTAATGAAAACGATTATTGAATCAGAGGAAATCATGATTAAACTAAGGGAGAATTGAAGAATGATTTAGAAGGAAGATTAGACAGAAGAAAGTAATCAACTAACTTACCAAAGCACTAAAAGCATTAAATAAAATTACTTTTAATCACAGAAATCTGAAAAAACTTCAATCTTGGAATTAAAATTGCAATAAATCTTCAAACTAGGGTTTTGTAGTAACTTTCTCTCTCTAACTTCTTCTAAAAGTTTAACTAAAAAGGCAAAAATTAGATGAATTTTCCGCCCCTTAAAATGATAATAAATCAATTTTAAATACCCTACAAGACTCCAAGAGTTTTAGCTTAACCAGGACTCAACATTGGAGGAAGAGTAAGAAAACAAAACTGCGACAGTTGGACCGATCATGTCATCCTTCGGTTTGGTTTGGCTTGGATACAGATCGATTCTTTTAATTTCTTCCCGGATCGGTCTTATCCGGATCGGTTCTTTTAATTTTCATCAACTGCTATCCGTCTTCGGTCTGGGATTCACTGGAACTTTTTATTTCGGATCGGTCCTATCCGGATCGGTCCTATCTTTCTTTGACTTTTTCTTCTATCTTTGACTGCTCATAACTTTCACACCGTGACTCCGATTGAGGTACCGTTTCTTCCTATGTACTTGTAAACTTGATATCTTCAACTTTTCTTGAGATGCCTCATGCTAATTCCAAGTAAAAATTACAACTTTTCTCTTTTGACTTTACTTCTTTTATTTCTCTATTCTTCCAGTTTCTTTCCTTCTTTAATGACATCAAATACCTATAAAATTAGTACGAAATACCAGAAACTCGGGGTACTCGTTAGAATAAGCCAGTAGCAATATTATGATATAAAATCAAATCTATTACGTTGTTCGAGGTGCTAAAAGTAACAAAATTAAAGGGATAAATTTAGAAGAATTTATGCCTAATCAAATCCCCCTAACTTAGAACTTTGCACGTCCCGAGCAATGTAAAAGAATCCTAGTAAGGCTTAACTCTTGAAAATCATTTTATTGGGATAGAATACCTTTTTCTTGGGCAAGCGATTGCATTTAGCGTATGCAACAATCCTTTAAACCTCTAGGTTACCCTAGTAGGACGAGTTGTGTCTCGTGAGGGTTTGCAGAGAATATACCCACAAAATTCGACTCAAAGAAACTTCAAAATATTCAAAAATTGTATAATTCAAAATTTCCGAGAAAATAATCGTCATTAAGTCATGTTCAAGAGTCTCAAATCATAGTGCGTGTGTGCGAAGCCGGAAAATTTAACTGCGGATTTCCACCGATTGACCATTACGTTACTTATCTGAAAATTCGCTTTGATTTCAAAATATTACATGATGCTCTCTCAAATGAATCACTCGGAATGCGTCTATTCTCTCGGTATGCATGATTTATAATATTAAATGTAGTGGAACCAAGTTCAAGCATAAAAGTAGAAAGACGAAAATTTATTGTAACCGGATCTCATCATTGGATTACGGATATAGAAAACAGGAACATTGCCTATAATTAGTATCTTTAATCTCTTTTATTATCTTTTTGTGTTTTTTCTCTTCACGCGGCAACCAATTTCGCAATTTTGGACTCGATTAGGACTATTTCGGGCTAAGGGTGTATTGGGTAAAATGAGAATGGTACGGGAAATCTGGAATTGGAAAGTTTTCTTATGATGTCCGTTAGTGCGTTTTCGGGCTTTTGTCATTTTTTTTTCTTTTTCTATTTTTTTCTATTTTTCACTCTTTTCTTTTCTTGCTATTTTTGTTGAGCATAGCTATTTTTTTTCTTGCCCCTTTTTCTGCACTTTTCATACTTAATTTTTGGGATTGTCCCCTTTTCGTAATTCCGGGCCAGTTGGGGGTTTTCAGGTTTGTCAACCGAAGGGGAAAAATTTATTCAGCTCAATTTGGGTTACAAAAGGGATAATGTTTCACTATTTTTTCGGCCCAATATTTTTGGGTGACAAACGAAGACCTACTTCTTTGTCCACGATACTAATTGTGTCACAATATGCATTTCGAGATGAATTAAGTTTAGAGACTTATTTGGCACGTTTTTCAAGGCAATATCAACACGTTTCTCAAAACCAATCAAAGTGAAAGGCATGAGATCCTCGATGACTTTTTAGAGACTGAAAAGGACTTTGAGTTAAGAATTAACTCGGATTGATTTATAATTTTCACAAAGATGAAAGGCTCGAATCTCACCGGGGTTTTGTAATACCCCGTAATTTTAATGACTTTTAAAATTTGTTATATTTTAAATTAATGGATTATTTGGATTTTATTATAAATTAATTGATTGGGTTTAAATTCGAATTTTGGGATATTAAAATTAATGTGATGTTATTGTTATTGCTGTGAGTTATTACTTCGGTAATTTGAATTTTTAATCGGACGCGGTATGGGACGTGTCGAAACTAATTTGTTATATTAAAAAGGAAACTTATTTTTACATCAACCTTATAGTCATTTTGAGTGATTCATTTCATTCGGAAGGGTTGAAATAGTCAGAAAAGTCTATTTGGATGTTGGTCTTGGATCTCGGGTCATTTGGAAATGAAAAGATAACCCAAAAGGGCATTTTGGTCATTTTTACAGGGGGCATGAATAGTGATTTTGGATTTTTTTCTTATTATAAATATTTCGAGATTAGTTTTACGTGGGTTCATTAATCTCTTCTACACAAAATTGAGAGGTCACCTTTTGAGAGAGAGTGAAAGGTTGCTTGGGAGAAGAGAAGCTTACTTGCAAAGGAGGAGAACCAAGGGCCAAAGGTCACCACCACCAACCACCACCGGAAGTGACCGGAAAATGGGAGAACCACCTGTGAAATACAAAGGATCAGACCTTCATAAGAGGCAAGTATTTGATAATTGCAATCTAATTAGTATATTGTCCATGTTAGGATAGTTATTGAAAAGATGAGATTTTACGTGTTTAGAAGATAAAGATAGAGTTGCTGATTGATTTCTAGAAAATGTAAATATATAGGAATCAAACTCATGTTGTAGGTAGATAGTAAACCATGAAATAATCATGAATCTGTTGAAGAAATTCTGAGAAACATTGGTTTGTTCTTGAAGATATTATGTAGATAATTTTCTGGAAAAACAGGATAAATATATGCTTTTAGTTCAAATTCTTGATGATTCTAGGATGTTTAGATCATTAGAAATAATTTACATATGTTGATATATCATGTAGTAAGGATTATAAGGAATTTGGGTTGTTAATATTCAGGTTTGAATGATCAAAAGTTATGAAACCCGTAGTATAAGAATGGCAGAAATCTGGGTTGTTATCTTGGCGATCGATCGATCGACCCCCTACCTTCGATCGATCGACCTCCCCAGAATTCATTATGTTATTTATTTTTAATGTTTGTTCTTATCCCAAAACTTTTTTAAATCTTTGATGATTATTAATTGGATATAATGGGACTTAGGGAAGATCAGTAAGCCCTAGATAAGAATCGAATTAATGTGATTGGGATTTAATTGATTAGAATTATGATATTTAAATTGGAAGAAATTTTGGTTGCTAGATTCTTGTGTTGGATTATAATTTGTATGCATGAGGATTAAGGATAGGTCCAGTAGGGGAAATTTAATAAATCACCTGGGTAGCCTTAGGTTTACAAGAGGGTTTAATCCTAAGTTATAGAAGATGTGTTTATAAGAGATTAGAAACTATCGATTATAACCGTAATTAAAGGAGAGTTTAGTTCGTAGTAATTCGGGAGATAAGATGGTATGGTCCAGTAGGATATTGGTGATTTCTTACTGAATAAATATATTGAGGAAAACCTATTTAAACCTTGAGTAATGAGTGAGACTCTGGAATCAATAAATTAAAGAAGAAAAGTCATAATAATTTAATACGTAGGATTTAAGGAGATATAATGCTAAATATGGGAAATATCTTAGAGTAGTGTGATTACCTTGTTGATATTATATTATAGGTAGATGATAATGCATATTTGATTAATTGATGATTTATGTGTATGACATACCTAGCTTACTTGCTATCGATGGGAGGTTTGCGCGTGAGGGCAGTCAGATCCTAATGAATCCATGGGATCTTTGATTTGTCGCTCAAGAACATAGGACTACGAAAGACGTATCGGGGAGTTGATAAGTCCACTGACTATGGGAACGTAGGTATGTGCATGACCCGTGGGTATCTGGACTATGTTCGCCTCCAATTTTTATGTGATGATTGTGGTTCGAGGAATCCCTACCGCACCTTTAGTCCCCTATTCGACGACCAACGATACTGGGATGTGGTAGCAGACTAATGCATTCACCACAGCTGTGACTCGGGGTGTCGTATTATATATGTATATGAATAATGAATTAAATGAATGTATATATAGTGGTTAGATCAATCTACTGTGTGATAATTGTAGATGACGGTAAATAGAGGAAAAAGAGAATTGAGTTAAGTTAATGAATGTTTATTCTTATAGATTTGAAAAGCTTAATTCATAATAATGTGAAACATGTATGAATGATTATACTATGTATGGTATAGGACATACGGGGTTATGATATGGGATAGAATCATATTATGGAAACTAGTTAGGAGGAACCATTAACTAGGAGGTTAATAGGAAACGTTAAGCGTGCACTCTAGATGAAATGTGAGAAGATCAAGTGAGAGTCTGGATACTAACATGTACATAATAAATGATTTATTGCACTTGTTAAATACTTGTCGATTTTAAAATTATTTTCACCTCGGGCTCTGACCCGTTTCCTTGCATATTATATTTTCTATTGTACCTTCTATATTAGGTGTCCAACAGCAGGGACGCTAACCTTAGAGGATTATGACCAACTATGGAGCTATGGAGTATTGCTTAGCCTCCTATCTTCATTTGATTCATAGCGTTCTTTTGTTTAGGGCATGTCGCCCAATGGAATTCAGTTATCTTTTTTCTATCTAAGTGATATAGTCTTGTACTCGTGTCATTCTAATACATTTGTTATTATTGGGATTACTGTAATGGAGTATTATTTGAGAATGTTTATTCCAGTTATATTTAGATTCTTTTGGGTTATCTGTTCTGTTATTAGTGTTGTAGAATGTTATGTGATGTGTTATTAGTAAACTAAAAAATGAATTTTGTTGAAATTAAAATTTGGAAGTTTTTAACACCAGCTTTATTGGATATTGGGTGATTTATAAATGTTTTTGACAGTGATGCTAAGAATGATCCAACTATATATTCTGTTTAAATTTGGTATGGGACTGGCCACCCGGTATTTAATTAGGCGGGGTGTTACAGGTGGTATCAGGGCATCAGGTTCTAGTGTCCTTTAGGGTCTGTACGGTTTACTGTGCATTCAGCTCAGCGTTACTTTGTTTGATATAGAGCCATATGTTTAGGATTGTTGAATTCTTTGGTAAAATTCCGTTATCCTGCTATAACATATACATTAGTGAATCTTATTCGCGTTCGTACGGGTTCGTAATAGAAGTATGGCAGATGAGGGCCATTGGATGGATAGCGGAGGTCGTACTTAAGAGCTTAGGAAGTATGTTCGAGTATGATGGACGTAGTCGAGGTCACCCCTATTATGGCATGCGAGGCCAGGACTGTAAAGACGGTTAGGACGCAACCTACGAATTCCAAGTGCTCCTATTGTCGAAGGTGATGCAAAATTAGACTCACCCAACTTAGTACTCTTGGGAGAGGGTCAAATGGAAAATTTAGGAGAGTCATCAGTACAAGATCTAGAAATGCGGGAATTGGGTGTGTTACCCAACGAAGGCAATATATTCAAAGGCATGGACATATAGTGGAGTGTGGTTAACTAGAACTGAAAATTCGGGGTAAAATTTTTCTTGACTCATTGGAACAAAGTTATAATAGTGGGAGTCAACAACCACCACCCACAAATGAGGGTATGTTATCTATCTAAGGAGTTATAAGGCGCATACTGATTTTTGTTGTAGTTAATATTGTATGGGCTAAAGGGTTACTAAACTTCGCCTATATCACTGGTATTTACGTAGACTCACCGAGGGTTTGTGGGACACCTATATTTTTCATGTCATCACGTGGGTCTAATTTTTATCACGGAATTACATACTTTAGGCATGTCCGAACATGATGTGACTAGCGGCGTGGATTGACTTGTGGTATATGAGAGCGTATGTACTACTATAGCCAGCGTCTTGTCTTTAACAATAGAGTAGATGAGTAGACTTTTATTGAAATCGATAAGACCCGTAGAGAAGTTATATACTATTGACTAAGGACCTGAGGAGTTTTGATGACCGACTACTTTAGGTAGTAGTGTATCGGGGGGTTCCTTGTTTAGATTTCGCTTGCGAGACACCCCATGCATGAAACTAATAAACGTTAGGAGTCGAACTAAGTTAGGTCTTTAGGATATAAGTGTATAACCTTTGCGATAAATCATAGTATTATGCGGGTAACCATATCAATGTTATAATGGAAGTTTGTTACGAGGATAGTATAGGGTAGATTGGATAAAGTTTAAATTCGATTCAGTTGGAACTATATGGTGAGACTTCGTGTAACATCAATAAGGATTTTTGGTAATGTATTGTATGGGAGGTACGACATAGATTACTTGCGATGTGAGATTTATACTCAGAGTTGATATTACCAGTATGATTTATCTTTTCGAATTTCAGGACGAAATTCTGTTATAAGGGGGAAGTATGTAATACCCCGTAATTTTAATGACTTTTAAAATTTGCTATATTTTAAATTAATGGATTAATTGGATTTTATTATAAATTAATTCATTGGGTTTAAATTAAAATTTTTGGGTATTGAAATGAATGTGATGTTATTGATATTGCTGTGAATTATTAATTAAGTAATTTGAATTTTTAGTCGGACGCGGTATGGGACGTGTCGGGACTAATTTGTTAGATTAAAAAGGAAACTTATTTTTACATCAACCTTATAGTCATTTTGAGTGCGTCATTGCATCCAGAAGGGTTGAAATAGTCAGAAAAGTCTATTTTGATGTTGGCCTTGGGTCTCGGGTCATTTGAAAATGAAAAGACAACCCAAAAGCGCATTTTGGTCATTTTTATAGGGGGTGAATACTTATTTCAGAATTTTGTATTACTATAAATATTTCGAGATTATTTTTACGTGGGTTCATTCATATCTTCTACAAAAAATTGAGAGGTCACCTTTTGAGAGAGAGTGAAAGGTTGCCTGGGAAAAGAGAAACTTACTTGGAAAGGAGGAGAACCAAGGGCCAAAGGTCACCACCACCAACCACCACCGAAAGTGACCGGAGAAGGGGAGAACCACTTGTGAAATACAACCCCAAAGGATCAGACCTTCATTAGAGGCAAGTATTTGATAATTGCAATCCAGTTAGTATATTGTCTATGTTAGGATAGTTATTGAAAATATGAGATTTTACATGTTTGGAAGATAAAGATAGAGGTTTTGATTGATTTCTAGAAAATGGAAATATATAAGAATCAAACTCATGTTGTAGGTAGATAGTAAACCACGAAATAATCTTCAATCTGTTGAAGAGAATATGATAATCATTGGTTTGTTCTCGAAGATATCATGTAGATAATTTCCAGGAAAAATAGGACAAATATATGCTTTTAATTCAAACTCTTGATGATTCTAGGATGTTTAGATAATTAGAAATCATTTACATATGTTGCTATACGATGTAGTAAGGATTATAAGGAATTTGGGTTGTTAATATGAATGTTTGAATAATCAAAAGTTATGAAACCCGTAGTATAAGAATTGCAGAAATCTGGGCTGTTATCTGGGTGATCGATCGATCGACCCCCTACCTTCGATCGATCGACCTCCCCCGAATTCATGATGTTGTTTCTTTTAAATGCGTGCTCTTATCCCAAACCTTTTGTAAATCTTTGGTGATTATTAACTGGATATAATGGGACTTAGGGAAGATCAGTAAGCCCTAGATGAGAATCGAATTAGTGTGATTGGGATTTAATTGAATAGAATTATGATATTTAAATTGGAAGAAATTTCGGTTGCTAGATTCATGTGTTGGATTCTAATTTGTATGCATGAGGATTAAGGATAGGTACAATAGGGGAAATTTAATAAATCACTTGTGCAGCCTTAGGTTTACAAGAGGGTTTAATCCTAAGTGATAGAAGATGTGTATATAGGAGATTAGAAACTATCGGTTATAACCCTAATTAAAGGAGAGGTTAGTTCGTAGTAATTCGGGAGATAAGATGGTATGGTCCAGTAGGATATTGGTGATTTCTTACTTAATAAATATATTGAGGAAAACCTATTTAAACCTTGAGTAATGAGTGAGACTCTGGAATCATTAAATTAAAGAAGAAAAGTCATAATAATTTAATACGTAGGATTTAAGGAGATATAATGCTACGTATGGGAATTATCTTAGGGTAGTGTGATTACCTTGTCGATATTATATTATAGGTAGATGATAATGCCTATTTGATTAATTGATGATTTATGTGTATGACATACCTAGCTTACTTGCTATAGATGGGAGGTTTGCGCGTGAGGGCAGTCAGATCCTGATGAATCCGTGGGATCATTGATTTGTCGCTCAAGAACATAGGACTACGAAAGACTTATCGGGGAGTTGATAAGTCCACTGACTATGGGAACATAGGTATGTGCGTGACCCATGGGTATGAGTACTATGTTCGCCTCCAATTTTTGTGTTGATGTTTGTGGTTCGAGGAATCCCTACCGAACCTTTAGTCCCCTATTCGACGACCAGCGATACTGGGACATGATTGCAGAGTAATGCATGCACCACATCTGTGACTCGGGGTTCCGTATTACTTATGTATATGTAGAATGAATTAAATGAATGTATATATAGTGGTTAGATCAATCTACTGTGTGATAATTGTAGATGACGGTAAATAGAGGGAAAAGAGAATTGAATTAAGTTAATGAATGTTTATTTTTATAGATTTGAAAAGCTTAATTCATAATAATGAGAAACGTATATGAATGATTATACTACGTATGGTATGGGACATACGGGGTTATGATATGGGATAGAATCATATTATGGAAACTAGTTAGGAGGGACCATTAACTAGGAGGTTAATAGGAAACGTTAAGCGTGCACTCTAGATGAGAGGTGAGAAGATCAAGTGAGAGTATGGATACTAAAATGTACGTAATAAATTCTTTATTGCACTTATTAAATACTTGTTGTTTTCAAAATTATTTCCACTTCAGGCTCTGACCCGTTCCCCTGCATATTCTCTTTTCTATTGTACCTTTTATATCAGGTGTCTAGCAGCAGAGACGCCAACCTTAGAGGATTATGACGAGCTATGGGCTATGGAGTATTGCTTAGACGCCTATCTTCATTTGATTCATAATGTTCTTTTGTTTAGGGCATGTCGCCCAAAGGCATTCAGTTATCTCTTTTCTATCCGAGTCATATAGTCTTGTACTCGTGTCATTCAATACATTTATTATTATTGGGATTACTGTAATGGAGTATTATTTGGGAATGTTTATTCCAGTTACATTTAGATTCTTTTGTGTTATCTGTTTTGTTATTAGTGTTGTAGAATATTATGTGAAGTGTTATTCGTAAACTAAAAATGAATTTTGTTGAAATTAAAATTTGGAAGTTTTTAACACCAGCTTAATTGGATATTGGGTGATTTGTAAATGTTTTCGACAGTGATGCAAAGAAATAGTCAACAGTATATTCTGTTTTAATTTGGTATGGGACTAGCCACATCGTATTTAATTCGGCGGGGTGTTACAAGTTGTTAATCTACACAATTATTCATTAAGTCGTCTATGTTCGCTCAATTTTCATCTTTGGTCAATTTTGGCTTTGTGAATTTTGAATTTTTACTACTTGAGACTTTAAACCGACCTTTAATGATATATTCGAAAAATTTGCATTCCAAGTTTTATTTATTTTGAAAAAAAGATTTTTAGGTTTTTCAAGATTTTATGATTTTATTTTTATTTTTGGGCATTTTTGAAAATTTGTGATGTTTTAGAAAAACGCACTTGTGACCCCGCCTAACTTAGACTTTTGCATTGTCCTCAAGCAAAAAGGATTGAAATCTAACTCAAAGTGAATTAAAAGTGCGTAAAAATAAAACAAACAAATATTTAAAATGCATAAAGACACTAAATGACCCTAACACATGAATCAATAATACAATAAAAATCACCTCATACGCGTCGGGGGTGCGACGACCTCGCATCTCTCCACAAACTCACCCTACCCCACTCACGGGGTTTCGTACTCTCCTCGTCTCTCCCGTCTTCATATTGTAAACCGATAATTAGAACAAGTTGGGACCTCGCGCATAAATAAGGGAAAGACCGGGAGACGCATCGTGACTACTTGGAAAGGGATCCTTGTGATGCTTACTTAAAGCATGGCCTGCGTGCACCGATTTGGAGGGAACACCAAAGTTTCTTTTAATTTTTGGAACGCATGGATTGGGCTCTAATTTGGACGAAACACAACTTTTCTTCTCAATAGCCTTCGGGACCGCTAATGGCATGGGTGGATGGTCATTGCGAAGAAACTCATAAATTTTATCTTTCCATTCGCTTTCTTATAAGTTGCTACAAGAGCCTAATAGGGATTGGACTTGAATAGCAAAACTCTCATCCACCAGACCAAATTCTTTTTCAAATTCTTCCATGCCCATGTCCCCTAACTCTCTCTCAAACTCGGTATAAGTTCTCTCGCTCTCATGACTAGACACTAAGCAAGATTCTAAGGCATATCCACATAAAATTTCCTTAATGTGCTCTTCTAAAATCTCATCAATTAGGCTCACCGCGTGATGATCATCTTCTTCCTCCGTATGTTGGGCTATATAGAAGATGTTAGTCTCTAAGGTCATGTTACCAAAGGTGAGTTGCATCTTCCCAATCCGAGTATTGATAATAGCATTAAACTTAGCTAAGAATGGGATCCCAAGAATGATGGGAACACGATTGCTCGAAGTGACGGAGGGCTCCGTGTCCCAAATGATAAAGTCTACCGGGAAGTTCAAAGTGTCAACATGGACGATCACGTCCTCAACTACACCTCTTGGGATCTTCACGGTTCGATCTGCTAATTGGAGAGTGATCCTTGTGGGCGTAAGGTTACCCATATCAAGTTGCCTATAGATGGCATAAGGGAGGATATTGACACTTTATCCCAAGTCAAGTAAGGCTTTTTCAATTTTATTTTCTCTAATGATGCAAGAAATGGTGGGTGCACCGAGATCTTTGAATTTTGGCGGTAGATCATTGAGTAGGATGGAGCTCATGTTCTGTGCTAGAATGACGTTTTTCTTTACCTTCATCTAACTCTTCATTATTAACAAGTCTTTGATGACTTTTGCATAAGCTGGAATTTGCTCAATGGCATCGAGGAAAGGTAAATTTAACTTTACTTGCTTTAACACGTCTAACACATCATAAAGGGAGTTTCCTTTATGGGAAGGAATTATCCTTTGAGGAAATGGTGCCGTGGTGGGTGGTTTCACTACTACCTCGGGCTCACTATTGTATTCTTTATAACTCTCATTCAGGGGGACATCTTCGGCCTCTTTTGTGTCGGGAAAAATCTCCTTGTCTTTGGTTGCGTCATGTGGGAGAGGTGATAAATCAACGACTCTCCCACTATGAAGAGTGGTCACAACTTGACATTGCTCCTGATGTTCTATCGAGGTGGAGCTAACGCAAGTTTGACCTTTGGGCGGTCTTTGGCCCTGGGTAGGAAACTTGCCTTTCTCTTAGATACTCAATGATGATTGGAACTTTTAAATGTTCGCATTCATGTCGTTGATCATGCCCTCGTGCCTAACATTAGTTGCATTCTTGGTATTGATAAAGTGGTTGATAGTATCCTCGAGATTTCTCTGCGGTGGAGTGATATATGCTCCTTAAGGTGGTGGTGCTTGCACATGTCCTTGCATGTGTGGAGCTTGTTGAAAGTGCGGTGGTGGAGGAGGGGAAACATGTGAATTAGGATTCATCGCAGCATGTTGTTGCCCATAGCTAAAACCAGGATGGTTTTTCCATGAAGGGTTGTAAGAATCCCCGTGCGGTGCATCGAAATTACCCTTGAATCCTCCTATACCACTTACTTGTTCTTGAAGGATACCTTTGTAGGAGGGTATAGTTGGGCATTCCTTAATTGAATGACCCGCCTCACAAATCGCACACACCTTCTCAACGAGGTTTAGGATGGATCCAATTAGTCCTCCTCCACATACTTCAAGTAGGTATCGCATTCGTTTCTCAAGTACATCGAGTCGACTGTCCATCATAGAATTCTTTTCTACGTGAAATAGGCCGGATGCCGATGGAGTGGTGGCCACTTGGCGATGTCGATTTTGAGCATTAGGGTCAGATGTATCCCAAGATTTTATAATCTCGGCGACATACCTCAGGTTAAGCTCAACATCATGGGCGTTTAATTTGACAAACGAACCACTACCCATGGTTTCAACGAGTTTCTTGGAATTAATGTTCAGCCCATTATGGATGAAGGAAATGATTTGAAGTTTATCAAATCCATGATGGGGGCATAAAGTAACTAACACATTGAAACGCTTGTAGCATCTATCGAATGACTCATTTTCTAATTGTCGAAAAGTTTGAATTTGAGCCTTGATGGAGTTCGTTCGATGTGGAGGAAATAATTTCTTGAGAAATTTAGATTGCAACTCATTCCAGGATGCAATCGAGCTTAGAGGTAAAGACCATAGCCATGTCTTAGCCTTATCTTTTAGCAAGAATAGGATTAGTTTGACGCGGATTACCTCTTGTGTGCAAGTTTGGTCATTGAGGGTTTCACACACAACCTCAAATTCCCTGATGTGGACATATGACTTTTCAGAATCGATCCCATGGTAGCTGGGGGAGCATCTGGATAATCCCATTTTTAAAACAAAATTTCCCTGCATTATACGGGATTATGATGCATCCCGGAGTGACAGTGCGCTCGGGATATAAGATTTATCTCAAAAGGGGGTATGGGGCCTCTTCCTCACCGGCAGCTGCACTATCGTGTTGAGACATATTTCTCTTAGTCAAAGAATTTGTGTCCTCACATGGTATACTCGGAGTGCGCTCTGAAGTGTGTCCTAAGAGGTAAAACGGAGTGTTATTTTCAATTGAGTGTGACGGTGTGAGAGGTGGAACCCAGAATTCTAGAGCGTTAGGAGTGTGAGGGCTATTACGGTCGGACTCAACTATTGGATTTTCGTGAATGTGGGTTGAAGTATTATGGGGAGTTGGAGTGAGTTCATAATTTTGCATTAACTGGCTTATGAGAGATGATGATGAATATTTTTGTGCTTTTAATTTTTTATTTTTTTTAGATTTTTGGTCGAAGTTTGAGATTGACTTGATCTAATCCTAAATCTACCTAGTTACCCGGCAACGGTGCGAAAAACTTGACGCGACTAAGAATGTGTCTCAGAAGTACGTACTCTCTAGGCACAAGTGCAAGCCTGTCACTCAAGTAATAATTCGATAAGTCGGGTATCGATCCTTAGAGAAATAGGAAAATAGAGTTTTGACGATGCTGGACAGACGGAGAAATCATAACTTTGACTCAAAAGAAAAAGAAACGATGATTTGTTTTGAGAATTGGCTATAACTAAATGCAATTTTGAAATTATGAAAGAAATGCAACTATTCTAAATTACCTAAAATACTAACGATGAATGACTTAAAACTTCGAACTATATGATGAAGAAAACAGGAAGGGAATACAATCCCTCAACCCTAGTTTATTGATGGTATAAGACTAATCATAATTTTAAATGATTAATTAGATCCAATATTTAGTACTCCCAAGCATTACGTATATGAGGTTCGAGCCCGCACCACACTTAATCAGAGGATGAGTAAATCGGTAATGCACGATAGCAACACTCGTATTGCATTCTAAAGCATCACGGTTACCCTGAAGCAAACGAGATCCAAAGATCTACACTTGTTGTGATGCTACGCAATACGGTCATAATAAATCATTGAATTTAGAGGATTAATTTTATACACATGCAACTATCACATCTGGTTGACTTAATGCATCCCGACCTTTTAAAATCTATCCTGACATGGTGAAATTAATGAAAACGATTGTTGAATCGCAGGAAATCATGATTAAACTAAGGGATAATTGAAGAATGATGTAGAAGGAAGATTAGATAGGAGAAAGTAATCAACTAACTTACCAAAGCACTAAAAGCATCAACTAAAATTACTTGTAATTACAGAAATCTGAACAAACTTCAATCTTGGAATTAAAATTGCAATAAATCTTCAAACTAGGGTTTTGTAGCAACTTTCTCTCTCTAACTTCTTCTAAAAGTTTTAACTGAAAAGAGAAAATTAGATGAATTTTCCACCCCTTAAAATGATAATAAATCGGGTTTAAAGACCCTACAAGACTCCAAGAGTTTTAGCTTAACTAGGACTCTCCGTTGGAGGAAGAGTAATAAAACAAAACTACGACAGTCGGACCGGTCCTGTCATCCTTCGGTTCGATTTGGCTTGGATACGGATCGATTATTTTAATTTCTTCCTGGATCGGTCCTATCCGGATCGGTTTCTTTAATTTCTTCCCGGATCGGTCCTATCCGGATCGGTTCTTTTAATTTCTTCCCAGATCAGTCCTATCCGGATCGTTTCTTTTATTTTTCATCAACTTTGATCCATCTTCAGTCTGGGGTTCATTGGAACATTGTATTTCGGATCGGTCCAATTCGGATCGGTCTTATCTTTCTTTGACTTTTTCTTCTATCTTTGACTGCTCATAACTTTCATATCGGGACTCCGATTGAGGTACCGTTTCTTCCTATGTACTTGTAAACATGATATCTTCAACTTTTATTGAGATTCCTTATCCGAATTTTGGGTAAAAATTACAACTTTTCCCTTTTGACTTTCCTTCTTTCTCTATTCTTCCGGTTTCTTTCCTTCTTTATTGACATCAAATACCTGTAATATTAGTACGAAATATCAAAAACTCGGGGTACTCGTTAGACTAAGTCAGTAGCAAGATTATGAGATAAAACCAAATCAATTACGTTGTTCGAGGTGCTAAATGTAATTAAATTAAAGGGATAAATTTAGAAGAATTTATGCACAATCAAATCCCCCTAACTTAGAACTTTGCACGTCCCGAGCAATGTAAAAGAATCCTAGCAAGGCTCAACTCTTGAAAATCATTTTATTGGGATATATTACCTTTTTTGCGGGTAAGCAATTGCATTTAGCATATGGAACAACCCTTTAAACCCCTAGGTTACCCTAGTAGGACGAGTTGTGTATCGTGAGGGTTTGTAGAGAATATACCCACAAAATTTGACTCAAAGAAACTTCAAAATACAGGAAAATTGTATAATTCAAACTTCATGAGAAAATAATCATCATAAAGTCATGTTCAAGAGTATCAAATCATAGTGCGTGTGTGCGAAGCCGAAAAATTTAACTCTGGATTTCCACCGATTGACCATTACGTTACTTATCCGAAAATTCGCTTTGATTTCAAAATCTCACATGATGCTCTCTCAAACGAATCACTCGAAATGCGACTATTCTCTCGGTATGCATGATTTATAAGATTAAATGTAGTGGAACCAAGTTCAAGCATACAAGTAGAAAGACGGAAATTTATGGTAACCGGATCTTGTCATTGGATTAAGGATATAGAAAACGGGACCATTGCCTCTAATTAGTATCTTTGATCTCTGTTATTATCTTTTTGTGTTTTTTCTCTTCACGCAGCAACCAATTTCGCAATTTTGGACTCGGTTAGGAGTTTTTTGGGCTAAGGGTGTATTGGGTAAAATGAGAATGGTATGGAAAATCTGGAATTGTAAAGTTTTCTTATGATGTCCGTTAGTGCGTTTTCGGGATTTTGCTCATTTTTTTTCTATTTCTAGTTTTCACTCTTTTCTTTTCTTGCTATTTTTGTTGAGCATAGCTATTTTTTTTCTTGCCCCTTTTTTTGCACTTTCCGGACTTAATTTTTGGGATTGTCCCCTTTTCGCAATTTTGGGCCAGTTGGGGTTTTTCAGGTTGTCAAACGAAGGGGAAAAATTTATTCGGCTCAATTTGGGTTACAAAAGGAAAAAAATTTCACTACTTTTTCTGCCCAACATTTTTGGGTGGCAAACGAAAGCCTACTTCATTGTCCACAATACTAATTGTGTCACCATATGCGTTTTGAGGTTAATTAAGTTTAGAGATCTACTTGGAACGTTTTTAAAAGAAATATCACACACGTTTCTCAAAACCGATCAAAGTGAAAGGCATGAGATCCTCGATGACTTTTTTGACGCTAAAAAGGACTTTGACTTAACAATTAACTCGGATTGATTTATACTTTTCACAAAGATGAAGGGATCGAATCTCACCGAGGTTGTTAATCTCCACATTTATTCGTTAAGTTGTTTATGTTCGCTCAAATTCCATCTTTGGTCAATTTCAGATTTGTGGATTTTAAATTTTTACTACTTGAGATTTTAAACTGACTTTTAATGATATTTTCGACAAATTTGCATTCCAAGTTTTATTTATTTTGAAAAAAATATTTTTAGGACTTTCAAGATTTTATGATTTTTTTTTATTTTTGGGCATTTTTGGGCATTTTTGAAGTTTTAGAAAAACGCACTTGTGACCCCCCCTAACTTAGACTTTTGCATTGTCCTCAAGCAAAAACCACTAAAATCTAACTCACAGCGAAAAAAAAGTGCGGAAAAATAAAACAAACAAATATTTAAAATGCCTAAAGACACTAAATGACCCTAACACATGACCCAATAATACAATAAAAATCACCCCATACGCGTCGGGGGTGCGACGACCTCTCATCTCTCGACAAACTCACCCTACCCCACTTATGGGGTTTGGTGCTCTCCTCGTCTCTCACGTCTTCATATCGTAAACCAATAATTTGAACAAGTTGGGACCTCGCCCATAGATAAGGGAAAGACTGGGAGACATATTGTGACTAATTGGAAAGGGATCCATGTGATGCTTACTTAAAGCATGACCTGTGTGCACCGATTCGGAGGGAACACCAAAGTTTCTTTTAATTTTTGGAACGCATGGATTGGGATATAATTTAGAAGAAACACAACTTTTCTCCTCAATAGCCATCGGGACCTCTAATGGTATGGGTGGATGGTCAATGCGAAGAAACTCGTCAATTTTATCTTTCCATTCGCTTTCTTCTAATTGACTATAAGAGCCTAATAGGGATTGGACTTCAATAGTAAGGCTCTCATCCACTGGACCAAATTCTTTTTCAAATTCTTATATGCTCACATCCCCTAACTCTCTCTCTCAAACTCGGTATAAGTTCCCTCGCTCTCATGACTAGACACTAAGAAAGATTCTAAGGCATCTCCACATAAATTTTCGGCAATGTGCTCTTCTACGATCTCATCAATTAGGCTCACCGCGTGAAGATCATCTTCTTCCTCCGTATGTTGGGCTATATGGAAGATGTTAGTCTCTAAGGTCATGTTACCAAAGGTGAGTTGCATCTGCCCATTCTGAGTATTGATAATAGCATTAAACGGAGCTAAGAATGGGCGTCCAAGAATGATGGGAACATGATTGGTCGAAGTGAAGGAGGGCTCCGTGTCCCAAATGATAAAGTCTACCGGGAAGTAGAAAGTGTCAACATGGACGATCACGTCCTCAAATACACCTCTTGGTATCTTCACGGTTCAATCCGCTAATTGGAAAGTGATCCTTGTGGGCTTAAGGCCGACCAGATCAAGTTGCCTATAGATGGAGTAAGGGAGGATATTGACACTTGCTCCCAAGTAAAGTAAGGCATTTTCAATTTTATTTTCTCCAATGATGCAGGAAATGATGAGTGCACCGGGATCTTTGAATTTGAGTGGGAGATCATTGAGTAGGATGGAGCTCACGTTCTGTTCTAGAAAGACGTTTTTCTTTACCTTCATCTTCCTCTTCACTGTTAACAAGTCTTTGATGACTTTTGCATAAGATGGAATTTTCTTAATGGAATAGAGGAAAGGTAATTTCTCTTTACTTACTTTAGCACGTCTAGCATAACATAATGGGCGTTTCCTTTATGGGAAGGAGTTAGCCTTTGAGTAAATGGTGTCGCAGTGGGTGGTTTCACTACTACCTCAGGCTCACTATTGTCTTCTTTATCACTCTCATTCAAGGCGACATCTTCGGCCTCTTTTGTGCCGGGCAAAATCTCCTTATATTTGGTTGTGTCATGTGGGAGAGGTGATAAATCAACGACTCTACCTCTATGAAGGGTGGTCACAGCTTGACATTGCTCCTGATGTTCTGTCGAGGTGGAGCTAACACTTGTTTGACCTTGGGGCGGTCTCTGACCCTGGACAGGAAACTTTCCTTTCTCTTGGATACTCAACGATGATTGCAACTTTCAAATGGTCGCATTCAAGTCATTGATCATGCGCTCATGCCTAGCATTAGTTTCATTCTAGGTATTGATAAAGTCGTTGATAGTATCCTCGAGATTTCTCCGCGGTGGAGTGATAAATACTCCTTGAGGTGGTGGTGTTTGCACCTGTCCTTGCATGTGTGGAGCTTGTTGAAAGTACGGTGGTGGAGGAGGGGAAACTTGTGAATTAGGATTCATCATAGCATGTTGTTGCCCATAGCTAAAACCAGGATGGTTTTCCCATGAAGGTTTGTTAGAATCCTCGTGCGGTGCACCGAAATTACCCTTGAATCCTCCTATACCACTTAGTTTTTTCTTGAAGCATAACTTTGTAGGCGGGTATAGTTGGGAATTCCTCAATTAAATGACCCGCCTCACAAATCGCACACACCTTCTCAATGGGGTTTGAGATGAATCCAATTAGTCCTCCTCCACATACTTCAAGTAGATATCACATTCCTTTCTCAAGTACATCGAGTTGACTATCCATCAAATAATTCTTTTCTACGTGAAATAGGTCAGATGTCGATGGATTGGTGGTCACTTGGCGATGTCGATTTTAAGCATTAGGGTCAGATGTATCCCAGGATTGGGTAGTCTCAGCGACATCCCTCAGGTGAAGCTCATCATCATGGGAGTTTAATTCGACAAACGGACCACTACCCATGATTTCAATGAGTTTCTTGGAATTAATGTTCAGCCCATTATGGATGAAGGAAATGATTTGAAGTTTATCAAATCCATGATGGGGGAATGAAGTAACTAACTCATTGAAATGCTCGTAGCATCTATCGAACGACTCATTTTCTAATTGTTGGAAAGTTTGAATTTGAGCCTTGATGGAGTTCGTTCGATGTGGAGTAAAGAATTTCTTGAGAAATCTAGATTGCAACTCATTCCAAGATGCAATCGAGCTTGGAGGTAAAGACCATAGCCAGGTCTTAGCCTTATCTTTTAGTGAGAATGGCAAGAGTTTGAGGCGGATTACCTATTGTATGAAAGTTTAATCATTGAGGGTTTCACACACATCCTCAAATTCCCTGATGTGGATATATGGCCTTTGAGAATCCGTCCCATGGTAGTGGGGGAGCATCTAGATCATCCTATTTTTAAAAAAAAATTACCCTGCATTATATACTGATATATATACTTATGTGGTTAAGCATACCCCACTCATGCTATCATGGGGAAGTTTTCGCACAGAGGGTGAGCATCTTGGCTCGAGGAGCAGGGTGTGGATATTCTCCAGGTCATAATCGTCCAGTGTGTTATTATGTGATTTATATTTTTGGGATGAGACATGGTGGGTATGTTTCGTCTCAATGCCGGTTAGGAGCTATGACCGCTTCCCGGGACGTTGTGTGCGTGAGGTTATCACGAGGTGGGTGTCGTTTAGCCCCATCAGGTGGTCCCCAGTATAGCTACATGAGCCGGGCACTGGGAAGATGATAGCATGGTGCATTTTATCGGCGATATATATAGCCGGGTATATTATGTGCATGGCCATTGTACATCATATGTGGTATGTACATTTGGCTATAGGAATGGTTGATTGTATGTGCATATATATGTGGTTAGAATAAATACCTATATATCTATTTATATATCCTATAAATGAAAGGATATGGAATCTTTATGTAGTACATCTTGGATGATTATGATGTACTAGATTGATGGGGGGTTGATGTATCGCATTTAAGGAATATTTCGGTTACATCATCCCAAGGATATTATTTGAGATTTGGAGTTGTTCTTATATGGTAATATAATCTAGTAGTGGTAATAGTAGAATTATATTTATGGCATAATGGATCTCTAGGACCGACCTTGTCAAGGAGTAGTGTAACGGGGGGGTTCCTTTTTTGGATTTCCTCTACAAGACACCCCACGCACGAAACGTAGTGCAATGTTGAGATTGGAGAGAAGTTTTGTCAATAATAATTTGTATGCATGTTATTTAAAAAAAATAATCCTATGATTCAACCCAAATGTACTTGGGTAACGTATTTAGAATTATAATTAATTAAATTATAAATCGGAATCGATTAAGCCTGGTATGGCATATATGTTGGAAAATAATTAAGTGTGTTTAGAAAGAGTTGGATTCTTGGGTATGATAGGAGGGCAAGTTTAGTGGGCATAGGCTATGCCTATGGTAAGTAAGGTTGTCCTTATGGGTGGGGTAACTTAATTAAAACTTCGGGGCGCAAATAGGTGCACGCTGTTAGATGAGAGGTGAGTTGGGGTTTCACGAGAGAGCGATTCCACTTTAATTATGAAATTAGTGCATTGATATTTATTTTGCACGGTTAACACACTTGCTAAATATCTTCACAACTCGGGCTCTGACCCGTTTACTTTTCTCTCCTGCATGTATAAATATATATATATATATATATATATATATATATATATTACTACAAGTGTCCTACCGCATGGATGCCGAATGACCTTCTATCCAGAGTCTTGGGAGCCGTGACAAGTGCGGACTGTTGAGGGATGTAGATTGTAGCCGCTTCCTACTTCTTTAAAAATCTAGGTAGGATTCATGTTATATATCGGGTTTATACCCAAGGGATACTTATAAATGTTTATATTTATTCCATTTCTGTTATTGTATTGGTTGTGACCCGACAACTTATTCGGGTTTATTTCCTTGTGGTATATTCGGTTGTAGTTACTTATTTCATTTGTCGTTACTCATTTCATTTTATTCTAGCAGTTCATTTATTATGGTCCTTGAATGCATCTTTCTTTTCTTTATTAGTAGTTCTATAGTGTTGGTTCGTTGTTTGTTCTATGCTTTATTTAATTTTAACCTCTCGCTTATATGATATTGGGTAGTTAGTCTTATACTATTTAGTACCGCCAGTTGATGTTGAGACTAAGCCATCTGAGACCCTTGATTTAATGTAGTATAGGGCTGGCAACCCTTATTATTTTAAGCGGGGTGTTACAGTTCAATTGCAAGTGCAAAATATGATTACTCATAATCACTTAACAAATGTAGCGTTCATATATTATTCGAAGAATTATAGTCTAGCAAACTAAGTCTAGAAAGTTAGATTAATGCAGCTCGCGTCTATTCTCATCTATGCAGCTCTAATGTCATATATGCAGCTCATATATGTGTTCTGTCAAAAACATATATCATCCAAACCAAACACAGCAATCAAAACAATTACACACCAGTCTACTTCAGAACGAATTAAGCTTGCATCCTTCCCAAAAAATTTAACTTTAAAGCTAAAAAGAAGTTAAAGAGTTTTGATCCGAATGATAGATATTTCATTGGTGTTTCTTAGCTTTTGTTGCTTCCTTTAACAAAATTTACATGAGTGTTACTTGACTAATTACATAACCAAGATAAAACGGGAATTAATGTTTACCACTTGTAACCCCACATGGAGACTTGGAAATATCTACATTTTAAACATTAGTAGACCTAGTTCCAACAGCATGTATTATAATAGGATCCCACAACGATTATTTATAGCTAAAACATTGTGCACTTTGATCACAATCAGATGCCACTGTTAGTATATTTATAAAGGAAAACATAATCAATTCCATTGTCTTGCATCCTCCCACACATTACTTCTGGAAACACCAGTAACTGAATTTGTGCCTATATATAACAAAGCTCACATATTCATGTTCTACAGTTCCATCTAATAACAATGTAGAAATACCATACCATGATAGATCAGGGGAAAACTTTTTACCAAGAATAGCAACTTTTAGTGGCAATTCTTCACGCATTGCAAAGTCTGCAGTGCCAAGATATTGAAAACATATGAGTGTCAGTGGCATCCTTTGTGCTTTTGGCAAGAAACCTTCAAGGGCGGACGATGAGCAGTTTCCTGATCAACTACAAATGAGAAAAAATAAATGTGCAAGTTATGTTGATACAACACAAAACATGATATCAAAAGCAAATGATCATGTCTAAAAAAAGTAAAATTCTATAAATTAATAAAAAACTTGAGGAGTAATTTTAGTTAAAACTAATCGTTCAAGCATTCCCGAATTTTATATGACAAAGTGGGAATAGAATGTTAATATAATAAAATTGGAACAATAAAAGATATAACGAATCATTATATGGTAAGAGAGATGAGACTCTCTCAACAAATGATTTGAGAGGCGGAGATATGACAATGTGTTTAATTTAGGAGATAAAAATGATTCTTTTAAAAACAAAATATAAATAAAAGGGAGAATTAGCTACTGAGTACTACTATATTTTATACTCTCTAATGTGTTTTAACAAATACTTCATGAGAGACACTAAGAACTCATGAAATTAAGCCACTTTCAAGTTTATATTTCTCGATTTTCAAACACCTTAAGAATGTACGATTTGTAAAAATTTATCATGAAAAGTAAACACAATGTAACGCTCTTAAAACTTCAAACTGTTAGTATGATCTAGAGTGAAAATAAAGATGCCATGTTAAATGTTTACCTCTCCCATTTCAGCCTCTGTAAACCCCTCCCTGGTTATGTGGAGTCCATTACTTTCACCTGTTTGTTGGTTATTGTTGTGAAAATAAAGAGGCCACATCCAATGGTTGTGCAATGATTGTCGTTTGTTGTTGTTCTAGTGAATAACAGTTACTTGAAATAGCAACATGCATATTTAAAAAAAAATTACAAAAAAGGCAAAAACATTTATAACTGGGACAACCATTAAATGAGATGCATAGTTTATAGTAATCATGATCAGTATACTCTCTCGGTATCGGATCCCAATGATGTTGATGTCCACTGAGCAAACTTCCTGCTCAAAAATGGTTTCGGGTGCTATAATGTGTTCAAGAAAATTGTGGAGTCTTTGCCATTTACTGCCAAGAAGGGCTGCTTGTTCTTTATCAAAGGACATTAGGGTAGAGCACGCAAGCAGTATCGATAATTGGTGGGCCCCTTGCGGCCGTTTTATCTACACCATTACATCTACTTACCACCAACATATATGGTATGGCAACAACTGTTGTGGATGTGTACTATTCTACGCAATATGCTGCAAACATTGGGATGATAAGTGATGCAGTTAAGGTGTCCATAGAAGATCTGACCCATAGGCTAGTTGCGGGTGCTCTTCAGGTTGTTGAACCGTCTCTCCCAACTTTGGTCCCTCCGGTCCATTAGTTTAATTTTCTTATTTCATGCCACATAATATGCATCTACTTTACCATGGAAAAAAAGATATCCTGTATTATGCAAGGTAAAAAATCAACATAGAGGCATGATTAATAATAAGTAAAGTCTCGTCCTATTTTATCAGTATTTGAAAAAATTATATATACTTTAGGAGAACATAAAACAGGACAACGCAACTACTGAATTCCCGGCGTGTGATTAAGCTTACACAATCCCTTTGTATGGACATAATGAGTTTCGTGCATGAAATTATAATGCTTTTATCCCAATCCAGTTGATTAATAGTAGTGTTGATGATGGTTCTGGATCCATTTTAATCCAGTGATGCCAACCATTGAAGCTACCTGCCACCTCTATAGTCTCGCCTTCACCACAATTATGCGCATTGTTTATCTCTATTTCTACTTTAGTTTGAAATTCCTTTTGATGCAGCATGACCTTGAGATGATTAACTTGAACTTAATTCTCCTCTTTGATGGTCTCAACATCCAGATCATTATCGTTGTCAATACTTAATTGTCCTCTCGTTAAAAAATTATCATTCCTTAAGGTGCCATGTTCTAAAGCTGACGACATGAACTACGAGGATGATAATATACTACTTCCATTCAATATCTTAATAGAATTAGTTCTACAAAGCTCTTGCCCTTTTTGCTTTTCATTAAAGGAGCTTGCTTCTTCTTTTGTAGAATTATTTGATTCAATGAATCTCGTGTGGTCATCAATCAGAACCACCAATGCATATAATGTCATTCAAGATATGAAATCAGAACTTACAATTTGACATAGTACTTATCAACCCCATCACTATCGTATAACCAGATCTTTACCTGCAATACATTAGTTAATTATAAGTAAAAACACATGCTGAGCGTAGAAAAAGAAATGTCTGAGAGAATAGATGATTGAGAGAGAGGGGGGCATAAAGGGGTAGATGATGGATGAGGTAAGACGTAAGAGGGACATAAAGAGGTAGAAAGGTCTGCAGCAGCCCCTATGTAGTAGCAGCCCCGTATTAAATCTGGAAAATCATTAACCAAAAGTGACTTCAGATAAATCCGTTACCAAAATAATAGGCATTCAAGTAAGATGAAGAACATGCACCAAATTAATGATACAACACTAAGATTATTCACACAACATATTTTTTAAAGAATGCTAAGAGTACCTAAAGAACAAAGGAGCATATCGACTGACACTTCATCTCTTTATAATTACTGCATTAATAAAAATAAAACTAATTGAATTTGAAAATACCCAATATAAATTTTAATGACAACAAAAAACAACCAATTTACAATGTACCTGTTCTGGTGTATTTGTGACACCAACATTACAATGTAATGTTTACAGCATAGATAGTATACTATACATAATGCTACATTAAATTACTATACTTAAAGTTGTGAATAAACATGGAGGGTAGATTTTATCCACTTGATCTAAACTATAATGAACCAAGTACACCAATTCTTTATAGTACAATAACTCAAATTTACAAGCTTTCGATTACTTCACTTTTTGAAGATAATCAGCTCTTATATGTGAGTGTTATACACTTTCCCTGAACTATCTAAGTTCTTTGTTCAAACTTGCATGTCTAACTATACCAAATGTAAAGCATAAGAGAAATACAAAAATTTTTAGAAAATTGAACATAAACACCCCTGACATTATTCTTTCTTCAATGCCTTCAAGGATTGATAGCCTATAGGAAATATGGATTCAAAAGTAGTCAAAAAACTGAGAATATGTAGGAAAGCAGTTTGTAAAAGGTTAAAATTAAAAAAAAAAACAAAATCAAACCATAAATACCTTATTTAAAATAATTATTGTCAACTTAAAGAACATATTATTGAAATGCCAAACAAACATACAAATCAAATGAAAAATAAATAAAACTCGAGTAGAGAAACAAAGAAAGATCATATACCTCGATAGTGTTACCTAAAATTACTTAGATATGTAAAATAGAAGAAAAATATAATAAATTAGAACACAATACATGACGCACAAATTCAACATCACCATAATGCGGGGTATTTATAAATGATTATATGTTTATGGATATTATGATGGTAATACATAGTCATGAATGATTTGTCTATCTTAATTAGAATTAAAAATAAAGTCAACATAAAAATATATCATAAAAAAGGCATCTTCCAACTTGTTCACTCATCAATATTCAACTCAATAAAATGCAAGAGAATAATATATGAGCTGAATTGTTAAAATTATAGTACTTCAACCCAGCAAAACCTGCCTCATCCTATTAAGAATATTATCACTGACTAAGAGGTATATATACTATTACTAATGTCCCAGTTTAAGACTATTACTATTACCTTCCCCTTGAGTCATTAGCATATTCAATGCACACTTAAAAAAAATTGAACAATACATAAATGAGCATGTCTCATGAGAACCATAAAACTGAAGTTGTGTCTCGTGTTCTCTCATCTTCTCATCCGGAAACTCTAGGGACACTCTATAGTAGAGTGACTTATGATCATAGGGATGTTAGACCATATATCTTCCCCTGGATTTTGTGGGTCAATCCAAGAAAAATAGATCCCATGAGCATAATAGAATAACATCCCTAAATCTAGAGGTCGACCCATAAAATAAAATTCTCCGGTACCATTTCCTCTCACATTTAAAAAGTGTTAAATATTTCAATGTTCAAACACTCAGCCACATTTTTCCCTTTCTTTCTCATGATTTTGGTAGTTCAATTGAGGCATAATATCAAACACATCGGATAGCTAATTAAAAAATATAATGTGCGTCCTTAAGAAAAATAAAAAACTAAAAGCCAAACGGTGAAGCAAATAAGAGTAGACCTGCCACGAAATATGGGATAGAGTCTCTCTCGATCACTCCTATTACATATAAAGAGCATATATATGTTCTTGTTAGTCCACATTTCATAATATATGATTAAAATGGCACACCGTAGAGGGAGATGGACTTTGATAATAAAAGTACTCACATGGAGAAAGTAACACTTATAATTAAGACAAATAACTTATAAACTGATGTAAATCAAGTAGATGAACAATTGTGGAACACAAAAGGACTCAAATGATCCTCAAATACCTTTCTCTCTGAAAAATCATTTTAGGTTCCACATATAATACGTATAATTAATAAGAGGAGGTAATCAAGGAATTAGAAGTAAACTAAAAAATGACCTTTTGAAATTTGGTAAAAGTAAATACTTACATAGCTTCTCAATACAAAATGTATAATGGTTTTGGAACCAACATCGACTCGTTCCCATATCTGAATATGCATTCGAAGAAAAAACCTATATATGGATGAATAACCCAAGTCAAGTGAAAATAGAATCTAGATTATCAAGTTATAATGACCTAAATCGAAAAACTACCATATTTAAAACCCAAATGGTACATGTAAAATAAAAATTAACAAAAATATATATCGAAAAATATGAAACCAAACATCCTAAAGTCAAAACATCTATTTTAGAGAGAGAAAGTGAGTATACCTGATTAAAATTACAAAACCAAAATTAAATTCTAAACATTAAAACAGTTACTAAAAGACCTAATTTTCAACCCTAAACAATGGAACTCCAATATTTTTTAAACCATTGAGTCTAAATGTAATATCTACAAAATCAAATCAAATCAAACCCAACGATTCAAGTTAACTAAAAGAACCAATTAAAGAGTTGAACACCTACGCATGTTTAGTAACCACATGGTTCTCTTTAGTTAAAAAAATTAAAAACATAGGATATGCAATCAAATAAAAAAAGTATATTCAGTAAGTAAAAAGAGTATAGTCGAGCACTGGAAAGTATATTCAGGAATATCACTACTAACAAATATAAAGACCACACAAAAACTAAAAGATAAACTTTGCAAAAGTATAATAACCTTCAATGTCTTCTAGTATAGAACAACTTCCTTATATTATTTACATAATTAATTGAGAACACTAAAATTTGTCACGTGAGAACCGAAATCAAATGAGGATGATGACAAAGAAGAAAAATAATAACATCAAATTTTTCATACACCAAAAACCCTAATTAAACCTAATCACTCTATATTGAAACCTAACACACCATTGCATTTAAGTGAACCCTTGTCAAATAAAATTTTCCCCCAATTTTTGAACTGTCAAAACCTAAAACATCCATTTTAGCACTAAAAATATTACCTAAAATGCATAAAACTTCCCATCACTACTGGGAAAAAACATAAAATCTATAAATAGGCACAAAATAAAGAAAAGAAAATGAGTATACCTATTTAGGTTGTTCCATGTATAATCAGTAACCTGTAAAAGAAAAAATAATCAACAAAACACAAAAAAAAATTATTAGATCCCTAGACATAAGCATACATATGAACGGATATAAAACAAAATGAATGAAACCGAAATAGATCTTAACCGAAATCAAAATGAATAAAGCCCTAAAAGAAACCCAAATCAAATCGTAATCCCCATGTTCTCAGATCTGTTTTCAAAATCATGAATCCATGTATGTGCATATGTATTGTAGGAGATAAAGAAATTAAGTGTGTGTGTGTGTGTGTGCGTGCGTGCGTGTGTCTATGTGCGTGTGTGAGGGAGATTACATACATATAGGAAGATTCTAAAATCCATATGATCGATCGAGTTCAAGAGAGAGAGAGGGAGGGAAAAGAGAGTTACCTGCTGATTTGAGAGAGAAAGAGAGGAGATAGAGTTGAGAAATGATCGAGAGAGGAGAACGGGGTGTAGTGTTTGTGTGTTTTTTTGTTTTATGGGTACCAAAGGTGTAATTTCCTATATTACTCATGTTTTTGAATTTTGAGTAAGAGAGGGAAAGGAAATAAAGTGTTAAAAAAGAGGGAGAAACCAAAAATAAAAGGGCAAAAGAGGAAAATGTATCAAAACGATGTCAGCCCTCCATCTCTAGCCTAGTTGGCTTTCATCCGAACCGTTAAATGTCTTCCAAACATACGAATAGTGAAAACACCATTGTAACTTATATATATATATATATATTGGAAGCCAACGGTTGAGATTTGATCCCGCTTAAAGTTGCATTTTGTTTCTAACTTTAATTCAAACCCTACCCATTTTTACAACAGAAACCCTTCACACATTCCAAGATGAACCTCCCACTCTCTCCAAGATCCCCTCACCTAGTGTGACCCCTCGAGCCTCTCACCCACCCTGCCAAAGTGTCCAATCTCTCACCCACTCCATCTTGTACACCCGCTACCTTCCCCGGATCCAAGTAACTCCCATACCATTTCTCTTATCGGATCTGAAGAACGCCAAGTGATTTTAAAGGAATTTCATTTTCTGAATTTTTATCTTACGGTGTGTACCTAAATGAGCCTACCTTTTCATTTCCTTCATTTATCTCTCAGATCTGAATGTTATTTATCTTTTAGAACGTGTTCTTTATTATTTAATCCAGATATGAACTTACTATTGCCTTAGTTTTGGAACGTGTAATCTATTATTTACATTTGGTGTAATTTGTGTATACGACTTCTGAACTTATCCCATCACTTTTTGCAGGTATGAACTTACTATTGTATGTGTTTGTGTTTGTTGGTGTGTATTTTGATTTTCATTTCAGATCTGAAGTGTATTTTGGTTTCACGCTTCATGTATTTTAATTTTGATTTTGATTTTGGACAGATACTTCGAGTCTTTTAGCAACTAGCGCACAATCTTTTGTAGGTTCGCTATTATTTAGACTTTGGACAATAAAATGGTTATACCATCTGTTAATCTGTAGAGCATATAATTATAGGTGTGTTGAATTAATCATGATACTTACAATCATGTTTTAAGAAAATATTATTTAGGATTCTGGGTGTATTTTTAAAAGAACGTTCTTATATTTTGAACACGAGTGTTATTATGTATGATTTTTTGGGGGTGGATTTCATTCATAACATGTATGACTTGCTTAATTGGGTTTTTACATATACGATTTAGTTAATTTATGTTTTCTTTTTGTATGCCACCCAGGTATTTGAGAATATTCCCCACTGAATTGCGTAAATCCTTTTCTATTCTTCAATACATTAGTTTATCTTCGCTTAATATCAATTTGTTGTTATTCATTAATGGTATTTGTGAATATCAATATCTGGGAATGAAGAGGGAACCCCGCCACACCCTTTATGTTTTTTATATATGGGTTCAAACTCGATTTTTTACTTTTTTCAAATAATTTATTTTCTTTGATTCAAGGTTGTTTTAGTTTATTGAGGTCTCGCGCATACTTTTGGAAATTCTATTTTTGAAATCTGATTTTTTTCTCCTTTTTGTGTTTGTTTATATTTAGATTTATGACATGAGTGTTGAATTTAATAGTTATTTGGGTTGCACTCCTCTTTCAAAATTATTTATTCATTGGGATTGATTCCTAAATGCCTTTCAGCCCTTAATTTAATTTGACTTTATAATTTTTCTCTCTTATTTTGGCAGTAGGTCTCTTTTCTCACGCATTTTTACTTAGACCGAGGCTCTGTTAGAAAGGATAAGTTCTGTGAAAAATGTCAACTTTTGTTTTTTTCTTCTTCGGCTTTATTTGATTCGGGTTCTTATTTTACTTAGCCTTTTGAGTTTATGCTTTAAAATATTAAGAGTTATATTTTATATAGAAAATATCTCAAAACAAATTTTATACACAAAATTGTTTCATGACCTTCAGTAGTTTCTAACATACAAATTACTTGGTCGTTTTAATGGTAACGAACATCCAAAATACTTGACCGTTTTAACTGTATCGAACATACAAATTGTTTCATGACCTCCAAAATACTTGGTCGTTTTAATGGTATCGAATGCAGTTATCCATGTTTGTTGTATGTCAGACATGATATATTGACCTTCACATCAGTATCTTCTTCATTTCAGGTGTTGATCAAATACCAAACAAATTGGGACTTCATTTTTATGGTAATGAAAACTATGTGGTGATGTTCACAATAGGAAGAAATCAGGTACTTAGGGCTTGCGAGAGAGATCCGAAATCATTGATAATAAAGGTAATTTTTTTATACTAATCCTTTTTCTTAGATTGGTTTGTTTGCTTTGCTGATTTGTATTATAAATAACAGTTTAGTTGGGATTTTGATGTGTTTTTCATGGATTTTATTAATTGAAGCATGATTTTTTCCCATTTTGCCTCTATACTTGATTGGTCACGTGTACAATAGCAACCATTCAGGTCGTTCCAATAGAAGGCACAAGTGTTAATGACGTTTAATTGGATGCGGATGAGGTTGAGAGGTAAGGATTCGTAGATTCAACAATAGAAGGCACAAGTGCGGCGCATCGATGCAGGTTCGGGTGCAAGCATAGGTATCATCTTAATACCAAAATGTTGGAAGTAATAGTGTTTGGTGCTTTATGCCAGAGATGATTTTTTCCTTATTTTTATACTTTTTCTTTTCATGTGGTAAACTGTATTATAATTAGTTTTTGTATATAAAAGTGTGTATATATGTGTTTTGCGGTACTCTGTTCCTTATGAGACCGAGTTTGTTTAGGCCATGATTCAAAAGGTGTTGATTAAATGTTTGAAATCAAAGCATGTCTGATTATTGAACTGCATATTTCTTTATATATCTAACCACCTTCTCTGACTAATCTATTTAAATTGAAGTAATAACAGGGCATGTCTGATTATTTTGGTTCAAAATAGGATCTTTTTTTATATATTATGTACTCAGGTTGTGTGTTTCAAAATGGATTGGTATTCTTTTATTTGGATTGAGCCAATGTGTTGTTTTGATTCAAAATGGATTGAACAAAAGTTAGGGTGGCCTATGATTTCAGATTCATAATTATGTCTAATGTCCAAGTCCTTGCTATAGTTTGGTTTGTATATGTTCATAGATTATAGTAATAAGGTTACTAAAGACATAGTAGTTATTTTTTACATAGCTGACCACTCTTTTTAGGGCTTTTTTGTTGGTTTTAAAGTACAAGTCTCATGATTCTTACTGGTTTTTAAAAAAAATTTACATAGCTGATTCACTTTTCATTTTTTGTTGGTTTGATTACATCCTTTTAGAATGGACATAATTTTATTTCACTTTCATTTACCCAATGGTTCGTTCAGACACGTGTTATGCTGCTGTGCTAAAAGTATATACGAGTGTTATGCTGATATGCTTCATTCAGGTCATTGTGGATGCAAAAGCTGGAGATCCAAGGCAAGAGTAGTTCACAATCCTGGAGATCCAAAAGTTGTGCACTCATTTCAAACGTCGTGTGCTAATTCTTAAGCCCCAAACTGTTTACTGAACATCAATGTTCTACTAATTAAGATACAACCATTGTGACTATTGGTTGTATCCTAGATGTTATATGCTCTACTAATTTATTTATTTGTTTTGTAGGTATCCCCTATATTCTCTCTTATTCCACCCAAATAAGTATTTGAGGTGAATTGTCAAAGTTTTATTGGAACACTGATTAAAAAATATGTGCTTCAGATAGGTTGGATGCTTTTCAAGTTCTTAATTTTTGTATTTTTTTGTCTCTTTCAACAGTGGACGGTGTTTGTACTGCTATTAATCTGTGAGTTCTTATAGTATGTAATGGAGAGCTTAATATCGAAACTTGGCAGGGTATTTGGCTATGCGAGCACCGCGATGAAGTTACTTCGAGAAAATCTTACACGGACTAATTGATGTACAACACTTTTTTAGTTGTCTAAGGCTTTAAAATACCACTACTGGAAGTATCCTACTTTAGACAAATTAGTGATCCTACCCATAATTATCTCATCTTTATTTTGTATTTGAAGATTCATTTTGTTTTTTTACATGTTTATGGGTTTATGCAATATATTTTTTTTTTTGGCAGTTAATAGAATTGAAATGTCACATTAAATATTCAAAGATATTATTAAATTAGAAAAAGGTAAAAATCAATTGAGTAATATATTATCCAATGAACGCAATTACATTGCTCTTTGTTTCTTTTTCTTACTATCCAATGTTACAGGTATGTTGTTGTTTTGGCAAAAATGGCCATCAATATTTCTTACATGATTTGTTACATGTAAATAACTCAATTCAGCTGCTGCAAAAGCTCAATTAAGCTGCAGCAATAGCTCAATCCAGTGGTTTTGTGATATTGTATAAAAATGGGATGTAATCTTTTTATTTTTTAAAATAATCTCGAACCAATTCATGTTCTCTTTGGAATTTTACGATTTGAAATGAGATAAATGGAAACTTGGTACAACTATTTTTTAAAATAAGAGGTACTTGGTACAACTGATTCTTCATTTTTTTTTCTTCATTTGCAGATAGTTATGAGTTTTTAAGGTATTTAAAGTATTTGGATTGTTTAGACAGTTTGTGAGGTTTAAGCATTGTGTACCTATTATCTTAACATACTTTTTTCTGACATTATATTTCCTATATTTTTCATTCGTTGATCCATTTGTACTTTCAGATATAATTTGATTTTACATTCTTGCTCAATTCGAAGGATGTGGATCACGAATCTAACAACATTTTTGGGGAAGTTTCTCAGACACACAACAAAATATAGTGAGCTCTAATTACTGTAGACTTTATTAACTATATTGTTTCTTCGGAGTTGTAATTGTACTCAGGTGTAAGATATAAGTCTCAAAAGCATACATTAAGTGTGCATTCACAAACTCTGGATTCAAGTTGTTAACAATTCATATATGTTTAAAAAGTGTACATTTACTATTTTTGCCAATAAAGTTGTTTGTACACGATTTTAATCCGTTAAAGTCAGCCAACGTGATTTGGGAGTTGAGAGCCGATGATAAGTATTATTTCTCATTAAATTGTTGAGTTTTCGAATACCCTGTCGGTGATAACTCGGTATAGAGGTGAGGATCTGATACATTTATGGTTTTTGCCAAAATATTTGTTTGTGCCTGATTTTAATCCATTAAAGTCAGCTAACATGAATGGGGAGTTGAGAGTCGATGATAAGTATTATTGCTCATTAAATTGTTGAGTTTTCGAATAACATGTCGGTGGTAACTTAGTATAAAGGTAAGGATCTAATGCTGAGCTTTTTTGCTACTTCATTGATGAGATTTTGATAAGTTATGGAATTACAATAGGTATTTTTTTTCTCGATCAAATCATGTTTTGTTTTGTTGTAAGTTGTGGCCAAATGGGTAGTTGGTAATTAATGTAGACTTTATTAACTGTATTGTTTCTTTGTATTGTTTATTTGTAGTTGTAATTTTACTGCTATGTAAAGATATAAGTCTTTGAAATATACATTTAGCGTGCATTCACAAACTCTGGATTAAGGTTGTTAAAAATTCATATAAGTTTAAATAGCCTACATTTACGATTTTTGCCAAATTATTTGTGGGTTATACGCTACCTTGATCCTGATTTTAATCTGTTAGAGTTACCAAACATGTTTTAGGAGTTGAGAGTGGATGATTAATATTAGTTCTCATTAAATAGTTGAGTTTCCAACTAACCTGTTTGTGATACCTTGGTATTCAGGTGAGGATTAGGTTCGGAGCTTATTTTCATATGTATTGTTGAGATGATGTCTTCTTGCAATACAGTGTTTCCATCTCAACGGCAGCATCCTTTGAGATGGGACGACATTATGGAAATCACAAATAATCTAGATGACGAGTTCATAATAGGGTTTGGAGGGTTGGGAACTCCCTACAAGGTGGAATCGGTCACAGAAGAAATCATGGTTATAAAGGTACAACAATGATTAAAACATGTGAGTTGCAAGATTGGATTAAAATTTACTTGTATCTTCCACCTATAAATTATTTTTCCATTTTCAAAAATAATTTATGAATGACAATCTCCATTCCAGATCATAATGTTTAATAATTTCTGAATGACAAATCTTCATTACTGTTGAAGATTTTTTGCCAAATAACATTTAATATAGCAACTGAACAACTAAAAGAAAAAGTAATAATGTCCATGTTCTATGCCCAAAAACAGTCAATTGAATTGGGTGGGTTCTTTCTTCATAAGAAGAGTGCAACCATAATAGAAATAAACATGTAGCTGATATTTTCTATGCTTCATAGTTGATTAATGGTATGTTAAGGTCACATTTTTATATAGATATGTTGTAGTATTTAGTTCTGTTAAATGAATAACCAGTAAATTCCCTTTGTAGCTCACATTTTAATAGCTTATAGTATATTATGACAGATAAGTTCACTGTGGAAGATGCATATAATACAGTATTAATATTAGGTAATGTAGTCTGCCATGTTTGTCTCAACATTTTATAGTTGTTTATATGATTACTTCCTCGCAACAATGAACACTGAAGACTGTAATATCTCTCTTCAAGTCTCACCTAAAATTGAGCATACATGATTGTACTGAAAAGAAAATCGAGTTAAAAATAGGAGGTAATAGATGCAACTGGAGAGCATTATCATAATAAAAGACGGTGTTTAATTGAAGTGGAAGTTTTTTATATGATGTAAGCACCTAATTAGTAATAATTTTTTTTAATTATTATAAATGGGCATGAAGCTTTTATTAGTACCTTCTTATTTATTAAAACCTTTCTTATTTGGTTTTTAATATTCAATTTCTTTGATGCAAGTACATTTAGGGCACCATTTGAATCATGTTTTGTGCTTTTGGGTCATCCCGTCTTCACATATGGATTATATTTCCATTTGAAGTGATATCTTTGAAATGATTGAAGATCCAAAGTGATTAAAGACGATGCTCATTTGAAAATAGGAGATGTTATGAAAAGGAGGTGTTACTCAATTAACACTCAGGTGTAGAGAGCTGATCCACCAACAATGCATTAGAGCTGTTTCAGCAGCTGTTAGCAAAACTTCCGAAGGCGATGGTCGACTTAAAAGGCTACGAAATAGGTACTCTCAGTTGAAACTATTTTTTTGTTCCAATCCCTACAAACACACCATACTTGCATATGAGTAGAAGTAGCAGCAGTAGCAGATAGATTACAATGCTTTCTCCATCCACTAAACTGGCATGTACATGTTAGTGTGGGGTATTTTCTGCTTCCACGAATCATAAACTCCACTCTTCCAAATAATATTATTTTTTCTTCCATCCACAACGGGTAGGACTTTTACCAAAATAAATAGTCACAATTATCTATTGTTTGGTAAAAGTCCATTTTGATTTTTAACAGAATCGTAATCATATGATTTTAATTTTCCAATTTCCCTACGTATAATACATAACACATATCAATCACATGGGTTTAGCTTTCGTGATTCATATAAGACACATCGCTTGGTCAAATTCATAAAATGTAGAATCAAGGTGATCCTTTCAGTTTGATTCTTTTTGCACAAGCATTAAATTTTTTGAAGTGCTTACTTTTAACTTTTGGTTCAAATGCAGGGCTATAATACTCAGTAATTAAAGGGGAACGAGTGGAAGGATAAGGAAAATCATTAGTCTGAAAAAAGGGTTAAATAAGTTGGAAGGGGGTATTATGAAGGCGAAGGATGATGTATTATGAAAGCAAAGATGATGTATTTATTAGATGAATTTAGACTTTTTAAATATTGTTGAATTAATTGTTATCCCTTAAGTAGGGTGGAAACTCAATCAATTAAAGGAGATTAAGTCGAATAATTTTAAAATTTATATTGATATGATTCTATGTAATGGGGTATATTTTGATTATGTTGCTTATACGAGGTCCAAAACGGACTATTTATTTTGTTGGATTAATTTTATTTATTTCTTAAATAGGGTGGATAGTCCTATAAATAAAGGGAATTTTGCTCAATTTTTTTAAAAATTATTTACACATTTGTATTGTAAAAGTCTAAATATACACTTTAAAAAACTACACTTATAATGTATAAACCATTTATTATTTATATTATACACACCTTTATACTTTTCAAATTTATAACCGTGACTTTATTGGAAATTTTTATCGGTTGCGATTACGTACTTTCGAAATTTTGGCCATTTTGTGATTATATACTCTGGAAATTTTTGTCGTGCCTTCAGGCACGGGCATTCCGCTAGTATATCTATATAATAAGGAGTAGAATTGTGGTTACTATTCCTTAAGTTGATATGCTATTTAGGGGTCCTGATTGAGCCACCAAGGTTGGAAGCCAACGGTTGAGATTTGATCCCGCTTAAAGTTGCATTCTATTTCTAACTTTAATTCAAACCCTACACATTTTTACAACAGAAACCCTTCACACATTTCAAGATCAACCTCCCCCTCTCTCCAAGATCCCCTCACCCGGTTGGACACCTCGATCCTCTCACCCACCCTGCCAAAGTGTCCAATCTCTCACCCAATCCATCTTACACACTCGCTACCTTCCCCGAATCCAAGCAACTCTCATACCATATCTCTTATCGGATCTGAAGAACGCCAAGTGATCTTAAAGGAATTTCATTTTCTGAATTTTTCTCTTACGGTGTGTACCTAAATGAGTTTACCTTTTCATTTTCTTCATTTATCTCTCAGATCTGAATGTTATTTATCTTTTGGAACGTGTTCTCTATTATTTAATCCAAATATGAACTTACTATTGCCTTAGTTTTGGAACGTGTAATCTATTGTTTACATTTGGTGTAATTTGTGTATACGACTTCTGAACTTATCCCATCACTTTTTGCAGATATGAACTTACTACCGTATGTGTTTGTGGTTGTTGGAGTGTATTTTGATTTTCATTTCAGATCTGAAGTGTATTTTGTATTCATGCTTCATGTATTTTAATTTTGATTTTGATTTTGGACAGATACTTCGAGTCAGCGCACAGTCTTTTGTAGGTTCCTTATTCTTTAGACTTCGGACAATAAAATGGATATACCATTTGTTAATCATTAGAACATATAATTATAGGTGTGTTGAATTAATCATGATACTTACAATCATGTTTTATGAAAATATTATTTAGGATTCTGGGTGTATTTTTAAAAGAACGTTCTTATATTTTGAACACGAGTGTTATTCTGTATGATTTTTTGTGGATGGATTTCATTCATAGCATGTATGATTTGCTTAATTTGGTTTTTACATATACGATTTAGTTAATTTATGTTTTCTATTTGTATGCCACCCAGGTATTTGAGAATATTCCCCACTGAATTGCGTAAATCCTTTTCTATTCTTAATACATTAGTTTCTCTTCGCTTAATATCAACTTGCTGTTATTCATAAATGGTAATTGTGAATATCAATATCTGGGAATGGAGATGGAACCCCACCACAATTTACGTTTTTTATATTTGGGTTCAAACTCGATTTTTTACTTTTTTTAAATAATTTATTTTCTTTTATTCAAGGTTGTTTTAGTTTATTGAGGTCTCACGCATACTTTTGGAAATTCTATTTTTGAAATCTGATTTATTTTGTCCTTTTTGTGTTTGTTTATATTTAGATTTATGACATGAGTGTTGAATTTAATAGTTATTTGGGCTGCACTCCTCTTTCATAATTATTTATTCGTTGGGATTGATTCCTAAATGCCTTTAAGCCCTTAATTTAATTTGACTTTCTAATTTTTTGTAATACCCCGTATTTTCATGGCTTTTAAATTTAAGGATTTATTAAATTTAATTGAGATAAATTAATTTAATTTTAATCCGAAATGTTGTTTTAAATATTTACTAGCGTGACAAGAGTTAGTAATTATTGGGAATATATTATTTGTTGCATATTACTGGATGAGTATAGTAATATATGAGAATTATTTTTATAATATTGTCACGTGTGAATAAAATGACAATTGTGGAAATTTAAGTCGGGACTGTGTCGTGTCGGGACTAAATGTGGATTAATAAATGTGAATATTTTATAGGTTGTTCGTATGGTCGTTTTGAGTGACCCACCGCGTCCGGAAGGGTTGAGATAGTCAGAAAAGTATACCCGGGGGTTAGATTTGGGTCTCGGGGCGTTTTTAGGCCTAATTAGTACCCCGAGAGGGCATTTTAGTCATTTTGTATTTTTGGGTAATTAAACCCACGAAAATTAAAGGGGTTATATCAGATGTTTAGGTTATCTCCTAGGGTTAGATAAATCAAATCACTAGAACGGCCATTGGAGAGGAGAGGAGAGAGCTCTCAAGGCATTCCAAGGCTCAAAACTCATCCGTTTACACCGCCGCTACCGCCACCGCCAACGCGTCGATCGCGAGACGAGGAACGCAACCACACCAAATTCAACACCAAACCAGATTTCTGAAAATCCCAGGCAAGTGTTTATCTTGCTTATTCCGTTGATGCATCTTTCATATTGGTTTAGGAATGATTAGGATGGATTGTATGGAAGAAAAACACAATTTGAGATAGAAAATTTCATGTAGTGATGACTTAAATGATATTCTGGAAACCTTTTGTGATGTAGAGGATTAAACCACGAAATTTTGATGTTGTATAAGAAGGAAACCTTAGAGCCAATTAGAATAAAGGAGGCAAATTCGCACATCAGACCCCGCATGTACCCGGAACCGGTTCACCCCCCAAACCGGTCGCCCCTGGGATCGCGAATGTTTGCTGGTCGGGGGTGCTTTTTCTTCCATTCAACACTTAGAATTTTTTTCTTGTTTTCTTTCCTTTCTTCCTTGAATTTTTCTTCAACTTCAACGGGTCATAACTCATCAACCGTAACTCGGATTTGGGTGCCGTTTCTTCCACTGTTCTCGTTGTTCCGAGATCTTCAACTTTCCTATTGACTCCCCCATCGGGATCTGGCTGAAGAATTACCAAAATGCCCTTGAACTTGCCTTCTTAGCTTTTCTTTCATTGTCTCACTTTCTCTTTTGCGCTGCTTGCATAATTAACCTGTAAAACCAATAAGAGAAGCACGACACACGAAATACTTGCCAACGAAGATTAATAGCATAAATGTGCATCAAATACATATAGGTTACATCACTCGGGTTCACAAATGCACTGAAATTAGGGGAATAAATATACACTATTTATGTCCAATTATGTAGTGAGTTGGAAAAAGCCTTCAAATTAAAGTGAGAAACGAACCATTATACGTGATAAATAATAATGGGAAAATAAGGATAAATGTTATGATTGTGGGTTATGGGATAAACCTAAATTGATATAATAAAAGTGGTATATTTATATGATTGTGTATGCATATATTATATACTTGTGAAAATCATGCCCGCGTTACTTGCTATCCCTGAGGTTTCCGCGCTGGGACGATCTTATCTCGTGTGCCTTATGGAGGATATTGACTCGTACCCTAGAAGATAGAAATCCTAGGTACAGGCTATCGAATCGGTAGTCACGATCCTAAGAGACGTGAGGGTATGTACTGACCTCTTGGACTTGGAATCTATGCTTCGCCTCAATATTGTTTGTGTATGTATTGATATAGTTCGAGAGTGATTCCGAACTTGTATTCCCTTTAGTGAGATTGATACGGGGATTGGATAGCAGAGTATGCCCGCACCATAGTTTTTATGTGGGGTGCTGTTATGATATATATATTATACGAGTAGTTAATATATATATGAAATTCTGAAATCTGGAACTGCCTACTGTGATTTGATATGTAGGACATGGTTGATGACTCAAATTATAAATAATTGTTTTGAGAAAGTATAATATGACACTGGAAAACTTTATTGATTAATAAAGTTAAAAGGAGAACCTTGGTTACCAATTGAAATCTTACGTTTTAAATACTTATGTTGTTCAGTTGTAAATCCTGCGAATAACCTAAGATAAGTTAAATCATTGGGGAAAGATAGTGTGGTATACGATGAGATAGACCATTGGGAAGGTTAGTGCGATAGGAGTGCACATTAGAAGAGAGGCGAGAATTTCTCAACAGAGTGTCGCACTAATATGTTGTTGCATTGGCCTGTATCAATTTAAATACTTGCTAAACGAATTTTTAAATCATATACACTATCGGGCTGTGACCCGTTTCTATTTCCTTTTCTCTCTTGTATATATATGTATGTATTACAGGTGCCCAGCCACAGGGGCGTCTTACTTGGGATCCTTTGGAAGGAACGTGCTGCAGCATAGGTGGGAGTTGCAGGCCTATTGTTTAGACGACTTCATCCATTTGATTCTACTCGTAGTTCAGTTTTATCCAGCAGGGTCATGTGTCTCCCTCTTTCTATTATTTAGTTGGTATTGTCAGAGATTGAAATTTTTACGTTCAGTACCTTTATTTCGGGATTTATTACTGTCAGGATGTTTTCCTTTAGTGTTGTAAATGTTGGGATTTATTATTGATGATTAAATTCGTGTATGTTGAATCCTATTTTTATTCTTAATGTGTGACTCTTTAGATGTTAATGGTTTAAGGTTTTATAACCGGATTTAATAAAATGAGAATAAGGTTTTAAATGGTTTTGACACTTAGCTTAAATATTTAGGGTATTTAAATTGGAAAAGTATTTTTACGACAGTGATGCTAAGAAGGAACCAACTGTTCACCTTGATTTTAATTTAATAAAGGAGTGATCACCCGGTATTTAATTAGGCGTGGTGTCACAGGTGGTATCAGAGCATCAGGTTCTAGTGTCCTTAGGATCTGTACGACTTATTATGCTTTCAGCGTTGCTTTGTTTGTTATAGAGCCCTATGTTTAGGATTGTCGATTCCTTTGACGAGATTCCGTTCTCCTGCTATAATGTGTATACACTAGTGAATTCTAATTTCGTTCGGATGTGTGCATGTGCCGAGCGATGACGGATGTCAGAAGAGGACCGTTAAGCGTACATCAGGAGGCAGGGCTCAGTTGAGATTATGAAATATATCCGAGGACGATGACCGTAGTCGAGGTCACCTCCATTATGGCACGAGAAGCCACGACTAGAAAGGCGACTAAGGTGCAACAATGATTTTCAAATGTTGTTATAGTCAAATGAGGTGCGAGGGTAAACTTACCCAACGTATTACAAAAACGTGTAGAGACTGTCAGTGGGAAATTTTAGAAACGCGAAAAGTGTATGTGTTTACCAAAGGAGGTAAAGTATCCAAAGGCTTAAATATAGGACGGAGTGTGGCAAACTGAAAGTGAAAATTTAGAGAAAATTTTCTTGGCTTTCGGGACGAAATTATAATGGTTGGAGTCAACCACCAATTTTAGAAGTGGAATGTTATGCCTATAGGAGAACCTTAGGTACAGTGTTGACCATATGTTCCTTCCTCAACTGTTCAGGATGAGAAGCAAACGTGGTTCTGAACTCATCGCAGGAGGGCATGACAGAAGTCCAATTGTGGATATGAATCCTAATTATTAGCAAATTTTGTATCGAAAGAGGTAGATACTAGTGGAGGAAACGACTCCAAGTGGGAGACCAATTTGTAATAATAGTTGATAATACTCGAGGAGGAAATTCTGATGGACGACCGATTCAGAGGTTGATAATGTCATATTTTGTCAATATAGATGATAACGCTTCTTTGTGGGGGAAGTTAAAGGAATCAAAGAATTTAGTCGAGAATAAGACGGTATAGCACCACAAAAGGATGTGGATACACATCAGGAAAACCATTTAAATGCTTCAGATAGTTAAATTATTACCAAGTGATGGTAAATTCAGTAAGTATTATTATAGATAGTAACATGATCTTTATGACCTAAAAATCTTAGGGAACGATCGGGATGGCTAACAGGAATCGAGTCTACTAAAGTCCGAGAGAAGGACAATCCTAACCTGGTTAGTAGGATAGGTGATAAGTGGATTATGTGTTGAGGTATTTTGGTGCGGAGTGAAATTGCTCGCGATAATATGTTCCAAAGTGAGAAAAAGGGACAAGAATACGGTGCCTAGTAAAGGATGACGATTAAAAATAATTTTGTTTTGGTTTGGGCAGACGTGTTACGTCCGAAAACCATTTGTGCAGTCAAGACGATTGCCAGGATGGATGTATAAGTTGTATCCTTAGAGGATACGGCGTGTTTATGTGACACGAGAGAGTCACCATATTTTTTTCATTGCTAGATTAGCATGTGAGACGAGTTTAATGCATATCATTATAAATGTTACCATTATGTGAATATTTTTCCTTAGTATAGCGGGATTTTTCTTTGGTGCTATCCGCGGGGGATGAATGAGTATATTAACAGTGTTTTATACTTTATTGAGGTTACTCGTTGTAGTGATGCGATACACGAGTATGATATTATCTTTGTTAAAATGTTATAGAAATGGGTAGTATGATAGTGAGAATTTATTACAAGGCTATCGGAGTAGTTACATTAGTGCAACACGTTTTGTTTTGGCGAGGGTTTACCTGTAAGAAGGTTGGACTCACACTTATATTATCTATCCTAGAGACTTCGGAGGAGATAGTGGGCTCGAGATATTCGATACCAATATATGTATAGACTTTGTCAGTATGATTCAGTATGTACCGGGATTTACCGTTGAGCGAAAAGAGTTGACTCGGTATTATGTTTAGCACTCCGGACTTAGTGATAGGAAGAGTGCAGTGTTATATTTATCCTTAAGAGATTTGGGAGTTAAGAGTTATACCCCTAATGTTAGAAAAAGGAAATTTAGAGAATCTCGATTGTAGGTATCCGAGGTTTATCGAATGTAATTACCATCAACCAATACGGGACGATAGTGAAATTGGTGAAACGTTCTTTGTTAAGCATAATTACGGGAGAAATTGTAACATTTCTGTCAAGGGACGGAATAAAGGGGTATATACTATGGACGGAGGACCTAACGGATTTCGATAACCGACAATGCTAGGTAGTAGTGTATCGGGGGGGTTTCTTGTTTGGATTTCGATTTGCGAGACATCCCACGCATGAAACTTAGGTAAGGTTGGAAGTAGGGAGACGTTTGGTCACTATTCCATGAGTTCGGTACCCTAGTCGAAATGGGATCAAGTAATTATGTATGTAAGGTTGAAGTTGAATTTTGTTTTAAGGTCATTGGAGCCGGATTTTTTTGGTAGGAAAGCATTGAAAGTTATCCCCACGAGTTGAGGGGTGGAACGATGATAAGGAGAATTTAAGAATTTTGATTTCTAGGGTGATTGAGAGTACCCAAATATCATAACCGCGTGCAGAACACAAGGTGAATAAATTGTTGGAATGATTTTTAGCATGGATTATCTGGAAACAACTTTATATTATACAAAAGAGATGACCTGTAATTATTTTGATGAATAGAGCGTTAGTGATTTATTTTGGTTGTTGTACCTATTTGGGAAAATTGTTGTACTTATCTGAGGAAGGTTGAGAATTATTATTCCTCTTTTATTGTCATGGAATTTGAATGCCCTATTCCTTCTATTCCGTTGAATTTAGTTAATCCTATAGATGAGTAGCACGCCGTTCGCTCTCCGAGGGCGGTCGGAGTGTTGCAAAAATGTGGGAATCTTGGTTAACTACAGTTAAAATAGTCCGAGTCGAAGGGACGTGGTAATAAACGTGTGAAATATATGTTTGTGGGACTAGTATAACGAAGTGGAAGTGATAGAGTGGATTAAACGTCACATGAGGGGCGATAATCCATACATAAGTGTGCAATTAGAATAGCACGCCCTAACTTAATTGGAAGGCTGTGGGAAGCCATTCAAGAATTGGTATTCCTTGAATAGAGTAGAATTTAATTGTTATGAAGCACACCCGGAGCGGAGTTGTTATTAGTCAAGTGTGAGAGAGACTTGCACATACAAAGAGTAATGATGTTAGTATAGTATGAGAGATCCAGAAGTGCGCTTCGTGGAGAGAAGAGCACGGGTCGGAACTTTCGGCATACTCCAAGGAAGGAAGGGGAGTATTACGTGTCACTTAATGTGAGACATTTCAAGGGAAGAATCGATGTTTAGCGAGACATAGTGAGTATTCTCTACATGCACTGCCCATAGGTAAGGTTTGGTTGAAAGAGGAGAATCAACCAAAGAATTTTGTGTTTATCGAAAATTCTTGAAATTGGAAGAGGTTGGTAAAGTCGGTAAAGTTCTTGGATTGGTTGCCATCCTCAAAACAAGATCAAGGGTTTATCCCAAACATGTGAATTAAGTCACCAAGAAGGAAGTGATTGATATTCCTTTGGGCTGGCTTACAATATTAACTAGTATTCCCCATACTTCCTTTGAAATGAAGGATCGCGCCAGTGCACGGTCCGGCGCAGTATAAATTTCTGAATCAGGATGAGATTGGTGAATCCCACCTTTGATATGGGATTTCTGGAACCAGCGGAGATAAGATTTCGTTTCGAGTAGGATGTATCACCCTTAGACAGGGAATAAGCACATGGTGATTAAAGATTAGTGGAGCCACGTGAAGGAGATTTTAGAATCTTGGTACGATGATTTCAAGAATGCTTTGTAAAAGCACTCATACCTGTTTGTCGCATACGAGGTACTTATTAAGGTTTTGTTATGGAAGAACCTCGACTATTCTCCTTCCGTATGTTTAGAGGAGAGTAGATAATCAAAATTTTTGGATCGGTCGAGAAAATATCCGATAACTATGGTGGAATTCCACGACTGTTTTAGGCAGTCAAGAGTGGTCAAATGTTCGTATGATATTCTTAGAATGGGAATTTTGTGTATGAATAAATCCGAGTAGTTGTCATGTAGTGAGGTGCGGCCTCCTAATGATAGTGAGATAATGGAATTTATAACATATAGACGTAACCTATTCAAATGTTGTCAGTTGGGAGTGCAATGTTAAGTGTCTCCAATGAGAATGTAAAACAATGTTGCTGTGAGGAAAAAGCTATAGTGATTGAGCGCCGTACTATGTAGATAGTTTGCGTACTGACAAGGATATCCAGAATTGTGCTACCTGGTAGGCCTTATTTTCCAAATTTCGGGACGAAATTCCGTTATTATGGAGGAAGTATGTAATACCCCGTATTTTCATGGCTTTTAAATTTAAGGATTTATTAAATTTAATTGAGGTAAATTAATTTAATTTTAATCCGAAATGTTGTTTTAAATATTTACTAGCATGACAAGAGTTAGTAATTATTGGGAATATATTATTTGTTGCATATTACTGGATGAGTATAGTAATATATGAGATTTATTTTTATAATATTGTCACGTGTGAATAAAATGACAATTGTGGAAATTTATGTCGGGACGTGCCTGTGTCGTGTCGAGACTAAATGTGGATTAATAAAAGTGAATGTTTTATAGGTTGTTCGTATGGTCGTTTTGAGTGTGCCAACGCGTCCGGAAGGGTCGAGATAGTCAGAAAAGTATACCCGGGGGTTTGATTTGGGTCTCGGGGCGTTTTTAGGCCTAATTAGTACCCCGGGAGGGCATTTTAGTCATTTTGTATTTTTGGGTAATTAAACCCACGAAAATTAAAGGGGTTATATCAGATGTCTAGGTTATCTCCTAGGCTTAGATACCTCAAAACACTAGAACGGCCATTGGAGAGGAGAGAAGAGAGCTCTCAAGGCATTCCAAGGCTCAAAACTCATCCGTTTACACCACCGCCACCGCCAACGCGTAGATCGCGAGACGGGGAACGTAACCACACCAAATTCAACACCAAACAATATTTCTGAAAATCCCAGGCAAGTGTTTATCTTGCTTATTTCGTTGATGCATCTTTCATATTGGTTTAGGAATGATTAGGATTGATTGTATGGAAGAAAAACCCAATTTGAGATTGGAAATTGCATGCAGTGATGACTTAAATGATATTCTGGAAACCTTTTGTGATGTAGAGGATTAAACCACGAAATTTTGATGTTGTATAAGAAGGAAAGATTAGAGCCAATTAGAATAAAGGAGGAAAATTCGCGCATCTGACCCCCTGAACCGGTTCGCATGTACCCCGAACCGGTTCGCCTCCCAAACCGGTTCGCCCCTGGGTTCGCGAATGTTTGCTGGACTGGGGTACTTTTTCTTCCATTCAACACTTATAATTTTTTTCTTGTTTTCTTTCCTTTCTTCCTTGAATTTTTCTTAAACTTCAACGGGTCATAACTCATCAACCGTAGCTCGGATTTGGGTGCCGTTTCTTCCAGTGTTCTCGTTGTTCCGAGGTCTTCAACTTTCCAGTTGACTCCTCCTTCGGGATCTGGCTGCAGAATTACCAAAATTCCCTTGAACCTGCCTTCTTAGCTTTTCTTTCATTGTTTCGCTTTCTCTTTTGCGCTGCTTGCATAATTAACCTGTAAAACCAATAAGAGAAGCACGACACACGATATACTTGCCAACGAAGATTAGTAGCATAAATGTGCATCAAATCCATATAGGTTACATCACTCGGGTTCACAAATGCACTGAAATTAGGGAAATAAATATACAATATTTATGTCCAATTACGTAGTGAGTTGGAAAAACCCTTAGAATTAAAGTGAGAAACGAACCATTATACGTGATAAATAATAATGGGAAAATAAGGATAAATGTTGTGATTGTGGGTTATGGGATAAACCTAAATTGATATAATAAAAGTGGTATATTTATATGATTGTGTATGCATATATTATATACTTGTGAAAATCATGCCCGCGCTACTTGCTATCCCTGAGGTTTTCGCGCTGGGACGATCTTATCTCGTGTGCCTTATGGGGGATATTGACTCGTACCCTAGAAGATAGAAATCCTAGGTACAGGCTATCGAATCGGTAGTCACGATCCTAAGAGACGTGAGTGTATGTACTGACCTCTTGGACTTGGAATCTATGCTTCGCCTCAATATTGTTTGTGTATGTATTGATATAGTTCGAGAGTGATTCCGAACTTGTATTCCCTTTAGTACGATTGATACGGGGATTGGATAGCAGGGTATGACCGTACCATAGTTTTTATGTGGGGTGCTGTTATGATATATATATTATACGAGTAGTTAATATATATATGAAATTCTGAAATCTGGAACTGCCTACTGTGATTTGATATGTAGGACATGGTTGATGACTCAAATTATAAATAATTGTTTTGAGAAAGTATAATATGACACTGGAAAACTTTATTGATTAATAAAGTTAAAAAGATAACCTTGGTTACAAATTGAAATCTTACGTTTTAAATACTTATGTTGTTTAGTTGTAAATCCTGCGAATAACCTAAGATAAGTTATATCATTGGGGAAAGATAGTGTGGTATACGACGAGATAGACCATTGGGAAGGTTAGTGCGATAGGAGTGCACATTAGAAGAGAGGCGAGAATTTCTCAAGAGAGTGTCGCACTAATATGTTATTGTATTGGCCTGTATCAATTTAAGTACTTTCTAAACGAATTTTTAAATCATATACACTATCGGGCTCTGACCCGTTTCTATTTCCTTTTCTCTCGTGTATATATATGTATGTATTACAGGTGCCCAGCCACAGGGGCGTCTTACTTAGGATCCTTTGGAAGGAACGTGCTGCAGCTTAGGTTGGAGTTGCAGGCCTATTGTTTAGAAGACTTCATCCATTTGATTCTACTCGTAGTTCAATTTTATCCAGCAGGGGCATGTGTCGCCCTCTTTCTATTATTTAGTTGGTATTGTCAGAGATTGAAATTTTTACGTTCAGTACCTTTATTTCTGGATTTATTACTGTCAGGATGTTTTCCTTTAGTGTTGTAAATGTTGGGATTTATTATTGATGATGAAATTCGTGTATGTTCAATCCTATTTTTATTCTTAATGTGTGACTCTTTAGATGTTAATGGTTTAAGGTTTTATAACCGGATTTAATAAAGTGAGAATAAGGTTTTAAATGGTTTTACACTTAGCTTAATTATTTAGGGTATTTAAATTGGAAAAGTATTTTTACGAGAGTGATGCTAAGAATGAACCAACTATTCACCTTGATTTTAATTTAATAAAGGAGTGATCGCCTGGTATTTAATTAGGCGTGGTGTCACATTTTTCTCTCTTATTTTGGTGGTAGGTCTCTTTTCTCATGCATTTTTACTTAGACCGAGGCTCTGTTAGAAAGGATATGTTTTGTGAAAAATGTCAACTTTTGTTTTTTTCTTCTTCGTCTTTATTTGATTTGGGTTCTTATTTTATTTAGACTTTTGAGTTTATGCTTTAAAATATCAAGAGTTATATTTTATATAGAAAATATCTCAAAACAAATTTTATACAGAAAATTGTTTCGTGACCTTCAGTAGTTTCTAACATACAAATTACTTGGTCGTTTTAATGGTAACGAACATCCAAAATACTTGACCGTTTTAATGGTATCGAACATACAAATTGTTTCATGACCTCCAAAATACTTGGTCATTTTAATGGTATCGAATGCAGTTATCCATGTTTGTTGTATGTCAGACATGATAGATTGACCTTCACATCAGTATCTTTTTCATTTCAGGTGTTGATCCAATACCAAAAAAATTGGGACTTCATTTTTATGGTAATGAAAACTATGTGGTGATGTTCACAATAGGAAGAAATCAGGTACTTCGGGCTTGCGAGAGAGATCCGAAATCTTTGATAATAAAGGTAATTTTTTTATATTAATCCTTTTTCTAAGATTGGTTTGTTTGCTTTATTTATTTGTATTATAAATAACAGTTTAGTTGGGATTTTGATGTGTTTTTCATGGATTTTATTAATTGAAGCATGATTTTTTCCCATTTTCTCTCTATACTTGATTGTTCACGTGTACAATAGCAATCATTCATGCCATTCCAATAGAAGGCACAAGTGTGAATGACGTTTAATTGGATGCGGATGAGGTTGAGAGGTAAGGATGCGTAGATTCATCAATAGAAGGCATAAGTGCGACGCATCGATGCAGGTTCGGGTGCAAGCATAGGTATCATCTTAATACCAAAATGTTGGAAGCAATAGTGTTTGGTGCTTTATGCCAGAGATGATTTTTTCCTTATTTTTATACTTTTTCTCTTCATGTGGTAAACTGTATTATAATTAGTTTTTGTATATTAAAGTGTGTATCTATGTGTTTTGTGGTACTCTGTTCATTATGAGATCGAGTTTGTTTAGGCCATGATTCAAAAGGTGTTGATTAAATGTCTGAAATCAAGGCATGTCTGATTATTGAACTGCATATTTCTTTATATATCTAACCACCTTCTCTGCCTAATCTATTTAAATTGAAGTAATAACAGGGCATGTTTGATTATTTTGGTTCAAAGTAGGATCTTTTTTTATATATTATGTACTCAGATTGTGTGTTTCAATATGGATTGGTATTCTTTTTTTTGGATTGAGCCAATGTGTTGTTTTGATTAAAAATGGATTGAACAAAAGTTAGGGTGGTCTACGATTTCAGATTCAAAATTATGTCTAATGTCCAAGTCCTTGCTATAGTTTGGTTTGTATCTATTCGTAGATTATAGTAATCAGGTTACTAAAGACATAGTAGTTATTTTTTACATAGCTGGCCACTCTTTTTGGGGCTTTTTTTATTGGTTTTAAAGTACAAGTCTCATGGTTCTTAGTGTTTTTTTGAAATTTTTTACATAGATGATTCACTTTTTGTTTTTTATTGGTTTGATTACTTCCTTTTAGAATGGACATAATTGTATTTCACTTTCATTTACACAATGGTTCATTCAGACATGTGCTATGCTGCTGTGCTGAAATTATCTACCAGTGCTATGCTGATATGCTTCATTCAGGTCCTTGTGGATGCAAAAGCTGGAGATCCAAGGCAAGAGTAGTTCACAATTCTGGAGATCCAAAAGTTGTGCACTCATTTCAAACGTCGTGTGCTAATTCTTAAGCCCCAAACCATTTACCGAACATCAATGTTATACTAATTAAGATACAACCATTGTAACTATTGGTTGTATCCTACATGTTATATGCTCTACTAATTTATTTATCTGTTTTGTAGGTATCCTCTATATTCTCTCTTATTCCACCCAAATAAGGATTTGAGGTGAGTTGTTAAAGCTTTGTTGGAACTATGATTAAAAAATATGTGCTTCAGATAGGTTCGATACTTTTCAAGTTCTTAATTTTTATATTTTTCTGTCTCTTTTAACAGTTGGCGGTGTTTGTACTGCTATTAATCTGTGAGTTCTTATAGTATGTAATGGAGATCTTAATATGGGAACTTGGCAGGGTATTTGGCTATGCGAGCACCGCGATGAAGCTACTTCGCGCAAATCTTACACGGACTAATTAATGTACACCACTTTTTTATTTGTCTAAGGCTTTAAAATACCACTACTGGAAGTATCCTACTTTAGACAAATCAGTGATCCTACCCATAACTATCTCATCTTTATTTTGTATTTGAAGATTCATTTTGTTTTTTTACATGTATATGGGTTTATGTAATATATTTTTTTTGGCAGTCAATAGAATTGAAATGTCACATTAAATATTCAAAGATATTATTAAAATCGAAAAAAGGTAAAAAAACAATTGAGTAAGATATTATCCAATGAACGCAATTACATTGCTCTTTGTTTCTTCTTCTTACTATCCAATGTTACAGGTATGTTGTTGTTTTGGCAAAAATGGCCATCAATATTTCTTACATGATTTGTTACATGTAAATAACTCAGTTCAGCTGCTACAAAAGCTTAATTAAGCTGCAGCAATAGCTCAGTGGTTTTTTGATATTGTATAAAAATGAGATGTAATCTTTTTATTTTTTAAAATAATCTCGAACCAATTCATGTTCTCTTTGGAATTTTTCGATCTGAAATGAGAAAAATGGAAACTTTGTACAACTGTTTTTTTAAAATAAGAGGTACTTGGTACAACTGATTCTTCATTTTTTTTCTTCATTTGTAGAAAATTATGAGGTTTAAACAGTATAGAGGTTTTAAGGTATTAAAAGTATTTGGATTGTTTAGATAGTTTATGAGGTTTAAGCAGTGTGTATCTATTATCTTAACATACTTTTTTCTGATATTATATTTCCTATATTTTTCATTCGTTGATCCATTTGTACTTTCAGAACTAATTTGATTTTACCTTCTTGCTCAATTCGAAAGATGTAGATCATGAATCTAACAACATTTTTGGGGAAGTTTCTCAGACACACAACAAAATATAGTGAGCTCTAATTACTGTAGACTTTATTAACTATATTGTTTCTTCGGAGTTGTAATTGTACTCATGTGTAAGATATAAGTCTCAAAAGCATACATTAAGTGTGCATTCACAAACTCTGGATTCAAGTTGTTAGCAATTCAAATATGTTTAAAAAGTGTACATTTACTATTTTTGCCAAAAAAATTGTTTCTACGCGATTTTAATCCGTTAAAGTCAGCCAACATGATTTGGGAGTTGAGAGTCGATGATAAGTATTATTGCTCATTAAATTGTTGAGTTTTCGAATAACCTGTCGGTGATAACTTGGTATAGAGGTGAGGATCTGATACATTTATGGTTTTTGCCAAAATATTTGTTTGTGCATGATTTTAATCCGTTAAAGTCAGCTAACGTGAATCGGGAGTTGAGAGTCGATGATAAGTATTATTGCTCATTAAATTGTTGACTTTTCGAATAACATGTCGGTGGTAACTTAGTATACAGGTAAGGATCTAATGCCGAGCTTTTTTGCTTCTGCATTGCTGAGATTTTGATAAGTTATGGAATTACAATCGGTATTTTTTTCTCGATCAAATCATGTTTTTCTTTGTTGTAAGTTGGGGCCAAATGGGTAGTTAGTAATTAATGTAGGCTTTATTAACTGTATTGTTTCTTTGTATTGTTTCTTTGTAGATGTAATTTTACTTCTATGTAAAGATATAAGTCTTGAAAATATACATTTAACGTGCTTTCACAAACTCTGGAATAAGGTTGTTAACGATTCATATAAGTTTAAATAGCCTACATTTACGATTTTTGCCAAATTATTTATGGGATATACGCTACCTTGATCCTGATTTTAATTTGTTAAAGTTGCCAAACATGTTTTAGGAGTGGAGAGTGGATGATTAATATTAGTTCTCATTAAATCGTTGAGTTTCCAGTTAACCTGTTTGTGATACCTTGGTATGCAGGTGAGGATTAGGTTCGGAGTTTATTTTCATATGTATTGTTGAAATGATGTCGTCTTGTAACACAGTGTTTCCATCTCAATGGCAGTATCATTTGAGATGGGAAGACATTATGGAAACCACAAATAATCTAGATGAAGAGTTCATAATCGGGTTTGGACGGTTGGGAACTCCTTATAAGGTGGAATCAGTCACAGAAGAAATCATGGCTATAAAGGTACCACAATGATTACAACATGTCAGTTTCAAGATTGGATTAAAATTTATTTGTATCTTCCACCTATAAATTATTTTTCCATTTTCAAAAATAGTTTATGAATGACAATCTCCATTCTAGATCATAATGTTCAATAATTTCTGAATGACAAATCTTCATTATTGTTGAAGATTTTTTGTCAAATAACATTTAATATAGGTACTGAACACCTAAAGAAAAAGTAATAATGTCCATGTTCTGTGCCCAAAAATAGTCAATTGAAATGGATGGGTTCTTTCTTGATAAGAAGAATGCAACCATCAAAGAAATAAACTTGTAGCTGATATTTTATGTGCTTGATCGTTGATTAATGGTATGTTAAGGTCACATTTTTATATAGATATGTTGTAGTATTTAGTTATGTTAAATGAATAACCAGTTATTCCCTTTGTAGCTCACATTTTAATAGCTTATAGTATATTATGACAGATAAGTTCACTGTGGAAGATGCATATAATACATTATTAATATTAGGTAATGTAGTCTGCCATGTTTGTCTCAACATTTTATAGTTGTTTATATGATTACTTCCTTGCAACAATGAACACTGAAGACTTTAATATCTCTCTTCAAGTCTCACCTAAAATTGAGCATACATGATTGTACTTAAAAGCAAACCGAGTTAAAAACAGGAGGTAATAGATGCAACTGGAGAGCGTTACCAAAAAAAGATGGTGTTTAATTGAAGTGGCAGTTTTTATATGATGTGAGCACCTAATTAGTAATAATTTTTTTTAATTATTAGAAATGGGCCTGAATCTTTGATTAGTACCTTGTTATTTATTAAAACATTTCTTATTTGGTTATTAATATTCAATTTCTTTGATGCAAGTACATTTACGGCACCATTTGAATAATGTTTTGTGCTTTTGGGTCATCCCGTCTTCACATATGAATTATATTTCCATTTGAAGTGATATCTTTGAAATGATTGAAGATCCAAAGTGATTAAAGACGATGATCATTTGAAAATACGAGATGTTATGAAAAGGAGTTGTTACTCAATTAACACTCAGGTGTATAAAGCTGATCTACCAGCAATGCGTTAGAGCTGTTTCACTAGCTGTCAGCAAAACTTTCGAAGGCGATGGTCGACTTAAAAGGGTTCCAAACAGGTACTCTCATTTGACACTATTTTTTTGTTCCAATCCCTACAAACACACCATACTTGCATATGAGTATAAGTAGAAGCAGTAGCAGATAGATTACAATGCTTGCTCCATCCACTAAACTGGCCTTTACATGTTAGGGTGGGGTATTTTCTGCTTCCACGAATTGTAAACTCCACTCTTCCAAATAATATTATTTTTTCTTCCATCCACATCGGGTACGACTTTTACCAATAGAAATAGTCACAATTATCTATTGTTTGGTAAAAGTCCATTTTAATTTTTAATAGAATCGTATGTTAATCATATGATTTTAATTTTCTAATTTCCCTACGTATAATACATAACACATATCAATCACATGGGTTTAGCTTTCATGATTCATATAACACACATCGCTTGGTAAAATTCATAATGTGTAGAATCAAGGTGATCCTTTTAGTTTGATTCTTTTTGCACAAGCATTAAATTTTTTAAAGTGCTTACTTTTAACTTTTGGTTCAAATGCGGGGCTATAATACTCAGTAATTAAAGGGGAACGAGTGGAAGGATGAGGAAAATCATTAGTCTGAAAAAAGGGTTAAATAAGTTGGAAGGGGGTATTATGAAGGCGAAGGATGATTTATTATGAAAGCAAAGATGATGTATTTATTAGATGAATTTAGACTTTTTAAATATTGTTGAATTAATTGTTATCCCTTAACTCGGGTGGAAAGTCAATTAAACAAAGGAGATTAAGTCAAATTTTTTTAAAATTTATATTGATATGATTCTATGTAATTGGGTATATTTTGATTATGTTGCTTATACGAGGTCCAAAACGGACTATTTGTTTTGTTGGATTATTTTTATTTATTTCTTAAATATGGTGGATAGTCCTATAAATAAAGGGAATTTTGCTCTATTTTTTTAAAAATTATTTACACATTTGTATTGTAAAAGTCTAAATATACACTTTGAAAAACTACACTTATAATGTATAAACCATTTATTATTTATATTATACACACCTTTATACTTTTCAAATTTATAACCGTGACTTTATTGGAAATTTTTATCGGTTGCGATTACGTACTTTCAAATTTTTGGTCATTTCGTGATTATATACTCTGGAAATTTTTGTCATGCCTTCAGGCACGGGCATTCAACTAGTATATATATAAGGAGAATAATTTTATTTACTATTCCAAAAATCGTAAGACAATTAGAGATCCATATTGAGCCAAGAAGGCATGAAACTAAGGGTTTAGATCAAAGCACACATAATAATACTTTTACACCCGAGTATATTTCCACTTTAATTTTAATTTTCAATACACTTTTTTGATTTTTCAATGATATTCTGACAAAACAACATTGGTCATTATCTACTCTTTCTCTTCTCTCTCCGCGACAATCTTTCATTAGAGATCCAATGGGTCAAGGACATATCTTTTTTGCAACCCTTTATTTCAAAAGTAAGCTTACTTTTTAAGTCTCTTATTCTCCCAGAAACATCTATGTCCCGTCTATGTACATGCCCCAAACCCTCGATATACCTAACCACTCATTCCATTTTCACTTTAATTTGAAAACTTCGCATTTACGAACAGTTTCTTTATTTCCCTTTCTCAAATCAGAACTCTCTCTCACACACAAAAATAGGAAGGGGACGGATGAGATCAAAGTTTTTAAAGGCTTCTTTGATAAGCTTTGCACATTTATCGAATTAGGAAAGGGATGCTTATTAGCAAAATTAAAAGGTGCCATCAAGATTGTGTCGTTATTTACACCATCTCAAATACTCGGGTCCAAGGACCACCTCAACTATTCACAAACAATCCATCTCACCGGCGTCGGAGCTTTCGAATCAAAAAGTATCGCTTCTGATCCGTTAAGTGGAGGGCCCTACACTGGCGTAGCGGACGATCGGATTCTCAAGTTGCATCCAGATGCCCACAGTTGGGCTAATTTTTCCCTAACTTCTTCTCAAAGGTACATCCACTTTTTTCACCCTTTTCTTTTCCTAGAATCAAAAAAATTAATATTGACGACATCGCCTTTTTTTCACACTTTTTCACCCCTTTCGTTTCCTACATCCACTTTGTATTCATCGTTGATATACTTGCTTTGATTTAATGAAAGTTTGAACATCTAATGGAGAAGGAAGGGGTGTGTTCGCTCATTTGCATCGAAAATGGATATTGTTTTACTATCATGATTTTTTGGAAGAGGCTTTTGTGTTTTTTAAAAACTCGGGGCTCCATAAGAAACTAAATACGGGTTTTGTTTTCTTTATTATTTTTTATAAATATCTAATAGTTTTTCCCTTTTGATTTGCAGGTAAACTCTTTATCGTGTAGGTAATGCTTTGTGCCGTTGGTTTTGTTTTCTTTGGGGGGGTTTGGTCAATGATTTGGGTTATGATTCGATCATTGGTATGTCCGGTGTTGCTGTTTACTTTGCTGTCGTAAGATGAGTATTGGTGAAGAATATTTTAGGGTTTTCAAAATAAAATCTAGCCTAAAGATTTATTAATTGGCAAGCAGATGTTTATGAAGCTTGGATCTAAGGCTGTTTCGTTTTCAGACTGATAGAACAACATCATGTAATATCTTTAAAATTCAAGTTTTTCATCACATATATGTTTTCATTTTGTTTTTTTATAATATTAAAGGCATATGAGAAGGGTTTTGTTCTTATCATTAGTTTGTTGGCATTTGTTTTTCAATTTATCTACGACTTTTATATTCTTCAATTTGATAAAAGGCCTATGGAAGTGTTTCACTTTAGACAAAAACAACTCAAATATTGGTTGTTTAAAGATCAATATGTTGTTGTGAAAATAAAGGTTACCGATTGATTTTTATTGGGATATTTCTACTTTTCTAATTTCATACAGGCTAATTATTTTTTTTCCTGAATGTTCATTTCTATTTTCATTTCGAATTTATGTACACGTTGACCATTTTTAAATCCATATCATATTCATTGTACCTTCAATAGAAAAATGTGCAGATAAAAAAAACTTTGTGCCTCAACTTACAATTTGTTTAAGCTTCTACGCAACAGGAAACTTGGGAGGTTTCTTTATGTGTATGCTCATCCACTTCTCAACATGGATTTTTTTGTAGTCAAGAGCACAGGGCTCGAGGTAGAAACCACTCTCTTTCTCAATCTTTTATTTGTTCATCCTCTCATTGTTATTAATGGAGATTTTTATTATGTTTTTCTTGGTGGCCAATTCCTCCATCGCCACGAGCCTCATGAGCGTCCTCAACATCATAGACAACTTCTCAACACCATTTCCAATGTCACAGTTAGACATTAATTTCCCTTTTTGCAAATATATACTTGCCAAGTTCGAGTATGTATACATTTTTTCCATTTTTAATTTTTTCTTAAATCAGCTATCGAGGCTATTTTTTTTTTCATTCAACCTTTTTATTATTGACTATTTCATTAGTAAGAAGGGAGCAACACAAAAAACACTGCCATTACTGTTAACTCTCCTATTTTTTATGATTCTATAAGTCATCTCTCTCTTATGGATTTCCTTTTTTTCCCAGGAAGCCTATCTATGGTGTTCTCATGTTGATCTAATTTGAGTGTTATCTAGGAGTGTTGACTTGGGTTATTTTATTAATATTTGTTAATTTCCACCTATAACCAATAGAAAACACCAATTGTATTTTTAATATGGGGTATTTCTAGTATAGAAAATGTGTTTGAAGATAATTTTATTACATGTAATAATTGCATTAGAAACATTATTTAAAAACTGGCATGCATAGACTTTTTCATATAAAAAAATTGAAGACTTTTTTTACATTCCTTTGTTTTCCAAGAGTCAAGTCTTACATGGGAAAATTGTCAGCTTGTACACGATATTGTATAAGTAATTTAAATATATTAGTATACAAACAAAATTATTTACCCAAAATAGGGAGCGGATTAAAAAATACGGGTAAGTCGTAATGCACTTCAAATGAGTACTGTATGGTGATATTTTTGTGACACTTATAAAATTTTGGCTCCTACTATTGAACATCAAGCTTTAAAATTTATATTTTAATTAATTGATACTTTAATTTTACAGTTATAAATAGTTACATTCTGGCTAAAAAAAATTAAAGAATTTTATGTTAATGGTATTGGCTACTTATTTTGGAGTGGCATGTTCAAACCATCTTTTCTTCAAACGATAAAAATATGAAATCTGTGTTTAGTGACAAAAAATTATTATTTGGATTTTCTTATTATTTCTGGGTGCATAATATTATTTCCTATGCAAAGATTGTAATTAGAGCCTCATTGAATATGTAATATTCTAAATGAACCTCACAAAGATTTTGACTATAATATCTTCACTGAAAAGGACACCTAATAAGTCTAGGCTATTTGATCTAAAAAAATGGAGACAAGACATACTTATCAGGTGTATAGTTAGTTTATTACAACATCCAAGTATGGATAGTTGGATTTAAAAATTGATAAATAAATAAAATATGCATGCCATCATTTCGTATTATAAAAAAAGTTAATGTTCTGAAATGACAAAGGTTGTGGTTCTTCCAAAATTGTTGAGATATGGGAAAAAATACCATACCTAAGACAAGGTTGTGGGTACCACACTACGATCTCTAATGATGGAATTGACCTAGATTTTTCTATTTATATTGTTTGAGAATTTTACAATTGAGTTGTACATTATTGAGAATATGGCAGTTGTAGATAATTTGACATAACTATATTATGTTCTTGCTAGTGTATTGATGTGTAAGTTTTTTTCTTACTTCTATACATTTTTATATATTACACACATTAATGTTATTTATATGTGTTCATGGAAGATTATTAGTACTGTTGTTTGATTATTATTTTTTTTGAAAAGGGTGATAGTCCTATAAATAGAGATTTTTTTTTTATAAATAAATGGTTCATAAAAACAACTCGCCTAAGGATATGGAAACCCGTATACATGGAGTATACATAATGAAAAACAAAGGGTCGTAACCCAAGCGAAGATACGCCTAGCACTCAAACTCCTCCAAAAACTCAAGTAAAAAGGACAACGACGTATCCACCATTTTTCGATGCCAAGAAACAAAAAGGCTCAGAAAAGAATACTGTAAACGTGAAGGAAACAACTCGACCCCCTCAAAGCATCTTCGATTTCTTTCATCCCACACAGTCCAGAAGATGAAATGTGGAACCATCTTCCACACACCCCTATGGCCAAGTCAACCCCTAGGACTCCTCCAAGCCGCCAACACCTCCCTCACCTCCCTAAGCATAACCCACCGAGTAACGTGACAGTGAAGAAGAAGGTGATTGGTCATCTCCTCCTCCTTCTTGCACAGCCAACATCTATTGGCCACTTTCATTCCTCGTTTCTACAATCCCTCGGTCGTCAAAATAGTATATCCTACCGCTGTCCACACAAAGAAGCTAACTTTAGAGGTACGAACACTTCCAAATCAACTTCCAAGGACGAGAGACAATCCCACTGCCCCTAAGCACATTGTAATAATTCTTAATCGAAAAAAGGACATCCTAAGAGCCCGTCCACCTCAAACCATCAGAATCATCGAATGGAACAGGTGCCTAAGTCAGCCACTCAAAGAACACCTCCGCCTCCTCCAACTCCTAATCCCTAAGACCTCTTCTAAACTTTGGATCCCACACCACACGACCTCCAACCATCTTCCTATAATCCTCTATAGTCCCCTCTCTATCTCCCCCAATACGATAAATACCTAGAGAAAGATACTCTAGAGAGCCTCCCTCACCCCATTTATCTTTCCAAAATATGATACGATTCCCTCTCCCTAGATAGAATGAAGTATACTTGGAGAAAACTTCCCACCCACGAGAAATACACTTCCACAACCCCAGCCCTTGATAAGAATGCCCCTCCCTTGGGCCCCACCCAAATGGGTCAGCCCCATGACGAGCCATCATCACTTTCCTCCACACCCTTCCATCCTCCTTATTAAACCGCCACAACCACTTGCCTAGTAAAGCCTTGTTGAAATGGGCTAAACTTCTCACCCCCTCCCCACCATCATTCTCCGACAAGAACACCTCATCAAAGCTCACCAGACTGTATTTCAACTAATCATCACATCCTTTCCATAGGAAATTCCTCATCAACTTGTCGAGTCTTTTGCCAACTGAACCAGGGATGGGAGAACAGACATGAAATACGTTGGAAGACTCGATAAAACTCTTCTTATCAACGTTAACCTTCCCCATTTGGACAGATAACTATGCTTCCAACCTACTAACCTCCTTTGGACCCTCTCAAGAAATGGATCCCACATCTTAGTGTTTAATTTCTTATGAGGACTCTTAATTTGCTTTCCTAATTGACACGACCCACAAATAGTGGAGGTTGGCTTTCCTAGTGGTGGTAAGACTCAAACTAACACTTTTCTCACTAATATATCAAGATCTCTAACGTTTACATGACCTAATATTTGAAGCCAAAGATCGGCAGACGAGGCTTTTGCACTATTACAAACTAAAGATGATTTAGGAATAATTCCATAGCAATTGTCACTAGTTCTAACACCTTGTAAAATAGATTCACCCGATTGATCATATACGGTGCACTCCGATTGACTAAATTTAACATCAAGATTTTCATCACATAATTGGATAATACTTATCAAATTAGACTTGAGACCATCAACATAAAGGGCATTTTCATGTTTAGGAAACTCGGAGATTTCAATAGATCCTCTACCCATGATTCGAGATCTGCTACCATCCCCCAAAGTGACTTTACCATCTTTATAGTTTTCATGATTGGTAAATAGAGATTTATCACCAGTCATATGTCTCGAACAACCACTATTAAAGTACCATTGTGAGGTATTTTGAGCCTTAACAGCAACGTGAGCAACAAAGGTCGTATTGGTGTGATTTTTCTTAACCCAAGCTTGAGTTGTTTTCTATACTTTGTTGGCTCTAGTGTTATAATTGGAATTATTTCCTTGGACTTTAGAAAACCTAAGAAACTCTTCCATTAGACCATTATAAGTATTGACTAGATACTCAACTTGGTTCCTAAGACTCGGATGACCCCGTTTGTGATAATAAGTGCACACATAGGGTTATTTTGGACTAGCTTTTGAAGATTTATTAGGAAGACTTATTTCAGGAACATTAGATTTGGTAACAAAGTTAGCTACAGGTTCGGGTTTGACTTCGGATGAATCTCCTTCTTCATATCCTATACCTTTTCTCTCTTGATAACATTTTCCCCATATCCTAAAACAGGACCTAGAAATAGTTTTCCCATTCTTCCTGAATTATCCTCGAGTGTGACTTTAACTTCACGAGAGGACTCGAGATCTTTTTCAAGTTGAGCAATTTTAGCTTCGAGAGATTTTCTAATCTCTAAAGACTCATTAAGATCTTTGTTGACACCTTCCAAGGAGATAATTAAGTCACATTTTTCTTTACCTATCAAGATATGATTCTTAGCAAGAGATATCTTAATTGCCTCGAGTTGACTAACTAAAGCTTCCTTCTCCTTTAGGCCTTTGAACTCTTTTTCTAATGTTAAGACTTTAAAGGTTAATCTTTTCTTAACTTTTTGAATACGAAGAGATTCAGTGTATAGTTCAGAATAGGCGGATTGCATTTCACTTTCATCTATTTCACGTTCAATTCCTTTTTCATCACTACTAGTAGAGTGAGTGGAAGCAACCCCAAGATTTTTCTCGGAATGGTTAACATTAGGGTATGACACACTTTAATTACTAGCATGACTTTCCATAAACACAGTGAAATTATTTCTTGACGGGGAAGATTCATCAGAGTCTTTAGACTCACTATCACTGTCACTTAGAGTGGCATTGTAAACTGCTTTTTCTTTGCCTTGCCTTTTAAGTTTTGTAGGGCACTCGAATGCTCTATGACCACGCCCCTCACACTCAAAGCATCTCATTGAATCATCCTTTTTAAAGTTATCTTTGTTGAACTTCTTCGGATCCTGATTATTGAATTATCTATTTCCTTTTTTTTTGTTCTCAAATTTTAGTTTTTCAAATTTAGAGTTTTGCTTTTTCAACTTGAGAATTTTTTTAAATTTTTTAGCAAATAAAGTTATATCATCAGGATCTATATCAAACTCATCAGAATCAGACACATCTACTTTCTTAACTTTTAAGGAAACCCTTTATCTTTACTTTTGTTATCTTTAGGAAACATATCTAGTTCATATGTTTGAAGATCACCAACAAGTTCTTCAAGTTTTAAAGTATTTAGATTTCCTAATGAATTAAGAACAATGACTTTAGGAATGAACCACTTAGGAAGACATCTAAGAATTTTCTTAACAACAGGATCTTCAGGTATTTTTTCACTTAGGTTAATAAAAGAATTAATAATATTAGATATACGAGCATAAAACTCATCAAATGTTTCAGATTCTTTGATGGTGATCGTTTCTAATTGGGTTGTTAAGTTTTGAAGTTTTGAAGCTTTAACTATACTAGTTCCCTCATGAGTAACTTAGAGAATATTCCAAGCTTCGTTTGACGTTTCACATGTCATTATTTGATGAAATTCATCGGGGGACACTGCACCAAATAAGGCATTTAAACCTTTAGAGTTAAAGTTACACCATTTTAGTTCCTTATCACACCACTGTTCTATAAAAGTCAAAATAATTTCATAATTAACTACCATAGTAGGAGGGGACCATCCTCTTTCAACAATACCCCAAACACATTCATCAATTGATTAAGGGCAGATTTCATACGTGCTTTCCAATAGGTGTAATTAGTTCCATCAAATAAAGGTAGTCTATTCGATGAAAAACTATCCATATAACCTCCAGGATTCATCTAAATAACATTTAGAGACTACCTCTGATACCAATTTGAAGTTGCAAGGTTATATGAACTATGTTTATTCCGTGCAATACACACACACATCCCAATTAAAATTAGCTAAGAATAGATATTTCCCAATTTTAATTTCTGTAGCAGATTGATAAGTTAACAAGACCAAATTCCAATTAATGCGATGAGATCAATAAATTTTAATAATTAAAATAAAATTATCTAATTTTATTCATTATATCCTAAGCATACATCTATGTGATTTGATAAAGTAAATTGCGAAAATCACAACCACAACGCTCCAATGTACGAGGAAAACCCAAATGGGAAAAACCTTGGACGGCCGGGCCTAGACAAAATCCACTACAAAATAGGTTTTACAAGAGACTCAAAAGACTTACAGACATTGACTCACTCAAGACATGCTTATGTCGTCCTTGACCTTTGAATTTGTAGTACGCGAACCTCCAACGCATTGCTCGACACTTCTCATGTCACGGTATCCATCTAAGCCCAAAACCGCCGTCTCCACTAAGCTTGAATGCAGAGATCCACCGCAAACTTGCTTGTTGAATGTCAAGTTGATTGTAAGGGGTTGTGTTTCAAAGGTTGAAAATGGTGTTGGAGATTGATTTTACCAAAAAAAGAAAGTTATGAAAAATTCTCTCAAGAGAATATAAAACGTCCTTCTGAAAAATAACTAATTTTCTTCCATATACTGAAAGTGTAAAAGTAGTGGACAAAAATTGTTTTTTGAAATAACTGCTCGAAAATGAGTTACAAAATTTTAGATCTGGCAGAATTCGTTCGAACGAGGTCGTTCGAATGACTTGTCGTTCGAACGAGTTATCCAACGACATTCTAGTGTACATTTAGATAGGTCGTTTGAAATCGCGTTCGAACGAGGTCGTTCGAACGACATTTCTAACGAGCTTCTAACGAGTTTCCAGAATAGCTTGAGGAATGTCGTTAGATCGAGGTCGTTTGAATGACCTGGAGAAAACTTCGAACGAGTTGACAGTTTTTCATAAAAAATAATGAAATTAATTTCAAAAAAGATTCTTTATGAAAATTGACCTTTTTATGAACATTACTTTATACTAAAATTTCTTATTATGAAAAATACTCCAACACTTAAAAAGATTTTGGTCATATACCTTTTAGAAGAGAGAACATGAAGTGCATATTGATGTCGCGTGAACTTTGGATGCAATGCTCGAATCTTTACGGATGAATGATGCTTGATGAGGAATGACCCAAAATTATTTTTTCCAACGGGATGTAGCCAATATAACAAATGACTCGATTGGAATTTTGTCCTTACAAACACTACTTATTTAATGTAGACTAATGCCACGTGTTCCAAAACATCTTCCAACACATTCCAAAAATGCATTACGTGGTCGTACCTTCTTTGGGCTCACTCCTATGTACAAACACTTAAATGCATTTTTTGTTATACTTTGGGAGATAAGTTTGGGATACGTATCAAGAGAGTGGGCATCAGAATACTGAATTTGTGGGTTTATCTGTGTTTCGAAGTACATACCTTACAAATGCTTTCACTAACCCAAGGGCACAATTGAGTGGTGTTGCAAACTACAGTCAAGCAATTAAAAATTATGCATTAGAAAAAAAATGGAAAACAGAGTTCAACACAACAAATATTCTAGTAATTAAATTAAACAGTTGGGCATTCAAATACATGAAGAAATTATGTAACTCTCAGTTGATATAAGATCACAAAACACACTGCCCAAGAAAATATGGGAAAATACATTGCCACTATCTATTCATATGTCCGGTATTTCCACCAACATTTCTTTTCTCCCCTCAAATGTGTTAAATTTTTAATGTTACCATTACCACTTCTAAAAACTTCCCTATGACTATTTCCAAATATATGTTTATAAAAAAACTATACGTACCCAACAATAAGAGATCCAAATATGTTCTTATAAAAAAATATATGTACCAAACAATAGGAACTGTACAACGCCATCTCTTATACAATGTTCTTGATTATTAATCATTAAATCATAAAAAAAAAGTCCATGCCCAATAATAAAAAATAAAACTATTAGATGCCTTTCAACTTTTAAAGTAAAATGATTTTTTTACATATTAGTGCACAAACTCTTTTTAACTTTATAATTCCCAACTAAAAATACTGTAGAATCATCTTCAAAAAAATGATTGCCGAAAGTAAAACTAATTCAATTGAGGGAAATCAAGATTAAAAGATATTATATGAATGATAATCATAAATATGAAGAAATATCACTTTCCAGCAACTATAAAGATCAAATCTACCATTTTCACTCACAAAAAGATATCAATTCCCCTTTCAACGATCTTATCAATGGTGAAACTAAAATAATATCAATACCCATTTCAATGGTGGAAAAAGAGAAGGAGAACAAACTAAGACAAAAAAAAAATTCCCACACCCTACATCCCTCCCTTGTGGCCGGTTATCCGTTCGCCACGCCCTTCATGCCTATGTACATTTTCTTGGTGGTGCGTTGTTTTTTTTGGATGCGGTCATGGAGATACCTGCTGGTTTTTCCTCGTTCGTTGGTTGCACCAAGAGAAGTGGTTGGAGATCAACTGGGTTTTAAATTAATGGTGCTGGATTTCGTGGTGGTTACCTTGGTTGCACCGAACTGGAGTTCATCTTTCCCTGGTTGTGCCAAGAGAAAGACAGAGAGATGCTTGGTTTGAGGGGAGGTGATGGGAGTGGGTGTGCACTATTACTGCATTTATTTTTGGGTTTTTGAAATGTTTACATATCGTCCGGATGCCCATAACTAGTTCTTAGATGGATACATTTATTAAATAGTGTCGCTTCATTTTTTTGTTTTAGAGATATGCAATAACAAAGTTAGAATGAGAGGAGACAAAAAACGAAACCATTTTTTGTGTTCAAGATATGCAATAAAATAGTTAGAATGAGAGGGGACAAAAAATGAAACAAAATATCATTTAAGGAGACAGATAAAACGTTAGTATAACTTTCAGAAATAAAATGTGCCACGTGGATTGTTTTTTATTTAGTAGATATAAAAGCTCATGTAGAGAATTTTAGAGTATCTAATAGATGTGAGGAACCTTGTTAATGAAATTAATTGAAGGCTTTGCAGCATTAACTTTAATAGAGGTGAAGTAGATCATGCTATAGAAGTAGTGTAGGGATAAAATGGTAATTTAATCATATTTCATAAATTAACAACTATAATTACATTTACACCCTTAGAATATGTTTCTACTGAAGTGTTTATTTTAACAATAGATTAACAATCTCTAGTATTAAGAACTATTTCCCTACTAACACTATGATTTTGGATACGATCAATAAAAAAAGCGAAAAAAGATTAGGGAATAACTTTAAAAAAAAAAAGTAAGTTCAATTGCAAATCCAATTATATTATATTGTATTTTTTGTTTTGTGTGATTATAGTCCTCCGGATATTGAAACATTGTAAAAGAAAATATAAATAAGGCGAGAGAGATGCAACATTGAATTAAAGAAGCTGGCATAAAAACTGAATAAACATGAAAACCTGAAAACATAACAGGACACGATTTTACCTGCCAAAAAAAGTGATGACTGAAAAAAGATATCAGACATTTGACACGTATTGCATAAGAAAGTGATGACTGAAAAAAGATAGACTACACCAAAAACGCGAAGAAAAACCCAACGGGTTCGAGTGCCTCACATGTCCGACATGTCTCAAACAGCATTCTCGTGTTTAGGAATGTCTGTGATTTTTCTTCATAAGTGATTGCCCCCCTCTTCTAATAGATCTATCTTCCTGCCTTTATATTCCACCAATCAGTGCTCAAAGTTTGTATGCCATGTCATATTAAATTTCATGAATGGCTATTAGGCTATCAGTTGCTACTCTGTCCCCTTTTTCTTTGATTTAAAAGATTATGGTGGTGTTTGAGTGCCATCTGAATCTCCCTTTTGTTTTTTCTGTTAGATTGAGGTGATTTTCTTCCTTGTTCATATATCCTTCACCACCCACCCACCTGCTTGTATCTATTGATTAACTTATGTGTGTCTAGTTAGATTTTTCCTAAATGCTTATATGCATGCTGTGATGCTTATTTTTGGAAAAAAAAAACTGAGTTAGGCACTTTGACGAACATTTCATGGGACAAATGAAAATATCAGACATTTCACACTTTTTGCATAATAAACTGACGACTAAAAAATAGATAAACTACACCAAAATTGCGAAGTAAAACCCAACGTGTCCGAGTGTGTCACATGTCCGACATCCCTCAAACATCATACTCGCGTTTAGGAGTGTCAGTGCTTTTGTTCATAAGTGATTGACCCCCTCTTATATTAGATCTGGCTTCCTGCCTTTATATTCCACCAATCAGTGCTCCAAGTTTGTATGTCATGTCATATTAAATTGTACGAATGGCTATTAGGCTATCAGTTGTTGCTCTGCGCCCTTTTACTTTGATTTAAATGATTGTGGTGGTGTTTTAGTGACATCTGAATTTACCTTGTATTGTCTGTCAGATTGAGGTGCTCTTCTTCAATGTTTATATATCCTTCCCCACAAACCCACCTACTTGTATCTATAGATTAACTTATGTGTTTCTAGTTAGATCAAATTTGGTTTCTCATTAATTAGTAATTGATTTTTCCTGAAACCTCGTGTGTGTTGTGATTCCTATTTTCGGAAAAAAAAAGAGTAAGGAACTTTGATGAACATTTCATGGGATAAATGAAAATATCAGACATTTTACACTTTTTGCATAAGAAACTAATGACTGAAAAAAAGTTAAACTACACCAAAATCGCGAAGAAAAACCCAACGTGTCCGAGTGTGTCACATGTCCGACATGTCTCAAACAACATACTCGCGTTTAGGAGTGTCTGTGCTTTTGCTTCATAAGTGATTGCCCCCCTTCTAATAATTCTATCTTCCAGCCTTTATATTCCACCAATCAATGCTCCAAGTTTATATTCCATATCATATTAAATTGTACGAATGGCTATTAGGCTATGAGTTGCTACTCTGTCCCCTTTTGCTTTGATTTAAAAGATTGTGGTGGTGTTTTAGTGAAATCTGAATTTACCTTTAATTGTCTGTTAGATTGAGGTGGTTTTCTTTCTTGTTTATATATCCTTCCCCACCCATCCACCTGCTTATATCTATAGATTAACTTCTGTGTTTTTAGTTAGATCAAATTTTGTATCTCATTAATTAGTAATTGATTATTCCTGAAAGTTCATGTGAATGTTGTGATGCTTATTTTTGGAAAAAAAACTGATTTAGGAACTTCGACGAACATTTCATGGGACAAATGAAAATATAAGACATTTGACACTTTTTGTATAAGAAACTGATTACTGAAAAAAGAGTAACTACACCAAAATCGCGAAGAAAAACCCAACGTGTCTGAGTGTGTCACATGTCCGAGATGTCTCAAATAGCATACTCGCGTTTAGAAGTGTCTATGATTTTGATTCATAAGTGATTGACCCCCCCCCCCCCCCTCGCTCTTCTAGTAGTCTACCTTCCTGCCTTTATATTCCACCAATCAATGCTCCAAGTTTATATTCCATATCATATTAAATTGTACAAATGGCTATTAGGCTATCAGTTTCTACTTTGTCCCCTTTTGCTTTGATTTAAAAGATTATGGTGGTGTTTTAGTGACATCTGAATTTACCTTGAATTGTCTGTTAGATTGAGGTGCTTTTCTTTCTTGTTTATATATCCTTCCCCACACATCAGCCTGCTTGAATCTATAGATTAACTTATGTGTTTTTAGTTAGATCAAATTTAGTATCTCATTAATTAGTAATTGATTTGTCTTGAAACCTCGTGCGCATGCTGTGATGCTTATTTTTGAAAAAAAAACTGATTTAGGAACTTCGAGGAACATTTCATGGGACAAATGAAAAAATCAGACATTTGACACTTTTTGCATAAGAAACTGATGACTAAAACATAGATAAACTACACCAAAATCGCGAAGAAAAACCCAATGAGTCCGAGTGTGTCACATGTCCGACATGTCTCAAACAGGATACTCGCGTTTAGGAGTGTTTGTGCTTTTGCTTCATAAGTGATAGCCCCCTCTTATAATAGATCTAGCTTCCTTCCTTTATATTCCACCAATCTCTACTCCAAGTTTGTATGCCATGTCATATTAAATTGTACGAATGGCTATTAGGCTATCAGTTGCTGCTCTGTCCCCTTTTGCTTTGATTTAAATGATTGTGGTGGTGTTTTAGTGACATCTCAATTTACCTTGTATTGTCTGTTAGATTGAGGTTCTTTTCTTCCTTGTTTATATATCCTTCACCACCCACCCACCTGCTTGTATCTATTGATTAACTTCTGTGTGTCTAGTTAGAGTTTTTCTAAATGCTCGTGTGCATGCTGTGATGTTTATTTTTGGAAAATAAGCTCAGTTAGGCACTTTGACGAACATTTCGTGGGACAAATGAAAATATCATACATTTGAAACTTTTTGCATAAGAAACCGATGACTGAAAAAAAGATAAAGTACACCAAAATCGCGAAGAAAAACCCAACGTGTCCGAGTGTGTCACATGTCCGACATGTCTCAAACTGCATACTCGCTAGATTTCGTGGTGGTTGCCTTGGTTGCACCGAATTTTGGTATAGAAAAGGTTGGAGTTCATATTTCCTTGGTTGGGCCAAGAGAAAGAGAGAGAGACGCTTGGTTTGAGGGGAGGTGATGCGAGTGGGTGAGCACTGTTACCGCGTTTCTTTTTGGGTTTTTGAAAGGTTTACATAGCTTTCGGATTCCCATAACTAGTTCTTAGCTGGATACATTTATTAAATAGTGTCGCTTCATTTTTTTTGTTTTAGAGATATGAAATAAGAAAGTGAGAATGAGAGGAGACACAAAAGGAAACGATTTTTTGTGTTCAAGATATGCAATAATATAGTTAGAATGAGAGGAGACACAAAACGAAACAAAATATCATTAAAGGAGAGAGAGAAAACGTTAGTATAACTTTGAGAAATAAAATGTGCTACGTAGATTATTTTTGATTTAGTAGATATAAAACCTCGTGTAGGGCATTTTAGAGTATATAATTGATGTGAGGAACCTTGTTATTGAAATTAATTGAAGGCTTTGCTGCGTTAACTTTAACAGAGGTGAAGTAGATCATGCTATAGAAGTAGTGTAGGGATAAAATGGTAATTTAATAATATTTCATAGATTAACAACTATAATTACATTTACACCCTTAGAATATGTTTCTACTGAAGTGTTTATGTTAACAATAGATTAACAATCTCTAGTGTTAAGAACTCTTTTCCTACTAACACTATGATATTGGATACGATCAATAAAAAAAGCGAAAAAAATTACGGAATGACTTTAAAAAAAAAAGTAAATTCAAATGAAAATCCAATTATAATATATTGTATTTTTTGTTTTGTGTGATTCTAGTCCTTCGGATATTGAAACATTGTAAAAGAAAATATAAATAAGGCGAGAGAGATGCAACATTGAATTAAAGAAGCTGGAATAAAAACTGAATAAATAGGAAAACCTGAAAACATAACAGGACACGATTTTACCTGCCAAAAAAGTTGCTACATGAACAAAATCTATGGTGTGAATTTGGGGTCCATTTGTGTCCTCTGCCAGCTTGATATGAGTGAACTACTCAAACATGTAGACATAAAACTGGTGCTAAGTTTATACGGCCGCATGTTGGTTTGGTGAGAAGATGGTCTTGTTCTTGTTTGCAAGTTGGTTTAGTCTTCTTTTGTGTTGAGTCTTGACCTTCTCCTTCAACTTCTTCACCATAAGTGGCGTTGAAGAGTTCCAACCCAACAAATTTTGCAGGTGACTGTCAATGATGGTGTCTGATCAGGTGTAGTATACGCATATGTTTCCATGTGTGGTGTGCTATAAATATTAGAGTCCAACATAGGTTCCTAGAAGTAAACTCACTTCTAGTTTAGTCATTACTAGTTTAGTCACAGTACGACTCAATTTGTTATACAAATAAAATGCTTCACTCTAATCAATCCCCCGTAAAAATGGTGCACCAATTACTAATTTTCATATTTATCGTCTTTACCATTCTAGAAATAAGATTTTATATTCCCTCTTACTTGTACAACAAGAAAATATAATTTTTATGACAATCTTCAAAATTGACATTATGACATTTTTAAAAATTTGTCATAAAAAATTAAATATAGTTAATTTAATGGCAGTATTTTGATAAAGTGTATAGTAATAAAAAAAAATTGCAATGAGATATTTATAAATAGTATCACATAATAAAGTAATTTATCTGACCCTTTTTAAATATCTATTATATAGAATTATTACTTTTTTGACCATTTAAATTAAAATAGTCATCCATGTGCCATAAATTTTAGAGGGAGTACGGTTTATCATTTCATCCACCATTCCACTTTCAAGATCACCCCCACTAAAATCGTGAAATAGTTAGAAGGATATAGAATTTCAATAGGAATCAAGGTATCTCTCTCTCTCCCTCGATCGATCGATCGCTCTGTCTCTCTGGATCACCTCTCAATCCGAAGAAATCATTTTCATTGAACAAGGTAATATCTATTCCAAGAAACCCTTTTCTCTCCAATGAATGGCCGATATATGCACTGGTGGTATGAATGATTGAACAACTAATTTGATACGATTTTCAACCGTTAAATCCTATAAAAAGTTAATTCTGTCAATGAAAATAGTTAATCCCTTTTGATAGGATTAACTATTTTCATTGAACAACTACTTTGAATTTATCATATTTTTTTTTAGCCCTATTATTTGATTTCAAGTTTTTTATTTCGTACTTAATGTCTCGTGTTAGGTTTTTCTTAGATTTATGGTATATTTTAATTTCTTGGAGGCTTTCATACCCATATATCCTTATACACTCACAAATGCGCGCACACACACAATGTATTCGATAAAATGTCTTGTGTATATGTTATTCGCATGTGCATCGCATTTTAAAAGAACCGTATCATTTTTTAATCTTGATTATATTTGTAATTTTCAGCAGTTGCTAAAATCATAATAGTTGAACATTGTCAACACAGATCAATTTAATCCTATCAAATAAGAGTGGGCATTACCAAGATTAAATATCATAAGGCTTGTGCATTTGTATAAGTCAGTACAATCGTCAACACCAATAAAAAATATTGAATTACCTGTATATTTAGGGATTTACTATGGCAACACCAATCAAAAGTAGAAGTAATACATCTCAGTGAAGAGTCAATTTTTACTCAGCATGTATTATTTTCAAAACCGATTTTATATTTTATAGAAAAGTGGTTTACATGATGTACCAAATTCTTTTTGTTATTCGAATTAAAATGTAGTTATTAAATGTAAAATTCAATGGTGACTAAAGAAGGTTAATTCAAATTTTCTCAAACTAATTCTTTGGCATTGTGCAGTCCATTTACATAGTATATTACTGTTTGTAGTATCAAGCAAAGAAATATATAATTCTATAACATGGTTACAGAATTCCACATTCCTTGTTTTAGGACAATATTCAATCATTATACAACCCTTGTTTCTTATGTATCTGAATTTTTATTATGTATGCCTTACAGTTTAATTTTTCTTTATATATATATATATATATATATATATATATATATATATATATATATATATATATATATATATATATATATATATATATACTAGCGGAATGCCCGTGCCTGAAGGCACGACGAAAATTTCCAAAGTACATAATTACAAAACAGCAAAAAATTCATTCCCCAATAAAATAAAGTGTAATTTAAATTATAATGGTCATAATCTCCTTTTGTTTACAAGACTATCCATCATGCTTAACAAATAGTCCAATGATATTCAAATAGTCTAAACTCATCAAACAAATTCACATATAATTTTGCAAAACCTATTAAAAAACACATAGTACAACTCTACTAATTATAAATAGCTATATATTGGTAAAAAAATATCAAGTAGAATAATAAAGAAAAATATGTGATTGCGTCAAAATACCATGTTAATCTCAATTTTAAAATATTGAATTTCGACCACACCTATCCACATTAGAAAAAAATGTGATGAATTAATCTGCCAAAAAATAAATGTAAAAAAGGATCGATGTGTTATTCATCATATTATTCATAAAAATTAAGAAAAAATACAAATACTTTGTAACATGGCAGGTGTAACACCCCGTAAATTCAAGGACCTTTAATTAAATAAAATATTTGGAGAAAAAGAATTTATTTTATCTAGAGGATTTAAATCCATGATTATTGAACTTTTAAATTTGAGGAATTTATTAATTTGGAGAATTGAGGATTAAATATTTTGGACTATTTTATGTCGACATTTTGAGGCCTTAAAGTTGGAAGATATTATAAATTAATTCGTATGGGAATTTGGATTGCACAGTTGAATTTGGATTGGTCGAAATAGTTGGAAATGAGTGGCCATATGTATATATTGGGTCTCGAGATGTAATTAGACATAATTGATCTCCAAATAAAGAGTTTGGGCCATTTTTAGGAGGCGACTAATAACCTTCACTTGTATTGTTGTCAAATAAGGGGTCTTTGGTAGGTTTTCTTCTCCCTTCGCTAGGTGGAGTGGGTGTTTTCCAAGTCATTGAGAGTTGTCCTGAAGTCATGGCACCCACTTAAGGGATCGAAAGGTGCTAAAGAAATATGGAAAAGAGTTCCTCATTGTATATTTTGGACGATTTGGAGGGAGAGAAATGCGAGGTTCTTTGAAGGTGAGGGAATGGATCCTCCAAGATTATGACACCTTTTCTTGAGTTTGCTGATGATGTGGTGTAGGGAAAACAACAGTAAATCTATCTTTATGTTTTTGGACATTTTCGAGGAGACAAATAGAGTTCGGTTATCTATTTATTTGGGGAAGGGGCCATATTTCTTTGGACCCTATAGTTGCCTCTTTCTCTTTTTAATTCGCTTGTGATGTATCTACACCTTATGTACTGGTCCTGTCCCCTTGGCGATTTCTTAATATAATCTTTTATTTATAAAAAAATTAAAAAAAGAAATATATAATAATAATAATAATAATAATAATAATAATAATAATAATAATAATAATAATAATAATAATAATAATAATAATAATAATAATAATAATAATGAGTAGAATAGTTGCACTATTCCATAAGTTGATAACTTAATCAGAGGCTATGATTGAGCCAACAAGGCACGAAATGGATGGCCGGGATTATTTCCCTCATTATAATCATTCGCCAAACCCTACCCGTCCTCATTCTTTCTCTCATTTCGTCTTTCCCCTAAGCCTACATGACTTTTTCTCCCTCAAGCATGCTTCCCTCTCACGAATCAGCCTCCCCCTCATCCTCTACACTTTGCCCTGCACTCACCATACGCCCTCACCGTCACCATAACCGTCACTCTCACCGTCCTCCTCTCACGTTGCCACCCTCACCACATATCGAGTTCAGGTATTATGGGGTTTTATTTTTTAGATCTAACATTGGGTACTTCAAATCTAATGTTTTGGGTTCTCATTCTAACGTTGGTATGATTAGTATATGTTTGGGTTTCATGTTTGATATTATATATGCTTAGGTGTCCAATTTGATATTATATATGTCTGGGTTTACATTGTGAGGTCAGATATGAAGTTTGTAGATTAATTTTGTTCCACTTTTGATTATACATGTCATAACATCTCTGCATTTTTTTCACACATTAGATGTTTAATGATTATCTAACATGGGTTTTACATCTCTTTTTTGTTTATGTTAATTTGCAGATTGAAGCTTAAGGGTTAAAGCTCATGGGATATGCACACTGAGAGGTAGTAATTTTATATGCAAACTCCATTCCTTATTTTTTTTTTATTTTTTAAAAATGATTTTACTTGCCATGATTTGTTTTTTGTTTCAGTAAAATAAGTTTTAGTTTGTCACATGTTAATATGCCTATACAGATGGGATTTGGGGGTTTAATTGTTTAAGATCGTCTTTTGATCTTTAGGTATTAGTTTTTTGGTTTCACTTGCCTCCAAAGTGTTTGACAAAACTCCTAATTGGATGTTTTACTACATATTTCCTTTCCATTTTTTTCAAGGAATTAATTTTTTCCCACAAATCAAATTGTTTGTACCAACAACAAGGTGAAATAATAATCTATTTAGTGAGATATGACGGGGTTAGCCTATTAGAGTGTAAGAGTTTTTAATCTAGGAAATTAGTTATTAGGGTCTATTAAAAACGTGAATAAGAACATCCTATTTGTTCTTTACATACTACTAATTTGCAGCATGTTGCTCATGGTTATGTACGAAAAGTTTGTTACATAGTGCTATCGTTATCATTTTATATAGCTTTGTTACCCTGTACCTACCCAAATGTTAGGTATGCTTATTTTATTGATCATTTAACTTTTCATAGTATTAATTTTCATGCAAGATGTTCGATCAAATGTCTATTCAATTTATCTTGATCTATTTGTTTAGCTTTAACAGTATCCTAATTTCACTTTTTAGTTATTTTTGTTGATTTTCGATCAAATTAAACCCAAAGTTTCGCTTTCTTAAATCCTTTTGATGAGGCATTTCTTTTTTGGAAAAAAAATGGAACTTGCTGCGATGCTTTTAGTTGACATGAAGAAAGAAGTCATCTCTGGGCGAACATTGATGCTAAAATTAAAAACTTCATCTTTTGAGGTTCGAACTCGAGCTGCGACTTTGCATAATTATATATGCTTAAGTGAAGATATACTTAAGCATGCTTCGAAGCTGCTAAAGAATTATACATGCGAACATTCTCACAAACTGGAAATTTTTGGTTATTTTGTTTCGTATAAAAGGATTGTTTTCTATATAAAATGTGTTTCAAGTGAATTAACTTTCTTTTCTCTAATTTGTTTATATAATCAATTCCCCATTCAGGGTTATACGGAGTAACAAAATGCAAGTTAGTGGGAAGGACGAGCTCAAGTCACCACTTTTCCAACCATCTATGTAAGTCAATTCTTGATTAAAATATTAATTTACAATAAAAACTATATGTCTCAAGTAAATGTAATTAGTTAAACATGATTGTCTGTTTGAGAAGGTGTTAGTTTTGATGTTTATGAAGATGGTTAATAAGTTGTATTCTAACTTTTTGATGATATTCCTCAAAAGATGTGGCATTTATAGATTATTGTGATTGGGCTTTTTTGTTAGTTATTTGTATCCATACCCACCTTATATCATTGTCTTCTTTTCTTTCTATCATTTATTTTCTACTGGATTTTTAGGTATATGCAAGTTAATATGGTTCCTCTATGAGCGAAGCAATGTAGTGGCAATTCATCTCGCACCGGTATTCAGTTTTTGTTTTAAGGTATATATGCAAGATATTAATTTCATGGATGTGCTTTTAGTTTTGGATATCATGATTTCAAATTAGTATTTTTATTTGTAATTTATTCTATGTTCTATTAATTTCTTCACTTTTTTAGTTGCAGCAGTGGTGGTATTGGAGATTTTTGTTGTGATATTTGCCATGGTTGTGATTGTCAGTGTTAGTGAAGGTAAATGAAATTTATTTAAATTTGGTTTGTTTGCAACAGCTTTATTTTCAAGTTTTTTGGCTCGAAACAACTTATATATCGAGAGACTTCTTCTCGGGTTTGGGACACCATAAAATATCATGTTTACGGAGAGGGAAATTGTTCATACAAAAATTGCTAATCATGCTTTGTGAAATGATAGATGGTGGCCTGCCTTTTAAAGTTTATTTTTGCGAGGAAAATAGAGATATGAAAGGATATGCTCAGTTATGTTTAGGTTAGTGTGTATACACCAACTGATGATATTTTATATTGTATGATTATGCAATGTAGTTTGTTTACTCTTTTAGTTACCCTATTTAATTTTCCTTTTTTAGTTCAACTTGATGAATGGTTTAGTTCCACTATTTTATAAAATTGTTGGATTGTTGCTTACGAGTGGGACCTATTTGTACAAGGTTATATATAATAAATACCAAAGATGTGTCATGCTAATAGGAGTCTATTGGGTTTGGATTTGCCATTTGGTTTATCTCACATATGGTGATTGAATGTACAGTAGTATTTTCAATGTACAAGTATACTTGATTTAAGTATAGTTGAAGTATAGTTAATTTTTTTTATTAAGAATTCAAAGTTGAATCAAAATTACCATTTTGATTCAGAGTTCTATACTAATTTGGAGATTCTGTCAGCTATGACCTTTATTTGTGTGTGTGTTGTTGGGGGGGGGGGGGGGGGAGTGTAAAATTTGAAATTCCTTTGTTTAGTTGTTAAATAAGTATTGTCTTGATTCATATTTAAGAAAATCATATTCAGAAAGGCGATCTCAAATTTCAAATGTTTCATATTTTATGTATACCCCCAACGGTTGGCTGCTATAAGTCTCATCTTGGACTAATAATTATTGGCATGAGGATGAGTAGACCCCTAACGGTTGTCCGCCTGGACTAGAAAACTTGAATACGAGACTTAGAGTGGCAGATTATACTAATGCTAATAATAATATCTTATAGGGAATTGCAGCAGTACCATGGCCTATACACATGCCCTCACCACTTTTCTCCTCTTTATCATCTTCAAACTTGGACACTGAGGTACGACTTTGTGTTTAGATTGGATTTGATTAAAACATTGTAGTGTAACTATTTTGGTGTACCAGTACCATTATTGTAGCAGTACCATACATGTAGTTGCTCCTATGCCTTTTATAATATTTGAATTGCTTAGTTTTTTATATAAAATGTGGCTTTGTATATAATATTTTGATTTGCTATAATTAGTATATGGTAACGAAATGATTCTAATAGATTTGTTATAATTAGTATACTTTTGTTATTTAATAAAATCATATTCAAAAAGGCGATCTTAAATTTGAAATGTTTCCTTTTATATGTACACGCCTAACGGTTGGCCGCTATAAGTCTCATCTTGGACTAATAATTATATATGGTCAATATGAGTCTCATCTTGGACTGATAAGTATTAGCAGGAGGATGAGTAGACCCCTAACGGTTGACCACTTGGACTACAAAACTTGAACACGAGACTCATAGTGGCAGATAATACTAAGGCTAATAATAATATCTTACATGGAGCTGCAGCAGTACTATATCCTATACACATACCCCCATCGTGTTTCTCCTCATTCTCATCTTCAAACTTGGACACTGAGGTACTATGTTTAGATTTGTTATAATTAGTATATGGGAAAGTTGGAATATAAAATGTATCTTAATTGGAATATAAAATGTGTCTTAGTTTGTATATAAAATGTGTCTGTGTGAAAAAAATGAAGATTCAATCTTTGGATAAACTTGGAAAGTTGGAATCCATTATAATATGAATTTGTTGATATCTGAATGAGCCTATGTGATGATTCACATGGTCGAATGAAAATGGATCCACCTCTTTGAGGGATATGAAATGATTTATATTGTCCTAAACTTGATGTTATTTTGGTTTTCATTTCATAATGTTTAGTTCATGTGGTGATAACTTGGGTGGTTCTAACTTTCTAAAACTTAAAGCTTAAGTTTTAGTTGGTTTATTTTTACGTTTTCAATGTTTTTTGCTGTTAGTTTGTTATTTGTGTTTTAATAGTTTTAAATATTTAACCAAATTAGAATTGTTGTATTTGGGCTTTTAAATTTTGGTTAAATATTTATTAAATTATAATTGTAATGTCTAATATTTTTTTGAATATTACACTTGAGCTCTATGTTGATATCTAGGAATACTCGGCCTTTGTTCAAATGTATTGTCGCATAGATGCACAAAAAAATTTCTTCTTTTGTGATACCCATAGGCGAGGTAATCCATGCATAAAGAAGGTATTGCTAAGTAATTGCCTTTAGGAAGTAATTGAATTGCACCAGGAAAGTGAGGAAAAAGTCACTGATACTGAACAAGCGGTTTTCATTGACATATGCACAACACATATGTGATATGCTTTTTGCCCTTGATAAACTTATGAATGGGACATTGAGGAAGCAAGAACTTTGATAATATGCAAATGGGACTGGAAAGGGGTTTTGGAGGGTCGAGAGCATGCCATGGGTTGTTGGAGTGTTAACTAGCATCTGATTTGGGCAGAGGCAAGACAGGACGAGATCTGGCCAGTGGAGCATCTGATTTTCCACATTTGGTTTAACGGCATAACACCATGTTAATATAAGTACTGTCCTGGAAATTTGTATAGAAATCAAGTGGATATTAATGTTTGTGAGAAATAAAGCAGGGAATGAAATTATACTCTGTTTTTGGTGATTGGATTTATCGCTCGGGGTCTAGGATTGGCAATTTTCGCATAGCACATCAAGGTAAAAGATATTAAACAGGTTCGTTTACATTCTATAATTCTTAATACTCTACTTCTATAAGCATTTCATTCTAATATATGATTTAGTTTTATAATGCTATAAGCAATTGAAGTTTTATAATAATGTTATACGCATTTTTACTATTTTTTCAAATATTTGATATTTATCTTTATTCAATTGTAGAAGTCGTTTATCAATCCAAGTATTTGGATTGGACTGGGAGCGGTATTAGCGTTCTAAATTGTGATTCGCAATTGAATTACTTAAATAAGGCTCTGGACACATTTAATACAACAGTTGTTTCACAAGTCATATTACTCCATGTTTAATGCGAGTGCCATAATGTTCAAGTCATATTCAGTATTGTACTGTTAAATAAGTCACAAGCTTTTATTATAATATCATAGTGTCTTCTACAGAGAAAACCAATATCTTTACTAGGATTAGGTACGTTGGTTGGGCGTACCTGATGCTATTTGTAGACCAGGATCAGTAGCATCCTAACATACCAAAAACCGGATGGTCTGATAATTTTTTACTTTGCTAACTGTAGCAATAGGTACACTAGTTGTAATATGCTATCTGTAGTAAATATGATGATTGATTGTACTATGCTATCATGTACGTTACATCCTAATGTTATCAGACTAGGATCAGGTACGTTGGTTGGGCATACAAAATTATCAGACCAACATTAGGTACCTGATTCTATCTTTATTAGGATAAGTAGCATCCTAATCTTTACTAGGATCAGGTGCGTTGATATTAGAATAGTACACTATGATCTTCTTTGGTCTGATAAGTAGCAAACCATCATCAGGTACGTTGGTTGGGCATTGTAAGTTTTTAATTTTATCCAAATTAGTAAGGACATGAGAGAGGCCCACATTTGTGTTTAATTTATCATTACAATCTATCGTTTTATTTCTTATTCATCTCTTATTTGGTAACCTATTATCCTTTTGAATCATTCTTTTATTCATTTACTTATTTATTTATGTATTCTATTTACATGTGTATTCAACTCTTATTTGTGTAGCTTTACATGTGTATTGTATTTATGGATTTACTTATTTACTTATGAACACCACCACATCCGTTTGAATCATGTTTATTTAATTTATTAAGTCACAATATATGTATTTAACTTTGGGAGAAAAAATGAATAAAAAATACATTACTAATCCAAAGATACACATTGCTGCAAGGGAACCAGAGCCCATTGTAGGGAATGGCAGAGTGCCAGGTTTATCTATGAGGGTAATTATTGTGCAAATGCAGACCTGTGACATCAACACCTCTAAGAACCAAAACAATTCTAACATGACCCTGATAGTTGAAAAGGTGAGACTTCAAATGCATAAGTGCAGTAACAATCCTCGACCTCCGACCAGTGTGATATCGGTGCAGCTTCAGCTGAGAGTTGATAATGTTTGTCACCACCTCTTTATCAGAAGCAGTCTATACTCCGTAGCACATTTTTTATCAGCAACAATGGGTCCTTCAGTCGCTTCTATATCTATCTAAGAATAACTCTATCCTGGTAAATCAACCCAACAATGGTAGTCCAAGTCTTGAGAAAAAGGGAGTCTTAACACCTTTACTATACATCATTTCATTCACCCTACACATATCGAAACTAAAACCACCTTGACTATATGTTAAAATGTGTAAAATTTCCGTGTATTTTGAACAAACGAAATACACAACCAATGTTTCCAATTCAAGTATACAACATACATTGTTTAAGAAACAGTTATACATAATATATGTAGTTCACTTATGTGTATTTTATAACATTTTAGATTATCAAATGTATGTTGCTTAATCCACTGTCGATGGTCTAGAAGACACGATTGCATTAGTTTATGATCACTCAATTTATGCATACCTCCCATACGATTGTCATTTGCTATTTTTCATTGAGGATAGTTTCATTTCATACCTCCCATATAATTGTCAGTTTCATTTCATACAGACCACATACTATTGTTATTTGATGTTTTTCAATTTTTTCTAGCAGTAGATCTTTCACCAAGGCTTTTCATTGAAGAAGATTTACTACAATAAGAGTTGTGCACTAGAGAGTTACGAGAGGTCAAAGTACCATGGTGGACCCCCATCGAAATTTAATATAAAATCTATTGTAATCACTACGAAGGAACCATCTAGATTTTAGGGTTCAGCTGTGGAAGCAGAATTTGACATGCTTCAGTGATAGAATATTTTTATGTATAACAATGTCTATATTTGTAGCACATTATTTAAATTCATAAATTGAGTGATAGAATAGATGAGGAAACCTTTGGTCACATTATTACCTTTTTTTCAGTAAAGAAAGGTCAATGAAGATGGGGAAACCTTTGGGCTCATCTCCCTCAATTTCTTTTACTGAATTCATTAATTGAATGGTGAGTGCGACAAAACGTTGGGTACCATGGAACATAATCACCAAGAAAAATGAGAATCTAGTCATCAAGCGAAAATGAGATTTTGTTTACGTTGGTTATTGTTGTCTTTTCACCGCACACATACACATACACATACATGAACAAGCTTGGAAACAAGATGTGAAGACTCTTTCACCGTACATATATTATATTTTCTTCACACTCTTTTTCTAAAATATTTATCCAGAATTCTTTTTCTTTTTAGATGTGGTCATATATAGAGGCGAAATGTGGAATTTATATTTTGGTTTTGATTATATTTTTTTTAACATTGATACTTCATATACTCTATTTCTTAAAGTAGATAAAGCTAGACTTCACATAATCTGTTTCTTAAAGTAGATAAAGATAGACGGTGTATGAATCACATCCACTCTCTAAAATATGATGGAGTTTTCATTTCAGGCCCTGCTCGGTCAAGATTGATGCATTATCTATCAAACAAACTATTTTTTGACATGGACCAAATGAGGGAACAAATGCAACCACTCAAATTTTGACATGAAACATGTATAACATTATGTCCCTTTGCATACTTTGTCTTATGATAATACCAGTATTTGGTGATTTCCATGTCCCTTTGGTCGGAAAATAAAATGATGTGGATAATTTTTTTTCATTCTTTAGTGCGTTGTTGACGTGTAAGTTAAACGTGATTAAAATCAATGATGCAAAATTCATATTTTCTTTTCTTTGATTACAATTTTTTATGTAAGATTTGAAGTAAAATCAATGAGAATTTTAAAAAGTTGTAATGTTGATCTTTGTTTGTTACCTTACAACTGCCTTTTTATTTTACCTTCCATGTTATGAAATAAAGATTGACAGGTTTTGAAGTTATGGGAAGGAAGGTGATAAGTTGATGTTAAAGCTGTCATAATTTTATGAGCATTAGAAATTAGGGCCACAAAACATTTTTTTGTTAAGAAATTCAGTAAAAAATTAGGGTATTTGATTACAGGCCTATTATTTGGAATACAGATTTTTGTGTGGTCATCTACACTTCAAATTCAGTCAAAAGATATTGATGACTTTGAACCAAATTTGAACTATTGTCATGTACTGATCAAATGAAGCTATAGTATATTTAAAAAAATTTAACCAACATTCGATTATGATTTAAGTTACCAACTATTCCGGACAGTTTGATGTTTTGTCTATATGTTTAGAAATTTGGGAGAAAAAGGTTACACCGGTTGTTTTTGCATCTGAAATATTAATGTCGACATCAAATGCTTATCTATGCCACTAAATACATTTTATTCAATAAACATTTTACTTTTCTGTAGATTTTTTAAGTTTTTTTAGAAATTGAATTTATGTATGTGATTTCTAGTCAACATTTGGGTATATATATACTTTGGATTTTTACTAGAGGGTGACACTCTTTAAGAAGAATTAGCCATATATATAATTAGGCATACATTAAGCGTTAATGGGTGGGTTTTGGCACGTAGAAAGATGTGAGGATACATATATATTTTTTTCTTACAATGGGTACATTTTGTGTTTAGATATACTTTGGATTTATGTTTGTTTGGTTACTTTGAATGTGAAATTAGAAGATTTATATGAATGATGGAGTTCGGTCGAGATTAGTCAGTTCATATATAAGTAATAGTGTTCGCATTTGAAATTTGAAGACGAACGTTTGACTAATTAGCATGGTTTATATAATATTTTACTAGCTATTTCAATCGACTAATTATAATATATTTTTTGTATCAGGTCACATTTTGAAAACTACTAGCAATCATTATAGTCCAACACGTGGAATGACCTCAATTGATATATGTGATTTTTTAAGGAAGTTTATTTCGTAAAAAGTATTTGGTAGATAAATTTCAGCTCTTAGAATATTGTTGCTTTGGTTGTTATCCCTTAAGAAAAGTGGATAGTCCAATAAACAAGGAGATTTTTCCCATTTTGTTTGAAATTGACGCTTTGTTTATTTGAGTCACGCTGTGAATTCGGCTGATGAATATTATGTATTTCATGTTATATAAGTATTTGTTTGACGAATTTTGACTATTCGAAAGTTGTTATTTTTTGTTATTTGTTAAGAAGGGTGGATAGTCCTATAAAAAAAGGCGATTATGGCCTTTTATTTTTGAAATTATACTTTGTTTTGTTGGGGAACGTATTTTTTGTCGTTTTGTAGATATGTACTTTGAAACTTTTTGTAATTTTATGATTACGTACTTTTTAATTTTTCTCCATGCCTTCAGGCACGGGAATTCCACTAGTATATATATATGGAGTAGAATTTTGTTTACTATTCCATAAATCATAAGACAATTAGAGATCCTTATTAAGCCAACGAGGTCAGAATCTAAGGGTTTCGATCAAAGCTCACATAATAATGCTTTTACCCCCGAGTATATTTCCCCTTTAATTTAAATTTTCAATAAACTTTTTGAGTTTTCATCAATCTTTTGACAAAACACCACTGGTCATTATGTATTGTTTCTCTTCTCTCTCCACAACAATATTTCATTAGAGATCCAACGGTTCAAGGACATATCTTTTTCCAACCCTTTATTTCAAAAGTAATCTTACTTTGTATATCTCTTCTTCTCCCAAACACATCTACGTCCCGTTTATGTACCTGCCCCAAACCCTGGATATACCCAACCACTCATTCCATTTTCAATTTCATTTGAAAACATCACATTTACGAACACTCTCGTTATTTCCCTTTCTCAAATCAGAACTCTCTCTCACACACCAAAATAGGAAGGGGTCGATTAAGATCAAAGTTTTGCAGGCTTCTCCAATAAGCTTTGCACATTTATTAAAGTAGGAAAGAGATTATTATTATGAAAATTAAAAGTATCCATAAACAATGTGTGGTTGTTTACAACATCTCAAATACTCGTGTCCAAGGACTATCTCAACATTTCACAAACAATCCATCTCACCGGCGCCGGAGTTTTCGAATCGAAAAGTATTGCTTTTGATCCATCAGTGGAGACCCCTACTGTAAGGCCCTAAAACATGATTAGGAAGGTTAATTACATGATTAATTATAACTTAGGAGTTATAAGTTATAAATTGGTTATGTGTGTTAAACATGTTAATTATCATGATTAGGGGATGCATGCTCATGTGATATATGTGTTATTTACATTAGGTGCTAATTGAGCTTATGATCGGGGATACCATGTTTAGAGCATATGATTAGTTATGTAGTTAAATGCATCATAAATTATTTTTTAATACATGATTATGTTTATAAAAGTAAATTAGGGTGTTGATACGAAATTGGCAATGTTTGGTCGCCAAATGTGAAAGTTTTGAGATTTTCGGTAAATTGCTACTTTCCTATTCGAGCCCAAATTATGCGTATTAATTTTATGATTTTTAGAAACCACAAAATATGAAAGTTTTATATGTTTAAGTTATCTACTCATAGACACAAAGAGGGAGTAAATCGGGCACCGTGATAGTGAGTAATGGTAATTTTACCAAGGTGGGACAAATGTGTCATTAATGGAATTGTCTAATTTGACCTTTCATCCAACCAATCACTTGTTACCACTACCCCTATTTCTATTGGACAACTATACAACATATTTATGATTATAAATTAGAGTTATGTATTCTTCCTCAAAAGAAATAACAAGTTTTGCCTAAAGAGAGAGAAAGAGAAGAAAGTTAAGGAAGAAATCTTTGGAAATTTTCTATAAATCGAGGAATCCTCGTAAGGTAATTACATCTTTATTCAAGTTGGACACATGGATGAGTTCTATACTTGGAATGTTTTTATTTTTTATTTGGATGTATATTTTAATGATATCCATATTGCTGAATTGTGTTGAAACAAGGATGGGTTAAGAACATAAGTTAGAACTAGAGCTAGGATCGTAAATGCATACTTTAAAGTCCTAAATTTACATCATCTTTTTGTAAAGCATTTTGATTTAGAAAATTCGTTATTTTGATGTATATTTCTGATAAAAACATGTTTATTATATGTTTCCATGAATTATACCCAAGGTCAAGGGTATGTATGCTTAAAAATGTTAAGTTATGCCTTCATGTTCTATTTTGACCTAGTTATGCTAAAAATAGAATAAATCATGGAATACTTATTGGTATTGAGTGATTATAGTTGGAGAGTAAAATAGATTCATGCATGTATAACATATCCAAAAATTGATTAAAAATATCAAGTAATGAACCTTTGGTGATAGTTTGAAGTTTTGGTTTAAAATCTGCCCTAAAGGAGCAAGAATGCTTACCAAGTGTTTGACGTTTTGCTCGACATAAAAAATGAGCCCTAAAAATTATGAAACATTAATTTTATATTATTAAATGTGTTTACTGATATTGGGTGGAATATCATGCAAATTTATGTTGTGTAAAAATTATGAAAATTCCAGGAAGTTGAAGTTGTGTTGGTGTTTTTCTTGAGAAATTATTTGGAAAAGGTTGTAATAAAATGGGCATAACTTTGTCTAGAGAATTGGTAATTTAATTCGGTAAATTTTTGTTAGAACCCTAATTACTTGGGTGTTCTAGAAATGTGAAGTATGATATTTATTTCCTCCTTTGTTATTTCTTATTGACCAAATGATGTGATGTATTACTAGGTTTAATGTTAATTGGTGTATTTAGATACTAATGATGTTGACTTGTTAGGTGGGGAAGCAACTACTACTACCATACCAAAGAAGTAGTTTTGTATTAATCTCATAACCAAATCCAAGGTGAGTGACCTATCCTATGAAATATAGATGATTATATGTTCATATGGAAATGTGTAGTTCAATACATGTGTTAAAATGCTTATGGGGGTGATGTTGTATTTAGGAAACATATGCATATGATTAAAATGTTAAGTGATGTTATTTAATGTTAAGGACTATGGTGGGTCCTACCGGATGTGGCGGTCCTGTTAATCCAACTTAAAGGTTTGTGTACTCGGGCCTAATAAAGGGATGTGGTGATCCCCAATAACTGTGGTGGGTTAATTGGACTGTGGCGGGTCCAGGCTTGCGAGAGTTTCACAATTCCTGTTGGGTTATAGCATTAGAACAAAATAAAAAGTATTTATTCAATTTGGTTATAGGTGTGGTATATCGTCATTCACTAAGCTTATATTGCTTACACTCATGTAATGTTATGTTTCAGGTATGCCTATCGTTTGGAGTTCACTGCCAAGTTAGGACCATAAAACGGGGGAGTGACGGATATTTTTGTATGGTTTGAATATCAAGATTTCTTGTGTAATTATTAAACTAAGGATCTTGGTTATGTAAAGTTATGTAGTACTTATAAGTTATAAGTAAAGGCAGTTATGTTTTCATCTACACATACCTTTGGAAAAAAAATCTTATGCTATTTTTCCTTAAAGATTTAAATTAAAGCATTGTTTAAGGCAATTTATCTCTAATTAAAAGGATGAGTTTAACTTAATTAAGTCGGGGCTCGACAACTTGGTATCAGAGCATGGTTATTAGGTTCTGGATATGATGTGAGGGTCTATATTGGTAGTGGACACTAGAAAGTGAGTTTGTTATGCACCTGGATTTTGACTAACAATGTTAATATTAAACTGCTGCTATTGTATTTTGTTTAAGTGAATTATATTGCAATGAATGATGGATCCACATGAGCCACATGATGGAGCAGAGGGTGGGGCATCTTATGCTCCTAATAGTCAGCAAGGACATAGACATATTCAAGTGGAGGAACCAGAGGTGCAACAACAACCTATTGATGACGTGGGAAGAATATTACGTGCCGTGGAACAATTTATGGAACAAGAAATAGGTGGAGAACATAGTGGGGATAGGGACAAATTGCATGAGAGGTTCATGAAGTTAAATCTGCCAGCATTTACTAGGACTACGGATCCGTTAGTGGCAGAGTGATGGATTAGAAAGATGGAAACAATATTCAAGGTGATGGAAGTGCGAGATGAACAAAAGGTTGTGTTAGCAACCTTTAGGTTAGAGGCTGATGCAAAGTTATGGTGGGATGCAACAAAAAGGTTACTTACTACAATGGGGGGAATGGTACCAATATATCCTCCACAAATTACATGGGAGAGGTTTTTGAAGGTGTTCTTTGAAAAATAGTTCCCAAGGCTTTATAGGAAAGAGAAAGAGGAAGAATTTATCACGTTGAAACAGGGGAACCGAACAGTGGCAGAGTATGATGCTTTATTTATATCCTTATCTAGCTTTGCACCTGACTTGGTGAGGACGGAAGAAAGTAAATGTGATCGGTTTCAAACTGGGCTCAGTGTAGATATAAAATTCATGGTTGCTAATATGAAGATCACGGATTATGTGGACTTGGTGGATAGGGCCATGGTGTCTGAAAAGTCAATAAAAGAAATGAAAGTTGAACACTCGAAGAAACCTAGATATGATGGTATAAGAGCATATGGATGGGAGACGAGAACCTCAACTCAGAGTGTACCACGAGGAGTACCTAAGGGCCAAGAATTTAAAAATAATATAAATGCACGTGGAAGATTTCAAGCTCGAGGTGGAAGGACAAGGATGAATCGGTCAGAAAATGCATCTGTGATGGGACCGAGGGCCATATTTTTTTTATAGATGTGGTGGTCAAGGGCACATGTCTCGAGAGTGTACAATAGCTGAGACGACACCTCTATCTTTCCATTGGCATCAACCGGGGCACTTACGAAAGAATTGTCCAGCGATGGGAGCTACAACTTCAGTTGGGAGTGTGACAGTAGGAGATAGGATTTCTACACCGAAAGTACACAGGGGAGGTAGAGGAGGCGTGTCTCAAAATCAAGGGCAAGGCTGAGTGTTTGCACTGACACAATAAGATGCACAACCTATGCCTAACGTAGTGACAGGTACACTTCCTATTGGTGATAAAGATGCTTATGTGTTGATAGATCCTGGTTCTACACATTCTTTTGTGTCTTTGCTTTATCTATTGCATCTTAATAAACCATTATCATCATTAGATTCTGGTTTAGCTATTTTTACTCCAGTGGGGGGTTGGTTTTTATTGAGAGGATATATAGGGTGTGTGTGGTGCGAGTGGGTGAAAAAGAATTACTCGTTGACTTATTGCCTCTCGATATGCATGACTTTGATGTAATATTGGGTATGGATTGGTTAGCCTCATATCATGTATGTTTGGATTTCTTTAAAAAGGAGGTAGTGTTTCGATTACCGGGTGAACCTGAATTTAAATTTATTGGAGAACGAAATGTCACTCCAACATGTTTGATCTCTACTACAAAATGTCATGAACTGCTAAGGAAGGGATGTGAGAGTTATCTTGCTCATGTGGTGGACACACGACAAGAGGCTGGAAAACTATCAGATATACCAGTAGTTAATGAGTTTGCAGATGTCTTCCCATAAGAACTCCCAGGGTTAGCACCAGACTGTGAGGTGGAATTTTCAATTGAGTTCGTACTAGGAACTGCACCAATATCTATTGCACCATATCGTATGGCACATACAGAATTAAAAGAGCTAAAGATACAATTGCAAGAATTGTTAGATCGTGGTTTTATAAGGCCTAGTGTATCACCGTGGGGAGCCCCAGTATTGTTTGTAAAGAAGAAAGATGGAACCATGAGACTATGCATCGATTATCTTCAATTGAATAAGGTGACTATCCGTAACAAATACCCACTACCCCGCATTGATGACTTGTTCGATCAGTTGCAAGGAGCCAAAGTATTTTCCAAGATCGATCTCAGATTCGGATATCATCAATTGAAAGTAAGAGATTGTGACATTTCTAAAACTGCTTTTTGTTCCAGGTATGGACATCATGAATTTCTTGTCATGCCATTTAGGTTAACAAATGCACCGGCCGTATTCATGGATTTGATGAACCGTATATTTCACCCATACGTGGATTCTTTTGTTATTGTCTTCATTAATGATATTTTGATATATTCTCGTAGTAGGGATGAGCACGAACACCACCTGTGTATTATTTTATAGACCTTGCGAGAGAAGCATTTGTATGCTAAATTTTCTAAATGTGAATTTTGGCTAGACAGGGCAGTATTTTTGGGGCATGTTATTTCTGCTGATGGTATTTGTGTTGATCCCAAAAAGGTAGAAGCAGTAATGAATTGGGAAAGACCAACTAGTGTGATAGAGGTACGTAGATTTTTGGGATTGGCGGGCTATTACAGGAGGTTTATACCGGGGTTTTCTTCTATTGAACTGCCATTAACTAAGCTTACCAGAAAGGAGAACAAGTTTGTCTGGAGTGGCGATTGTGATAAAAGCTTTGAAAAATTAAAGGGTAAGTTGACATCAGCTCCAGTATTGACTATCCCAACAGGTACAGAAGCTTTAGTTATTTATAGTGATGCCTCGTATCAAGGACTCGGTTGTGTGTTAATGCAGCATGGAAAGGTAATTACTTTTGCTTCTCGACAGTTAAAGATACATAAACGCAACTACCCTACACATGATCTTGAGTTGGTTGCAGTAGTTTTTGCATTAAAAATATGGAGACACTACTTATATGGTGTTAGATGTGAAATTTTTACTGACCATCAAAGCTTAAAATACTTGTTTACACAAAAATACTTGAACTTGAGGCAAAGAAGGTGGATGGAACTTATAAAAGATTATGATTGCACGATACATCACCATCCGGGTAAAGCTAATGTTGTTGTTGATGCATTGAGTAGAAAATCTATTGGCATGGTATCTTGTATTTATTGTATTCAAGTTGACCTGCTAAGAGAGTTAGCTTTAATGGGGGTGGAATTAACTTTGAATGAATCTTACGGATGAGTAGCAAATTTAAATGTTAAACCCACGTTGATAGACTGGATAAAACAAGCACAGGCAGGAGATACAGAATTGGAGAAAGTTAGAGATAATATGAAAAAGGGTAAATTAAATGAATTTTCTATTCGGGATGATGACATTGTTATGTACGGAAACCATTTCTGTGTACCTAATGTTCTTGATTTAAGAAGAACGATTTTAGAGGAATCCCACTATTCTTTATATGCTATGCATCCAGGTAGCATAAAATTGTATAGAGATTTGAAACAATGTAATTGGTGGCCGAGAATGAACCACGACATTGCAGATTTTGTTGCTAGATGTCTAGTTTGCCAACAGGTGAAGGTGGAGCATCAGAAGCCAAGTGGTTTAATACAGCCCTTACCTATTCCTGAGTGGAAATGGGAGCATGTTACTACAGATTTTGTTATAGGTTTACCAAAATCATCCCGAGGGTTTGATTCTATTTGGGTTGTCGTTGATAGGTTGACTAAGTCTGCATATTTTCTTCCTGTTAAAACTACTTACTCCATGGATAGATATGCAAAACTATATGTGGATGAGATTATTAGATTGCATGGTGCACCTATTTTTATTATTTTTTATCGAGATCCTAAGTTCACTTCTCACTTTTGCACTAGTTTACAATAAGCTTTGGGGACCAAATTGAAATTTAGTACATATTTTCATCCTCAGACTGATGGGCAGTCAGAAAGAACAATCCAGATGTGACACCCCGCCTAATTAAACACCGGGCGATCACTCCTTTATTAAATTAAAATCAAGGTGAACAGTTGATTCATTCTTAGCATCACTGTCGTAAAAATACTTTTCCAATTTAAACACCCTAAATAATTAAGCTAAGTGTCAAAACCATTTAAAACCTTATTCTCATTTTTTTAAATCCGGTTATAAAACCTTAAACCATTCACATCTAAAGAGTCACACATTAAGAATAAAAATAGAATTGAACATACACGAATTTAATCATCAATAATAAATCCCAACATTTACAACACTAAAGGAAAACATCCTGACAGTAATAAATCCCAAAATAAAGGTACTGAAAGTAAAAATTTTGTAAGGACACAAATTTCCAATTGAGTCCATGTATTGTGTTGGCTCAATTCCGGACAAAAACATTTTTTCATAGGTTAGTGTTTTATTGTAATACTCTCAAGCCTATGAAGTATGTGTTGAAGACGTAGCGGCAAAGAATTTAAAGCTTCATCAAAATGCCGGTTTGCATGCCTCGTTTCTACGTCATCAACTAAGGTTCCATGCTCCCAAGGTATGAATGTAATTATATTTATATAGGAGCTTGGAACAAAATTTATTTGGGTGTTAGGTTTAATAAAAAAAACCATGTTTTACTTTCAGAATAATTTAATTGGAACTTTAATTTAACGTATATAAAGTTCCTGGGCCAAAATAAAATTTTAGAAAAAAAAAATTTCTGGAAGTCGTTCGAAATCTCGTTCGAACGAGTTTTTCGTTCTAACGAGGTTTCGTTCGAACGAGACTACCAACGAACCTAAACTGGTTAGTCGTTCGATATGTCGTTCAAACGAGTTTTTCGTTCTAACGAGGTTTCGTTCGAACGAGTTTGCCAACGAACCTAAACTGGTCAGTCGTTCGATATGTCGTTCAAACCAGTTTGTTCGTTCTAACGAGGTATCTAACAAGTTTCTAACGAGCCCAGACTGGTCGCTCGTTAGAAGTCTCGTTCGAACGAGTGTCAATGTCGTTCGAACGAGAATGGCAGGCGGGAATAGTTTTGAGCAGTTTTTGGCAGTTTTTACCCACTTTTCCCACTTGATTTTTAACCAACTTTTTCAAGACTTATTAAGGACGGGAAACACATTTTTCTAATTAACTTTTGCAACTAAGTTCATCTCCTAGAGAGAGTTTGAGAGCAAAAATAGTTTAGGAAAATGTTCAAGTTTTGAGGGTTGTTTTTCAAAGAAAATGCATATACCACTCTAGTGATTACACCCAATTGTGTTTATCCAAGTTTCTATATTTATATCAATTGCTTGGAGTTTTGGCACCGGTTTTCTCTACCGAATTGAAAAAGAGACGTTTCGGGTTTGCTTCTACATCCCATCACAAAGAAGAAGAAGTTTGTTGCGGTATTACTCACTTAGAGAAAGGCTCCAAGCTTGGGTGACGGTGACCATACAAAGTCCTATCGGTGGATTCCGAGATCGCGGTGGAGCTCCGTGGTTGTCTGCTAGGAAGAGGTTTCTACAAGAAGGAGCAACAAGTCTTGAGAGGGTTCGAGTCGAGGATGTAAGTCTTTTGTCTTGTAATTGTAATCTCATATCTAGTGGACTTGTGGCTAGGGCCGTCCGAGGTTTTTTCCCGTCTTGGGTTTTTCCTCGTACATCGCGGCGTAGTGTGATATTGTTTATTTTATCTTGCACAATAATTTAGAATCCATGCTTTAGGTTTAATTCAAGATACAATTTGGTTTAATTATCACACTCTTTTAATTTGGGACTAAATTAAATTTTGGGTAAATTTGGTTTATTCAAGTCATTTGCTAAAATTGGTTTCGCCTAACTTTGGATAATTGATAATTATGACTTAGGCAAATTCTAGGACTTGGATTAATGAATTGATTTAATCTTGTTCAATTAAACCAAAATTTGTTTTGTTTAATTGTTGATTGAACCATCATCTTTTAACGCTTCTGCATCATCCATTGAGTTTTATATACAAAGGAAATTACATACGCTTACAAATTGGTATCAGAGCCAAAAGCGATAAATTATTTCGTTAAGATCTTTTAATTTTTTGGCTAAAATGGATTTTTCCCCATTTTCAAAATTTCCTATTTTCGATGGTTCAAACTACGCGTATTGGAAAGCGCGAATGAAATCGGCACTAAAATCTATCGACGAGAGAGTTTGGATGTCTGTTGTTAACGGGTACTCCCCACCAACCTATTTAGTTGAAAATGAACGTGTTATCAAACCCGCCGATAGATGGACTGAAAATGAGTTTAAACTTGCTAACTTTAATTCCTGAGGTTTAAATGCCTTATTTAGCGTTGTCGCACCGGATGAATTCCGACGTATTATGATGTCTGAAACCGCTAAAGAAGCTTGGGATACTTTACAATTAACTCATGAAGGAACTAGTGTCGTTAAAGCTTCAAAACTCCAAAACCTCACCACTCAATTTGAAACTATCAAAATGGATGAAAAAGAAACTTTTGACAAATTTTATGCTAGACTTTCTGATATTGTTAATTCATCCTTTAACTTGGGAGAGAAAATACCTGACGACCGTGTTGTAAAGAAAATTTTGAGGTCCCTACCCGATAGATTTATTCCTAAAGTGACCGTTTTAAATTCTTTACCCACTTTAGCCTCTACGAAATTAGAAGAGCTTGTAGGTGATTTACAAACCTATGAACTAGATATGTTTCCCTCTAAAACTGAAAAGAAAATTGAAAAGGGTGTTGCTTTAAAAGCCCGAAAAGAGGTCAAACAAGTAGTAGAGAGCGATAGTGAAAGTGACTCGGAAGATATGGCTTTGTTTGCTCGCAAATTTAGAAAATTTCTTAAATTTAACAAAGATAAATTTAAAAATGATTTTAAGAAATTTGATACTTCTAAACATGATAAAAGCGAGAAGATTTCTAAAGCCGAGAGGATCCCTAAACCTAGTAATGACAATTTAGATAGGGACGAGTCTAACAAGTGTTTTGGTTGTGAAGGTTATGGCCATCGAGCTTATGAGTGCCCCACTAAACTAAGGAAAGAGGGTAAACGACCCACTTCATATAATGCAACCCTTAGTGATAGTGATAAGGAAGAAAAGCCCGATTCCCCCACTAAGAAAATTTTTGTGGCTTTTATGGCTAGTCATGTGAGTGATAATGAGAACTCATCGATTGATGACACGATAGCACATGCCACTTCCAAGGTCATTGTTCATAATTCCCTTGTTTTTAATGATAGTGAGAGTGGAGAGGAAAGAGAGAGTGAAAATGAAGAAGAGGTTGATGTGAGTGAACTTCAAAATGCTTTTCATGAATTATATAAAGAATCTATTAATTTGAAAAGAACTAATTTGAAGTTAGAAGCTTGTTTAAGAAAGAGTGTCAAGGTCGTTGATGATAGTGCCTTAATAGAAGACCTTAGGACACGTGAGAGGACTCTTCGTGTGAAGCTAGAATACGTAGAAGGCGAAAGAAATAGCCTTAGGAGTTTAATGGAATCCTTGAAAAAGGAGCTTCTTGCTTTTGAAGAGCGTAATTTTTTACTAGAATCTAACATTTTAGAATTGGAAAATAAATTAAAAGATTCTAGTAATGTCAAATTTGATTTGGAATGTCGTTCGGAAAAACTTGATAAAATGTTAGGAACGATCCATATTAAAAATGACACTGGTGGTTTAGGCTTCAATACTTGTAATGAATTTACTCATAATGCCCAAACCAATATTTTAGGAGAATCTACTAGGAATGCATTTAATGATCACTCCTTAGGCAAATCTTTTCGACATGTTCTTACTTGTACACTTTGTGGTAAAAAAGGTCATCTTAGGAAATATTGTTTTGATCTTAAACGAATTCCTAGAAAATCCCATAGTAAAGTAACCACGGTAGTTAAAGCTCCTACACCCCAAGATAGTCATTCTTCATTAATTTGGGTTAGGAAATCCGACTTGGTTGCCTAACAAAATAGGGATTTTGATTCTCATTTACTTTCACATGCTTCCTCCCTTGCTAAATCTAATGGATGAATGTGTTAGTATTTGCATACTTTAGCTTTTCTACTTCATGCTATATTCATATGCTAAATGTATGCTTCTTTAGTCATTTTCTAGTCATTGCCTTATTTCATATCACATGCTAGAAATCATGACTTGTTTATCTTTTTGTATTATATTTTGTGTTTGAATTAATTAAAAATATAAAAAGATTTTATTTTATCATTTGTGTTTTATTATTTCATTTAAGCTTAATGAAAAATACAAATGATTTGTGTTTAGTCGTTTGAGTATATATCTTTATTTTTGGTTAAAAATGTTAAAAACTCAAAAAGATTTTGTTTTGTGTGTATTTTTGTTTGACACACTTTATGTGGCATATATTTGTGTTTGAATCCCATCATTTACGCTCCCACGTGGCTAGAACTTTTGGTTTATATTTTCAATCCTTAAAATGTTCTTTACCATGTTTTATATGGAGTAGTTGGATTTTGTATTGATTAAATGGATTCTATTTTCATATGCCTCTTTTCACACATGCACGAGCTCTTTTGAAATCTTAATGTCACATGTTATATTTGAGCTTTTTGAGGTGTTCTCCTATCAATCTAGTCATCTACATATCTATGACCTAGGAGGACTAGTGCATGTCAAAATCCGTTGCATGTGAGATTTGTGTGAAAAGTGAAAACATGATAAATTAATATATGCACGGGGAAGGGCTCCAAAAGGATGAATTAAATCCTTTGCGATAGTAAGCCACCGTTGATTGGATCTAAAAGAAATACGTGATCCAAAGGCCTAAAAATAGAATATTTGGCATTAAACAGAAAGTCATTGCCAAGGCCTATGTTTGTTTGATATATTCATTCAAAAACAAAAGAATATATATGCTCATTGAGGGAGAATTGGATGGTATATCAACGGTTTGCACAATGTCCGTTTATCCTAGTTGTCTTTAATGTCATGACTCTATTTGGTTTGTAGAATCATCATCATGCTAGGCTTGTATGCATTGTGTATGTTTGTTCATTGAGTTCAATCTTTATATTGTCACATGAGGTTATATTTAACTGTGATGAAGTTTGCATTCAAATGAGAACTCCGTGAACGTTTCTTAAGTGTTTGAGTCTAAATTTAATTGTTCCTAGTACACACCCCTACACTTCCGTTTCCATATGACACATTTTTGCCATACGAGTGTGCAAACTTATTGTATTTTGTGTCATGTGTGTGTTTATATCTATATATATATGCAAGTGCTCTATTGGTATATTTTTAGTATCTATATATATAACATTTATTTGTCTTTGCCTTGCTTTTATTGCCCATATGCTTTCCACATGCTGTTTATTAGTTCTTTATCCTTTGCCAATTCCCGAACAAAAAGGGGGAGAAATGGTATCTAATCCTATTATTATCGCATCTTAGTTTGGGGGAGATTTATCTTAGGGGGAGACGTCTTTCTAAGTAAATGTCATTGTTTGATAAAGGGGAGAATTATTTTAGGGGGTGTAATTAATTAATTGCGATTAATATACTTTGATATTCCCTATGCATTTGATGAGTTTGCTTAAGTGTGCAGGTATTCTACTAAAGCGCCAACTTTAAAAGGAAAAGTGTTTAATCCTTGGGTTGAGTCAAGATTGGGCGGGTTATGTTTTGAGTCTAGTGAGCTTGACGGCCCTTTAGGATTTTTGTTTTGGTTTTTGTCCCGGAATAGCCAAAGGGGGAGATTTGTAAGGACACAAATTTCCAATTGAGTCCATGTATTGTGTTGGCTCAATTCCGGACAAAAACATTTTTTCATAGGTTAGTCTTTTATTGTAATACTCTCAAGCCTATGAAGTATGTGTTGAAGACGTGGCGGCAAAGAATTTAAAGCTTCATCAAAATGCCGGTTTGCGTGCCTCGTTTCTACGTCATCAACTAAGGTTCCATGCTCCCAAGGTATGAATGTAATTATATTTATATAGGAGCTTGGAACAAAATTTATTTGGGTGTTAGGTTTAATAAAAAAAAACCATGTTTTACTTTCAGAATAATTTAATTGGAACTTTAATTTAACGTATATAAAGTTCCTGGGCCAAAATAGAATTTTAGAAAAAAAAAATTCTGGAAGTCGTTCGAAATCTCGTTCGAACGAGTTTTTCGTTCTAACGAGGTTTCGTTCGAACGAGACTGCCAACGAACCTAAACTGGTCAGTCGTTCGAACGAGTTTTTCGTTCTAACGAGGTTTCGTTCGAACGAGTTTGCCAACGAACCTAAACTGGTCAGTCGTTCGATATGTCGTTCAAACCAGTTTGTTCGTTCTAACGAGGTATCTAACGAGTTTCTAACGAGCCCAGACTGGTTGCTCGTTAGAAGTCTCGTTCGAACGAGTGTCAATGTCGTTCGAACGAGAATGCCAGGCGGGAACAGTTTTGAGCACTTTTTGGCAGTTTTTACCCACTTTTCCCACTTGGTTTTTAACCAACTTTTTCAAGACTTAGTAAGGACGCGAAACACATTTTTCTAATTAACTTTTCCAACTAAGTTCATCTCCTAGAGAGAGTTTGAGAGCAAAAGTAGTTTAGGAAAATGTTCAAGTTTTGAGGGTTGTTTTTCAAAGAAAATGCATATACCACTCTAGTGATTACACCCAATTGTGTTTATCCAAGTTTCTATATTTATATCAATTGCTTGGAGTTTTGGCACCGGTTTTCTCTACCGAATTGAAAAAGAGACGTTTCGGGTTTGCTTCTACATCCCATCATAAAGAAGAAGAAGTTTGTTGCGGTATTACTCACTTGGAGAAAGGCTCCAAGCTTGGGTGACGGTGACCATACAAAGTCCTATCGGTGGATTCCGAGATCGCGGTGGAGCTCCGTGGTTGTCCGCTAGGAAGAGGTTTCTACAAGAAGGAGAAACAAGGCTTGAGAGGGTTCGAGTCGAGGATGTAAGTCTTTTGTCTTGTAATTGTAATTCCATATCTAGTGGACTTGTGGCTAGGGCCGTCCGAGGTTTTTTCCCGTCTTGGGTTGTTCCTCGTACATCGCGGCGTAGTGTGATATTGTTTATTTTATCTTGCACAATAATTTAGAATCCATGCTTTAGGTTTAATTCAGGATAAAATTTGGTTTAATTAGCACACTCTTTTAATTTGGGACTAAATTAAATTTTGGGTAAATTTGGTTAATTCAAGTCATTTGCTAAAATTGGTTTCGCCTAACTTTGGATAATTGATAATTATGACTTAGGCAAATTCTAGGACTTGGATTAATGAATTGATTTAATCTTTTTCAATTAAACCAAAATTTGTTTTGTTTAATTGTTGATTGAACCATCATCTTTTAACGCTTCCGCATCATCCATTGAGTTTTATATACAAAGGAAATTACATACGCTTAGAAATTTCAATCTCTGACAATACCAACTAAATAATAGAAAGAGGGCGACACATGCCCCTGCTGGATAAAACTGAACTAGGAGTAGAATCATATGGATGAAGTCGTCTGAACAACAGGCCTGCAACTCCCACCTAAGCTGCAGCGCGTTCTTGCCAAAGGACCCTATGCAAGACGCCCCTGTGGCTGGGCACCTGTAATATATATATATATATATATATATATATATATATATATATATATATATATATATATATATATATATATAATATGGGATAATGGTGTTATGAATAGTAACTCATGTATGATAAACATGCATGATATTTTATGTGTTGCATGCTTGCATGCATACACATGCATGTACGCATGCATAGATAGATTATTATTTTATTATTTTTTTTATTAAAATATTTTTTTAATATTTTTAAAAAATGTTTTTTTTTAAAATAATATATTTTTTAAATATTAAATTTTTTTATTATTATTTAAAAAAAACGGGTTATTATGGGTTGGGTTTTATCACGGGGGCAAATTTATCGCCGTGCCCTCGGGCATGAACATCCGCTAGTATATATATATACAAGAGAGAAAGAGGAATAGAAACGGGTCAGAGCCCGATAGTGTATATGATTTAAAAATTCGTTTAGCAAGTATTTAAATTGATACAGGCCAATGCAACAACATATTAGTGCGACACTCTCTTGAGAAATTCTCACCTCTCTTCTAATGTGCACTCCTATCGCACTAACCTTCCCAATGGTCTATCTCGTCATATACCACACTATCTTTCCCCAATGATTTAACTTATCTTAGGTTATTCGCAGGATTTACAACTGAACAACACAAGTATTTAAAACGTAAGATTTCAATTTGTTACCAAGGTTCTCCTTTTAACTTTATTAATCAATAAAGTTTTCCACTGTCATATTATACTTTCTCAAAACAATTATTTATAATTTGAGTCATCAACCATGTCCTACATATCAAATCACAGTAGGCAGTTCCAGATTTCAGAATTTCATATATATATTAACTACTCGTATAATATATATATCATAACAGCACCCCACATAAAAACTATGGTGCGGGCATACTCTGCTATCCAATCCCCGTATCAATTGCACTAAAGGGAATACAAGTTCGGAATCACTCTCGAACTGTATCAATACATACATAAACAATATTGAGGCGAAGCATAGATTCCAAGTCCAAGAGGTCAGTACATACCCTCACGTCTCTTAGGACCGTGACTACCGATTCGATAGCTTGTACCTAGGATTTCTATCTTCTAGGGTACGAGTCAATATCCCCCATAAGGCACACGAGATAAGATCGTCCCAGCGCGGAAACCTCAGGGATAGCAAGTAGCGCGGGCATGATTTTCAAAAGTATATAATATATGCATACACAATCATATAAATATACCACTTTTATTATATCAATTTAGGTTTATCCCATAACCCACAATCACAACATTTATCCTTATTTTCCCATTATTATTTATCACGTATAATGGTTCGTTTCTAACTTTAATTCAAAGGGTTTTTCCAACTTACTACGTAACCCTCATGGACTCTATTCTTCCAAAGGTACAATTCAGTAGATATCCATTTATGTTCCAACGTAACTCTCTCTTACGTGTCTCTCCCCTTTAATATATACTTATATTGTCCCTTATGCAAAATATCCTTAAAATATAGATTTCGCCTTACATTAAAGGATTTTAAATTTTTTTTTAAAGATGAGAATTTCAAACGGTTTCGAAATCGGAATTAAAATGGAGTTTTAATTGATTTTTTTTTATTATCTCTAAGAGTCCTCAAAACATAAAACTGTCTAGCAAAAAAAATATTAAAAAATAGTCAACGGTCCGATCGAGCTGAATTTTTTTTCTGTAGCTTCCTCTCATCTTCAGCTAATTCTCTGCATAATTTCATCCAATTCCAACGGTCCGATCGTCCGAAATAAATTTTTTTAAGTGTTTGTATCTGATTAGAACTATTTTCTTAATCAAACTCTTAATGTGTTTGTATCTGATTAGAACTCCTTTCTTAATCAAACTCTTAATTCTCTTAATGTGTTTGTATCTGATTAGAACTCTTTTCTTAATCAAACTCTTATTCCTTTAGATGACAAAGGGTTTCCAGAATATCATATAATTCATCACTACATGAAAATTTCCCATCTCAAATTGGGTTTTTCTTCCATAAATCTCATCCTAATAACTCCTAAACTTATATGGATGATGCATCAACGAAATAAGAAAGATAAACACTTGCCTGGGATTTTCAGAAATCTGGTTTGGTGTTGAATTTGGTGTGGTTGCGTTCCCCGTCTCGCGATCTATGCGTTGGCGGTGGCGGCGGTGTAAACGGATGAGTTTTGAGCCTTGGAATGCCTTGAGAGCTCTCTCCTCTCCTCTCCAATGGCCGTTCTAGTGTTTTGAGTTATCTAACCCTAGGAGATAACCTAAACATATGATATAATCCCTTTAATTTTCGTGGGTTTAATTACCCAAAAATACAAAATGACTAAAATGCCCTCTCGGGGTACTAATTAGGCCTAAAAACGCCCCGAGGCCCAAATCAAATCCCCGGGTATACTTTTCTGACTATCTCGACCCTTCCGGACGCATTGGCACACTCAAAATGACCATACGAACAACCTATAAAATAATCACTTTTATTAATCCACATTTAGTCCCGACACGACACAGGCGCGTCCCGACTTAAATTTCCACAATTGTCATTTTATTCACACGTGACAATATTATAAAAATAAATCTCATATATTACTATACTCATCCAGTAATATGCAACAAATAATATATTCCCAATAATTACTAACTCTTGTCACGCTAGTAAATATTTAAAACAACATTTCGGATTAAAATTAAATTAATTTATCTCAATTAAATTTAATAAATCCTTAAATTTAGAAGCCATGAAAATACAGGGTATTACACCAGACACTCGAAGACATGTTATGAATTTGTGTATTGGAGTTCAAGGGAAGTTGGGATGAACACTTGACACTAATAGAGTTTTCTTATAATAATAGCTATCATTCGAGTATTGAGATGGCTCCTTATGAAGCTTTGTATGGGAGAAAATGCAGAACTCCAGTGTGTTGGACTGAAGTAGGAGAACGAAAACTACTTGGGCCAGAAATTGTACAACAGACTAATGAAAAGATCAATCTTATCCATAATCACTTGAAGGTGGCGCAAAGTAGACAAAAAATTTATGCAGACAACCGAAGGAAAGAATTGAAATTTGAGGAAGGTGATCGAGTATTCCTACATGTTTCTCCTTGGAGAGGGGTTATGAGATTCGAGAAGAAGGGAAAGTTAAGTCCTAGGTAAATTGTCCCTTATGAGATAGTGAAACAGGTTGGAGCTGTAGCTTATAAATTGGTGTTACCACCAGAAGTGTCCCGGATACACAATGTTTTTCATATATCCATGTTTCGTAAGTATGTGCCCGATCCTTCACATGTGTTTATTTCACAACCGATAGAGCTTCAAGATGACCTAACCTATGTGGAGGAACCAATCGCTATTGTAGATCAGAAGGAGCAAGTGTTACGTAGTAAAACCATTTCACTAGTTAAGGTGATGTGGAGAAGTCAGAATGTGGAGTATGCCACCTGGGAAGGGGATGATAACATGAAGAAGCAATATCCTCATTTGTTTGGTAAGTTTCTTATACGTTAAATTTCGAGGACGAAATTTTTATAAGAGGGGTAGAATTGTAAGGCCCTAAAACATGACTAGGAAGGTTAATTACATGATTATTTATAACTTAGGAGTTATAAGTTATAAATTGTTTATGTGTGTTAAACATGTTAATTATCATGTTTAGGGGATGCATGCTCATGTGATATATGTGTTGTTTACATTAGGTGCTAATTGAGCTTATGATCGGGGATACCATGTTTTGAACATATGATTAGTTATGTATTTAAATGCATCATTAATTATTTTTTAATGCATGATTATGTTTATAAAAGTAAATTAGGGTGTTGATACGAAATTGGCAATGTTTGGTCACCAAATGTGAAAGTTTTGAGATTTTCGGTAAATTGCTACTTTCCTGTTCGAGCCCAAATTACGCGTATTAATTTTATGATTTTTGGAAACCACAAAATATGAAAGTTGTAGATGTTTAATTTATCTACTCATAGACAAAAAAAAGGAAGTAAATCGGGGCCCGTGATAGTGAGTAGTGGTAATTTTACCAAGGTGTGACAAATGTGTCATTAATGGAATTGTCTAATTCGGCCTTTCATCCAACCAATCCCATGTTACCACTACCCCTATTGCTATTGAACCACTATACCACGTATTTATGATTATAAATGAGAGGTATGTATTCTTCCTCATAAGAAATAACATGTTTTGCCTAAAGAGAGATAAAGAGAAGAAAGTTAAGGAAGAAATCTTTGGAAAATTTCTATAAATCGAGGAATCCTCCTAAGGTAATTACATATTTATTAAAGTTGGTCACATGGATGAGTTCTATAATTGGCATGTTTTTATTTTTGATTTGGATATATAGTTTAATGATACCCATATTGCTGAATTGTGTTGGAACAAGGATGGGTTAAGAACATAAGTTAGAACTGGAGCTAGGATCGTAAATGCATACTTTAAAGTCCTTAATTTACATCATCTTTTCGTAAAGCATTTTGATTTAGAAAATTCATTATTATAATTTATATTTCTTCTAAAACATGTTTATTATATGTTTCATGAATTATACCCAAGGTCAAGGTTATGTATGCTTAAAAATGTTAAGTTATGCCTTAATGTTCTATTTTGACCTAGTTATGCTAAAAATAGCATATATCATGGAATACTTATTGGAATTGAGTGATTTAAGTTGGAGAGTAAAATAGACTCATACATGTATAACATAGCTAAAATTGTGTAAAAGTATCAAGTGATGAACCTTTGGTGATAGTTTGAAGTTTTAGTTTAAAATTTGCCCTAAAGGAGCAAGAATGCATACAAAGTGTTTGACATTTTGCTCGGCATAGAAAATTATCCCTAAAAATTACGAAACATTAATTTTATATTATTAAATGTGCTTACTGATTTTGGGTGGAATATCATGCAAAGTTCTGTTGTATAAAAAATATGAAAATTCCAGGAATTTGAAGTTGTGTTCCTGTTTTTCTTGAGAAACGATTTGGAAAAGGTTGTAATAAAATGGGCATAACTTTATCTAGAGAATTGGTAATTTAATTCCGTAAATTGTTTTAGAACCCTAATTACTTGGGTGTTATAGAAATGTGAAGTATCATATTTATTTCCTTCTTAATTATTTCTGATTGACCAAATGATGTGATGTATTACTAAGTTTAATGTTAATTGGTGTATTCAGATACTAATGACGTTGACTTGTTAGGTGGGGAAGCAGCTAATACTACCATACCAAGGAAGTAGTTTGGTATTAATCTTAGCTCCAAATCCAAGGCGAGTGACCTTTCCTATGAAATATAGATGATTATATGTTCATATGGAAATGTGTAATTCAATACTTGTGTTAAAATGCTTATGGGGGTGATGTTGTATTTAGGAAACATATGCATACGATTAAAATGTCAAGTGATGTTATTTAATGTTAAGGACTGTGGTGGGTCCTACATGATGTAGCGGTCCTGTTAATCCAACTTAAAGGTTTGTGTACTCCGGCCTAATAAAGGTATGTGGTGGTCCCCAATACCTGTGGTGGATTAATTGGACAGTGGCGGGTCTAGGCTTGCGAGAGTTTCACAATTCCTATTGGGTTATAGCATTAGAACAAAATTAAAAATGTTTATTCAATTTGGTTATAGGTGTGGTATATGGTCATTCACTAAGCTTATATTGCTTACACTCCTGTAATGTTATGTTTCAGGTATGCCTATTGTTTTGAGTTCACTGCCAAGTTAGGAACATAAAATGGGGGAGTGACGGATATTTAGTATGGTTTGAGTATAAAGATTTCTTTTGTGTAATTATTAAACTAAGGACCTTGGTTATGTAAAGTTATGTAGTACTTATAAGTTATAAGTAAAGGCAGTTATGTTTTCATCTACACATACCTCTAGAAAAAAAAATCTTATGTTATTTTTCCATAAAGATTTAAATTAAAGCATTGTTTAAGGCAATTTATCTCTAATTAAAAGGATGAGTTTAACTTAATTAAGTCGGGGCTTGACACCTACACCGGCGTCACGGATATAGTCAGATTGTCAAGTTGCAACCACATGCCCACAGTTGGGGTAATTTTTAAGTCAGTTCTTCTCAAAGGTACATCCACTTTTTTCACCCTCATCTTTTCCTAGAATCAAAAAAATAATATTGACGATATCCCCTTTTTTCACCATTTTCGTTCCTACATCCACTTTGTATTCATTGTTGATATACTTTCTTTGACATAATGAAACTGAATAGGGTTTTGTTTTGTTTATTGTTTTTTATAAATATCTAACGGTTTTTGCCTTTTGATTTTTAGGTAAACTCTTTATCATGTAGGTAATGGTTTATGTCGTGGATTTTATTTTCTTTGGGGGTTTGGTCAATGATTTGGGTTATGATTCGATCACAGGGATGTCCGGTGTGGCTATTTACTTTGTTGTCGTAACCTGAGTATTGGGGAAGAATATTTTGAGGTGTTTAACAAATAGATAGCAGAAATATTTATTAATTAGCAAGCAGAAGTTTATGAAGCTTGTATCTAACACTCTTTCATTTTTAGACTGATAGAACAACGTCAAGTAAGATCTTTAAAATACAAGTTTTTCATCACATATATGTTTTTATTTTGTTTATGTATAGTATTAAAGGCATATGAGAAGGGTTTTGTTCTTTTCTTTAGTCTGTTGGTATTTGTTTTTCAATTTATTTATGACTTTTTGTATTCTTTGATTTGATAAAACGCTTAAGTAAGTGTTTCACTTTAGATAGAAACAACTCAAATATTGGTTGTTTAAAGTTCAATATGCTGTTGTGAAAATATAGGTTGCCAATTGATTTTTAATGGGAGATTTCTGCGTTTCTAATTTCATACGGGATGATTATTTTTTTCTTCTGAATATTGATTTCTATATTCGTTTCTAATTTCCATATAAGTTGATCATTTGTAAATCCACATCATACTAATTGTACCTTCAACAGAAAAATGTGCAAATAAAAAAAGCTTTGTGCTTCAACTCACCATTTGTTTAAGCTTCTACACAAAAGGAAAGTTGGGAGGTTTCTTTATGTTTATGCTCATCAACTTCTCAACATGGATTTTTGGCAGTGAAGAGCACAAGGCTCGAGGTAGCAACCACTATCTTTCTCACTCTGTTATTTGTTCAACCTCTCATTGTTGTTAATGGAGATTTTTATTATGTTTTTGTTGGTGGCTGACGCCTCCATCGCCATGAGCCTCCTGAGCGTCCTCCACATCATAGATTACTTCTCAACACCATCTCCAATGTCACAATTAGGCAGTAATTTCCCTTTTTGCAAATATATACTTGCCAAGTTCGAGTATGTATACATTTTTTCCATTTTTAATTTTTTCTTACACCAGCTATCCAAACTATTTTTTCTTTCATTTAATCTTTTTATTATTGAATATTTCTTTAGTAAGAAGGGAACAACACAAAAAACACTACGGTTACTATTAAATCTCCGATTTTTTATGATTCTATAAGTAATCTCTCTCTTATGGATTTCCTTTTTTTATTTCCAGGATGCCTATCTATGGTGTGCTCATGTTCATCTAATTTGAGTGTTATCTACAAGTGTTGATTTGGATTATTTTTTAATATTTCTTAATTTCCACCTATAACCTATAGATAACACCAATTGCCTTTTTAATAAGGGGGATTACTACTATAGAACATGTGTTTGAAGAAAATTTTATTACATGTTCCAATTGCATTACAAACATTATCTAAAAACAGGGCATGCATAGGATTTTCCATATAAAAAAATTGAAGACTTTTTTTACATTCCTTGGTTTTCCAAGAATCAAGTCTTACATGGGAAAATTGTCAAATTCTACATGATATTGTATAAGTAATTTTAATATATATGAATACAAACAAAATAATCTACCCAAAATAGGGAGGTGATTAAAAAACAGGGTAAGTCTAATTCCACTTCATATGAGTACTGTATGGTGATATTTTTGTGACACTTTTAAAATTTTGGCCCCTACTATTGAACATCAAGCCTCAAAATTGATATTTTAATTAATTGATAATTTAATTTTACTGTTATAAATAGTTATATTCTCACAAAAAAAATAATGAATTTTATGTTAATGGTATTGGATACGTATTTTGGAGTGGCATGTTCAAACCATCTTTTCTTCAAAAGATAAAAATATGTAATTTTTGTTTAGTGATAAAAAGTTATTATTTGGATTTTTTTTATTATTTTTGAGTGAATAATATTATTTCCTGTACAAAGATTGTAATTAGAGCCTCATTGAGTATGTAATATTCTCAATGAACCTAATACATATTTTGACAATAATATCTTCACTAAAAAGGACAACTAATAAATCTAGGCTATTTGATCTAAACAAATGGAGACAAGACATACTTATCAGGTGTACAGTGAGTTTATGATAACATCCAAGTATGGATAGTTAGATTCAAAAATTGATAAATAAATCAAATATGCATATGCCATCATTTGGTATTATAAAAGAAGTTAATGTTATGAAATGACAAAGGTTGCGGTTCTTCCCAAAAACAATTGTTTTGACAGACGAAAAAAATTCCATACGTATGACAAGGTCGTGGGTACCACACTATGATCTCTAATGATGGAATTGACCCAGATTTCTCTATTGACATTGTTGGATAATTTTACAATCGAGTTGTACATTATTGAGAATATGGTGGTTATAGATAATTTGACATAATTATATTATATTCTTGCTGGTGTATTGATGTGTAAGTTTCTTTCTTACTTCTATACATTTTTATATATTAGACACATTAATGTTATTTATACGTGTTCATGGAAGATTGTTATTACTGTTGTTGGATTTTTTTTTGAAGTGGGTGACAGTCCTATAAATAGAGAATTTTGCCTTAATTTATAAAATTGTTTACAATTATTTGTCTTATAAAAAAATTTAGGACTTAAATAATATATTTCTCAATATGACTAGCATTTTGGGAATGGAATTTTTGTCGTTTTGTAATTATGTACTTTGGAAATATTGCTCTATTATGGTTATGTACTGTGGAAATGGGCATTCCACAATATATATATATATATATATATACACACACAAACTAACAAAAAGAAAAATGACAATAAAATATACTAGTATTAAGAACTAAAACACACATCTAAAAATGTAAAAAAAAATCAAAGACAAATAACACTTAAAAAATTAAATTATATCTTAAACACACACCTATAAATATATATATACATACACTATCATGCTACGACACACACAAGCTATATTAGGTTTACAAAAAATAATAAAACACTCAAAATATATATATAAAGTTACTAAAAAAAGTAAAATAACACGAACAATTATAAAATATATATTAAAAAATAATAATAATATCACAACAAACACTAAGGCACCCTTTGAAATATAGCTTGGGATAGTATTGGCTGGGGCTTGGGGCTTGGGGACTTGTTACGAGACTAAATTTAGGCACATTTGATAGTATCATTATCGTATTTGCCTTGATTTAATGCATTTGAAGCTGCAAATGCTAATTGATCTACAAGATAACATACACGCACATAAGACCAGTTTTTTCGAGAACTAGCAATTAAAACTTGTCTATTTAGACTATGATTTTAACACTTTTGAGTGCTTATCATAAGTCGTTATTAAGTTCTTTAGCACCAAATATTGTTTTGAAGAAAGGAAACAATGAAAAACCTACTAAAATAACTTATGAAGATCTTAATTATATATAACTATTGGATGTAAGTAAAAGAAAATTATTAAGTCATCATTATACGTATGCGAGGAACCTTATTAATGAGATTAATTGAAGAATTTGGAATTAGAAATCCCGAGTATACAGGGGAAAAATGAGGTTAGCTTGTACACAGGGTGGGATGTAGATCCGATGGGGTGGAGGGAGGATTTATTAGGATCTTTTAGTAAATATTTGGGACTTGGCTTTGAGGGATACGAGAGTGAGGCATAGGCTTTGTTTGAAAAAATTAATACTGAGGTGAGAGTGGGTGAGGAGGATAAGGTGGGAGTGAGAAGGAAGTTTTAAAGAGAGTTTTTGTCTTTATGAGAGTACGCATTATTTTGTGGAGTGTGAGGGGGTTGAATGACACTAATAAGAGGGGTATTGTTGGTGGGGTCATTGCTAGGTGGAAGCCCGATATTATGTGTTTACAAGAGACAAAGATGAGCTTTATGGATGATTGTTGCATTAGATCAATTTGGGGAGGGAGGGGGATCAAGTGGGTTAGTTTGGACACTGAAGGTGTTTCGAGAGGGGTGGTGATTTTGTGGAATTAAGCAGTGGTCGAATTGTTGGGGAGCCTGGAGGGAAGGTAGTCATTATCCTGTCTCTTTAGAAATGTGGAGGATGGGTTTACTTGAGGTTTCTCGGTTGTCTACGGGCTGGTCGAGGACAAGAGTCAGTGTGAGTTGTGGTAGTAATTGGCAGGGGTGAGTAGGGATTGGGATGTCCTTTTTTTCTTAGGAAAGGATTACAATGTGGTGCGATTTGGAGCAGAAAAAAGTAGTGGTGGCAGAATTTGCAGATATATGAGAGAGTTTTGTGAATTTATTGATGAGATGGAGTTGATTGATTTGCCTCTTGAAGGGAGCCTTTTTACTTGGTCTAGTTTTAGAGGCTTGCCTTCTATGTCTCGTTTGGACTGCTTTCTTATTTCGCAGAGGTGGGAGGAGCATTTTTTGGGGGTTATTCAATCTTGTTTGCCTAGGGTTACTTCTGACCATTGCCAATTTTGTTAGATGTGTGTTGGGGGGGGGGGGGGGGGGAGGGCATGATTACTTTCAGATTTGAGAATATGTGTCTCAAGGAGCATGGTTTTGCTGAGAGACTTAGAGTATGGTGGTCAGGGTAAGAGGTGGAGGGGAATGACAGTTTTAGGTTGGCAATTAAATTGGGTTTGCTAAAAGAAGACATTATAAGATGGAATAAAGAGGTTTTCGGTAATGTGCGCCTGGTCACAACGAGTTATTTGGAGGAGGGTAGGAGGTTAGGTGATAAGGAAGGGAGAGTCAGGCTCTCAGAGGCGGATAGGATAGGGAGGGAGGTTAAAAAGGAGGAGATAGGGCTTAGGTTAATTCAAGAAGAAATTAGTTGGAGGCAAAAGTCGAGGGCTTTGTGGTTGAGATAAGGATATGTTTTTCCACTCGGTTGACAACTCACAGATAAGGGGTAACCACATTGGAAAATCTAAGTAGGGGGATAGGTGTTCGAAGATGATAGAGAGGTGAGAGGGGCTATTTCTCAGTGTTATGAGAATTTGTTTAGGGAAGAAGAGGAGTGGAGGCCTTCTCTTGATGGGGCTGAGTAGGGTGTATTTCGGCTTTCGCGGCGGAAGACCTCGAAGCCTTTTTTCTGAAGAGGAAGTCCTATAGCTACTCAAGTCGATGAGCGGGGATAAGGCACCGGGGCTAGATGAATTCACAATGACTTTTCTTCAGCAGCTTTGGTTCATCGTTAGACAGGATGTGATAGATTTCTTTTACGAATTCCGTGATCGTCGCTACTTTGTGCCTAAGATGAATGTGACCTTCATCACTTTGATATCGAAGAAGGGGGGATCGATCGATATCAAAGATTGCAGACTGATCAGTTTGATTAGTAGTGTTTATAATCTTCTAGCCAAAGTGTTATTTGTTCGGGTTAGGAAGGTCATTGACCCTTTGATTTTGAAATTCCAAAACGCCTTCGTTGATTGGAGGTAGATTCTCGATGATGTTTTGGTGGCTAATGAATGTGTGGAATCCAGGTCTAGAAGTGAAAATCTCGGCATTGCATGTCAGCTCGACATTGAGAAGGCGTATGACCATGTAAATTGGAAGTTTCTTCTTTACTTGCTTAGGAGGATGGGTTTTGGGGATCCGTGGTGTCGGTGGATTCAGAGATGTTTTTGAATGGCTAGGTTCTCGGTGCTAATTAACAGGGTGCCTGAAGGGTTTTACCCAGGTACTCGTGGTCTTATGCAAGGAGATCCGTTATCCCCCTTTTTTTCACCGTGCTCATGGAGGCATTTAGTCGAATGATGGGGCGGGTGGTCATGACTGGGTGGATCAGGGGTTTCTATTATGGGTATTGGGGCTCTAGAAGGATTCATGTATCTCATCTCTTATTTGCGGATGATGTGATTATCTTTTGTGACGATGATCGTGGTCAGATTCGTGCTATGAAGATGCTTTTAATCTGCTTTGAGGTGGTTTCAGGGCTTCGAATCAATGCAGGGAAGTGCGAGATGATCCCGATCGGGGATGTTGATGGATTGGATGGCCTAGTTGGTATTCTTGGTGGAAAGATTGGGACCTTCCCAAATACATATCTTGGTTTGCGTCTGGGAGCCAAGTATAATTCTAAGGCAATATGGGACCTGGTCTTGGAATGAATGAGAAGGAAGCTGACAGGATGGAAGAATGGGTTTCGTTCGAAAGGGGCAAGGCTGACTCTTATTAAAAGTTGTCTGTCTATTTTGCCTACCTATTACATGTCTATTTTTCCTTTGCCTTCTGTTGTGCATAAAAAAATGGAGAAGCTCAAGAGAGATTTCTTATGGAGAGTATATGAAGATAAGTTCAAATACAGCCTGGTAGGATGGGGGGAGGTTTGCAAGCCCATTAAGGAGGGGGGATAGTGTGAGGAACTTGGGTATTTTCAATAGAGCTCTGCTAGGGAAGTGGAGGTGGCATTTATCTTGAGAGGAAAATAGATTATGGAGAAGGGTTATTGAGGCAAGGTGGGGTTATTTGCAGATGGGATGGGGACCGATTGTGGGGTCTTTAGCCCATCGAGTGGGTATGTTGAAGCATATTACGAGGCGGTGGGAGGATTACTCTAGTAACACTGAATTTATTTTAGGTATAGGGGATAATATAAGATTCTGGAAAGACAAATGGGGCGAGAATGCGTTTATTCAGGAGTTGTTTCCTGGGATCTTTAACCTAGGAGCGAATGAAGTGGGCATAGTAGCGGAGAAACGTGATTGACAGCGATGCTAGTGTGACGTAGAGTCCTCAACTTAGGAGAAGACTCTGGGATTAGTAACTTCAGGAGGAGGACTTGTTCTTTGAGTGGTTGAGGTCGGCTCCATTTTTTACGGTTACAGAGGATTCGTTGAGGTGGAAAGGGGGAGGGGCTGGCATTTTCACGATCCGTTCCTACTATGATATATTGAGCGACAGTGGGACTTTCAGGGTCTCCTAGAAGAAGATTTGGAAGGTTAAGGCGCCACCTAAGGTAAGATTCTTTGTTTGGACGGCGGCTAGACAGACCATTTTGACGATGGAAGGACTGTAGAAGAGAAGATATCGCCTGGATAGTCAGTGTTGGTTATGCAAGGAGGAAGAGAAGAAGACCAACCATCTCCTTCTGCATTGCCGGGTGATGAGAGGTTTGTGGGACGTATTTCTGGCCTTATTTGGGACCCTTTGGGTCATGCCTGCTTTAGTGAGAGAGATTTTAAAGGAGTGGAACCCTCCCTTGGGTTGGTTGGGCGACATACGGGTCTTGTGGATTTCTCCTCACTGTATTTCTGGACGGTTTGGAAGGAGAGGAATGCTTGTTGTTTCGAAGGTATTGAGATGACGCCCTCAAGACTTCGTTATCTTTTTTTTAGCACCCTTCTTAGTTGGTACAAGGAGAAGTCCTCTATTATGAATCTAGACTTTCTTGAGTTCGTGGAGGCAATCCACACTTCGATGTAATCTGGGTGTTAGTGTAGATGGTGCACTTGGTTTTTCCTTTTTCTTGTTGTGCCCTTGTTTTTATACTCCATGCATACGGGTTCACTCCCTTAGCGTTTGGTTCTTAATGATATCATTTATTTATCAAAAAAAAAACTTTAACCGGGGTGAAGTAGATCATGCTATAAAAGTGGAGTGTAGGTATAAAATGGTAATTTAATAATATTCCATATATTAACAAATATAATTACATTTACACCCTTAGAATATGTTTCTACTTAAGTGTTCATGTTAACAATAGATTGACATTGTCTAGTTTTGAGAACTCTTTCCCTACTAACACTGCGATTCGGGATACGATTAATAGAAGAAGCAAAAAAAGATTACGGCATAACTTAAAAAAAAGTAAATTCAAATGCAAATCCAATTATATTATATTGTATTTTTTGTTTTGTGTGATTCTAGTCCTCGAGTATTGAAACATTGTAAAAGAAAATATAAATAAGATGAGATAGATGTAACATTGAATTAAAGAAGGGGGTTTACAATTACAAAACATAAAAACTGAATAAATAGGAAAACTTGAAAACATAACAGGACACGATTTTGCCTGCCCTAAAAACTTGCTACATGAGCAAAATCTATGGTGTGAATTTGGGGTCCATTTGTGTTCGACGACAACTTCGTATGAGTGAACTACTCAAACATGCATACATAAAACTGATCACGTTATCTCCATCCTTAGTGTTTTGAATTTCTTGGAGACCTGGTGCTAAGTTTATACCGGCTCATGATGGTTTGGTACCAAGAAGGTCTTGTTCTTGTTTGTAAGTTGGATTCGTCTTCTTTTGTGTTGAGTCTTGACCTTCTCCTTCATCTTCTTCACCATAAGCACCATTGATGATCAAGTAGAGTTCCAACCCAACAAATTCTGCAGGTGACTGTGTGAAAAATGTCTCATCGACGATGGTGTCCGATGGTGCTGTTAACTTGATCACCATTGATGTTTCTATTCTTCAATCTTTTTTTCCAATAAGCCACCTCGTTTACTCTTGTTTGAAGTACGTCGTTTGTTTATTTGACGCCTATCTTCTATCAGGTGTAGTATACGCATATGTTTGCATGTGGTGTGTGCTATAAATACTATAGTCCAACGTAGTTTCCTACAAGTAAACACAATACTAGTTCAGTCACTGTAGGACTCAATTTGTTATACAAATGAAATACTTCACTTTAATCAACCCCCCCCCAAAAAAAACGGTGCACCAATTACTAATTTTCATATTTATCGTCTTTATCATTCTGGAAATTAGATTTTATATTCCGTCTTACTTGTACTACAAGAAAATATAATTTTTATGACCATCTTCAAAATTGTCATTATGACAGTTTTAAAAAATTTGTCTCAAAAAATAAAATACGGATAATTTAATGGAAGTATTTTCATTAAGTGTAGAGTAATAAAAAAAATTGGTATGACATATTTATAAACAGTGTCACATAATAAAGTTATTTATATGACCGTTTTTAAATATCTATTATATATAATTATTATTTTTGTGACCATTTAAATTAAAATAGTCATCCATGTGCCATAAATTTTAAAGGGAGTACAATTTATCGGTCCATCCACCATTCCACTTTAAAGATCACCCCTGCTAAAATAGTGAAATAATTAGCACGAGAGAGAATTTCAATAAGAATCAAGGTATCTCTCTCTCTCGATCGATCGATCTTTGAAATCCTTTTCATTGAAAAAGGTATATAGCTATTTCAAGCAACCATTTTCTCTCCAATGAATGGTTGATATATGCTCTGGTGGTATGAATGATTGAACAACTATTTTGATACGATTTTCAACTGTTAAATCCTATTAAAATTTAGTTTTGTCAATGAAAATAGTTAATCCCTTTTGATAGGATTAACTATTTTCATTGAACAACTACTTTTAATTTATCATATTTTTTTGTAGCCTTATTATTTGATTTCTCGTTTTTTCTTTCGTACTTAATGATTCGTGTTAGTTTTTTCTTAGTTTTATGGTATATGTTAATTTCTTGGAGGCTTTCATACACATATATACTTATAGCTCACACATGCACCCACACACACAATGTTTTCGATAAAATGTCTTGTGTATATGCTATCCGCACATGCATCTCATTTTAAAAGAACCGTATCATTTTGTATCTTGATTATACTAGTAATTTCCAGCAGCTGCTAAAATCATAATAGTTGAACATTGTCAACATAGATGAATTTAATCCTATCAAATAAGAGTGAGAATTACCAAGATTAATTATTCGAAGGCTTGTGCATTTGTATAAGTGAGTACAATCGTCAGCACCAATAAAAAATATGGAATTACCTGTATACTTAGGGTTTTAACTATAGCGACACCAATAAAAATTAGAAGTAATATATCTCGGTCAAGAGCCAATTTTTATTCGGCATGTATTATTTTCAAAATCGATTTTATATTTTATAGAAAAGTGGTTTTCAATATGTACAAAATGCTTTTAGTTAATCGAATTAAAATGTAGTTATTAAATGTTAAATTCAGTGGTGACTGAAGAAGGTTAATACAAATTTTCTCAAACTAATTCTTTGGCATTATGCATTCCTTTTACATAGAATATTACTGTTTGTAGTATCAAGCAAAGCAATATATAATTCAATAACAGGGTTATTGAATTACACATTCCTTGTTTTAGGACGATATTTGATCATTATACAACTCTTATTTCTTTTGTATCGGAATTTTTATTATGTATGCCTTACGGTTGAATTTTCCTTATTTATATATATATATATATATATATATATATATTGAAGGCACGACGAACATTTCCAAAGTACATAATTACAAAATGGCAAAAATTTCATTCCCTAATAAAATAAAGTGTAATTTAAAAGAAAATGGTCATAATCTCCTTTTGTTTAAAGGATTATCTATCATGCTTAACAAATAGTACAACTCTACTAATTATACATAGTTATTTATTGGTAAAAAAATAATATTAAGTAGAATAATAAAGAAAAATATGTGATTGCATCAAAATACCAAGTTAATCTCAATTTTAAAATATTGAAATTCGACCACACCTATCCACATTAGAAAAAAATGTAATGAATTAATCAGCCAAAAAATAAATGTAAAAATGGATGGATGTGTTATTCATCATATTATTCATAAAAATTAATTAAAATACAAATACTTTGTAACATGGCAAGTGTAACACCCCGTAAATTCAAGGACCTTTAATTAAATAAAATATTCAGAGAAAAATAATTTATTTTATTTGGAGGAATTATATCCATGATTATTGAACTTGTAAATTTGAGGAATTTATTAATTTGACGAATTGAGGATTAAATATTTTGGATTATTTTATGTCGCCTTTTTTAGGCCTTAAAGTTGAAAGATATTATAAATTAATTTGTATGGCAGTTTGGAGTGCACGGTTGAATCCGAATGGGTCAACATAGTTGGAATTGAGTGTCCATATGTATGTATTAGGTCTCGGGACTTATTTAGACATAATTGATCTCCAAATAAAGAGTTTAGGCCATTTTTAGGAGGCGAATAATAACCTTCACTTGTATTGTTAGGCAATAAGGGGTCTTTGGGAAGTTTTATTCTCCCTTCACTAGGTGGAGTGGGTGTTGTCCAAGTCAATGAGAGTTGTCTTAAAGTCATGGAACCCACTTTAGGGCTCGAATGGTGCTAAAGAAATAAGAAGAAGAATTCCTCACTGTATATTTTGGATGATTTGGAGGGAGAGAAATGCGAGGTTCTTTGAAGATAAGGGAATGGATCCTCCAAGATTATGACACCTTTACTTGAGTTCTCTGATGGTGTGGTCTACGGAAAACCACAATAAATCTATCTTTATGTTTTTGGACTTTTTCAAGGAGGTAAATAGAGTTCAATTATCTATTTAGTTGGGGCGGGGGCCGTATGTCTTTGTACCCCATAGTTACCTCTTTCTCTTTTTTTATTCTCTTGTGATGTATATGCACCTTATGTACAGGTCCTGTCCCCTTGTCGATTTCTTAATAAAATATTTTATTTATAAAATAAATTAAAAAAGAAATATATGTATATATATATATATATATATATATATATATATATATATATATATATATATATATATATATATATAGAGAGAGAGAGAGAGAGAGAGAGAGAGAGAGAGAGAGAGAGAGAGAGAGATTCTCTTAAACGGGCGTCCTTAAAGAACGGATTAATGGACTTTTGTCCTTATCCAGCTGTGGTCCCCGCGTGGTCCATAAGACTTTTGTTATTTTCTTTAGATGGTCCCCCTCTTGTCTTATACTAAAACCCTATTTTAAGACTATATATTTAAAAGAATTGTAATTTAGACCCAAATTAATATAAAGACCTTAAGAACTTTAGAAACTCACAAAATTCTGACCAAAACCCCTAATTCTGGTATCAGAGCCATAAGACGCTCCTGTTATACTTATAGTAAATAGACTTTAATGCCCTTGGTATTTATCTCCCGCATTTACCAAGATATTTTTGGAGCCAACCCAGACTACTATCCTATACCCATAACTGATTTAGACCCGGTAGGTTGTTTAACCTCTCATATAGACGGTTTTTCACACACTGAACACATCCCAGCCCAACACGCAGAGAGTAGACAAGTCACTGCTAGTGCTATTAATAGCATAATAGACAAAAATAAGCGTATACTCCTTATATTAAGACAATTAATAAAAGACACTCAAACCCTAGAAACAGAGATAAAAAATATCTCTAAAAGACTTGTAAAAATAGATAAACAAATCCCATTAGACCTTGTCCATGTTTTACAAGAAATAAATATTAAGACTAATCATATAGAAGTCCTTAACAAAGACATCTTAGAAATTAAAACCTTAACTAAAAATCAAGACAGTGAGTTAATTAAACTTACTAAAGAACAAGCTAAGCTTATACCTAGATTAGATAGTTATCTTCCTAATGGAGATAGTTAGATCAGACTGGAATGAGGTACCAAGACACCTCTCCATTCAGACTTTATCAGAATTTTATCGAAGAATTTTAGAAAAGATAAATGATGATAGATTTTATTATAAAATAAATGAAAACGAGATTGCCAACGCGGCTAAAGCAACTAGACTTATATTAGAAAGATTAAATTTAATTTCTACATCCATAGCAGCTACCCAAGACTATAACAGTAGCTTTGTTAAAGACTTGCATTTAGATTTAAAGGCTAAGACAAAAGGATTAACCACCTTCTACACAGACTTTGTTAAATTCCAACAAAATTTAGCAAATTATCTTAATAATATGGAGAGCCATAACCTATCCAAAATGGATAGTATTATTAATGAACTTAGACTAGACATGGCCCAAGTAGAAGAAAAATACAAAGAAATTATAAACGAAACTAAGGTCGTATATAATAAACCTTCTCAAGCAGAAATAGACTCTCCTTTTATTCTAACCCGTTTAGATAAAATAGAAAGGACTGTAGAATCTATAGAAGCTAGATTTGTGCAACAACAAGAAAAAGATAATGAAGTAAAAGACTATATCACAAATGTTGCAAAATCCCTAGTTAATTCTCTAGCTAGACACTGTGAAGAAATTTCTAAGAAGATAAGAAAAGAGAATAAGAATTTTAAAGAAGAAATCCTTAATCAGATAAAAAAGACAAAAAGATTATTCAGACTTCTTAGAGAGAATTGAAAAAAGCCTTGAACAAAAATAGGTAACCACCTGTAAATTTAGAGAAACCCCTCCTATAGAAACTAGGGAAAGGAATACCATAGGTAGACGATCATAAATGATGGATTAGATAAGACTAGTAAGATAGTTAGCTCTATCCCAAATATTGGACAGAGTAATCATATGGTCCAAAGACTTAAGGACTCATCCTCCAATGTTAGAACAAGGTGGAAGGAGAGAAATTTCGCCAATCCTCTCTAACGAAAAGAATGGGGTGAAGTTGACTGGAAGATTGTTGAAGATTCCATTCATAATGGACAACTTCCAGCCATTAGATACATAGACTTGCTTAAAGAAGGTTCCACTCCTAAGACTCCTAATTATAACATAACTTACCACTATAAAAATCATGTGTTAGACAAATCTAATATTGAGCTTCAAATATTTGACTCAGAGTGGCTTAGTTCTAGAGGAACTGATAGGAAGTTCCAATTCCTAACCTTTGGACTCTTTCAAGCAAGAATCTAAGGATTACATAGACCTCAAAATAATATCAACATATTATGTTGTTTAGTAGACAAAAGATGGAAAGTTTTTTAGAAAAGCCTTATTGGGATAGCCCAATTAGAAATGTCACACAACATAGGATACTTTAATGTCATTCTGGCATTTACAGTAACCGTAGACACAGCCAAACATTTTAAGCTAATATTATATGTTAGTGGCTATGAAGACTATATTATCCCAGACGCTAATATAAATATAGAATTCCAAAGCTATGTGAAGTTCTCCCAATTTTCTTATGAAGGAATCCAATCAGGAATTCCTAGCGGTAGACTTAATGAAGAAATATTAGTTAGAACCAATGTTTCAGAATATAATCATACTTATAGTATTAGGAATACTGGACCTATGAAAGAAAAAGCTAAGACCCTCTGGCAATTGCCAGAATTTCAAGAAACTAAGACTATACAAAATAAACCTTTATTTATTAATCAAGACGACGTCACTGGAAATGTTACCATCCAGTTCGGTCCTCCTAAGATTATCAATAAGAATATCCAGACCAAAGAAATTATATTTAGGAATATGGGAGAAGCCATAATCAATGATCCTTCAGAAGAAGAATGTAGTAGTAAGACTAGTGCTAGTTTACTAAGACAGACCCTAATAATTAGACCTAGAAGATCATTTGAACAAAAAGACTTAAATAAAGAAAAAGCTAGGATCCAAAACTTTGGACATGAACCCTCATAATTGGATATGAAGACCTTCAAAGATAACTTTAAGAAAAGTCATTCGGTTAGATTTCAAGAAAGAGAAAGATTTAATATGATAGCTCAAGATCGTATATTAAAATTAAAATAATTTAAGAATACTAAGGAACTTCTTAGAAAATTAAGACTAATAGAAGAAGGAGGACTAAGATTAATGCCAGATACACAAGTAAAGCCTAGTAAATAAGAGATAGGAAGTAGTAGTAGGCTAGAAGATGCTCCTAGACTTTTTAGTAAGCCAATAGGAATAAATATTCCTATATACTCAAGCACTATAGTTAAGACTAAACCTGATTACATAAAAGACTTTCCTACTAGTGACAAGAGTTTCACTCCTGTGAAGACTATGGAAAGCCAAGCCACAAAACCAGTAGGTATATACCTTAACCTAGACAATGTTCAAGATAGGAAAAAGGCCTTAGATGAATGGCGTAATCAGATGAACATGTGTTTTGCATCCAATGAACAATGGGATGCAAGTTCATGTAAGCAGTACGCTGAGCAATCAATTAGAGTTATTGTAAAAGATTACTTAGATAGTTCAAGAAAGGCTACAGATGAAAACTCCTTAGCTAAGGTTGAAAAGATGAAAGAAAACTTAGATGAAAGAGCAATTGAAGAATATATTCAATTATTCACATCAGAATTCATTGGAGCTGGACATCTAGCTTAGATCAATGAACAAGACTGAGCAAAAACTAAGTTAGCCCTCCTTAGCATTTGCAAATTAGATAAGATAAATGAATATTGCAAGAATTATGAGCAGCTATATTACCAAATTAAAGAATTTGGAAAGACCTTAAAAGATGAATACTTTAGAAAGATACCAGCCATAGGACAAATCCTAATTAATGAATATAGGAATTGGCCAGGAGTAGCTGGAGTGAAGAATAGCTCCCTTGGTGAAAGAATCAATTTCGCAAAAGACTATATCATATCTAAGAGACGTGATATAACTCAAGGAAAGTTGATAGAAGAGACTTTCAAGCAGATCCCTCCAATCAAAGATGAAAGAGACATTGCTCCAATCCAATGGGGATGTGGTAGTGAACCTATAAAATTCAAAAAGAAATTAGAATGAAATCTTAGGAAGTTTAAGACTGGAACTTTAGGATTTCCAAAGAAGTATAAATTTAGATAATCTACTACCTTTAGAAAAAAGGACCATAAGACTAACAAAAATAGATTTAACAAAAGAAGATATTTTAAGAAGAATACTAGTAAGTATAAGAAGGTTCCTAAATATAGGAAAGAAAAAGATGTAGGTCAATCTAAGACTGTCACCAAAGAATGTTGGACTTGCGGCAAAGAAGGACACTTTTATAAAGACTTCCCTAATAAGAAAGATAAAGAAAGTATTGAGATTATTAATACAATATTAGACTATGCAGATCAAGAAGAATTAGATATCCTATATGCTATAGAAATATCAGACATATAAGATGATGATAATACTAGTATCTATAGTGCATACACAGACAGTGATTCAGAAGACTATAGTGATACTGATGAGTATGAAGACTCTCAGGATACTCTAGACTTATATATGATGCAGACTAATCAAGACAATTTAGATGATGAATATATAGACTTTGAAGAAGCTTGGTATAAGTGCATATTAAGCCCATTTTTAAAGAAAAGATGGATAGTTAGTAATCCTGAGTTACTAACCTATATACCTAGATGCTACTTTGATGAAAGACATTATTTCACATTTGAAATGAAATGTTGCAAAAAAGACTTTATATGCTAGAATGAGTCGAGACTGTACAAACAAAATTATTTATGCTTTGTATTGTTTATCAATTACACTACCATGAAGACTGTTGGAGAACTAGATTTAGAGAAATTTATACTAGCCAGTATGATGCTCAAATAGACTTAGATATTAAAACATATTATCAAGACATTGATCAAAATATAGCCAAAAGATTGCAAGAAAATGAAGACTTCAAAGGAAAGGGAATTTCCTATGATCTAGAAGAATACCATTCTGATTGTAGTTTAGAAGACCAAATACCCTTACATTTTATATATAAACCTCATAAAGTAATATCTATTTTAGAAAAGAACAATTTAGAAATTTCTACTAACCCACATGCTTGTTTTGTAGAATTATTTGTTCAATATAAAGACTATCCTAAAAGACTTTCAGCTATTATAGATACAGGGTGATCTCAGAGTATTTGCAAGGCTAATGCCTTCCCTGAAGACTATTTTTAGAAAGTACTCAGGAAATCTATGGTAAAGTGGCTAATGGAGATTCATTTACTTTATATTTCCAAACTATTCCTATTTATTTTAAATTAGAAAATCAGACCAACAAAACCGTTAATCATCGATTTTGGATAATGGATCCTCGTCCTAGTTTCACAGAAAACATTATTTTAGGACAAGACTTTATTAGTAAATCTCATCCTTATACTCAATATAATGATAAGATATTAGTTAGTGATACAGAGGAATTTAATACTAAAGCCCCTTTAATAGACCACAAAACTGCCTTTGACCTTATGCAGGTCAAACCCAACTATAGACCCCTAAAACATTAGAGTTCTTCAGCTGAGCATGGTGGACCTAGACCTACAACCCAACAAGAAGCCTTAGAAATTACTAAACCCTTACAAAAAGAGTGTAAGTGTCCAGACCAAAAGTGTTATAAGCAAATAGCTCTTATACAACAAGACATTTTAGATCAAGCCCAACACACCTTATTATAGGTTCAAGTTATATCCAAACAGAAGAAAAGGGATATAGAAGTAGAAAAGGAAAAGGTTAGGCAACTATCAGAGCCTACTTTAGGAGAAAATCCCATCACTAAGTGAAACAAAGACAAAAGCTATTATGAAATCATCCCTATTAACCCAGACGCCACTATTAATAGTGGAACCTATAAGAAAGTATATTCACAAGAAGATAGGGAAGATTGTAAAAAAGACATAGACGAAATGCTTAAATTAGGCATTATTAGAGAAAGTAAAAGTAGACATAATAGCCTAGCCTTCTATGTTGAAAATGAAATTGAATGTAAAAGGGGAAAAAGATGTATGGTTATAGATTATAGACAATTAAATAAGAATTGTGAATTTGATTCTTATAAGATACCAGACAAGAATAATTTAATCAATTTGATTGAAGATAGAATTATATTCAATAAGTTTGATTGCAAATCAGGCTTCTGGAAAATTAAGATGCATCCAGATAGTATTACTTAGACAGCCTTTAGTGTGCCCCAAGGAAAATACGAATGGCTATTAATGCCATTTGGATACTTGAATGCTCCTCAAGTATTCCAAAGAATAATGGATAACATATTTAAACCTTATTCAGAATTTTGTCTTGTTTACATATATGACATTCTTGTAGCCAGCAAAACTGAGACAGAGCATGTAGACTATCTTAAAAAGATTATTTTAGAATTAGGCAAACATGGTATTGTTATTTCCGAAAGGAAAATGCAATTATTTCATATTGAGATAGACTTTATGGGAATGCATATTAATAAGGGAAAATTATTCTTGGCAGAACATATAACCAAAAAGATTCTTGAGTTTCCAGACCAACTTAAGGATAGAAAGCAATTATAATCATTTTTAGGATTTCTCAATTATGTTGCAGAATTTATTAAAGACCTTGCTTCAAAAAGACAAAGATTAACTGCCAAATCAAAAGGAACAGACAAAACTAATCCTTTTTACTGGACTAAAGATGATTTTGAAGTTATAATCCAGATTAAAGATGCAGTTAAGAATATTCCTTTACTTGAACTACCAAATGTAGAAGACCAGTTTATAGTAGAAACAGATGCCTCTGATAAATAACGGGGAGCATTATACTTTGCCATTGATCATCAAATAAAGAAGAAGAAACTTTGTAGACATAGTTCTGGAACCTTTACAGACCCAGAAACAAGATACATTGCCCATGAAAAAGAAGTTTTAGCCATAGTAAAGGAAATAGAAAAAGATATGCTATTCCTTGGACCTAAACATTTTAGTATTTATACTAACTCTTCTTATGAAGTAAAATATTGAGATTTAGACTTGTCCAAATCAAGTACTAATAGACTAATTAGATGGCAACAATTGCTTAATGGTTATGACTTCTTTGTTATACATATTATGGGAAGTAAAAATACCATTCCTGACATTATATCAAGAGAGCCAATATTTGCTAACACTAATATGATTTCATGTTTTATGTTGCAAACAGAAGACCCAGAAGACATGAGGTCCTCTGAAACGAATAGACTGAACAGGGAAGACGTTGCAGACTATCTTAGATATGTAAGACCAAATGCTGGTGTAACGCAAAGACAGACACATATTCAAGACTCTCAAGAAAGACCAATCCTAGAGAACTTTGATGATATCTTAGTTCCTCCTGGAAAATCTAGACAAGAGATTATTTCTCAAAATAGACTCATTAGGAAAATGTATTTTCCCCAATATAGACCTGATCAAAGATATCCAGACTTGATCAAATTTAGACGAGAATTTTGGGAAGATGAAAATACTCTCATAGACGCTATATGGTGGAACGTCAAGAATATACTATGGATTGAGTTAAAAAACATTAGTAGCCATTGCTAAATTTATGAGGACTCAAAGACTTGCAGTTACCCAACTCAATGGTACTGCTATACCTAGACCTCAGATTCAGACTTATGCTCAGACTCTTGGAGAATCCTCCAAAATTAGACCTACTGATTTCTGTTATCAGAAAAAGTCTTTTAAGACTAAGACTGTTATACCATTTGGTCATAATAATCTCCCATTAACATAAGACTTTAAAAAAGAATATAATAACATTATTGATCATTTTAATATGTTATTATCATAAATAAATAGAGATGCCTTAATGATTAAGGGTTTCTTCAAAGACGTTCCAAAAATATATCTTTTTGGAAAATCAGAAATAGCTCATATAACTCTTGCAGACCAAGGGTTCATTGGACTCGTCCAGATAAAAGATATTAAAGACTCTGTTGCTCTTGGAAAAATAGTCCATGAGTATGTTAAGAAGGTAGAAAACTTCCTTCCTCTATTTGCTAGAATCTACCAGATTGCTCCAAGTTCTTGTAGAGGAATGAGTGTTGAAGGATTTAGATTTATTAGATTTTCCAGTTATATATTCGAGGACGTTGAGATATTATCAAAAGACGAGACTAAAGAATTAGTTGTTGATAAATCCAAGCTACAGGTTGCTCAAGCCATGGAGACCATAGAAATCATGGACTTACTGACAAGAGAAGTCAGTTGGTACACTGCCTACCACAAAGAAGACCTGATAATCCAAGTTGATCAGCCATTCAACGAAAGGCTCAAGAAAGAATCCAAAGAAATGGTAAAGATAGTTTGCCAGCCAGCCTTAGAACTGTAGGCCTTATTGATGATTTTTTCCACAATGCCTTACCAAACCAAGACAAGGAAGAAGAAGACACATATACAACAAAGGGCCCCTCAGTAGTGGAAGAATTATTGAAGACAGAAGACTCATTTGCTTAGACTCTGCTTTCCAAAAAGCAAAAGGATGCCTGCCCCACATGGGCCACCAGACTGATAAAAAAGACGAAGACATTGTTTGATGCTTACAAAACGACAAGACTAATGATGAAGACTTGGCAAGCCCCATCAGCTGGCCTTTTTTTTCAAAAAGAAAGAGGTTTCCCAAATTATCAAAAGACGTTAAAATCTTATAGACCCAACTGATAAGATTCTTAAGACAATGTTGCGTTAATAATTTATTTCCTTCAAACCGGATCTCTTTTGGTAGCCGGTTACTAGTCGTTTGTAGTGCCCTTATGCTATAAAAGGGACGTTAAGGTTGTGTTGTTAAACATCAGTGGTTAGAGAGTGATAGGTCGTTAGACTTCCATTATTAGAGAGAGACTATGCTTGTAATAAGTAATATGTATATGAGTGAGTAAACCTCTTATAGTTGGGCGAGAGGGGAGAGTTGTATTTACTTATGCAATGCAATAAAAGTATTTTCTTTTCCAGAAATCTCATATGCTAAGTTGTTATTATTTTCCAAATTGTCTCCAACTTTCTATTCATATAGGACTATTGTGTGGAACCTATGGTGTAGCACACAAGGTGTTATACTGGTGAACTGCCGTTAGCCAGGTGGGCGTTAGGTGTGAAGGCATACAGGCAGGAAACGGGTTCAACGCCAAAGTAGTGGATTGAGGTGAGACACATAAAGAGAGAGTTATAGGAGGTCGAGACAAGAGAAGAATATTAGCAAGGCTGAAGAGAAGAATGAAGGAGGATAAAGATATTGCAGACCAGGAGGAAGGTATAACTCAAAGAAAACCCTTAACTATTTTACATATTATTGTTTTAAAAAAATCTCGTATGAGCCTCAAATCACTGAAGACTTTTCAGCATTTGTTAACCAAACAAATTCAGACTTAACAAGAGAAATAAAAGATTGGACTCTTACAGACACTAAAGATAAAGAACTTATAAAAAGTGCTTTAACATATGCATGTGGTTCTTTCAAATATATAGACCAGATCATTGAATGGTTAGGAAGAGAAGTACCTAGAATAGAAATAATTAGAATAGGGATTCGTGATCTCTTTAGACAAAAATTAAGAACTGAAGATTTTGCAGAAGAATTGTCAAGACCTGAAAAATATCAAGAATACACTAGGATACTTGAAGACAGTATAGACGTATTAAAATTTATTAGAAGAAAAATGTTAGCTGAAACAAAGGCTACTTTAATTAGAGCCGGAGGAATTCGCCCTTCTTATTAAAAACGTAGAGATAGCTTCCCCTAGAACATACCATAGACTTTTGTCATCTTATGGTGATAATAATTTAGATGAATTTATAGATAACAATATAATTGATATTATTAATCAAATATACAAAGAACTAGAAGACTAGAATATTTTCCATCAAAACCTCTTTCAATTTCTAGACTTCCTGAAGAAACTACTTATATAGATAATTCTCGCTATTCAGAACTCCTGTACGATAGTGACGGAAGAAGCTTAAAAAGTAGCAGTAACCCTGTAACATCTGCACTTAGACTTCTAGATTAATTAGGCTTTAAAATAAGCTTAAAAGACTATAGAAATTATTGGGGTATAAAATTCTATTCTTATAACATTAGAAAAAGACAAAGGCATAAAAAGACAAAGTGGTACCCAACATGTGGTCCAATAGATGATAGCGGTCCTAAAATCGTCTGGACGATATTAAGCTTACTTTTAATTCTTTTATTCTCCTAGACACATCTACATCTCGTCTATGTACCTGCCCCAAACCCTGGATATACCTAACCACTCATTCAATTTTCACTTTCATTTGAAAACATCGCATTTACGAACACTCTCTTTATTTCCCTTTCTCAAATCAGAACTCTCCCTCACACACCAAAATAGGAAAGGGATGGTTGAGATCAAATTTTTTCAAGCTTCTTTGATAAGCTTTGCACATTATAGAAGTAGGAAAGGGATGATTATTATCAAAATTAAAAGGAGCCAATAACAATGTGCGGTTGTTTACACCATCTCAAATACTTGGGTTCAAGGACCACCTCAACTCTTCACAAACAAATCATCTCACCGATGCCGGAGCTTTTGAATCGAAAAGTATCGCTTCTGGTCCATTCAGTGGAGGCCCCTACACCGGCGTCGCGGACAGTCGGATTCTAAAGTTGCAACTAGATGCACATGGTTGGGATAATTTTTCCCTCACTTCTTCTCAAAGGTACATCCACTTTTTTCACCCATTTCTTTTCCTAGAATCAAAAAAATTAATATTGATGACATCCCCTTTTCTCACACTTTTTCAACCATTTTGTTTCCTGCATCCACTTTGTATTCATCGTTGACATACTTGTTTTGATTTGATGAAAGTTTGAACATCTAATGTAGAAGGAAGGGGTGTGTTCGCTCATTTTCACCGGAAATGGATTTTGTTTTACTATCATGATGTTTTGTAAAAGGCTTTTGTATTCTTTAAAAACCCGGGACTCCATATGAAACTGAATACGGTTTTTCCCTTTTGATTTGAAGGTAAACTATTTATTGTGTAGGTAATGATTTGTGCCGTGTTTTTTTTTCTTAGGGGGTTTTTGGTCAATGATTTTGGTTATGATTCGATCATTAGGATGTCTGTGGCTGTTTACTTAGATATCATAAGTTGAGTATTGGGGAAGAATACTTTGGGATGTTCAACAAAAATCTTGCAGAAAGATTTATTAATTGGCAAGCAGATGTTTATGAATCTTGGATCGAAGGTTGTTTTGTTTTCAGACTGATAGAACAACATCAGGTAAGATATTTAAAATACAAGTTTTTCATCACATATATGTTTTTATTTTGTTTCTGTATAGTATTGAAGGAATATGAGAAGGGTTTTGTTCTTATCATTAGTTTGTTGGCATTTGTTTTTCAATTTAATTACGACTTTTATATTCTTCAATTTGATAAATGGACAAAGTAAGTGTTTCACTTTAGACAAAAACCAACTCCAATATTGGTTGTTTAATGTTCAATATGCTGTTGTGAAAATAAAGGTTACTGATTGATATTTATAGGTAGATTTCTACGTTTCTAATTTCATACAGGCTGATTATTTTCTCCCTTAATATTCATTTCTATTTTCATTTCTAATTTCCATACACGTTGACCATTTTTAAATCCATATCATATTCATTGTACATTCAATAGAAAAATGTGCTGATAAAAAAAACTTTGTGCTTCAACTCACGATTTGTTTAAGCTTCTATGCAATAGGGAAGTTGGGAGGTTTCTTTATGTGTACGCTCATCCACTTCTCAACATGGATTTTTTTGCAGTCAAGATCACAGGGCTCGAGGTGGCAACCACTCTCTCTCTCACTCTGTTATTTTTTCAACCTCTCATTGTTATTAATGGAGATTTTTATTATGTTTTTGTTGGTGATCGACGCCTCCATCGCCACGAGGCTCATAAGTGTCCTCTACATCATAGATAACTTCTCAACACCATCTCCAAAGTCACAATTAGGCAGTAATTTCCCTTTCTACAAATATATACTTGCCAAGTTCGATTATGTATACATTTTTTCCATTATTAATTTTTTCTTACATCAACTATCAAAGCTATTTTTTTTCATTTAAGCTTTTTATTATTCACTATTTCTTTAGTAAGAAGGGAGGAACACAAAAAACACTGCCATTACGGTTAACTCTCCTATTTTTTATGATTCTATAAGTCAACTCTCTCTTATGAATTTCCTTTTTATTTATTTTAAGGATGCCTGTCTTTGGTGTGCTCATGTTGATCTAATTTGAGTGTTATCTAGTAGTGTTGATTTGGATTATTTTTTAATTTTTGTTAATTTCCACCTATAACCTATAGAAATCACCAATTGCCTTTTTAATAAGGGGGATTAGTAGTATGGAACATGTGTTTGAAGATAATTTTATTACATGTACCAATTGCATTACAAACATTATTTAAAAACATGGCCTGCGTAGACTTTTACATATAAAAAAATTAAAGACTTTTTTTACATTTTTTGGTTTTCCAAGAATCAAGTCTTACATGGGAAATGTGTCTAATTGTACACGATATTGTATAAGTAATTTAAATGTATTAATATACAAACAAAATTATCTACCCAAAATAGGGAGCTGATTAAAAAATAGGGTAAGTCTAAATGCACTTCAAATGAACACTGTAAGGTGATTTTTTTTACACTTTAAAAATTTGGGTTCTTACTATTGAACATCAAACTTTAAAATGTATATTTTAATCAATTGATAATTTAATTTTACTGTTATGAATAGGTATATTCTCACAAAAAAAAAATAATGAATTTTATGTTAATGGTATTGGGTACTTATTTACGAGCGGCATGTTCAAAACATCTTTTCTTCAAAAGATAAAAATATGTATTTTTTTTAGTGATAAAAAATTATTATTTGGATTTTTTTATCATTTGTTGGTTGATAATATTATTTCCTATACAACGATTGTAATTAGAACCTCTTTGAATATGTAATATTCTCAATGAATCTCACAAAGATTTTGACAATAATGACTTTACTGAAAAGGACCGCTAATAAGTCTAGGCTATTTGATCTAAACAAATGGGGAGAAGGAATACTTATTAGGTGTACAGTGAGTTTATGATAACATCCTAATATGGATAGTTAGATTCAAAAATTGATACATAAATTAAATATGCATGCCATAATTTCGTTTTATCAAAAAAGTTAATGTTCTGAAATAGCAAAAGGTTGTGGTTCTGCCAAAAAAAAATTGTTCTGACAGAGGGAAAAAATACCATACGTAAAACAAGGTTGTGGGTACCACACTATGATCTCTAATGATGAAATTGACCTAGATTTTTCTATTGACTCTGTTGGATAATTTTACAATCGAGTTGTACATTATTGAGAATATGGTGGTTGTAGATAATTTGACATAATTATATTACGTTCTTGCTGGTGTATTGATGTATAAGTTTCTTTCTTACTTATATACATTTTTATATATTAGACATATTAATGTTATTTTTACGTGTTCATGCCAAATTATTAGTACTGTTGTTGAATTATTATTTTTTTTTTGAAGTGGGTGATAGTCCTATAAATATAGAATTTTTTTTGATAAATAAATGGTTCATAAAAACAACCCGCCTAAGGGGGCGAAAACCCGTATACCCAGAGTATACATAAAGAAAAACTAAGGGTCATAACCCAAGTGAAGATACGCCTAATAGTCGAACTCCTCCAAAAACTCAAGTAAAAAGGACAACGACATATCCACCCTATTTCGATGCCATGAAATAGAAAGGCTCAGAAAAGAATACTATAAACATGAAGGAACCAGCTGGACCCCCTCAAAGCATCTTCGATTTCTCTCCTACCACACATTCCAGAAGATGCAATGCGGAACCATCTTCCATATGACCAGGCCAACCCTTAGGACTCCTCCAAGCTCACAACGCCTCCTTCACCTCCATATGCATAACCCACTGGATCATACCTAAGGAGAAAAATAAATCCCAAAGTCCCCAAGTAATGTGACAGTGAAGAAGAAGGTGATTGGTCATCTCCGCCTCCTTCTTGCACAACCAACATCTGCTAACCATCCTCCTCCATCATCTCTGCAATCCCTCAGTCGTCAAAATAGTCCGTCTGGCAGCTATCGACACAAAAAAGCTAACTTTAGGGGGTAAAAAACTCTTCCAAATCAATTTCCAAGGAAGGGAGACACTCCCACTGCCCCTAATCAAATTATAATAATTCTTAATCGAGAAAAGGTCATCTTGAGAGCCTATCTACCTCAAACCATCAGAATCAATTGATGTAATAGGTGCCGAATTCAGCCACTCAAAGAACACCTCCACCTCCTCCAGCTCCCAATCCCTAAGCCCTCTTATAAACTTTGGGTCCCACACCACACGACCTCCAAACCTCTTCCTATAATCCTCTATAGTCCCCTCTCTATCTCCCCCAATACGATACATCCTGGAAAAAGATCCTCTAAAGAGCCTCCCTCACCCCATTTATCTTTCCAAAATATGATACGATTCCCTTTCCCTAGTTGGAATGAAGTATACTTGGAGAAAACATCCCACCCACGAGAAATACACTTCCACAACCCCATCCCATAAGCAAGATGCCCCTCCCTTGGTCCCCACTCAAACGGGTCAGCCCCATGCCTAGCCATCGTCACTTTCCTCCACAGCCTGCCCTCCTCCCTATTAAACTTCCACAACCACTTGCCCAGTAAAGCCTTGTTGAAATCGGTTGAACTACTCACCCCCGCCCCACCCTCCTTCTGTGGCAATCACACCTCATCACAACTCGTCAAACTATATTTGAACTGATCATCACGTCCTATCCACAGTAAATTCCTCATCAACTTGTCGAGTCTTTTGTCAACTGAACCAGGTAAGGCGAGAACATACAAGAAATATGTCGGAAGACTTGATAAAACACTTCTAATCAACGTTAACCTTCCCCCTTTTGGACAGATAACTATGATTCCAACCTGCTAACCTCCTTTGGACCCTATTAAGAACCGGATCCCACATCGAAGTGGACTTGAGCATAGCTCCCAAGGGGAGGCATAGATAAGTAGATGGGAGTGACCTGACTGTACACCTAAGCACTTCATCTAAAAGACCCACGTTGCTGCCCCCATCGATTGCAAACATATCGCTCTTTTTGACATTGATACGGAGCCCCGACACAGCTTTAAAACACAACATCATCAACCTCAACAATTATACCACATCCACGGTCGCCCTAGAGAGAATAATAGCATCGTCTGCAAACAGAAGGTGGGAGATAACGACAGGTTGAGAAACCCCTCCCCCAATAGTGAAGCTAGAGGCTAGGCCTCCCTGCACCGTACGACTCATCATTTGGGAAAATGCCTCCATAACCAGAACAAAAAGGAAGGGGGACAACGATTCACCCTTCCTAAGACCCCAAGAACTCGAGAAGAAACTTTCTGGTACCCCATTCACCAAAACAGAGAAAATGACATTCGAGACACATCTTTTCATCTACTGGCACCACCGCTCCCCGAAACCCATCCTCCTCAGAAGATAGAAGAGAAAATCCGAGTTCACATGATCATAGGCCTTCTCAATATCAATTTTGTAAAGAATTCGGGGGATCCCACTTCTCAATCTAGACTCGATGCACTTATATGCCACCAATACCGCATCAAGAATCTGACGGCCCCCCACAAAAGCACTCTGAGCGTCGGACACGGGAGGATCAATCACCTTTCTATGCCTAACCGATAAGACCTTAAAAATGAGCTTATACACACTACCAACATGAATATTGGGTCTGAAGTCTCTCACATCCGTCGCTCCACCTTTCTTAGGCACCAAAGTAACAAACGTAGTGTTCAGACTCCTCAAAAAGTACCCCCTATCATAGAACTCGGAGAAAATATCCATCATACCCCTTTGAGAACCGTCCAACAATGCTGAAAAAAGGCCATAGTGAACCCATTAGGGTCGGGTGCCTTGTACCCACACATAGATCTTAATTCCTAGACCACCACATCGTCCGAGAACATCCTTTCCAACTAAATAACATCATCCCCCAATAAGCTAGCCACTGGAAGATCATCGATATTAGGATGCCACGACTCCTCCTCCGTATATAGTCTAGTATAAAACTGACTGATCTCCCTTCGAATGTCACTTTCCTCGGTGTACTACACCTCATCAACTACAATATTTACAATATAGTTAGAACTACAATGTGAGTTGGCCGCTTTGTTGAAAAATTTAGTATTGTTATTCCCTTCCCTAAGCCAAAGATCCCTTGACTTTTGCCTCCAACAAATCTCCTGCAGAACCATTCTCCACCCCACCTCCCTTTTTTTTCTCTTCCCTAGCCACCCTTTCCCCCCCCCCCCCCCCGTAAGCCCACTCAAACTATCTTTCACGTCGAGGCCCCGAATGTCCACAAAAATTGTGCAATCACACCCTCCACATGCCCAAACACGTCTCTATCAGGTACTGTTGCACTTAACCTAGGATGACAGACCTCAGTAGCAAGAACAAGTGCCATATCCCCCTTTTTTCCATCTCAAGATCTCTATTCTGCACGCTGCCAAGAGAGTACAATTCCTATATGAAAACGCCGACCAACGCGAGCTATGCTCCAGATCCGTCACTGTCAGACGTGACAACCCCATAAGTTGATGGCTCTCCGTCCACCACTGGACAAGAACCTGCTAGCAGAGTAGCTACCACCGCCTTCTTCTTACCTGGAGTCCAAGCCACTATGTTAGGAGTAGAAGCCTTGGTGTAGGCATCCTTCTTACCTTTCCAACCTCCACAAATTTAGCCATTGTGTCCAGGAACGGTCAAATACGAACCTCTAGTTCTCCACTTTAACACCCTCCGAAAAGACCTATCCGCCTCAGCAATACAAGACCTCACCTTAGGCACATAATCGTCACCACCATTATAGCAATCCCCCAAGTCTTCAATCCAAATGGGTAAATGAAACACCCACCCACCAGCGTTAATAGTTACTGCTTTCGGGATAAAATGATTCCCTTTAAATAGGATTCTAGCCCACCTAAGTTCTTCCCCCGTCGTGTGACCTCATCCACCATAGAGAAACCCCCACATCTATCACCAATGGACTGAAGGTGGAGAGGTAAAACCATTACCCTGATCCAACGAGCAACTGGTTTCCGAACATTCTTGGGACAACAGCCTAGAGGATGCCACCTATCAAGACACATAGGCGATCCAAAGAACCACCATTTCTTCAAGCTAAAAATTCTGGTAGCCTCAGCTCCCGAAGAGAAAACAATGCAGAACGTATAGGGAGACAAAACACGGGTCACTGTCCCACCATTGGTCTCCCAATGCTCCTTGACCCATGCCTTCATTTTCTCAAGTGATGGGGGAACACTTCCAGCGTCGCCCACCCTACCCACCAACGTCTTCCTAAAGAACTTGACTCTAGACGAGCATGAGTCATCAGATATGCTGATGTCTGCTTTACGAGAACCATCAACCTGAATAGAAATGGGAGAGAAAGGCCATGGGTCCAACTTGGCATCTTGAAGATAAGATTTCTTCATCTTCATCAGTTTGATGGTGTATAAAAATCGTTTACAATTATTTTTCTTATATAAAAAATTTATGACTTAAATTATATACGACTAAATACGACTAACATTTGGGAATGGGATTTTTTGCCGATTTGTAATTATGTACTTTTGAAATATTGCTCTTTTATGGTTACGCACTGTGGAAATGGGTAGTCCACCAGGATATATATATACACAAACAAACGAAAAGAAAAATGAAAATAAAATATACTAGTATTAAGAACTAAAACACACATCCAAAAATGTAAAAAACCCAAAGACAGATAACACATAAAAAATTAAATTATATCTTCAACACACACCTATATATATATATATATATATATATATACAGACACTATCATGCTATGACACGCACAAGCTATATTAGGTTTACAAAAAATAATAAAACAGTCAAAATATATATAAAGGTAGTAAAAAAAGTAAAATAACACGAACAATTATAAAATATATATTAAAAAATAACAACAATATCACTACACACACTAGGGCAACCTTTGAAATGTAGCTTGGGATAGTCTTGGATGGGGATTTTCTTTTTTCACCCTTTTTTCACACTTTGTTCACCTTTTTTCACACTTTTTTCACCCACTCCATTAATATTGACGACATCCCCTTTTTCACACTTTTTTCACCCTTTTCTTTTCCTACATCCACTTTTATTCATCATTGATATACTTGCTTTGATTTAATGAAAGTGAGTATGGGTTTTGTGTTCATTGTTTTTTACAAATATCTAACGGTTTTTCCCTTTGGATTTTCAGGTAAACTCTTTATCGTATCGGTAATGGTTTGTGCCGTGGGTTTTGTTTTCTTTTGGGGGTTTTGGTCAATGATTTGGGTTATGATTCGATCATTGGGATGTCCGGTGTGACTGTTTACTTTGTTGTCGTAAGCTGAGTATTAGGGAAGAATATTTTGGGGTGATCAACAAAAAGCTAGCAGAAAGATTTATTAATTGGCAAGCAGATGCTTATGAAGCTTGGATCTAAGGCTGTTTCGTTTTCAAACTGATAGAACAACGCTAGGTAAGATCTTTAAAATACAAGTTTCTCATCACAGATATGATTTTATTTTGTTTCTGTATAGTATTGAATGCCTATGAGAAGGGTTTTGTTCCTATCATTAGTTTCTTGCTATTTGTTTTTCAATTTATTTACGAGTTTTATATTCTTCAAATTGATAAAAGGCCTAAGTAAGTGTTTCACTTTAGACAGACAACTCAAATATTTGTTGTTTAAAGTTTAGTATGATGTTGTGAAAATAAAGGTTATCGATTGATTTTTATTGGGATATTTCTTCGTTTCTAATTTCATACAGGCTGGTTATTTTTTTTCTAAATATTCATTTCTATTTTCGTTTCTTATTTCCATACAAGTTGATTATTTGTAAATCCATATCACATTCATTGTACCTTCAATTGTAAAATGTGCAGATAAAAAAAACTTTTTGCTTCAACTCACCATTTGTTTAAGCTTCTACGCAACGGGAAAGTTGGGAGGTTTCTTTATCTGTATGCTCATCCACTTCTCAACCTAGATTGTTTTGCATTCAGGAGCACAGGGCTCGAAGTTGAAATCACTCTCTCTCTCTCACTCTATTATTTGGTCAACCTCTCATTGTTATTAATGGAGATTTTTATTATGTTTTTGTTGGTGGCCGACTCCTCCATCGCCACGAGCCTCATGAGCGTCCTCCACATCATAGATAACTTCTCAACACCATCTCCAATGTCACAATTAGGCAGTGATTTCCCTTTTTGCAAATATACAATTGCCAAGTTCGAGTATGTATAAATTTTTTCCATTTTTAATTTTTTCTAACATCAGTTATCTGAGATATTTTTTTTTCATTTAAGCTTTTTATTATTGACTATTTCTTTAGTAAGAAGGGAGCAACAAAAAAAACACTGCCATTACTGTTAACTCTCCTATTTTTTATGATTTTATAAGTCATCTATCCCTTATTGATTTCCTTTTTTATTTATTTCCAGGATGCCTATCTATGGTGTGCCCATGTTGATCTAATTTGAGTGTCATCTAGGAGTGTTGAGTTGGATAATTTTTTAATATTTGGCAATTTCCACCTATAACATATAGAAAATAATAATTACCTTTTTAATAAAGGGGGTTACTAGTATAGCCCATGTGTTTGAAGATAATTGTATTACATTTACCAATTGCAGTACAAACATTATTTAAAAACATGGCATGCATACACTTTTCCATATAAAAAAATTGAAGACTTTTTTGACATTCCTTGGTTTTCCAAGAATCAATTCTTACGTGGGGAAATTGTCAAATTGTACACGATATTGTATAAGTAATTTAAATATATTAGTATAGAAAAAAATTATCTACCCAAGATACGGAGTTGATTAAAAAATAGAGTATGTCTAAATCCACTTCAAATGAGTACTGTATGGTGATATTTTTGTGACACTTTTAAACTTTTGACTCCTCCTATTGAACATCAAGCTTTAAAATTTATATTTTAATTAATTGATAATTTAATTTTACTATTATAAATAGTTATATTCTCACAAAAAAATTAATGAATTTTATGTTAATGGTATTGGCTACTTATTTAGGAGTGGCATGTTCAAACCATCTTTTCTTCAAAAGATAAAAATATGTAATTTTTGTTTAGTGATAAAAAATTATTATTTGGATTTTTTTATTAGTTTTGGGTGGATAATATTATTTCCTATAAAATATTGTAATTAGAGCCTCATTGAGTATGTAATATTCTCAATGAACCTCACAAAGATTTTGACAATAATATCTTCACTGAAAAGGACAGCTAATAAGTCTAGGATATTTGATCTAAACAAATGGAGACAAGACATACTTATCAGGGGTACAGTGAGTTTATGATAACATCCAAGTATGGATAGTTAGATTCAAAATTGATAAATAAATCAAATATGTATGCCATCATTTGGTTTTATCAAAAAAGTTAATGTTTTGAAATGACAAAGGTTGTGGTTCTTCCAAAAAATAATTGTTCTGACAGAGGGAAAAAATACCATACATAAGACAAAGTTGTGGGTACCACACTATGATCTCTAATGATAGAATTGGCCTAGATTTTTCTATTGACATTGTTGGATAATTTTACAATCGACTTGTACAGTATTGAGAATATGGTGGTTGTAGATAATTTGACATAATTATGTTATGCTATTGCTGGTGTATTGATGTGTAAGTTTCTTTCTTACTAGTATAAATTTTTATATGTTAGACATATTAATGTTATTTATACGTGTTCATAGTAGATTATCAGTACTGTTGTTGGATTTTTTTTTGAAGTGGGTGATAGTCTTATAAATATAGAATTTTGTCTTAATTTATAAAATTGTTTACAATTATATGTCTTATAAAAAAAATTATGACTTAAATTATATACGACTCAATACGACTAACATTTGGGAATGGATTTTTTGTCTTTTTGTAATTATGTACTTTGGCAATATTGCTCTTTTATGGTTACGTACAGTGGAAATGGTCATTCCACTATATATAGTAGAACTGTATTTTTATTAATCTATATAATAAAGGAGGAGGGTTTTTTGGTCTCTCCCAACTAACGGTTCAGATTAAATTTGTTGGATTTGGTCTTTATCAACTCATGGTTGAGATTAAATCTTACCAAATTGAATCTAGCGGTCCTGAATGCTTTGAAGTTGGGAAGAATTTTCGGTAAAGATGTACACCTAATCTTCACATTAACAGAGCACATGGCTCGAGAGAAATGCTCTCTCTCTTTTTTACCTCTGCGCCCATATCGTCTAACGCTCTGTCTTTCTCAAGAAGTTGTGCCTCACAAAGCTAAGGCCTTGGTAGCCACAAAGTTACCAACTCTCTCTCTTTTTCTTCTAGCAACACCGAGTTTAGAGGTAAACATCACTGATGCCCTCTTTTTCTGTTTATTGGCATCATCACCGTATTCATCCCACCTTTGTTTTTTTTTTTTTCTTCTTACAAGCCCTCACTAACAAACCGTATACCTGCTTTGTTCAAGGTAAAATATGTTGTGAAAAATATTTTGCTAAAGGGATTCAAGGTACTCTCTCTCTTTCTCTCTCTCTCTACTTATGTTACTCCAAATCTATGGTTCTACCTCTTTTATTTGTCGGAATTCCATGGTGGGGTAGGATATCGTTCTGCCTCTTTTATTTGCTAAAGGGATTCAGTCATAAGAAGAACATTTTTTTGTTGAAAGAGTGGAACTCACAAATATTTTTCAAAATTATGATTCTTTAATTCCCCATTGAGTTTTGAAACTACATATGTGGTTTAACATATGAGGTTCTATACCCCTTCTTTTGATTTATACAACAGTTTTTCGAGATCAAACTCACGAACAGGTCTTTTTTCTAGGGATTTGGATTTGCACGTGTAATCTAAGTTTTTAGGTGGATTTGCAGGTGATAATATTTAATTTAATTTTCAGGCGATCTAATTTTTTTTCATTTCTTTTAGCAGGAACACAAATATTTGGTGTGTTCTTCTTTTTGTTTTTTTCCATTTCTGTAAGCATGTGCGTGGCGAGTAAATTTTTCCCCATTTTGTTGTTGTTCTGAATCAGGTCACGAACGGGTCTTCTTTTTAGAGCTATTTCCCCCCCATTTTGTTGTTGTTCTGAATCAGGTCACGAACACGAACATGTCTTCTTTTTAGAGCTATTTTTTTTCCCCATTTTGTTGTTCTGAATCAGGTCACGAACAAGTCTTTTTTTTCTTTTTTTTTTCATTTCTTTTAGCAGGAACACTAATATTTGGTGCGTTATTCTTTGTGTTTTTTTTCATTTCTTTAAACAGGTGCATGGCGAGCGATTTTTTTCCATTTTGTTGTTCTGAATCAGGTCACGAACAGGTCTTTTTTTTTTCTCGATCTTATGAACAAGTCTTTTTTTTTAGATCTATTTTTTTCCATTTTGTTGTTCTGAATCAGGTCACGAACAGGTCTTTTTTTTTTCTCGATCTTATGAACAAGTCTTTTTTTTTAGATCTATTTTTTTCCATTTTGTTGTTCTGAATCAGGTCACAAACAGGTCTATTTTTTTCAAACTCACGAACAGGTCTTTTGTTTAGATCTAATGTTTTTTGAGGGATTTGGATTTGCAGGTGTAATCTAAGTTTTTAGGTGGAAGCAAGATTTGTAGGTGGTAATGTTTAATTTTATTTGCAGGCGATCTAATTTTTGTTTCATTTCCTTTAGCAGGAACACTTATATTTGGGGTGTTCTTCTTTGTTTTTTTTTCCATTTCTTTAAGCAGGTGCGTGGCGAGCGAATTTTTCTTTTCCATTTTGTTGTTCTGAATCAGATCTAATTTTTTTTGTTTTTCTCTATCATTATTGTTTTGGTTTTGTAGTGACATACTTCTATTTTCCTCTTTCTCATGTGGGTTATAATTTTTTTTTAAATAATTCAAATGCAACACGCAAAATCAATTTGGACGTGGGTCCCAAGCTTGATTTTAAGATGCGACTGGTACAACTAGATATACACTCAGTCCAAAGGTTATTGTGGGGCCCGAGAGTCTATAAAGTCTATCCGGTCAAATCTGTCCAATTATGACAGCTTTAATCCAAAGCCTAATAAATCTAAAGGAAGTTTTTGACAGCTTTAATCCAAATCCCAAAGAATCCAATTATGACAGCTTTCGGTGAATTCTGAAGGAAGTTTTTTCTTTTCTTTTTTTTTAATTCTAAAGGAAGTGGAATCGAATGGCTAAATAAAAAATGACCTTATCCAGTTACCACAATTCCTATGCGGTGAAGTGAATTGGTACTAAAAAGGTTCCTTATGATTATGGGTAAATAGTAGTACAAAGTATAACAAGCTTCCTTATAATTATGGGTAAATAGTAGTAGAAACTATAGCATGCTCCTCCTACCCTCAAATACTGAACCCACTGCTAACCCTATAATACCTATTCGGTTTTTTCCAATATGTTTCATCGGATGGACAGGAGACCATGGCACGGGGCCCTAAGAGATTAATTATTTATAGAAAAAGAGAATATATATATATATATATATATATATATATATATATATAATATAACAAAGGCCTAAAATATAGTTTTTAAATTTATTTTTAAATATCGTACAAAGTAAATTACACTTCATATTTTTACTGTTTTTAATCATTTTTTAAATACTATACTTTCTTTATACATAAAATAGTTAAAGGGGTCATTTTTTAAAGTAAAACAGTTTTAAACTTCAGAGTTAAAATAAACTTATGAGTACTTTAAAAAACAACTAAATAAATTATCTTACATTTTAATAATACATATATGATACATTATTTTTTTAATATATTATGAAAGAGTTTTCTTAATTTTATACAAGATTTTAAAACAATTTTGAAAATTAAGTCCGTATTAAAAAAAATTGTATGTTATTTGGAAAAAAATTAAAAATATTTTATTTAAAAAACCTAAAATATTTTTAAAGGTTTCTAAATTCTAATATATAAAAAAAGAGTTTTTAATTTTTTTTTGTTAAGAACACAATTTTTTAAACTTTTTTCTTCATAAAACCTTTTTTTAATTTTAATAAAACCTTTTTTTTAAATTAGACATGGAAGAGAGTTATGTTTATTGCTACCGGATGTTCTAAAAACAAGTATTATGATGTGTTAGTCTTTATTAAGAGATGAATATCCCAAAGTTTTAGAATCGGGTTGCATTCAACTACTACCCCAAAGTTTGCATTCCACTAAGTTTTTTGGCTTTGCCTTTTTCTCTCCACACGATACTAAAAATATGTGGATGTTAACAATTCTAACTTTCTATAGATATGTATGAAATCATTTTATTTTATATAATTTATATTTAAAGATATATACACATATTCCAATACTGTTATTATGCATATTTTATTGGTTGTGAATATATCTATTATGCCTAACATTTTATACTTAAACTTCCTTTTATTATATGTAGATATATCAATTGATATCTATTTGTTGTTAGTTATGAAAGTTTGGCAATTGAGAACATATAGAAAAACAACCACCCAATGGTGGTCTATCAAGTAGGTTGTGGTTTTAGGTATTAACAGTGGTAGGTATTAACAGTGGGTGTAAGGTGCATGCGTTAAAAATATTGCACTATCTAATTAGAGTTAACGGGTTTTGAATTAATATGTCATAACTAACATACAAGTCATGCGATGCATGAGTGATGTACAATACACTAATATTCTCATTTTGTCATGTTTAGTTTTCTAGAAATTCATGTTTGAGAAAAACGTGATGGGGTGTTTTAGTTCATTATTCTCTCAACCAATATAATGTTGCATACTACTATGTAATTTTATGGTGGATTATTTAAGTTTCATGGGATTTATTTAATGAAACGTGACTTTAATGATAGAAGTGATATAGATTTTTTATTATTGGATTTTGATTTATGCATATACCCAAGAGCTGTTTGCATTACTCTCATTCTCCATTTTTTTTTAGTTTTACATATATTCTCTTTTTAGGTTTTACATATATTTAAATTTTGATGAAATTTAGTTAGTATTTTTAATTCTTTTTTAAAGTGGCATATACATGAGAGTGTGATCCTTCTATAATCATAAATACTCGAGAGCAAATTTATCACCGTGCCATCGGTACGGGTACACCCTAGTCTATAAAACTGGACACGGATAAATAAATACATGATGTTGATAAGAACGACAAAATAACAACTAGCTGCAAACAAGGAATTTGTTGATGACATTCCGAAGGAATAGAAGCTAATATCACATGTTCTAAAAGTATATTGTGGACTGTTTCAAATGAGTTCAACGGATGGTTGTTAATTATCCTTAGTACTCCCCCGCAAGCGAAGGTTCGGTGCAATGCATGCACCAAGCTTGTCACGAAGAAAATGAAATTGCTAAGTTGACAAAGGTTTGGTTACGAGTGCAATCGAACCAAGTGAAAAGATCTCCACTGTCACCAAAAATCTTGAGAATAAACAAAACTCATTGATTTCTGCCACGGTAGATGCAAGGGCACGATTCTTAGCTTCGTAAAATAAAAAAAGGTCTCTTAGACCGTAATTAGCTTCAGGAAAATTGATTTAGAGGCTCGATAAATAGTTTTGGCTTGACCAATACTTGTAATGGGCCTCTTGGGCCAAAATGAGCTTGATCACAATGGGTTTAGAGGATCTTTTTGTTTTGGGCTTGACCACGATGGATTCAGGGGCCATAGAGATTTTAGATCATGTAAACATAATACATGAATTTTTTTAATTCACTGTGGGCTAATTTCCGGCTAGTTTGTATTTTTTTTTAATTCTAGATATGTACAGATCGATGGATTCCCAACAATTATTGAAGCATGAAAGTCTTTAGAATCATTTTTTTTGAAAAAATTAGTTTTCACTTGTACAATGAAGAACTAAAGTCGGCTTTATGCTTAGAAGAACTTTGCACCTGGCTGAAAGAGAAACGTGCACCATATAAGATACCAACTCGTCTTTTCTTGTGGGATTCATTGCCTCGTAATGCCACGGGGAATGTGAACAAAAAGGAACTCAAGAAAATGTTGTCTGCTGAAGGACAATGAAATGTTTTCGTTTTAGAACAAGATCAGAGGATGCAACATTGAGTATTGCAAAGTGAAGAGGTGGGTAAGATGAATAGGCTAAAGTTTTGTACCGAGCGGACGGTAGCATTGATAGTGGCTACCGCCGCCGGAGAAACGGACTACCAAGATCAAGATTACTCGAGAGTTCTTTACTGCTCTGATACCATGCGAAAGCTTATGAGAAAGATCAAATTGTAGAACTGTATTTTTATTAATCGCGAGAATTTGACTACTTTGATACCATGCAAAAGTTTATGAGAAAGATGAAATTGTAGAACGGTAGTTTTATTAATCGCGAGAGCTTTACTACTCTGATACCATGCTACGACACGCACAAGCTATATTAGGTTTACAAAAAATAATAAAACAGTCAAAATATATATAAAGGTAATAAAAAAAGTAAAATAACACGAACAGTTAAAAAATATATATTAAAAAATAATAACAATATCACTACACACACTAGGGAAAACTTTGAAATGTAGCTTGGGATAGTCTTGGATGGGGCTTTGGGAATGGGGATTTGTTACGAGACTAAACTGAGGCACATTTGACTGTATCATTGTCGTATTTGCCTTGATTTAATGCATTTGAAACTGAAAATGTTAATTGATCTTCAAGATAACATACACGCACATAAGACCGGTTTTTTCGAGAACTAACAATTAAAACTTGTCTATTTGGACTATGATTTTAACACTTTTGAGTGCTTATCATAAGTCGTCATTAAGTTCTTTAACACCAAAGATTGTATTGAACAAAAGAAAAAACGAAAAAAAACAACTAAAATAATTTTTGAATATCTTAATTATTTGTAACTATAGGATCTAAGTAAAAGAACAATATTAAGTCATCATTATACATGCTAGGTGTAAATCCGCGCGATGCGTGGGCAAAGCTATCCATGGTAGCCGATTTGACGTTTGAGTTAAAAAAATATTCAACGATAATTGACTTGAAATTGGGACATAATTTTTTTATAGATTTCATCAAAAAATGAACTATTATAAGAAAAGATAAAAAAAACTTGCACAAAAAAAGGATAAAATCCCACAATTTAAAACTATGTCAATATCAAATCTATCTTCTTATAAATGATAGGACTCAAATTCATACAAGAAAATAATCAAAATGGTCATTCCATATTGAATCAAACTACCCAAAAAATGTCCTCATAGTTAAAACTAAAAAATGGAAATTAAAAAAAGATTCTTCTGGGAAGAGAAAATTCAAATCCTCAACACACTTTCCAAACTGATTTTCCTCTTCACTTCGAACCCACTAGACGAAGCATGCAAAAATTATTCACTACTTAAATATATACCTATGTGATATAAATAAAAATATATGATTAAAATGTGAAATCCACCTTAAACATTTATTTGTTCATTGAATATTATTCTCAATTCTAAGAGTGAAGTAAATGATTACATTTAAAATAAAAATAAAAGTCAAGTTTCTGAAAAGAATTGGTTATTTTTTTTTAAATACTGTTTTTAGTTACATGAAACTGAACGACCGGGAAAAATTAAAAAATAGAAAGGGGAAAGCTTACATAAAAATCTTTTTAACATAATTCGATTCAAATAAATGAATTAATTTTACAATTATAAAGATGATCTATTGACCGCAAAAGATTGTATTGAAGAAAGGAAACAATGAAAAACCCTACTAAAATAACTTCAGAAGATCTTAATTATTTTTAACTATTGGATGTAAGTAAAAGAACAATATTAAGTCATCATTATACTTATGCGAGGAACCTTGTTAATGAGATTAATTGAAGACTTTGCAGCGTTACCTTTAACAGGGGTGAAGTAAATCATGCTATAGAAGTAGACTGTGATTTGGGATACGATCAATAGAAAAACCAAAAAAGATTACGCAATAACTTTAAAAAAAGTAAATTCAAATACAAATCCAATTATATTCTATTGTATTTTTTGTATTGTGTGATTCTAGTCGTCCAGATATTCAAACATTCTAAAAGAAAATTTAAATAAGACGAGAGAGATGTAACATTGAATTAAAGAAGCTGGCATAAAAACTGAATAAACAGGAAAACCTGAAAAACATAACAGGACTCGATTTTGCCTGCCTAAAAAACTTGCCACATGAACAAAATCTATGGTGTGAATTTGGGGTCCATTTGTCTCCTGCGCCAGCTTGGTATGAATGAACTACTCAAACATGCAGACATAAAACTGATCACGTTATCTCCATCCTTAGTCTTTTGAATTTCTTGCAGACCAGGTGCTAAGTTTATACGGCCGCATGTTGGTTTGGGGCCAAGATGGTCTTGTTGTTGTTTGCAAGTTGGTTTAATGTTATTTTGTGTTGAGTCTTGACCTTCTCCTTCATCTTCTTCACCATAAGCAGCGTTGATGAGCAAGTAGAGTTTCAACCCAAAAAATTCTGCAGGTGACTGTGTGAAAAATGGCTCCTCAATGATGGAGTCCGATGGTGGTGTTAACTTGATCACCATTAATGTTTCTATCAACAGCTTCTTCGATCTTCTTTCTTCAATAAGCGACCTTGTTTACTCTTGTTAGCAGTACGTCGTTTGTATATTTGACGTCTATCTTCTATCAGGTGTAGTATACGCATATGTTTACATGTGTGGTGTGCTATAAATACTAGAGTCCAATGTAGGTTCCTAGAAGTAAACTCACTACTAGTTTAGTCACTGTAGGACTTGATTTGTTATACAAATGAAATACTTCACTCTAATCAATCGCCCCCAAAAATGGTGCACCAATTACTAATTTTCATATTTATCGCCTTTATCATTCTAGAAATAAGATTTTATATTCCCTCTCACGTGTACTACAAGAAAATATAATTTTTATGACCATCTTCAAAATTGACATTATGACTATTTTAAAAAATTTGTCTCAAAAAATAAAATATAGTTAATTTAATGGAAGTATTTTGATAAAGTGTCCAGTAATTAAAAACAATTGGTATGACATATTTATAAATAGTGTCACATAATAAAGTAATTTATAGGACCCTTTTTTTCGATAAATAAAAGATTGTATTAAAGAACAGCGCTTAGGGAGCGAACCCGTATACAGGAAGTATACACAGAAAACAAGCTAAGGAGAATAATTACAGACGGACCCCAATAAACAAAATTCAGGAGTTACATAGCTGAGTGTATCTCTTCCACGAAGTCCAAAAAATTCTACGTCGTAACAGAGATCCTCTCCTTGGACCAACTAAGAACAGTGCTAAAAAAGATATATCAAAGTCTCTATGGTGGAGTCTCAATGCCATCAAAACACCTTGAGTTCCTTTCCAGCCAAACCGTCCAAAAGATGCAGTGCGAAACCAAACTCCATATTCGCTTGTCACCCAACCAACAGCATGGAGGTTTACACATATCTAAAAGCGCCCTCACAGATATCGACATGACCCAAACAGTCCACGCCAAAGCAAGAAAAGTGTCCCATAAATCTCTCGACACCCTAAAGTGTAAAAGAAAATGAGTAGTCTCCTCCTCTTCCTCGCAGCATAACCAACATCGACTAGCCAAACGATATCTTCTCTTCTGTAATCCCTCTAGCATAAAAATGGCTTGTATAGCTACCGTCCAAACAAAGAACTTGACCTTAGGCAACGCTTTAATTTTTCATATCTTTTTCTAGTGGAACGAAGCCGTAGAATTACCACAACCCATCAAGGAACCATAGAAGGTGCGTATCGAAAACACACCCGTCCCTCCCCCCTTCCACCTCAGCGAATCCTCTCTGAGCATCGGACTAGGAGCTGCTTTCAACCATTCCACAAACAAGTCTCCCTTCGGTATCTCCCAGTCCCACGGTCTTCTCCTAAGATGAGGCCTCCACGTTATTTATTCTCCACTAACAGTCACATGATCGGTCACCAAACCATCCGAATTTCGCCCTAAGTTGAGCATCCCCTGAAAAATTTCCTGAATTGTCCATTCACGCCCCATTTGTCTTTCTAGAACCTTATCTTATCCCCTTTCCCTAAAATAAACTATGTGTGGATCGAGTAATCCTTCCATCCTCTCGCAATATGTTTCCACAAACCCACTCCATGAGCTAAAGATCCCCCAATCGGCTTCCACCCCATTTAAGACGATCCCCATCTAGCTTCAACAACACATCTCCATAATGTGTTGGTCTCCATAGGGTATCTCCATAGCCATTTTCCTAGAAGAGCTTTATTAAATGTACCCAAGTTTACCACTCCCCGCCTCCTTGATGGTCTTACAAACCTCCTCCCATCCAACAAGACTGTGTTTAAAGCTATCTTCCGTGCCTCTCCACAAAAATATTCTCATGAGTTTCTCCATTTTATCACGCACCGCAACCGGTAAAGGCAAGATGTACATGTAATAGGTGGGCAAGCAACTCTTGATGAGAGTCAACCTCCCCCTTTTTGATAGATACTCGTTCTTCCGCCCCGCCAATAGGAGGTGGGACACAGTAACCACCTCAGAGCTAATAGTTCCAAAACTAAAACCCCTAATCCGCCCCGTGTTGACCACCCGTCTCATCATTCGACTAAAAGCCTCCATAACCAGGATGAATAAAAAAGGGTACAAAGGATCACCCTGCCTCAACCGATGAGAACTCGAAAAAAAACCTTCAAGAACCTCGTTAATAAGAATTGAGAATCTAACCATAGAGACACACCTCTGCATCCACCGACACCACCGATCCCTGAAACCCATATTCTTCAGAAGGTAGAGAAGGAACTCCCAGTTAACATGATCATACGCCTTCTTGATATCCAGCTTACACACAATCCCAGTAACCCCACTGCACAACCTCGACTCCACACATTCATTATCCACTAAAACAGCGTCAAGGATCTGCCTACCCCCAACGAAGGTGTTCTGAGGCTCAGAAATGAGGGGGTCAATAACCTTCCTGAGTCTGAATGTTAAAACTTTGGCAAGCAACTTATATACACTCCCAATTAAACTAATCGGTCTAAAGTCTATGATATCAATTGAACCCCTTTTTTTGGAAGTCAGAGTGATGAAAGTAGCGTTTAGCTTGGGCACAAAGTATCCCCTATCATGGAATTCCTCAAAGAGAGCCATCACACCGCCCCTGATCACAAACAAATTATTTTGAAAGAAAGCAATCGAATACTCATCTGGTCCCGATGCCTTATCCCCACTCATAGATTTTAGAGCCTGAATCACTTCCTCCTCACAGAAAGGCCCCTCGATTCCTTCCGCCTCTCTGCTCGCCTATCAAGCGATGGACGACACACTTCCTCTTCCCTAAAGATCTCCTCATAATAGTGAGCTATGGCCCCTCTCACTTCACTAACTTCTTCAAACACCTCTCCCCCACTTTAATTTTACCGATATAGTTCCCTCGTCGAATGGAATTAGCAACTATGTGGAAGAACTTAATATTCGAATCCCCTTCCTTTAGCCACAATGCCCTAGATTTCTGCCTCCAACTGATTCTTCCTGAATTAACCTCTTCCCTAACTCCCTCTTTTTAACCTCTCTATCTCTCCTCTTCTCCTCCGAAAGCCCGTCTCTCTCTTCTTTATCATCGATTCTCCTTATCTCCTCCATAATACTTATTGTAACCTAATGAACATTGTCGAAAACTTCTCTGTTCCACTTCCTTAAATCTTCCTTGAGAAAACTTAACTTAACGGCCAATCTAAAACTAGCTTTCCCCTCCATCTCATATGTGACAACCCACTCAAAAGAATAACGGGTGGCCATCCCTATACTACATTAAATCAGGTATCCCAGATGGCACAGTCTCAACATCAACAACCAGTACTAATAATATAAGGCTAACTACCAGAAACTATTAAAAGCGAATTGTCAAAAATTTAAAACTTTTATTAAACAACAACAAAACCAATAATGCAACATAAACAACAATATACATCTAACTATGATGAGTGATAAGTGCAAACTCCAATATATACAAGAGTGCAATACACGGTACAACAAAATCTCCACAATAAAATACCCGAATATGCTATTGGGTAACAGACAATACAATACAATAATCTGAGAAATGAAATATGAAAGTGTTAATATGCAACACTTGAATACTAACTCAATATACAAACTGAATCCTAATCTAGATATACAAAGATAGGAATCGACTAAAACAAAGTGCTAAGACAGTTCGCAATGCCACAGCTCCATGAATACTGGATGGATGAACATCAATGGCGTCCTTGCGGGGGAACACCTAATGTAATACAATATATACATGGAGGAGAAAAATATAAACGGGTCAGAGCCCGAGTTGAAAAACATTTTATAGCAAGTGTATTAAAATGCATAATAATTATAAATGCATTATGACATGATTAAGGTGGAATCGAACTCTCCATAATAATTCAACTCACCTCTCATCTAAAGCGCGCACTAAGCATGTGCACGTGATCTCCAAATGGATGCCTGATTCTATTTAGTTAAGAGGATTCTAACTTAAACCAAAATGAATTATTTAAGTGAAACCATCTAACCTATCTCCCAATCTACATTTATCTCTATAATCTATAAATTATATACATTAACTTTAATGTAATATTTATAGTTATCTTTATAATGTTCATTTGTTGAACATATAAAGTTGCATGATCCATCTCATAACCACATCAACACAATACATCAACATTTTCATTTACTAGAATTTTATGTATTCTAGCTATGCCCTCATGGGCATGTAAATAGTATATAATTATATATGAGTTATTAGCATCAAGAGTTAAGGACTAAACTCCTCCCAATTCTCAACACGGCACTTCGTTTCGTGCGTGGGACATCTCGCCGAGGCGAAATCCAAACAAGGAACCCCCCGTTACACTACTCCCGACCGTATCGATCCTCGAGGTTCATTATGCCCTCAATGCATGATGCATGTAACCCAATTTATTATCCAATTTTAATTAATTAATATTCCCAATTCTCAATAGTACACGGCGTTTCATGCGTGGGACGACTCGCCGAAGCGAAATTCAAAAAAGGAACCCTCCCGTTACACGACTCCTGGCAATGTCGATTGTCGGGATAGGTGATATATATATATATATATATACACACACAAGTATGAGCATTAAGGACTAACTTATCCCCAATTTCCAACATTACACTACGGTTCGTGCGTGGGACGTCTCGCCGAGGCGAAATCCAAACAAGGAACTCCCTGATACACTAATCTTGGCAATGTAGGCCGTTGAGGTCCATTAAGCCCTCAATACCCAAGTACAAGAACAAGCAATAATAACAATCCAACCGAGCTAAAACTCGAAGGACGCAGGCTCACATGCTATCATCTTCCAGTAGCCCATATACACAGCAAACTGGGGCCACCTGGTGGGGTTCAACGACACCCACCTCGTGATCAAATCACGCACACAACATCCAAAAAGAGGTCATAGTTCCTAACCGGCAAGTGAGAGCGACATATACCCACGACCTCTCACCCCCAAAATAAATAAATGTATATATGTCATTTACTGACCACCATGGACGACTATGACCTGGGGAATATCCGCACCCGGCTCATCTAGCCAGGATGCTCACCCTCTATGCACGTAACTTACCAATGATAGCAAGGAGAGGGTATGCCTAACCATGCATATATACCATCATATAGGGTATACATACATCCCACATAATAAAGATATACCATCATATAAGGTATACCTGCCACATCATTTTCACATTTATTAGACGCCCATTGGCGAAATTGGATTAACATCATTGTTTAGTATATTACTCTCTTTTTATACACTAACCGTCAAATCTCACACATTAACCCCACTTAGTATACATTATACTATTTCTCGCTTGAAGATCACAAGTCGCCTCTCATAATGAATTGCCTCTCAATTAAATTCATGTTAAGGATATTCTTTTATCCTAATGCTCTTCAATTAGCATTTCTCACTGTGTGAGACATCTCCCAAATCAAACATTAATAAGGATATTTCTATATCCGTATGCACATCAATAAGCATTTATAATTCTCCTTCCAAAATAGGGTTCAATTCATTTTATGAACCTTTAAAGTTATCCCATTTGGGATTAGACTCTAAAATTCATCATCATTAGTTATCATTCTCCTATATGAATTTATAATTATCTCAAAAAAGTCTCCAAGCAAGGTGGGCTTCCCCACAGAAAATACCAAAATCTCTAATCGGTATTCCTCAATTTAGTGAATATGACTCCAAAATTTTTATAAGGGAAACTCTCGAAAGTCTCCAAAACATACTCCAAACATCTCCTATGGAGGTTCCCAATCGAGAACCTCGAACAAAAAGGGAATGAAATTCCCCCTAGAAAAACATTCCTTGAAAAATCCCTATTTTTGAATCGATTCGGGCCAATTCCGAATCGATTCAGCCCAGCGAAACGATTCGGCGAGGAAGGCGAGTCGATTCGGGTCATCAGACCTGGGACTCTGTCTCAGGCCGAATCGATTTGGCTGGAGTTCGAATTGATTCGGTCACTCGGACCTGGGCACCTGCATAATTTTGAATCGATTCGGCTTGGGGGCCGAATCGATTCGGCCTACCTGGAGGCTCGAAAATGGCTACTTTTTGTAAGCCTAAAATACTCAAAAATTATTTTAATCATTTAATCTCCATTTCTCTTCAACCCAATCACATATATATCACTAATATTCATCTTAGAATACTTTTAAACTAATTTCTGTCCTCAAATCAAGGATCTACATATCAAGTCTAAGATTATACCCAAAAGTTCGATTTTGAAAAACTAAACCTAAAACCCATAAATTTCATCCACAAATCATGCAATAAATGGTACACAACAATTATTTATCAAGTTTAATCACATGCCTCGAGTTCGTAGAGTCTGAATCCGCCTTGAGATCGCGTATTTACCGGAAATCTCCACTTTCTCTCTCTTTTCTCCTTCCTTTTCTTCTTCTTTCTTCTTCTCTCTTTCTTTCTTTCTATTTCTCTTTCTCTCTTTGGAGAAATATCTCCCGTATTCTTAATAAGCCTATTCTCCCAAGATACACATCTTTAAATGATAATACACACTTCAAATGACCCGGTAACTTTAATTCGAGTCAAGCGGTCCTAATTTATTTTGAAACCCAAATAGACCCCAAGTACAGTCATTTTGACTGTCTTGACCCTTCTGGACACAATGAGACCCTCAGAATCGCCATTTGATACACTTTCTAATGACTTCCAATTTTGACCTCAATTGCCAATTTAATTATTCTCCAATAAAATATTATTCATTTCTCCCAAAATAAATAAATCCTCATCTCCAAGACCTCAGGTTGTTACAAACTTCCCCACTTACAAAAATTTCATCCTCAAAATTTTAGCTAGGCCTAATCCTCCAAAGCTCAACTAGTTCCTACTACACTCACCCTTACGAATCCTATCTCCAAACTTCTAACTTTCCACGATGAATTTATTTTAATTTATTTTATTTTAAGTTGATTATAAGTTATATAAAACCAATTTCCACAACTAGGGCACCCATACACCCTATATATTTGAGCTTTATGCTCACAGCAATCATAATGAGGCATTATTTGCCTCCAAAGTTCCACATTTCAATAAATGTAATACTAACATTTTAATAGTGAAAAAAAAATTGAATGGTCCAAAGAAATAACTCCTCTCAATTCCTGACATTCGCCACTTTCATGCGGGGGACGTCTCGCAAAAGCGAAATCCAAACAAGGAACCCTCCCAATACACTACTATGTAGCGACGCCGGGGATTGAGAGTTTGTTAAATTCGGATTAGAGTTTAAAAATATTTTAGTGGAAAAATCGTTTTGAAATGGCCCAAGGGCCGATAAAAAGTTTTATTTTGAAAACAGGTTATTTTGAAAACGGTTTATATATTATAATATAATATAATCTAATATAAAATGCCTTATGTCCAACACAAGGTCTTTTAGATCATCATACATATAACAATATGTAGCTCACAAATATTAACATAATCATGAGCTAAAATTTCCCTGCGTCCCAACAATCCACAACCTCAACTTTTAAACATAAAGAACATCTTACATCATTTCAATATATAGCCATTTATAAGGCTCATCCATATCTGGAATACAACAATTATAATAGTCTATCATGACTATATAAAAAGAAGTAGGGTTATCATTACTACTTATCACCATAACCATTCTTACATTCACCATAAAGTTTATAGCTCTTTTTTAGCACATTAGAAAATTATCTAGTCTTTCAAAAGATAATATCATAAGAGCCTAACTTGCTCAAAATTCCCCCTTTCGGGTCATTACATACCATACAACCCTTTTCACAAATATCTCCCATACGATATTACCGAAACTTCATATAGTAATAATCCTATTCATAAAGGAAAAATTAACTTACATCATTCATCTCTAGTCCGATTGCCCTTCCTCATCAATGGGCTCCCAAACATAGTCCCGCGGTCTAAAATACCCTCGAATTTGCTGTAGGGGTTGCACTTCCAAAACTTCATCAAACCGTGGTCCTTTACTTCTTTTACGACAATCTCTCTTTTTATGACCTATTTCATTACAAAAGAAACACTTACCCACAAATCCTTTCTGCCCACTCGCATTACTAGCACTCTCTTTGCCAAACTTACTTGGTGAACTCGAATCTCCAAAGTTCTTACCCTCCCACGAACGAAAACGATATTCATGACACTTTAATAGTGTTGCATTCACTACCTCGACGAAAGTCACTAACTTAGGACTCTCTATCAAATATTGTCGGATTTTCCAATCTAAACCCCAAACAAACTTTGATATACGCTCCTCTTTTGTATTTACCTCATCAGGTACTAATTTCGCCCATCTAGAAAAATCTTTCTCATATACCGCCACCGTTCTATTTCCTTGAAAAATCCTTATATCTCGAGAAGAGGAGGGAAAATACCTTCGATCGAAAAGATCAAAAAAAATTGTTATAGATAAAGTATCTCTCTGTTCAGATGTGGTGACAGACTCCCACCATTGAAGAGCTGCACCCGATAACTTAAAGGTGGCTAAAAAATGTTTCTTCACCTCACTACACTCAACCATACGAAGGTGCCTCTGCATACTATTCTTCCATTAATTTGCATCCATTGCATCAACTCCCCGTGTAAACTCGAGAGGATGCCCCTTACTAAAATCTTCCTTCACTCTCTCCCATAAAGATAATCCTAAATGGGGTCGGGCTGCTTGAATGACAGATTGCTGCTCGATCGTAGAAATGGCAGCAGTTACTGCTTGTGCCACAATATTGGCAACATCATCGGTAGTCACGTTCCTTTGAGGCGTTTGGGGTTGTACATTCCCTTTATTTTCCTTAACTGAACGACCTCCCTTCGGTGGCATCTGAAACAAGAACAATTGTATCAGAACGCCTTTCAAAAGTTTTCAAATCAAAGAAGAAATATGGATGTATGAATGCAACCGTCCTAATAATAAGGCTCTATATTAAGAACACTTACGGAAGATCGTAGTAACGCAAACAGATCCTAAAGACACTAGAACCTGATGCTCTGATACCATCTATGACAACCCGCTCAAAATAATAACGGGTGGCCATCCCTATACTACATTAAATCAGTTATCCCAGATGGCACAGTCTCAACATCAACACACAATACTAATAATATAAGGCTAACTACCCGAAACTATTAAAAGCGAATTGTCAAAAATTTACAACTTTTATTAAACAACAACAACAAAACCAGTAATGCAACATAACCGACAATATACATCTAATTATGATCAGTGATAAGTGAAAACTCCAATACATACAAGAGTGCAATACAAGGTACAACAAAATCTCCACAATAAAATACCCGAATATGCTGTCGGGTAACAGACAATACAATAATCTGAGAAATGAAATATGAAAGTGTTAATCTACAACACTTGAATACTAACTCAATAAACAAACTGAATCATAATCTAGATATATAATGATAGGAATCGACTAAAATAAAGTGCTAAGACAGTCCACGAATACTGGACGGATGAACATCAATGGCGTCCTTGTGGGGGAACACCTAAAGTAATACAATATATACATGGAGGAGAAAAATATAAACGGGTCAGAGCCCGAGTTGAAAAACATTTTATAGCAAGTGTATTAAAATGCATAATAATTATAAATGCATTATTACATGATTAAGGTGGAATCGAACTCTCCATAATAATTCAACTCACCTCTCATCTAAATCGTGCACTAAGCGTGTGCACGTGATCTCCAAATTGATGCCCGATTCTATTTAGGTAAGAGGATTCTAACTTAAACCCAAATGAATTATTTAAGTGAAACCATCTAACCTATCTCCCAATCTACATTTATCTCTATAATCTATAAATTATAAACATTAACTTTAATGTAATAGTTATAGTTATCTTTATGATGTTCATTTGTTGAACATATAAATTTGCATGATCCATCTCATAACCACATCAACACAATACATCAACATTTTCATTTACTAGAATTTTATATATTCTAGCTATGCCCTCATGGGCATGTAAACGGTATATAATTATATATGAGTTATTATCATCAAGAGTTAAGGACTAAACTCCTCCCAATTCTCAACACGGCACTTCGTTTCGTGCGTGGGACATCTCGCCGAGGCGAAATCCAAACAAGGAACCCCCCGTTACACTACTCCTGACCGTATCGATCCTCGAGGTTCATTATGCCCTCAATGCATGATGCATGTAACCCAAGTTATTATCAAATTTTAATTAATTAATATTCCAAATTCTCAACAGTACACGGCGTTTCATGCGTGGGACGTCTCGCCGAAGCGAAATACAAACAAGTAACCCCCACATTACACTACTCCTGGCACTACCGATTGTCGAGATAGCTGATATATATATATATATATATATATATATATATATATATATATATATAAGTATGAGCATTAAGGACTAACTTATCCCCTATTTCCAACATTACACTGCGGTTCGTGCGTGGGACGTCTCGCCGAGGTAAAATCCAAACAAGGAACCCCCCCGATACACTAATCCTGGCAATGTAGGTAGTTGAGGTCCATTAAGCCCTCAATACCCATGTACAAGCATGAGAAATAATAACCATCCAACCGAGCTATAACTCGAAGGATGCAGGCTCACATGCTATCATCTTCCAGCAGCCCATACACGTAGCAAACTGGGGCCACCTGGTGGGGTTCAACGACACCCACCTCGTGATCAACTCACGCACACAACGTCCGGGAACCGGTCATAGTTACTAACCGGCAAGTGAGAGCGACACATACCCACGACCTATCACCCCCAAAATAAATAAATGTATATATGCCATTTACTGACCACTACGGACGACTATGACCTGGGGAATATCCACACCCGACTAATCTAGCCAGGATACTCACCCTCTACGCACGTAACTTACCAATGATAGCAAGGAGAGGGTATGCCTAACCATGCATATATACCATCATATAGGGTATACATACATCCCACATAATAAAGATATACCATCATATACGGTATACATGCCACATAATTTTCACATTTATTAGACGCCCATTGGCGAAATTGGATTAACATCATTGTTTAGTATATTACTCTCTTTTTATACACTAACCGTCAAATCTCACACATTAACCCCACTTAGTATACATTATACTATTTTTCGCTTGAAGCTCACAAGTCGCCTCTAATAATGAATTTCCTCTCAATTCAATTCATGTTAAGGATATTCTTTTATCCTAATGCTCTTCAATTAGCATTTCTCACTGTGTGAGACATCTCCCAAATCAAACATTAATAAGGATATTTCTATATCCGTATGCACATCGATAAGAATTATAATTCTCCATCCAAAATATGGTTCAATTCATTTTATGAACGTTTAAAGTTATCCCATCTGGGATTCGACCCTAAAATTCATCATCACTAATTATCATTCTCCTATATGAATTTATAATTATCTCAAAAGAGTCTCCAAGCAAGGTGGGCTTCCCCACTCAGAAAATACTAAAATCTCTAATCGGTATTCCTCAATTTAGTCAATATGACTCCAAAATTTCTTATAAAGGAAACTCTCGAAGGTCTCCAAAACATACTCCAAACATTTCCTATGGAGGTTCCCAATCGATAACCTCGATCAAAACGGAATGAAATTCTCCCTAGAAAAACATTCCTTGAAAAAGCCCTGTTTTCGAATTGATTCGGCCCAGCGAATCGATTCGGCCAGGAAGGCGAATCGATTCGGGTCATCCGACATGGGACTCTGTCTCAGGCCGAATCGATTCGGCTGGAGTCCGAATTGATTCGGACACTCAGACCTGGGCACCTGCATAATTCCGAATCGATTCGGTTTGGGGGGCGAATCGATTCGGCCTTCCTGGAGGCTCAAAAATGGCTACTTTTTGTAAGCCTAAAATACCCAAAATTTATTTTAATCATTTTCTCTCCATTTCTCATCAACCCAATCACATATATATCACTAATATTCATCCTAGAATACTTTTAAACTAATTTCTATCCTCAAATCAAGGATCTACATATCAAGTCTAAGATTATACCCAAAAGTTCGATTTTGAAAAACTAAACCTAAAACCCATAAATTTCATCCACAAATCATGCAATAAATGGTACACAATAATTATTTAGCAAGTTTAGTCACTTGCCTCGGGTTCGTAGAGTCTGAATCCGCCATGAGATTGCGTATTTTCCGGAAATCTCCATATTCTCTCTCTTTTCTTCTTCCTTTTCTTCTTCTTTCTTCTTCTCTCTTTCTTTCTTTCTATTTCTCTTTCTCTCTTTGGAGAAATATCTCCCGTAGGCTTAATAAGCCTATTCTCCCAAGATACACATCTTTAAATGATAATACACACTTCAAATGACCCGATAACTTTAATTCGAGTCAAACGTTCCTAATTTATTTCGAAACCCAAATAGACCTCAAGTAAGTCATTTCGACTTTCTCGACCCTTATGGACACAATGGTACCCTCAGAATCGCCATTTGATACACTTTTTAACGACTTCCAATTTTGACCTCAATTGCAAATTTAATTATTCTCCAATAAAATATTATTCATTTCTCCCAAAATAAATAAATCCTCATCTCCAAGACCTCGGGTTGTTACAAACTTCCTCACTTACAAAAATTTCATCCTCGAAATTTTATCTAAGCCTAATCCTCCAAAGCTCAACTAGTTCCTACTACACTCACCCTTACGAATCCTATCTCCAAACTTCTAACTTCCCACGACGAATTTATTTTAATTTATTTTATTTTAAGTTGATTATGAGTTATATAAAACCAATTGCCACAACTAGGGCGCCCATACACCCTATATATTTAAGCTTTATGCTCACAGCAATCATAATGAGGCATTATTTGCCTCCAAAGTTCCACATTTCCATAAATGTAATACTAACATTTTAATAGTGAAAAAAAATGTGAATGTTCCAAAGAAATAACTCCTCTCAATTCCTGACATTCGCCACTTTTGTGCGGGGGACGTCTCGCAAAAGCGAAATCCAAACAAGGAACCCTTCCATTACACTACTATGTAGCGACGTCGGGGATTGAGAGTTTGTTAAATCCGGACTAGAGTTTAAAAATATTTTAGTGGAAAAATCGTTTTGAAATGGCCCAAGGGCCGACAAAAAGTTTTATTTTGAAAACGGTTTATATATTATAATATAATATAATCTAATATAAAATGCCTTACGTCCAACACAAGGTCTTTTAGATCATCAAACATATAACAATATGAAGCTCACAAATATTAACATAATCATGAGCTAAAATTTCCCTGCGTCCCAACAATCCACAACCTCAACTTTCAAACATAAAGAACATCTTACATCATTTCAATATATAGCCATTTATAAGGCTCATCCATATCTGGAATACAACATTTATAATAGTCTATCATGACTATATAAAAAGAAGTAGAGTTATCATTACTACTTATCACCATAACCATTCTTACATTCACCATAAAGTTTATAGCTCTTTTTCAGCACATTAGAAAATTATCTAGTCTTTCAAAAGATAATATCACAAGAGCCTAACTTGCTCAAAATTCCCCCTTTCGGGTCATTACATACCATACATAATAGGTCTATAGCACTACCATTTTTCACAAATATCTCCCATACGATATTACCGAAACTTCATATAGTAATAATCCTATTCTTAAAGGAAAAATTAACTTACATCATTCATCTCTAGTCCGATTTCCCTTCCTCATTAATGGGCTCCCAAACATAGTCCCCCGGTCTAAAATACCCTCGAATTTGCGGTAGGGATTGCACTTCCAAAACTTCATCAAACCGTGGTCCTTTACTTATTTTACGACAATCTCTATTTTTATGACCTATTTCATTACAAAAGAAACACTTACCCACAAATCATTTCTGCCCACTCGCATTACTAGCACTCTCTTTGCCAAACTTACTTGATGAACTCGAATCTCCAAAGTTCTTACCCTCCCGCGAACGGAAACGATATTCATGACACTTTAATAGTGCCGCATTCACTACCTCGACGAAAGTCAATAACTTAGGACTCTCTATCAAATATTGTCGGATTTTCCCATCTAAACCCCGAACAAACTTCGATATATGCTCCTCTTTCGTATTTACCTCATTAGGTACTAATTTTGCCCATCTAGAAAAATCTTCCTCATATACCGCCACCGTTCTATTTCCTAGAAAAATCCTTATATCTCGAGAAGAGGAGGGAAAATACCTTCGATCGAAAAGATCCAAAAATTTTGTTATAGTTAAAGTATCTCTTTGTTCAGATGTGGTGACAGACTCCCACTATTGAAGAGCTGAACCCGATAACTTAAAGGTGGCTAAAAATTATTTCTGCACCTCACTACACTCAACCATACGAAGGTGCCTCTGCATACTATTCTTCCATTGATTTTTAGCCATTGCATCAACTCCCCCTGTAAACTCGGGAGGATGCCCCTTACTAAAATCTTCCTTCACTCTCTCCCATAAAGACAATCCTAAATGGGGTCGGGCTGCTTGAATGGCAGATTGTTGCGCCATCGTAGAAATGGCAGCAGTTACTGCTTGTGCCACAATATTGGCAACATCATCAGTAGTCACGTTCCTTTGAGGCGTTTGGGGTTGTACTTTCCCTTTATTTGCCTTAACTGAATGACCTCCCTTCGGTGGCATCTGAAACAAGAACAATTGTATCAGAACGCCTTTCAAAAGTTTTCAAGTCATAGAAGAAATATGGACGTATGAATACAACTGTCGTAATAATAAGGCTCTATATCAAGAACACATACGAAAGATCATAGTAACGCACACAGATCCTAAAGACACTAGAACCTGATGCTCTGATACCATCTGTGACAACCCGCTCAAAATAATAATGGGTGTCCATCCCTATACTACATTAAATGAGTTATACCAGATGGCACAGTCTCAACATCAACAGACAATACTAATAATATAAGGCTAACTACCCGAAACTATTAAAAGCGAATTGTCAAAAATTTACAACTTTTATTAAACAACAACAACAAAACCAGTAATGCAACATAACCGACAATATACATCTAACTATGATCAGTGATAAGTGAAAACTCCAATACATACAAGAGTGCAATACACGGTACAGCAAAATCTCCATAATAAAATACCCAAATATGCTGTCGGGTAACAGACAGTACAATAATCTGAGAAATGAAATATAAAAGTGTTAATCTACAACACTTGAATACTAACTCAATAAACAAACTGAATCATAATCTAGATATATAAAGATAGGAATCGACTAAAATAAAGTGCTAAGACAGTCCACGAATACTGGATGGATAAACATCAATGGCGTCCTTGTGGGGGAACACCTAAAGTAATACAATATATACATGGAGGAGAAAAATATAAACGGGTCAGAGCCCGAGTTGAAAAACATTTTATAGCAAGTGTATTAAAATGCATAATAATTATAAATGCATTATTACATGATTAAGGTGGAATCGAACTCTCCATAATAATTCAACTCACCTCTCATCTAAATCGCGCACTAAGCGTGTGCACGTGATCTCCAAATTGATGCCCGATTCTATTTAGGTAAGAGGATTCTAACTTAAACCCAAATGAATTATTTAAGTGAAACCATCTAACCTATCTCCCAATCTACATTTATCTCTATAATCTATAAATTATATACATTAACTTTAATGTAATAGTTATTGTTATCTTTATGATGTTCATTTCTTGAACATATAAAGTTGCATGATCCATCTCATAACCAGATCAACACAATACATCAACATTTTCATTTACTAGAATTTTATATATTCTAGATATGCCCTCATGGGCATGTAAACGGTATATAATTATATATGAGTTATTATCATCAAGAGTTAAGGACTAAACTCCTCCCAATTCTCAACACGGCACTTCGTTTCGTGCGTGGGACATCTCGCCGAGGCGAAATCCAAACAAGGAACCCCCCGTTACACTACTCCTGACCGTATCGATCCTCGAGGTTCATTATGCCCTCAATGCATGATGCATGTAACCCAAGTTATTATCAAATTTTAATTAATTAATATTCCAAATTCTCAACAGTACACGGCGTTTCATGCGTGGGACGTCTCGCCGAAGCGAAATCCAAACAAGGAACCCCCACATTACACTACTCCTGGCACTGCCGATTGTCGAGATAGCTGATATATATATATATATATTAGTATGAGCATTAAGGACTAACTTATCCCCAATTTCCAACATTACACTGCGGTTCGTGCGTGGGACGTCTCGCCGAGGCAAAATCCAAATAAGGAACCCCCCCGATACACTAATCCTGGCAAATGTAGGTCGTTGAGGTCCATTAAGCCCTCAATACCCATGTACAAGCACAAGAAATAATAACCATCCAACCGAGCTATAACTCGAAGGATGCAGGCTCACATGCTATCATCTTCCAGCAGCCCATATACGTAGCAAACTGGGGCCACCTGGTGGGGTTCAACGACACCCACCTCGTGATCAACTCATACACACAACGTCCGGGAAGCGGTCATAGTTCCTAACCGGCAAGTGAGAGAGACACATACCCACGACCTCTCACCCCCAAAATAAATAAATGTATATATGCCATTTACTGACCACTACGGACGACTATGACCTGGGGAATATCCACACCCGGCTCATCTAGCTAGGATCCTCACCCTCTACGCACGTAACTTACCAATGATAGCAAGGAGAGGGTATGCCTAACCATGCATATATACCATCATATAGGGTATACATACATCCCACATAATAAAGATATACCATCATATACGGTATACCTGCCACATCATTTTCACATTTATTAGACGCCCATTGGCCAAATTGGATTAACATCATGGTTTACTATATTACTCTCTTTTTATACACTAACCGTCAAATCTCACACATTAACCCCACTTAGTATACATTATACTATTTCTCGCTTGAAGCTCACAAGTCGCCTCTAATAATGAATTGCCTCTCAATTCAATTCATGTTAAGGATATTCTTTTATCCTAATGCTCTTCAATTAGCATTTCTCACTGTGTGAGACATCTCCCAAATCAAACATTAATAAGGATATTTCTATATCCGTATGCACATCGATAAGCATTATAATTCTCCATCCAAAATATGGTTCAATTCATTTTATGAATGTTTAAAGTTATCCCATTTTGGATTGGACCCTAAAATTCATCATCACTAATTATCATTCTCCTATATGAATTTATAATTATCTCAAAAGAGTCTCCAAGCAAGGTGGGCTTCCCCACTTAGAAAATACCAAAATCTCTAATCGGTATTCCTCAATTAGTTCAATATGACTCCAAAATTTCTTATAAAGCAAACTCTCGAAGGTCTCCAAAACATACTCCAAACATCTCCTATGAAGGTTCCCAATCGATAATCTCGAACAAAACGGAATGAAATTCTTCCTACAAAAATATTCCTTGAAAAAGCCCTGTTTTCGAATTGATTCGGCCCAGCGAATCCATTCGGCCAGGAAGGCGAATCCATTCGGGTCATCAGACATGGGACTCTGTCTTAGGCCGAATCGATTCGGATGGAGTCCGAATTGATTCGGTCACTCAGACCTGGGCACCTGCATAATTCCGAATCGATTCGGTTTGGGGGGCGAATCGATTCGGCCTTTCTCGAGGCTCAAAAATGGCTACTTTTTGTAAGCCTAAAATACCCAAAATTTATTTTAATCATTTTCTCTCCATTTCTCATCAACCCAATCACATATATATCACTAATATTCATCCTAGAATACTTTTAAACTAATTTCTATCCTCAAATCAAGGATCTACATATCAAGTCTAAGATTATACCCAAAAGTTAGGTTTTGAAAAACTAAACCTAAAACCCATAAATTTCATTCACAAATCATGCAATAAATGGTACACAACAATTATTTAGCAAGTTTAATCACTTGCCTCGGGTTCGTAGAGTCTGAATCCACCTTGAGATCGCGTATTTGCCGGAAATCTCCAATTTCTCTCTCTTTTCTCCTTCCTTTTCTTCTTCTTTCTTCTTCTCTCTTTCTTTCTTTCTATTTCTCTTTCTCTCTTTGGAGAAATATCTCCCATAGGCTTAATAAGCCTATTCTCCCAAGATACACATCTTTGAATGATTATACACACTTTAAATGACCCGGTAACTTTAATTCGAGTCAAACGGTCCTAATTTATTTCGGAACCCAAATAGACCCTAAGTACAGTCATTTCGACTTTCTCGCCCCTTCCGTACATAATGGTACCCTCAGAATCGCCATTTGATACACTTTTTAACGACTTCCAATTTTGACCTCAATTACCAATTTAATTATTCTCCGATAAAATATTATTCATTTCTCCTAAAATAAATAAATCCTCATCTCCAAGACCACGGGTTGTTACATCGTACCCTAACCACAAAGTCCTGACTCTATCCTCAAAATCCGGTTCCTTGAGACACATATTCTCAAACCTAAAAGGAGTCCTCCCTTCCCTCCACCCCCACATTCATTAAGAATAGGGCAATGATCCGATGTCACCCTAGGAAGACAAGACTGAACCACACCTGGGAAATGTTCTTCCCAACCCTGAGAAAGAAGGAATCTGTCCAACCATGACAAAGACCGTTAACCCCTAAGGCTCGAGCAAGTAAATAAACCCCCTTCTAGCGGTAAGTCTGTCACCTCCATCTCATTTATGAAATCAGAGAAGTCTCTCATATATCTATCAATTCTACCACCATTGATTCTCTCTGCTCCGAATCACGCCACATTAAAGTCGCCTCCCAAACAAAAAGGGAGGTGCCAAAGTGAAACCACACCCGCTAATCCCTCCCAGAGTTCCCACCTATTTCAATCCTCCACCGGGCCATAAATTCCCGAGAAACTCCAGCTAAAACCATCTTCCTTATTTTTAAACATACAAGATAAGGACCATCTCCCCTCCAAGTCGTCGATTAACTCAACCACTACGGAATTCCATAATATGACCACCCCACCTGACACTCCCATAGCATCTATACTCACCCATTTAATTCCACGCCTTCCCCATAAGGCTCTAATAGTACTCTACTCCATGCTGGACATCTTTATCTCCTGAAGGCAAAGGATGTATGGCTTCCACTTAGCAACCGCTCCTCCAACAATACCCCTTTTATTGACGTCATTCAACCCTCTCACGTTCCACGAGCTAATTTGAAGCTTCATTAAATAAAGAAACTATAAAACCAACATTCCCTCTACCTCCTCACCCCCCACCCCTCCTGCCCCACATCTATTGGTCTTTTCGAATAGTGCCCAAGCCTCCCTCTCGCACCGCTTAAAAACAACTCCCGCATCATTGCTAAAAGAGCCTAACAAATCCTCCCTCCATACCACCGGGTCTTCCTCCCACTCCTCACCCCTATCATCAAAAAAATCTCCGTCATCAGAATTAGTTATCTCTAAGTCCACTCACAGCCTAGAGTCGTTTAATTCTTGCATAATCGCGCCCCCACACTCCTTTCCCTCCATCATATTAAAATATTTTGATGTGCTATGACCCCTTCCCATAGACATCTCGCTAGCGACCACGATCGTTTTATCCCGTCCTCCCTGATCTGCTTTTCGCTTGACCATAACGTCTGTTTGTTTTCCCCCACTTTTCTTTTCCAACACCTTAACTTTGTTGCCTTTTTTGCTCACATTCCTCATAGCTTTAATATTTTTTAGACCGATCAGGGAAGTATCGGGATAAAGATCTTTCTTCTCTTTCCTTTTTACAAGAATGGCATTTGTTCCCAACCTTTTTGTTGTTCCCCCTTTCTCCTCTTCGGCGCAAACAAATACTGGCACATTTTTCTTGGCAGAGTCCCTTCACTTGTTGATTTTGTTGCCCCAAGATATGCCTCAATTCTTCTCACGCGCTTCTGAGGTCCCCACAGTAGTAAGTGATACCCGATTCGCATTGCAGACATTCTCCCCATGTATATCACTTTGAGTATCCTTAAAAAATACCCCCAAATTCCCTCCACTTATATTACCTCCTTCTCCAACATTTTTTTATCAGTAAAACTGAGTGCTTCGAGATAAATACTGCCTTTTATATTTTGAGCACTTACATGCTCTTTTTGTCCCTGCCACATAACTCAAGCTTGACCCACTTTCCTTTGCTTCTTTTTTCTTAACCTCAGATGACATTATAATAATAGGTTTTTTCCCCTTGACTCCTTCCTCATGCACAATAAATTGGCGCATTCTTCCCCTTTGTTGGGACTGATCCCTTCTTTCCAAGACTTGTCCCCATCGTGTGTTGACAGCAGATACCCCGCCCTAACCACGCCGTCCTCTACTTGTTTCACCTCCAAGACTCCAACTCTGCGTTTTCTTGCAGAGTAGTAGGGCTTCGATGCCTCGCTACTTTGTTCCGTCTGGTGCGAAACAGGAGAGTTTTGTTGTATTTCCTCTATGTTCTGTCCGGTACACTCAACATTCTGAGATGCTCCCTTACCATGCAAATAATTTGTGTTGTCTCACTAGCATCAACTGGCTTCGCCTCTTGAACTCTAGCTATACCGTCACTTGCTGCAGAGGAGATCGACTATAGTTGCCCAACTGGCACTAAAACCATTGCTGCTTTGTGCAACCCAATGCACTAAGCACTCACTACTGCTCCACTACCCTTTAAAAATATTTGCGTTTCCTCACTCACTGTTAACACGAACGTCCCACCCTCAGCAGCTATTGTCACTTTCGTTGGAATCGAGTTCTTCCCACGCACTAAGACTCTAGCCCAACGAAACTCCTCTCCTACCAATGTAACATGGTCGACTATGATAAAACCTTCACACTTATCACCAATAGCTTTAAACACCTTTCCCCCCCATAGATGGAGAGGAAGACTCATCACTCGTATCCACCTTATGTCTTGATCATTTGCCCGTGCAAGGAACCCCACCAATGGATGCCACCTTTGCAACGATACCTGCTCTCCCTCAAACTGCCATTTGTGACTCCTCAACACCCTATCCGCTTCTCTTGTTGAAGCAAAAATAAACAGAAACACAGATGGATTGAGTATTCTAATTTTAACTCCACCCACTAGTTTCCATCTTGATTCCGTCCACAATAAAATCTTCTCCATCATCGGCGAATTATTCTCCGGGCTACCAAAATAGCACCGCCACTCTTTCAAAGAATTTTGAGACGATTTTCAACCGTTAAATCCTATAAAAAGTTAATTCTATGAATGAAAATAGTTAATCCCTTTTGATAGGATTAACTATTTTCATTGAACAACTACTTTGAATTTATCATATTTTTTTGTAACCTTATTATTTGATATCAGGTTTTTTCTTTCGTACTTAATGATTCGTGTTAGTTTTTTCTTAAATTTATGGTATATGTTAATTTCTTGGATCCTTTCATATACATATACATATATCCTTATACACTCCCAAATGCGCGCGCACACACAATGTATTTGATAAAATGTCTTGTGTATATGTTATCTGCACGTGCATCGCCTTTTAAAAGAACCGTATCATTTTTTATGTTGACTATATTTGTAATTTTTAGCAGTTTCTAAAATCATAATAGTTGAACATTGTCAACATAGATCAATTTAATCCTATCAAATAAGAGTGAGCATTACCAAGATTACATATCAGAAGGCTTGTGCATCTGTATAAGTCAGTACAATCGTCACCACCAATAAAAAATATCGAATTACCTGTATATTTAGGGCTTTAACTGTAACAACACTATTCAAAAGTAAAAGTAATACATTTGACTCAAGAGCCAATTTGTATTCGGCATGTATTATTTTCAAAACCGATTTTATATTTTATAGAAAAGTGGTTTGCAAGATGTACCAAATGCTTTTAGTTATTCGAATTAAAATGTAGTTATTAAATGTAAAATTCAATGGTGACCGAAGAAGGTTAATTCAAATCTTCTCAAACTAATTCTTTGGCATTATGTAATCCATTTACATAGTATATTTCTATTTGTAGTATCAAGCAAAGCAATATATAACTCAAATGCAGGGTTATTGAATTACACATTCCTTGTTTTAGGACGATATTCGATCATTATACAACCCTTATTTCTTATGTATCGGAATTTTTATTATGTATGCCTTACGTTTTTTTTAAGGAAAAGGCCTAAGCCCTGTTTATTAAATGAAGGAGATATAGAGTCTCCACATGGCCAAAAAAAATATAGCAATCTTTAACATTCAAACTCAAAACCTTAAAAAGCTCTAACATTAGGAAAACTAAATATATCCAAAGTAAACATTCCTTTAACAATAAAAGAAAGCTTAGAAAAACTAAAATAAGATCTAGATTGTCTTGAACTTGAAGCTAGGTGAGCTAGAACATCAGTAACTGGATTATTCTCTCTCCAGGTATGCTGAATATGAATTGAATGAGTTTCAATTTTGATGGATATATCATCTACATCTTCCTTTAAAAACCAAGGCACCTCCCATTGTCTATGCATCATCTTGATAGATGCAAGAGAGTCTGATTCAATGATCAACTGCCCAAAACCTATCTTCAAACACTCCTGAATACCTTTCAAAATAGCCGAAATTTCATCTTGAAGACTTGAAGATTTATTCGTGAACTCCTGGAAAGCAAAGATGAAAACACCTCTAATGATACCCCTATACCATTATCACCTGAATTACCCCTACTAGAGCCATCCATATTGAGTTTAATAGATGAAAAGGGGGGACTAATCCATCTAGTAATAATAAATACTGGTCTATAGGTGATAATTTTAAGCCGAAAAGAGGATATGGTATTGCCATGAAGAGCTAAGGGAAAGTTCTTTAACTTTTGAGAAACTGCCAAGTCTGAAACAAAATTATAAATCTTCTTGATAATATCTGATTAAACAATATGAATCCCATTATAATAACTGTAATGACCCCACTTTTATGTGCTCATATGTATATAGTTTGTTTTTACACTCATGTGTTACTTACTATCTTATAAATATTGTATTATTAGATATGTGATGTTATTGGCTATCAATATAACAAACCCCATTTTTAAATATGAAGAATCAATCGTAAATAGGATGAAGTCGAAGTCTTATGACATATCTTAAGGTATATAATAAGTTTTGGGGTAGAAAATATAATTTTATGAAACTTTAAGGACTAAAATAAAAATATAGAATGGGCCATTTTGTAAATAAAATATTTTCAAGGACCTCTAAGAAATATTCAAAATATATAGTGTGAAATTACCAAAATACCCTTCATGTGTGAAATGACCCTTATACCCTTAATACCTATCCTCGACACCTCGTGCTCGGTTTTTGAACATATCCACTGCACACGTGTCACCTTTATAGGAAAGGATAAAACTCATGTAAATCCTCTAGAAAAAGGAAAAAACACGTGTCGCCGTTCGGTAAACCAAGACTGCAAGGCTGATCCGTTGCACGACACGTGAACGACGACTCACCAAAGTGAACCTTATCATCCAGACACGTGTCAACATCGTAATACTTTTGAAAACCTATAAATAGGGCCTTAGGGTTCATTTGAAACTCACACCAATTCCTTGAGAATTATAGTAAGAAAGAGTGATAGAAAGCTTGGGAAATATCTTAAGAAGGAGTTCTATAATTTCGAAGAAAGAATTCATTTCGTAGGTATGATTTTATTTAAATGTTATAATTCATTTTTGTAGTTTTAATTTCGTATTTTATAGCTTTACTTAGTAGTTATGCTGGTAAAATACACTAAAGACTTTACTAATCAAAACTTAAAATTTGGAAACAATATAAATTGATTTTATTTTCAAAATATGTCAACTTGTTTGAAAAATATATATACTCTTTTTAAAATGATTTTTGTAAGCAATTGCTCGTATTATGGAATCTCATTTAAGTAATTCCAAAGTCAGTCCCGGTGAAATTCTGTCTAGTTGAGATGGTATTTAAGTGGTGCCCCTGTGACCCTCCATCTCTACTGGGAATAAATCCGGAAATGTTCTGTCTAGATGAGATGGTATTTAAGTGGTGCCCCTGTGACCCTCCATCTCTACTGGGAACCGACTGATTAGGAAGAACTATGAATTGAAATTCTTTAAATACGATGAATGAATATTAAAAAATAGAGAAAATGGTTTTAGTAACCTTTTTCAGCAAGATATTTTAGGATTAAAACACAATATTTAGAATTGGGCTTTATTTAGAATACATAATTAAACCTTTATTGTATTTATTAGATTAACGTGTGATCCAAGACTCAATATCTATATTTTCGAGCCTCTATTTTAGGTGAGTACTCTGACATTCCTTGTGCATTTTAATTATATGATATTATGCAAACTATGTATTTTGTGAAATGCTTTTATTCTCAAAATGCATCTGATACCGATGATTGATTCATTTGTGATATGTTTATATCCCTCCATATAGACATACTGATTGAAATGAGTATTGAAAATGAGATTGATTATTGAAAATATGATTCGGCCTAAGGGACCTCTTTACTGACTGACCTTCCCAGCTGGGTTATCGCTGGTGTGCCCTAAATAAGGCGTTGTGACGAACTAGTTCGATTGACCCTCAACTACCGGGGTATAATACGGTAGAAGAATACGGTATTAGAGTGTACTTGGCCATTAAAATGATATGATTGAAAGAAAAAGATATCACATTTGAATTGTTGCATTCGTTTTATTCTGAGCTATCCAATTGTGATATATATACTATCATTTCAAAATATATATCTATTTACTACAAGTTCCTATCCATATATGTATATGCCTTCTCTTCTGACTTGAATAGGTATCTATTTTCTGAAAACCTTGGAATGTCGGGACATTAAATCTCATTCAGCTTTTAGCTGACGTTGTATAAATAACGATTTTTCAGGAAATAATTAGACGGGAGGATGGAGTGTAGAAGGACTATGTTGAAGATCTAGCTTGAGGAGCTCTTTTGTTATAATTTTAAATATAACGTTTGTTTTTAGGAGATAGAGCATGTTTGGCTCTTTAGTAATAAGTTTTTAAATTTGGCACAAGTTGTAATCCGTTCATACTTTAATATATACGAAGTTCCCTTTTAGAAAGCTCTGATGACGTAATTCCATTTTTTCAATAGTTTACGATTCATGACCATGTGAATGTATTTCCGTTGCATTTATTTTAAGAAATATTTTAAGTCCATAACATTGAATGCCTTGGTGGCATGTCAAGACACTCATTCCCTACTACTATTGGGTTGGGGTCGTGACAGAGGTGGTATCAGAGCATTGGTTATGAACCCGTAGACTACTGAACATAGGTTTTGAACGTTATAGATTTCGTGTTTCAATCCTTAGGAGATAGTATTAAATATCTGATTTATGTGATAACCCTCCCTATGTGTTATATTATTTATAACTGGTATTTTAGTTTTCAATCTTGATATAGTATAGTAGATCTTACGTTTTTCCATGACTGTAGAAAATGACCAAGAGAAGATCATCTATGGGAACTAGTGATTCGAGTATTAAAGGACTGGAAGGTGCATACAAGGCGATCGAAAGTCTAGCAAAGATTGTGGAGCATCAAGTAAATAATGGAGTACCAAGGAATCCTGAACTAAGTAAATGTACTATTGAACAGTTCAAGAAGTTGATTCCTCCATCTTTTAAAGGTACTCCTAACCCCACTGAAGCAGAAAGTTGGGTGATGCAAATAGAAAAGATACTCGATGTTCTTAAGTGTACTGATGAACAAAGAGTATCATTTGGAACATTTATGTTAGAAGGTGAAGCCGAACATTGGTGGAGAATGACTAAGAGAATATATGAGGAAAGGAATAATCCCATAGGTTGGAATGATTTCCTAGTGATATTCTATGAGAAATACTTTCCTGAAACGGTACAAGACCAAAAAGCAGCCGACTTCATGAGTTTAGTTCAAGGAAATATGACGGTTAGTCAATACGAGGCGAAGTTTACCGAGTTATCCCGTTTTGCACCTCATGTTGTGATAACCGATACTTTAAAGGCCAAGAAGTTTGAACGTGGGTTAAGGTTGAACATTCGTAGTCGAATTTCCATCCTGAAGTTGACATCATATACTGACGTGGTGACTAGAGCAACGATAGCTGAGAAGGACAGTGAAGAATATAATCAGATTAGAGAAGGGAAGAGGAAGTTTGGGGAACAAAGAGGAAGGAACCCCAATAATAAACCCTTTAGGACTATACCCAATACAGGGCGACCTTTTGTGAATAAATCCTTTAATGTTGATAGATGCCAACGATGTGGTAATATTCATAGAAGGCAACCATGTTACCTGGAAACTGGAAATTGCTTTGGGTGTGGCCAAAAGGGACATAAAATGAGAGATTGCCCTAACAAAGGGAAGGCGCCAACGAAGACTTTCAATAACAATAAAGATCATGGCATACAAGGTAGAATTTCTAATCTTTCTGATGCAAAGGCCTCTAATGCAGTAGTATCAGGTATACTTTCTATATGTGCACAGCCTTTTCAAGTTTTAATAGATCCTGGTTCTACCCATTCATTTGTGTCTTTACGTTTCGTTAATCGCTTTCCTAATATTCCCGAACCCTTGAATCATAACATACACGTTTCTACTCCTTCTGGTGATTTATTGACGGGTACATTAGTATATAAATCTTGCCCTATAAATGTCAGTAGTCATAAACTATTTGTCGATTTGATAGTTTTAGACATAAGAGATTTCGAAGTCATTTTGGGGATGGATTGGTTAGCATCATATCATGCTAACGTAGATTGTTTTGAGAAGAGAGTTACTTTCCAAATTCCTAACCAACCAAAATTCAGTTTTGAAGGAACCGGCGTCCTATCTCCCATGTGTATTGTCTCTGCAATGCAAGCCTATAGTTTTCTTAAGAAAGGATGTCAAGGATTTATTGCAAGTGTTATTGATTTGCAAATGAAGGATCCTAGTTTAGAAGATATACCTATAGCAAAACATTTTCCAGATGTTTTTCTGGATGATTTACCCAGTCTACCTCCTAATAGAGAAATCGAGTTTACGATTGACCTTCTTCCTGGAGCCATACCAATCTCAAAATCACCTTATCGCATGGCACCTTTAGAATTAAGGGAATTAAAAGTTCAATTACAAGATCTATTAGACAAGGGTTTTATTAGACCAAGTATATCCCCTTGGGGTGCTCCGGTGTTATTTGTTAAAAAGAAGGATGGGACGATGAGGTTATGTATAGATTATCGTGAACTGAACAAGGTAACCATTAAGAATAAATACCCCTTACCTCGTATAGATGATTTGTTTGACCAACTACAAGGTGCGCAAGTATTTTCTAAGATTGACCTTAGGTCAGGATATCACCAATTGAAGATTAAGGAAGATGATATTTCGAAATCAGCTTTTCGTACTAGATATGGTCACTATGAATTTCTTGTGATGCCATTTGGACTTACTAATGCACCAGCCATTTTTATGGATATGATGAATAGAGTGTTTAGGAAATATTTGGATCAATGTGTGGTTGTTTTCATTGATGACATCCTTATTTATTCCAAGAGTATTGAAGAACACGAGAAGCATTTAGAGATAGTATTACAAATCCTTAGGAAGGAGAAATTATATGCAAAATTAAAGAAGTGTGAGTTTTGGTTGCCTAGCGTTTCTTTTCTAGGACATGTCATTTCCAAAGAGGGACTGTCGGTTGACCCTCAAAAGATCGAGGCTATACTAGATTGGCCTAGACCAACTAATGTAACAGAGATTCGTAGTTTCCTTGGATTAGCAGGTTATTATCGAAGATTTGTTGAAGGATTTTCTAGTATTTCCAAACCTCTATCCAGGTTAACACAAAAGAAGGTAAAATATGAATGGTCTGAGGAAGTTGAGAATAGTTTCCAAGAACTTAAGAATCGATTAGTAACTGCCCCAATTTTGACTATTCCTTCAGGGACAGGAGGATTGGTGATTTACAGTGATGCTTCAAAAAATGGTTTGGGATGTGTGCTAATGCAAAATGGGAAAGTAGTAGCTTATGCCTCGAGACAATTAAAACCACATGAACAGAATTATCCAACTCATGACTTAGAATTAGCTGCTATAATTTTTGCTCTTAAGATTTGGAGACACTATTTATATGGTGAGACTTGTGAGATTTATACCGATCATAAGAGTTTGAAATATATATTTACTCAGAAAGAATTGAACATGAGACAAAGGAGGTGGTTAGAATTGATGAAGGATTATGATTTAAATATTCGTTATCACCCAGGGAAAGCAAATGTAGTAGCAGATGCTTTAAGTAGGAAGTCTACAACAAATTTAGCATGTCTCATTACAAATCAGGAACCTTTGTTAGCGGATTTGAGAAGTATGGAAATAGATGTACGCATTTATAGCAAAGGAGGAATAATCGCAACCTTACAAGTACAACCCACGTTGATGGAAAGGATCAAAATGGCACAAGTAAATGACCCACAACTAAAGAAGATCAGAGAAGAGGTTATTGAAGGGAAGAGATTTGAATTTGCGATACGAGATGATATATTGAGGTTTGGAAATAGAGTGTGTGTTCCACGTGATGCCCAACTAAAGAGACAAATTTTGGAGGAAACTCATTGCTCGAGATTTACATTTCATCCTGGAAATACCAAGATGTATAGAGATCTTCGAGAAGTGTTTTGGTGGAATAATATGAAAAGGGAGATAGCAGAATTTGTATCTCACTGTTTGGTTTGTCAACAAGTAAAAGCTGAACATCAGAAACCATCAGGATTATTACAACCTCTACCTATCCCTGAATGGAAATGGGAACATATCACCATGGATTTTGTGACAGGTTTACCAAGGAGTTCAAATGGTAATGATTCTATTTGGGTAATTATTGATAGGTTAACTAAATCTGCTCATTTTCTTGCCATTAAAATTACCCATTCATTAGAAAAGTTAGCCAAGTTATATGTGCGGGAAATTATTAGGCTTCATGGAACCCCAATTTCAATTATTTCTGATCGTGACCCTAGATTCGTTTCTCGCTTTTGGAAAAGCCTACAAGCAGCCATGGGAACAAAATTGAATTTCAGTACTGCTTTTCATCCTCAAACAGATGGTCAATCTGAGAGAACCATTCAAACATTAGAGGATATGCTCAGGGCTTGTGTACTTGATTTGAAGGGGAATTGGGATGATCATTTACCATTAGTGGAGTTTGCCTATAATAATAGTCATCAAGCAACTATTCAAATGGCTCCATATGAAGCACTATACGGTAGAAGGTGTCGTTCTCCCGCATGTTGGGTAGAAGTTGGAGAAAGAAAATTGTTGGGACCAGAATTGATTCAGATCACAACAGAGAAAGTGAAATTGATACAAGACCGACTTCGAATCGCTCAAAGTCGTCAAAAGAGTTATTTTGACAATCGACACCGACAGTTAGAATTTCAAAAAGGAGATTATGTGTTCTTACGAGTATCGCCTTCAAAGGGAGTAATACGATTCGGGAAGAAAGGGAAGTTGAGCCCAAGATACATAGGACCTTTTGAAATCCTTGAAAAGATAGGAGTTGTTGCGTATAGAATAGCCTTACCACCTGAACTCTCTAGTGTACATAATGTGTTTCACGTATCAATGGTAAAGAAATATGTCCCAGATCCAACACATATCTTAAGTCACAAACCTCTTCAAGTTAGAGAAGACTTGTCATACATTGAGCATCCGGTAGAAATTTTGGACCATAAAGATAAAATATTACGGACCAAGATAATTCCATTGGTCAAAGTATTATGGCGAAATCATTCAGTTGAAGAAGCAACGTGGGAGCGGGAAGATGAAATAAAGGAGAGATATCCATACTTGTTTGTAAATTAATATGAGTCAAGTTTGGGGACCAAACTTTTTATAAGGAGGGTAGGATGTAATGACCCCACTTTTATGTGCTCATATGTATATAGTTTGTTTTTACACTCATGTGTTACTTACTATCTTATAAATATTGTATTATTAGATATGTGATGTTATTGGCTATCAATATAACAAACCCCATTTTTAAATATGAAGAATCAATCGTAAATAGGATGAAGTCGAAGTCTTATGACATATCTTAAGGTATATAATAAGTTTTGGGGTAGAAAATATAATTTTATGAAACTTTAAGGACTAAAATAAAAATATAGAATGGGCCATTTTGTAAATAAAATATTTTCAAGGACCTCTAAGAAATATTCAAAATATATAGTGTGAAATTACCAAAATACCCTTCATGTGTGAAATGACCCTTATACCCTTAATACCTATCCTCGACACCTCGTGCTCGGTTTTTGAACATATCCACTGCACACGTGTCACCTTTATAGGAAAGGATAAAACTCATGTAAATCCTCTAGAAAAAGGAAAAAACACGTGTCGCCGTTCGGTAAACCAAGACTGCAAGGCTGATCCGTTGCACGACACGTGAACGACGACTCACCAAAGTGAACCTTATCATCCAGACACGTGTCAACATCGTAATACTTTTGAAAACCTATAAATAGGGCCTTAGGGTTCATTTGAAACTCACACCAATTCCTTGAGAATTATAGTAAGAAAGAGTGATAGAAAGCTTGGGAAATATCTTAAGAAGGAGTTCTATAATTTCGAAGAAAGAATTCATTTCGTAGGTATGATTTTATTTAAATGTTATAATTCATTTTTGTAGTTTTAATTTCGTATTTTATAGCTTTACTTAGTAGTTATGCTGGTAAAATACACTAAAGACTTTACTAATCAAAACTTAAAATTTGGAAACAATATAAATTGATTTTATTTTCAAAATATGTCAACTTGTTTGAAAAATATATATACTCTTTTTAAAATGATTTTTGTAAGCAATTGCTCGTATTATGGAATCTCATTTAAGTAATTCCAAAGTCAGTCCCGGTGAAATTCTGTCTAGTTGAGATGGTATTTAAGTGGTGCCCCTGTGACCCTCCATCTCTACTGGGAATAAATCCGGAAATGTTCTGTCTAGATGAGATGGTATTTAAGTGGTGCCCCTGTGACCCTCCATCTCTACTGGGAACCGACTGATTAGGAAGAACTATGAATTGAAATTCTTTAAATACGATGAATGAATATTAAAAAATAGAGAAAATGGTTTTAGTAACCTTTTTCAGCAAGATATTTTAGGATTAAAACACAATATTTAGAATTGGGCTTTATTTAGAATACATAATTAAACCTTTATTGTATTTATTAGATTAACGTGTGATCCAAGACTCAATATCTATATTTTCGAGCCTCTATTTTAGGTGAGTACTCTGACATTCCTTGTGCATTTTAATTATATGATATTATGCAAACTATGTATTTTGTGAAATGCTTTTATTCTCAAAATGCATCTGATACCGATGATTGATTCATTTGTGATATGTTTATATCCCTCCATATAGACATACTGATTGTAATGAGTATTGAAAATGAGATTGATTATTGAAAATATGATTCGGCCTAAGGGACCTCTTTACTGACTGACCTTCCCAGCTGGGTTATCGCTGGTGTGCCCTAAATAAGGCGTTGTGACGAACTAGTTCGATTGACCCTCAACTACCGGGGTATAATACGGTAGAAGAATACGGTATTAGAGTGTACTTGGCCATTAAAATGATATGATTGAAAGAAAAAGATATCACATTTGAATTGTTGCATTCGTTTTATTCTGAGCTATCCAATTGTGATATATATACTATCATTTCAAAATATATATCTATTTACTACAAGTTCCTATCCATATATGTATATGCCTTCTCTTCTGACTTGAATAGGTATCTATTTTCTGAAAACCTTGGAATGTCGGGACATTAAATCTCATTCAGCTTTTAGCTGACGTTGTATAAATAACGATTTTTCAGGAAATAATTAGACGGGAGGATGGAGTGTAGAAGGACTATGTTGAAGATCTAGCTTGAGGAGCTCTTTTGTTATAATTTTAAATATAACGTTTGTTTTTAGGAGATAGAGCATGTTTGGCTCTTTAGTAATAAGTTTTTAAATTTGGCACAAGTTGTAATCCGTTCATACTTTAATATATACGAAGTTCCCTTTTAGAAAGCTCTGATGACGTAATTCCATTTTTTCAATAGTTTACGATTCATGACCATGTGAATGTATTTCCGTTGCATTTATTTTAAGAAATATTTTAAGTCCATAACATTGAATGCCTTGGTGGCATGTCAAAACACTCATTCCCTACTACTATTGGGTTGGGGTCGTGACAATAACTGTCACACCTAGCTTTCCAAATAAACCACATAATACAAACATGAAGCACTCTCAGCAGAAACTTAACATAGTCTTTATTAAACTTACAACTCCACCAAGACATCAGCATAGCAGGAATAGAAGAAACACACTGATCAACCTCCAATATATTTGAGAAATAAGCCCAGATACCCATCGCCATGGAACTTGATAAGAACAAATGACCTACAGATTCCTCCTTAATCAAACAACATTGACATCGAGACAGCAACTAAATTCCTAGCTCGATAATAGTAGTGACTCCTGGAACTGCTTTGCTCAGAATCTTCCATGAAGTAATTGAGATTTTAACTAGGATACACTCATTCCAGATGCTAGCCCAAAGATTACTACTATAATTTAGAGGTCTAATAATTTGAAAAGAAGATTTGAAAGTAAAAACCTCAAAGTTTGAAGTCTTCCAGATGAAAGCATTCAAATTTTTTATGGTATTATCTTCAAGAATATGTAAACTCTCTTTAATTCTTTTAATAGTACTCGATCCACCTGACCCGTCATCCATAATTTTGTATTTTTTCCTCATGAATTTGGCCCACAAAGCATTGGACACCTGATTTCTCCAAGCTAACTTTATGACAAAAGTAGCACAGATATCCTCCAAATTTCTAACACCAAGACCTCCTTCCACAACAGGCCTGCAAATATCTTCCCACTTAATCCAACAGTGTTCATAACCTCCATTTTCTTTAGAACCCCAGAAGAAATGATTGAGAATTTTATGAATTATCTAAATAATAGATTTAGTAAGGTTGAAAGCAGCTAGAGTGAAAATAGAAATAAAAGTTAGAACATGTTTGATGAGGATCAACTTGCTAGCAGCAGATAAAAATCTGTTCTTCCACCCCTTGAATTTTCTTCTAATGGAATCAACAATCTCTAAGAAATAACTAATTCTTCTTCTTCTTTTAAAAAGAGGACACCCTAAATATTTTAATGGGAGAGGCGTGTACTTAATCTACAGGAACCCGGAGATAGCTGATCTTCTCTGAATGGACAACTTAGGATCTACTGAAAAGGCACTTCTAACCATATTGATCAGTTGCCCTGAAGCACCTTCATACTTATCCAAGAATTTTGAAAGGTTAGAGAGTCTTTTCTTTCTTCCATTGATGAAAATAATAATATCATCAGCAAAAGACAAATGAGATATAAGAGGACTTCTAGTAGAATGAGAAAAGGGGGTTACTTTTCCTTTATTGAATAAGATGTCAATTCCTCTGCTTAACACCTCGGTGATAAGAACAAAAAGAGCTGGAGAAAGAGGATCTCCTTGCTTGATCCCTCGAGATGAATTGAAGAAACCTGCACCACAACCGTTAACAATGACAGAAAACCAATTATAATATAAAATCTTCCATATGAAGTCAATAAATACCTCACTAAAACAAAATCTTCTAATGACTTTAATGAGGAAAATTCAAGACACCCTATCATAAGTCTTTTCCATATCCAACTTCATAATCACATTAGAACCATGGCATTTCTTATGAAGAGAAGAAGTCATTTCATGAGCAAGTAGAATATTGTCTTGGATATTTCTTCCTTTCACAAAAACACTTTGATTAGGAGACACAATATTATCGAAATGAGATGATAACCTTGAATTCAGAATTTTGGAGATGATTTTGAAATTGAAATTACTCAGGCTTATACTCCTAAAATGAGAGCATTGATTGGGATTGGAAATTTTAGGAATAAGAATTATGGAAGTACTAGACCAACTTCTAGGTATTTGAGCTCCCACAAAGAAAGATTTAATAGCCTCACATAGATCTTTCTTAATAATATCCCAGCATTTACTATAGAAGACACCTCCAAACCCATTAGGACCCGGACTACTATCCCCATTTAAATCAACTATGGCTCTAAATATTTCATCTTCATTAGGCATCTCAGTTAGAAAATTGTTCATATCATCAGTTATGATAGGAGGAATAACTGAAATCAACTCCTCGGCTTCATCTCTCACCCCAGCCTCCCATATGTGTTTAAAATGGTCAACAATTACCTGCTGAAGATCCTTCTGACTATTCTTCCACTTACCTTCATTATCTTTTATCTTATGAATAGAAGAAACGACCCTTCTAGACTTAACACTAGCATGAAAAAACTTTGTGTTGTTATCTCCTTCCTTAAACCATTTGATATTACCTTTTTATTGCCAATACATCTCTTCCTGAAGAGAAGCTTTGTTAAGATCTTCTCTTTTATTATGCATCCATAATCTATTATCAGGAGAGGGGTGGACTTCAAAAGTATACTCCTTCATAAGAACATCATCTTCTATATCAATCACATTTTGAAAAATGTTTTTGAAAGTAATTTTATTCCAATTAATCAAGGTTGCTTTAAGTAGTCTTAACTTCTGAGAAACTTTAGACATTGGAGACCCTTGAACTCGACAATCCCATGCCTCTTTAACAACTTGAGAAAAACTATCATGAAAGATCCACATTTTTTAAAATTTAAAAGGCTTAGGATAAGAATATTGAGTGGTTGAAATAGACAACAGCAAAGGAGAATGATCACTCCAAGACTTACCTAAATGAGAAATACTAGTTTTGGAAAAAGCAGATTTCCATTGCAAATTGCAAAGGCCTCTGTCAAGCTTGACACATATAGCATCTTCTTCTATTCTCATATTAGTCTAAGTGAATATAGATCCACTATACCCCATATCAAACAATCCACACTGATTGTAGCAGTCTCTGAAGTCTTCAACAACTTGGTGGTCAACTTCATTACCACCATTTTTTTCATTCTGAACAGCCACCACATTAAAGTACCCAATAAACACATGAGGTAAATCAAAACTACCAGCCACTTCTTCTAAATCCCTCCACAACTCCCTTCTCTCCTTCTTACTACATTTAGCATAAATCAAAGTCAAAATGATATCTTTAGGAAATGTAGGGTGCTCTATTTAAAAAAAAGGCATTGATCTCCCTCTTTAATAATAGAGACATGAATACCTAATTTCCAAAAGAACCAAATCTTATTTGAATTGTTGCACAACACTTCATTTAATACCCACTTAAGTTAGAATTTCTCCTCGTTAAAATAATTGGCCTTGGGTTCCAAAATAGCAAGCGCTAGAAAATCATGAGTTTTACACAACCTTTTCATTCTTCTGACAATTCTCTTATTGGTGATACCTTTTGTATTCCAACACAGACAATTAATCATTTGGATGAAAAAAATTTCGAGTTAGAGCATACCTTTGCACTGGCCCTAGTAATTATTCTAAACAAATGATAAAATGGCTGCTTCTTTGATTTCAACACTTGAGACTCCTCCTCCAGGTCACATACCTAGTCAGCATTTATAGCCCCCTTTTCTCTCACATTTCTCCTCTGATTACATTCTTTAATTTAGCCCATTTACAATCTAAGAGATTAGCAAAATTCTTGAGATCCTCTTTTGCAAACTTACGCCTACCCTTCATCTTCTCTGAGTCAGATATGTACACTTTTTACTTATCTATATGATACTCATAATTAGGGAGCTCAGTTCCTTTAGGCGATAACATTATGTTGTCTACCATAATTACTTTTTGAGGTGAAATGTCATAATGATGAATCTTATTAATGAATTCTTGAACAGGTTGATTGGAACATCTATTAAACTTACCATGCTTGAGAGCCTCTATATTTTAAATTTCTTTACTTTCTTGATTACTTACTTCTTCAGATTGATCTTCATCCATATGAGTAATCTTATTATTCTGGATAATGGGAGTAATATCTTATTACTCTTCAGATATATTATTTATATTGATAATTCTCTTAAGGACAAACTCTTACTTCTTATTAGGCCTCCTTTCCTGCATTGGCTTCAAGAACAAACATATTTCTTCATCATAGACCTTCTTGGAACAATGCATACAATACTTTGGCTTGTTTTCCGTAGTAACCTCTTTCTAGAAACCTGTATCCCCATAGCCTATCCAAATCATCATCGCAATAATCTTAGTCAAATCAACTTCCACACAAACCCTAGCAGTACTAGGTTTGTTCATATCAAGAGTAGAAGAATCTAGATTCAAAGGTTTGCCAATAAATTGAGATATGGAATAAAGAGAGGATTTAGAAAAAAAAATGAATAGGTAAATGAGGGAAAGATATCCAAATGGGATAAATACTACACTCTTTATCAGGCCTAAAATCGGGAGACCACTTGAAGATCCTCATAGGATATTTACCCTTAAACTAAGTATCTCGCATCCACAACCTAGAATAATCTTCCTCCGAATTCAGTCTGATCAGAATATGCTTGTGATCTATAGGCCCAATATTAACCATATTTTTAAGGGAGAAAGTTTGGAACACCTTCCTTATTACTTCCATAGATGGTTTGCCATGTGACAACAGTCCTACCAACGCATGCTTGAAAGGTATAGACAGGATCTCAATGTCTCCCTTAGAAAAGAAAACTACAGGTTCACCGTTAAAAGATGTTGGAGTCTTGAGACCAATATCATGGTTTTCAGAAGATCCATCAGCAACAACATTAGCAAATGATCTAGACCAAACACTTTGGATATCAGGAAGCTTGGGATTAACGTTAGGGATTTACTGCGCAGCCATGCAAACCTTAAATAGGGTTTATGTAGAAAGAGAGAGGGAGAAAATAATTTAATTAAGAGCATTTTCATATACATACATATATATATATATATATATATATATACTTGCGGAATGCCCGTGCCTGAAGGCACGATGAAAATTTCAAAAGTACATAATTGCAAAATGGCAAAAATTTCATTCCCCAATAAAATAAAGTGTAATTTAAAAGAAAATGGTCCTAATCTCCTTCTGTTTAAAGGACTATCCATCGTGCTTAACAAATAGTCCAACAACATTCAAGTAGTCTAAACTCATCAAACAAATTCGCATATAATTTTGCAAAACCTGTAAAAAAAATATAGTACAACTCTAATAATTATAAATAGCTATATATTGGTAAAAAAAATATTAATTAGAATCATAAAGAAAAATATGTGATTGCACCGAAATACTAAGTTAATCTCAATTTTAAAATATTGAATTTCGACCACACCTATCCACATTAGAAAAAAAATGTGATGAACTAATCAGCCAAAAAATAAATGTAAAAATGGATGGATGTGTTATTCATCATATTATTCATAAAAATTAAGAAAAAATTCAAATACTTTGTAACATGGAAAGTGTAACACCCCGTAAATTGAAGGACCTTTAATTAAATAAAATATTTGGAGAAAAATAATTTATTTTATTTAGAGGAATTAAATATATGATTATTGAACTTGCAAATTTGAGGAATTTATTAATTTGACGAATTGAGGATTAAATATTTTGGACTATTTTATGTCGCCTTTTTTAGGCCTCAAAGTTGGAAGATATTATAAATTAATTTGTATCGCAATTTGGAGTGCATAGTTGAATCCGAAAGGGTCAAGATAGTTGGAAATGAGTGGCCATATGTATATATTGTGTCTCGGGATTTAATGAGACATAATTGATCTCCAAATAAAGAGTTTTGGCCATTTTTAGGAGGAGACTAATAACCTGCACTTGTATTATTGGGTAATAAGGGGTATTTGGGAGGTTTTCTTCTCCCTTCGATGGGTGGAGTGGGTGTTGTCCAAGTCAGTGAGAGTTGTCCTAAAGTCATGGAACCCACTTAAGGGCTCGAAAGGTGCTAAAGAAATATGGAGAAGAGTTCCTCAGTGTATATTTTGGACGATTTGGAGGGAGAGAAATGAGTGGTTCTTTGAAGGTAAGGGAATGGATCCTCAAGTATTATGACACCTTTACTTGAGTTGGTTGATGATGTGGTGTAGGGAAAGCCATAATAAATCTACCTTTGTGTTTTTGGACTTTTTTTAGGAGATAAATAGAGTTCAGTTATCTATTTAGTTAGGGCGGGGGCCGCATATCTTTGAACCCCATAGTAGCCTCTTTCGCTTTTTTTATTCGCTTATGATGTATCTACACCTTATGTACAGGTCATGTCCCCTTGGCGGTTTCTTAAAATATATATATATATATATATATATATATATATATATATAAGGAGTATAATTTTGTTTACTATTCCAAAAATCATTAGACAATTAGAGATCCATATTGAGTCAATAAGGTAAGAAACTAAGGGTTTAGATCAAAGCTCACATAATAATACTTTTACACCCAAGTATATTTACACTTTAATTTGAAGTATCAATATACTTTTTGATTGTTCAAAGATCTTCTCACAAAACACCACTAGTCATTATCTACTCTTTCTCTTCTCTCTCCACGATAATCTTTCATTAGAGATCCAACAGTTCAAGGACAAATATTTTTCCAACCCTTTATTTCAAAAGTAAGCATACTTTGTAAGTCTCTTCTTCTCCTAGGCACATATACGTCCCGTCTATGTACCTGCCACAAACCCTCGATATACTTAACAACTCATTCCCTTTTTCACTTTAATTTGAAAACATCGCATTTACGAACACTCTCTTTATTTCCCATTCTCAAATCAGAACTCTCTCTCTCTCTCTCACCAAAATAAGAAGGGGACGATTGAGATCAAGGTTTTCAAACCTTCTCTGATAAGCTTTGCAAATTTATCGAAGTAGGAAAGGGATGCTTATTATCAAAATTAAAAGGAGCCGGCAACAATGTGTGGGTGTTTACACCATCTCAAATGCTCGGGTCCATAGACCATAAACGTTGCTTTCTTTATTGTCTTTTATAAATATCAAACGGTTTTCCCTTTTGATTTTTAGGTAAACTCTTTATCGTGTAGGTAATGATTTGTGCCGTGGGTTTTGTTTCCTTTGGGGGTTTTGGTCAATGATTTGGTTTATGATTCGATCATTTGGATGTCCGGTGTTGTTGTTTACTTTGTTGTCGTAAGCTGAGTATTGGGGAAGAATATTTTTGGGTGATCAACAAAAAGCTAGCAGAAAGATTTATTAATTGATAAGCACATGTTTATGAAGCTTGGATCTAAGGCTCTTTCATTTTCAAACTGATAGAACGTCATGTAAGATCTTTAAAATACATGTTTTTCATCACATGTATGATTTTATTTTGTTTCTGTATAGTATTGAAGGCATATGAGAAGGGTTTTGTTCATATCATTAGTTTGTTGGTATTTGTTTTTCAATTTATTTACGACTTTTATATTCTTCCAATTGATAAAAGGCCTAAGTAAGTGTTTCACTTTAGACAGAAACAACTCAAATATTGGTTGTTTAATGTTCAATATGTTGTTGTGAAAATAAAGGTTACCGATTGATTTTTATTGGGATATTTCTACGTTTCTAATTTCATACACGCTCATTATTTTTTTTCTGAAAGTTTTATTTCTATTTTAGTTTTTAATTTCCATACAAGTCGATCATTTGTAAATCCATATCAAATTCATTGTACCTTCAACAGAAAAATGTGCAGATAAAAAAAACTTTGTGCTTCAAATCACCATTTGTTTAAGCTTCTACGCAACAGGAAAGTTGGGAGGTTTCTTTATGTGTATGCTCATCCACTTCTCAACATGGATTTTTTTGCAGTCAAGAGCACAGGGCTCGAGGTAGAAACCACTCTCTCTCTCACTCTGTTATTTGTTCAACCTCTCATTGTTACTATGGGAGATTTTTATTATGTTTTTGTTGGTGGCTGACTCCTCCATAGCCACGAGCCTCATGAGCGCCCTCCACATCATAGATAACTTCTCAACACCATCACCAATGTCACAATTAGGCAGAAATTTCCCTTTTTGCAAATATACACTTGCCAAGTTCGAGTATGTATACATTTTTTGCACTTTTTATTTTTTCTTACATCATCTATCCAAGCTATTTTTTTTTTCATTTAAGCTTTTTATTATTAACTATTTCTTTAGTAAGAAGGGAGCAACACAAAAAACACTGCCATTAGTATTAACTCTCCATTTTTTTATAATTCTATAAGTCATCTCTCTTTTATAAATTTCCTTTTTTATTTATTTCCAGGATGCCTATCTATGGTGTGCTCAGGTTGATCTAATTTGAGTGTTATCTAGGAGTGTTGAGTTGGATTATTTTTTAATATTTGTTAATTTCCACCTATAACCTATAGAAAATAATAATTTCCTTTTTAATAAGGGGGATTACTAGTATAGCACAAGTGTTTGAAGATAATTTTATTACATATACCAATTGCATTACAAACATTATTTAAAAACAAGGCATGCATAGACTTTTCCATATAAAAAAAATTGAAGACTTTTCTGACATTCCTTGGTTTTCCAAGAATAAAGTCTTACATGGGAAAATTGTCAAATTGTACATGATATTGTATAAGTAATTTAAATATATTTTTATACAAACAAAATTATCTACCCAAAATAGGGAGCTGAATAAAAAACAGGGTAAGTCTAAATCCACTTCAAATGAGTACTGTATGGTGATATTTATGTGACACTTTTAGAATTTTGGCTCCTGCTATTGAACATCAATCTTTAAAATTTATATTTTAATTAATTGATAATTTAGTTTTACTGTTATAAATAGTTATATTCTCAAAAAAAAATTAATGAATTTTATGTTAATGGCATTGGCTACTTATTTAGGAGTGGCATTTTCAAACCATCTTTTCTCCAAAAGATAAGAATATGTAAATTTTGTTTAGTGATAAAAAATTATTATTTGGATTTTTTTACTAGTTGTGGGTGGATAATATTATTTCCTATAAAAGATTGTAATTAGATCCTCATTAAGTATGTATTATTCTCAATGAACCTCACAAAGATTATGACAATAATATTTTCACTGAAAAGGACAGCTAATAAGTCTAGGCTATTTGATCTAAACAACTGGAGACAAGACATACTTCTCAGGTGTCAGTGAGTTTATGATAACATCCAAGTATGGGTAGTTAGATTCAAAATTGATAAATAAATCAAATATGCATGCCATCATTTGGTTTTATCAAAAAACTTAATATTCTGAAATGACAAAGGTTATGGTTCTTCCAAAAAATAATTGTTCTGACGGAGGGAAAAAATACCATACGTAAGACAAGGTCGTGGGTACCACACTATGATCTATAATGATAGAATTCCCTTGGATTTTTCTATTGACATTGTTGGATAATTTTATGATGGAGTTGTACATTATTGAGAATATGGTGGTTGTAGATAATTTGACATAATTATGTTTTGTTGTTGCTGGTGTATTGATGTGTAAGTTTCTTTCTTACTTTTATACATTTTTATATATTAGACACATTAATATTATTTATACGGGTTCATGGTAGATTATCAGTACTGTTGTTGTGTTTTTATTTTTTTTGAAGTGGGTGATAGTCTTACAAGTATAGAATTTTGTCTTAATTTATAAAATTGTTTCCAATTATTTGTCTTATAAAAAAAATTTATGACTTAAATTATATACGACTCAATGCGACTAACATTTAGGAATGGAATTTTTGCCGTTTTGTAATTATGTAATTTGGAAATATTGCTCTCTTATGGTTACATACTGTGTAAATGGGCATTCCACTATATATATATATACTAGTGTATGCCCGTGCCTGAAGGCACAGTGAAAATTTCTGAAGTACGTAATCGCAAAACGGCAAAAATTTCCTGCATATATGTAATTGCAAAACGGAAAAAAATTCATCCCCAAACAAAACAAAGTGTAATTTAAAAACAAAATGACATGAAACCCACCATTATGTAACATCACTTATAATACAAAAATATTGTTTACGACGTGCAAGTGTAAATATTTTTAAAAAATTTGTGCAAAATTTCCTTGGTATATCGGAGTATCCACCCTGTTAATGTATACAAATAAAATAAATACAAACCAATTTAACTTCCCTTCAAGACAAGTAAATTTGTTGATCCTTAGAATAGAATACAATAACAGGGTCGTAAAGAAAAGTAAATGACCAAAAGAAAAACACCACCCCACCATTAAATAAAATAAGTAATAGAAAATTAAGCACCAACCCCAATCGGGTTCTACCCGAACCAAACGTGTAGTAAGAATGTTTGCTCAGTTACTTACATGAATACCACATATTATGCATGTCGTAAAACTATACGTATTTGTTCATAACGGAAGCTAAGAATTGAAAAACATAAACAATTATACGTTCCTCTAGAGTTCACCATACACATGCTTCGAGATATGGGATCTGAGTCTGTATCCGCTTTTAGAACTGGCCCGGTTCGTACATGCAAAATAGAATGAAATAGAAAACCTTTCCCTCTCAGAGTTCACCATCACCCGGTGCTCGGCACTCTCGTACTTATGATTACCCCACACCTGCATATAGTAAAATTGGACAATCATATGATAAGCATCATACATATTAAGTTGGTAAGATTTAATGTTTCATCTACTAAGAAGCTGGTTGTTGTTATTTGTATTATCATAAAAGTATAATAAATTCAATGTTGAAAAGGGTACCTGAATAATGTCGCCAACATTAATAATATAAGTATTAGGAGTGGGTTTCACCCGAATCCAATCTCCGTCACTCTTTCACTTTACAATAAAAAAATTATTAAGTATATTAAAAAAAAATCAACATTGGGTTCCTATAAATGTTTAAGTAGAGATGTAATTAATTGAATGAGTGAATATAATCAGCAAAAGTGAGATACGAACCTTAACTTGAAAGATTTCCAGGCCATTGATTAACACACTCTATTGTGTCCATGTGATGAGCCTCTGAGGCCCACATGAAGGTCGGATCCTCCACCCCATAGATCATACACTTTTTTCAACCTCATGTGAGGCCCACACTTCTTATTGTCTGAGTTCACACAGTCTGAAACCTGCAAAACAAAAGAGAGATCGTGAACCTCGAAAATTACTCTGCAAAAAAAAGAGATCTTCATGGAAATGAAACTGAAATTTCAACCTAATATCCAAATCTAACATCTGTACAAAACCTAGAAATCATGGTTGCCATGGCTTTCTCGTAGACAATTCCTCTCTGCTTGAAGTAGAATAGCTGATCTTCACTAATTTTTGAGGTGTTCGCTTCGTGTTCAATGTGTGCTATGTTGTTTTTCCCCTGTTTGGAGAATAAAAGATTAATTCATACAGCAATAAATGAGGACACCGCATGAATTTAGAAAGAGAAATTAAACATGAAGACAGCAAAACACGTAACTTTTGCAATATCACCCGACCTAGATTGATGGGTAAGGAGGGGAGAAGCAGCTCAACAAAGGTATATACCTGGAAATCGAAATGAGGGTTCTTCCATCAGTTATATATCTATAACTGATGGAAACCATTGCCTCCATCGACTCAAATTAGCAACCCAATTGCGGCCCAGACTCTCTACAACATTTATTCGCCATTGCCCCCAACTCTCTCTCGAAACCTCGATCATGCTTTGCACTCCCTCTATTCAGTCTCTTCACAGCAAACGATGTCCTTGTTGCTCAATTTCATTGTTTTCTTCAAGAACATGTTAGATTTTAGAGTTTTCATCTTTGATGATCTAAACATTACCAACTTTCCATCTGCGCTTACACACTCAAAACATGTTAGCATATATTGCTCATTCACATTCTGGCTAAATAACATAAAAAACAGTTGAAATTTGATTTTTGTACTACAATAACTATTTTTCAGACTGTGATGATACCTTGATATGTTGCGCTTACACACTCAAAACATGTTAGCATATATTACTCATTCACCTTTTGGCTTAATAACATCAAAAAACAGTTGAAATTTGATTTTTTTACTACAATAACTATTTTTCAGACTGTGATGATACCTTGATATGTTGCAAAATATCTCGGTGGGTTTCATCAAAGAGGAGAGTTAGTGAAACAGAAATTGTGTATATCCATCAAATGGTACGTTTGAATTTCACAAATTTCTCTATATAGTATTGAATAAAGAAGACAAATTAACACAATTCATAGATTTCAATATGAAATACATCACCACCAAATTTGTTCATAATTTGAAGCTTGATTCAGTATACAAACTGCTTTTTTCATGTGCTGCCCATAAAAACTTGATTCAGTATACACAACCTAATCATACTTGATCATAATTTGATCATAACCCTGACTCAGTATCACCACCAAACCTGATCATAATTTAATGCTTGATTCAATATACAAAAGCTTGATTCAGTATACAACCTGATCATCATTGAAATACATCACCACCAGATAATGTTTCCACATTTTTTATGTTACAGCTGTGTTTTTACCAAATATCAGATTTGTGGTTCCATAAGCAGACCAACATCATAGAAATATTGAACAAAATCATGACACAGAGCCAGTTATGAAATACATCAAAAGGTATACAGATCTGTTGCATTTGAATATATACCGATCAGAATTTATAAAAAAATGAAATAAATTTAAAATACAAAACAAAAATAAATGGCGAAAATGAGATCAACGGATAGAAGCATGTCCCTTAGTAGCTCCCCAATAGGGACATTCTTTCATTACCAATAAAAGGAAAAACAAAATATTTGAACACCAAATTCCAAAGCCAAAACAACAAAATTATATGAGAAATGAACCTTCAACAACATCAATTTCGCAATTTTGATTCTCGGTCGAAATATCATTATACGTCAATCAACACACATTATGTGCGGATGAAATATCATGATACCTCAATCAACACAAATATACATTAAAACATCATGGATGCATATTCCCATTGAGTATATTTGGGCAGATTTACAACACGGAAATGGAAAAAAATATGAGAGTACTAAGTTACTATAAACCCCAACCCAACAAATTCAAACATATATCATTCAGACATTTATCCAAACATATACCATTCAGACATTTATCCAAAAATATACAAAAACATTTCAGATACCTCCTATAGGTGGATTCATTTGCATATGATGATGTGACTAAGATACGGGTTGAGTACCTGGGATACGAGAGCCTCGATAGATAAACATTACTCACAATCTTAATATAGATAGGAATCAAAATATGTAAAAAAAAAGATAATAGTCAAACTGCTGTATTTAAGAATCCATGTAAACTTCTCCAAAACAACACGGGGTGAGGTAAAAACCTGTGAAAAAATGACAAAGGAATCAATAACAATATAAAGGAAAACATGATGAGTTCAAGGTGGAAAGAAGTAAACTCTAACGCACCTCAACTCCCTTAAGCATCAATAGCAGCAGTGAGAGGTGTTCGTGAGATTGTTTCGTGGGCTCATACGAACAGTTCAAATATGAATCGCTATTTATTTCCTCGCAGCATCATATCTAACATTATATATGTTAGAAGGAAACAAATCAGCTAGATCTTCGTGATCTTTTTGCAAATTTATTGGAGCTATCTCCCACCAGATGTGGGACGGATACCGACCAGAGCATCCTCCATGTTATAAAATTTTTAAGATCTATCTCCTTATCAATACCAATTGTCTATACACCCAGCGGAAGCACACTTTGCACATGCAGGTACAGTGAAAATTGCTGAGAAGTGTGAGAGTCAACATAGTTTATCCTATCATCATGTTAAATATTCAACACCAGAGATTGAAGTACAAATTCTGCTCCACGCCCTTTATTAACAATCTGAGAGCAAAAATTCAAGATCCTATTCATACTCGGTAAAATAGGACATGAATTTTCACAAAGCCAATCACTTAAGAATTTTCCTTTTAACCCACAAATTACTGTGAGTAGAAGACTTTTGGAAAATAATATATAAGAAAAATAGAAAAGTGGGTGGATGCGATCCAGATGTAGAAGTGGGTATAACACGAACCAAAAAATCATTGTGATCATAAGAAACGAATATGAAAGAGACCATTTAATGAACATAATCTATAGACATAGGAATTACTATGTATAATGAGCATTGTGCTTGATCAAGAGAGAGAGGAGCAGTGCTGCTACCACAATAATCCAGCACTTGAAAATTTAGCTATACTTTCTGGGCACTTGATCAACCTCGATGGGCATAATGATCAACCTGCTCACATTGATATACTTACACAAATGATACTACAGCTAAGCAAATGATACTCCAGCTAAACAAAATAAATAGTTAGAAGAAGTGATATAAAAAACGTGTATAATACCTGCTCACATTTATCAACCTGATTAGGCACTTAATGGGATCCCCAAAATTGTGCCCAATAGTGATATGCAACATGTTGATCAACCTGAAATGCAAAAATGATGATATGCAATACAGATTCATCAGTTCCAATTTGAAATTTCTAGATTTCAGAATGTCATCAAAAGGGATTCCAAATGCATAACTTCTCAACTGGCTGCAGGATTTTGTCATCGGGCTGGTAGGTTTCGTCGTATCAAAGAGGCAGTTGGGAGATGAGCTAACTTTCCTTCATCACCTTGACAAAGGCATATGAACATTGCTTTTGATTGTTACCAGTCTCTTAAGAAACATATCTAGAACTTATCTTTATTTTTTTTAAATCCACAAAATCCAAGGTCATAATAATACCAAAAGGGTGTTAACTATTACATGCCGATAAAAGAATGAAAATAAAAAAATGTACAAAGAAACCTCTTAAATAATATAAGGAAGTTGAAGCAAATCAGTTGTAGCTTTACACTTACATGACTTGGATATATCCACTATAAATCAAGAATAAATTAAGTTTAAGCAGATCAAGTATACAAAGGGATAGCATGGTGCATACTTAACTTTCCTGCCCAAGTTCAAAGGCCATGGAAACTAACTTCAGGTAAAATGACGCACGAAGTTGCGCTGCAAATAGCTCATGAATCAGTGTGCTAATTAAGTCACAAAATATCATACTTGAACACATACATAAATCAATTCATTGAGAATATAGGGAAAAAAGGGCTCGCAAACATGTAGAACAGGTCACCCGTGATTGAGCATGATAAAGCAGAGCAATTAGACAGGATGTTATATATGGAAGAAAAAAAAATAATAAATAATAAATTAAAATGGGCTATTTGGTGTATTATGTTACTTAATCAAATGTAGTCAATCGTTGCGTTAAGTTCGCCCTGTGCCAACACCCCTACTTAGGAGCATTACCAAAAAATCATAAAATAAAAGAAAATTTCAAACCCATATCAGAAAATTAAAACAATAATAAAGTTAGTTGAGGACAAAATGCCGTTATATCCGTGAATAAAACTCAAATTATAAATATGTGTCCCGTTGTTAATGTTTACGGATAGAACAAAACGCTGTTATCTCCGTGAACACTAAAAACACATTTTGTTCACTAATCAAAACACTAACAACGTTTTGGTCAGTTTTGTGGTCCCGCTATCATATCCCTGAACACTAATACGGTTGAGCAAAACGCTGAACAAAATAGGGATCACTAATCTTAGCATAGAAACAATGCATTACGGTTTAATATCAATGTTAATATAAAAAACATAAAAATAAAAAATCGATACGGAATTGCAATGAAATTCTGATATTCAAATTCATTTCTCAAATGTCACAATCCATAAAGAAGTACAATATGAGTATAAAGACAATACGTTTAAACACATACAGATTTTGATCTGAGTACCTTTTCCACTGCGATTTTGAGTCATGGAAAATAAATAGAATAAAAAAAAGTAAATGTACCATTTCAAAAAGCCCAAATATATTGGATTCACACTATTACCACATTGTGTTTGAACATTTATCCCACTATTACCAACATAAGCCTTACTACTTGAAATAAAGCATTTCCATTATTGGATTCTTGAATACCATCTATACACCCATGTAAGTTACATATCCAATACCAACCATGTAAGTTACATACCCAAATAGATCATCGTTGGGGTATTGACTCAATGCAATAGAAAGAAAAATAGCGATCAGTTATGTAACATAAATTTCAAATTAAGTATATTTTAGAAGAAATGTTGATTAGACATATAATCAAACGCATATTGTGCTAGTTGAGCAGAGGTGGCGGACCACCATTTGAGGCTTGGGAAAGCAATTCCCCATAGAGGCTTAAATTTAAACAATTGATGATAATTGAAAAGAAGAGGGAAATGGATGTTATGTCAAGAAAGGGGAAACCAAGGATGAAAAAAACTCTAAATAAACTATCGATGAACCCAAGAAATAATACCTAAAGATATTGGACTCTAAAGATCAAAAGAGGATCTTTAAAACAATTAAACTCTAAAATCCGATCAGTATAGGCATTTCACAATCCGATCAGTAATGTTGGAAAAAATAAATACATCATGACAGGTAGCGAGAGCATACACAATCGAACCCCGAAATGTTTAGGCCACAATAGATGCTATTAATTTCTATTGCACACATGCGAACAATCAAGTACATAGAAAAAATTATTCAAAAATTACTAAATAGTAACAACCAAAAACAAAACATACAACTGATATACCTTAGATTCCAAACAAATCATGCTTTTGAGATATACCTGATTGTACAAAACATCTGCAATTCCTGTACAAAATTAAAAAAAAATCAGATCACAAAAAGAATAAAAATATGGAAGATAAAATTTTCAAACTTCTAAAATACCCCAAAATTATAAGAAAAACAACTTAAAACTGAAAAAATAAGGTTAGAAAATAACTTAAAACTAGAAAACGTAATCATAAACCCCTATGAAAAATCACATATCGTAAACCACATAAAGAAACCATATGATTCTTGAGGTAAAAATCTCCATTACTCCAATGACATAAAGAAATTATCAAACTATAAATGACTTGTGACTAATGTAGATGTACATGTTGAAACTAAGGGTAAGTAAACTAAGATATGAGAATGAGATATCATACCTGCTAGCTTCGGGTAATGCATATTAGATCTGAAGTACCCAAAGTTAGATCTACAAACAAAAACATGTTAGATCTAAAAATTAAAACCTCAAACTAAAAATTAAAACCCTAAAACACAGAATACTTTCTCCCCTTAAAAACTAAAACATGTTAGATCTACAAATCAAAACCCTAAAAATTAAAACCCTAAAAAATTGAAGTCGGTAGGTGGTTAGGGCGGCAGCATGGATCAGATGCGACAACCTCAGAGCTCGGATGGTGGTGAAGGAGAGGGAAGCAGCGTTGAGCTTAGGGCGGCGGCGGCATGGAGCTGAGGGTGAATGGGAGAGACGTGTGTGCTGAGGACGTTTTTTCTCGTGAGGATTTGTTTTGTGAGGCTGATGTGAATGGGAGAAACGCGTGTCATGAGGGTTGTATTGTGAGATCCATTTTGTCTTTCGATCTCAATCCCAGATTTTGTACACGTGGAAAAATGTAGACCATTTTATTACTTTGAAAAGATAAGATAAGAAAACACTATTCATAGCACCATTGTCCCATATATATATATATATATATATATATATATATATATATATATATATATAGAAGTTTATGAGAAAGATGAAATAGTAGAACTGTATTTTTATTAATCTGAGAAAACTGGACATGGATAAATAAATACATGATGTTGATAAGAAAGACAAAATAACAACTAGCTGTAAATAAGGAATTTGTTGATGACATTCCAAAGGAATAGGAGATTATATCACATGTGCAAAAAATATGTTGTGGACTATTTCAAATGAGTCCAATGGATAGCTGTTAATTATCCTTAATAATACATACAAAGTAATGAAAAGAAAAATGAAAATAAAATATACTAGTATTAAGGACTAAAACACACATCTAAAAATGTAAAAAAACTCAAAGACAAATAACACTTAAAAATTTTAATTATAACTTCCACACACACCTATCTCTGTGTGTATATATATAGACACTATCATGCTACGACACGCACAAGCTATATTAGGTTTACAAAAAATAATAAAACATTCAAAATATATAAAAAGGTAATAAAAAAATGAAAATAACACGAACAATTAAAAAATATATATTACAAAATGATAACAATATCACTACACACACTAGGGCAACCTTTGAAATGTAGCTTGGGATTGTCTTGGCTGGGGATTTGTTAAGAGACTTAATTTAGGCACATTTGACTATATCATTGTCGTATTTGCCTTGATTTAATGCATTTGAAACTGAAAATGCAAATTGATCTATAAGATAACATACACGCACATAAGACTAGTTTTTTTTAGAACTAACAATTAAAACGTGTCTATTTGGACTATGATTTTAACACTTTTGAGTGCTTATCAAATCGTCATTACGTTCTTTAACACCAAAGATTATAATGAACAAAAGAAACAACGAAAAAACCTACTAAAATAATTTTTGAATATCTTAATTAGTTGTAACTATTGGATGTAAGTAAAAGAACAATATTAAGTCATCATTATCCATGCTAGGTGTAAACCCACACGATGCATGGGCGAAGCTATCCATGGTAGCCGATTTGACGTTTGAGTTAAACAAATATTCAACAACCATTGACTGGAAATTGGGACATAAATTTTTTATAGATTTCATAAAAAAATGGAATATTATAAGAAAAGATAAAGCAACTTGCACAAAAAAATGGATAAAATCTCACAATTAAAAACTATGTCAATATCAAATCTATCTGCTTATAAATGATAGGACTCAAACTCATACGAGAAAATAATAAAAATCGTCATTCCATATTGAATCAAACTACCAAAAAAAAATGTCTTCATAGTTAAAACTAAAAAATGGAAATTAAAAATAAAATTCTTTTGCCAAGAGAAATTTCAAATCCTCAACGCATTTTCCAAACTGATCTTCCTCTCCACTTGGAACTAGCTAGACAAAGCCTGCAAAAATTATTCACTACTTAAATATTTTTTTTATCAGAACAGTGGTTTATTGATATTGAAGAAGAAAATCCCTTCCTCGGAGGCTTACAAACTTAGGAACAAACAATGGTAAAATCATCAATGAAAGAATTTAGGAATCTAGAGAAAGAACCCTTATAAGGTTTATCTTTAAAAATGATCATAATATCATCATGAACCTCCCTAATTATAAAGCTAGAGACCATCTTTATACCTTCAAAAACACGTTTATTCCTAGTACACCATAATTTCCAGCAGATTAAGCTAGGAATAATTTTACCAAGAATAGCCTTTATAGATCTTCCCCGCGTTGAGAGCCACCAGGAAACAAGTCGAGATCTTAAATAGATACCTATGTATATAGATAAAAATATATGCTTAAAACGTAAAATCCACATTAAACATTTATTTGTTCATTGATTATTATTCTCAATTCTAAGAAGAGTGAAGTAAAAGATTACATTTAAAATTAAAATAAAAATCTAATTTGTGAAAAAAATTGGTCATTTTTTTTAAATGCAGTTTTTATTTACGTGAAACTGAACGACCCAGAAAAATTAAAAAATAGAATGGGGAAAGCTTACAATAAAATATTTTTAACATAATTCGATTCAAATAAATGAATTGATTTTACAATTCTAAAGATGATCTACTGATCGCAAAAGATTGTATTGAAGCAAGGAAACGACAGTGAGGGTGTCGCAATATAAAATTTGTTTTCACTGGAGCTCATGGGTAAGTAAAATTTAGTGGGTGCACGAACTATAACATCCATATTATGTATATAAATTTCAGTGGGGTAGCGGAGTTCTTTGGTGTTAACCACGAGAGGGTGGGGGTGTACACAGAGAGAAGGTTTGAATTGTACAAGGAGTCACCAATTTCGACAATTATGGGTGTAAGGTAGATGGTTTTTCCAAGTATCGACTGGATAGCGATGGATTTGAACTATTACGGATAGTGATAGTAAGTTTTGGTGTTCGAGGGGCCAGGGTATGAGTGACTTCTATTAGGTATCACCTGAGAGGGGGTCTAGCATATATATATATATATATATATATATATATATATATATATATATATATATATATATATGTGTGTGTGTGTGTGTGTGTGTGTGTGTGTGTGTGTGTGTATGTACGTGGTATTGTGTGGTATGGTATACACATAAGAATGTCTTCTGTTATTATATTTTGTCCCGTTGAGTAAGGATGTCTACTGAAGTGAGTCAGGGTGGTTAAATTTATTTTCGAGCGAGGAGAGATAGCTCAGGGTTTATTTTTGTGCAAGAACTAGTGATAGTAAGGGTGTGGTATTTTATATTTTCTTTTGTAGCATAAGAGTGGGCACGTATACTTTTGGGTTAAGAGACAGGTATTTGGGGGTGCGTATTGTGGATTGAAGGCTTAACGGATCTCAACGACCAACAATGTTAGGTAGTAGTGTATCAGAGGGGTTTCTTCTTTGGATTTCGCTTTGTGAGACATCCCATGCATTAAACATGACGCATCGTTGGGTTTGGGGAGATGTTTCGTCGTTAGTACATGGGTTGGGTGCGCGGTTATTATTTATATATGTGATATGACTACAGGTTTGAAGTTATATTACGGTTCGCAACTTGTATAGTCGGATGACTTTCATCTGATTAAGCATGGGGACAGGGTGTATGGGTGCCCTGGTTAATTAAAATTCATATTTGGGTAACTCATAAGTACAAGTGGGGGATAGAGATGTAACGATCTTAGAGGCACAGGACTAGAGAATGATATTCGCAGCTTGGTCTACTAGGCTTATCTTAATTTCGAGGACGAAATTTCTGTGTAATGGGCGAAGTATGTTACACCCCGTAATTTTGAGGTTTTAGTATTTAATTATTTTTGGGAGAACTAAAACTATTTAAATTGAAGAAATTAAATTTATGATTTGGAGAATTTATTTGAGTGGGAAGAATTTTTATTTTTGGCGACTTTAGGTTTAATTATTCGAATTATTGATGTGTCACATTTTAAGGTCGAAATTAGGGAATGTTATAGAGTATTTTGGATGACAATTTTGAGTGCATGGTTGAATCCGGATGGGTCGAGATAGTCAGAAAAGAGTAATCGGGGGTAGTAATCGGGTCTCAGGACGTTTCTAGGCATAATCGGGCCCACACGGGGATGTTTGGGTAATTTGGACTTGTCCCATTAGAGTAAAAATGAGATTAAAGTGATTTAACTTAAGACAAAAAGGGTCTTACGACATATTTCATAAACCATTAACCTAAGCCTTTGAGGGAAGGAAAGAGGAGCAATTGGGGATCTTTTGGAGACTAATCAAGAGTGAGATTTGGTTGTTCTTCATCAAACCATCCTCTACACCAACGGATCAGACTCTACGAACCCTATAATGCAAGTGGCCAATTAATGTGATGTTTAAATTGTGATAATCAATTCATATATTAGTGGGTGAATCTATAATCCAATTTTGGGTGGGTATTCATGTGAAATTATGGTTTCACTAATGGAAACACTGTGATGAAATTAAAAGTGGAATTGATTGTGTTATGTGGTTCTGGAATTAGAAATATGAATTGTATGTTAAACCTAGTAGGAATTGGGGACAAATTTATGATATTGGAATGATAATTAGAATTAACCGATTTAAACCCGGAAAAATACCCAAATATGTAAACTGGAGATTTAGGTAAATTGATTTATGATTTGAGATCTCTAGTGCATTTAGTACCTAATATCATAAGGGGTTGATGTTAATGATGTTCGAGGAATTTTTGTAAAAGGGGGAAAAGCTTAAGGTTCTTTAATGGTTGAAACATAATCGGAGAAGGGGGTGACCCGCTCGATTGATCGATCGACCTAGGGAGCCGATCGATCGATGGTCCCATATTTTTTACAGTTCACCAAGTTTTATATATAAGGAGGAAATTAATTTTTAAATTTAATTTCAATCCTTTATTTACTGACAAAAAATATGAGCCACATATTCCTAGCAATTATGGGGAAGAGTAAGTGGGATTAGGGAGGATTTATGTGGGTCACTTTATGGATCAATTTGAAGAAAAAATTCCAAAATAATTAGATACGGATTTAATGAGCGAGTTCGGGTATATTGGTTGAGAGATGCCACGGTATTGAATTGATTATGGAGAGAGATGAATTAATTTGGAGTCGGGATATAGACTCGGGTAATAATAAATTTCGGGCCAATTGAGTAGTCCAGATATATTGGTTGGGTGACACCAGGTTAATAAAATTGATTAACGGGTAAATTAATTAAATTAGAGTCAGACCATAGACTCAGGAAAGTATTAAATTAATTAATGTGCTAATTAATAAAATTTGACTCAGACCATTGACTCGGGATTATACAGACTAACGTTACGGATTTCAGTACACGATAAATCCGAGATTTATTTTATATATATACGTATATCACTGGCTAGATATTTAATTAAATTACGTACTTTAGTGCTATCAAGGGAGGTTACGTGATTTGGGTGAATCCCCTAGCTTCAGGAGTAGGGCGATTATATCCCCAAATCATAGCGTCTGTTATATGGATGAGGCACTTATCTCCGTTTCAGGAAGGATATATGACTTCCTCCAACATTTATGTTTTTAGCCAAGTTCTTGAGAGATTCTGACTTGGGGTGACAAGGTTAAGTGAGCACACCTGGTATTATAGCACTTTAGAGGAAATCATACGACGGGGTTTAAACTCGGAAGGATGGATATACATATGACATATGTGTGGATGTTGTCGTAAAGATACGTATATCATAGTATTAAATATTATGTGCGGGTAAAAATACAGAGTGTAGTGTATTTACTTATATAACTTGTGTCATAGTTATACGATATCATTTTAAAGGAATTAGTTAAGTTAATGTGCGAGATAACTTATAACCCATGAATAATAGTACTCGGTTTAGAGTAGTATGGCAAGGGGAGTTTATACCAGGACTAGTAGGATGGGATAGTATAACTAGGTGGGGTTAAGGTAACCGTTAGGTGTGCACAAGAGTGGAGGGGTGAGTATGTTCTCAAGAGAGTGCGACACAAACTTAATGTGAAGCGCATTCATGCATTTTTAATTACTGCAGTTAATTCACTTGCTAAATATTTTCAAAATGTTTTGGGTTCTAACCCATGATATAAAACTATTTTCAAAAAAATTTAGGTGTCCATCCACAGGGACGTTAGGTTAATATTCTATTCCAGGGACACGTAGCTGTCGCACATGTGAATGCTAGCAGGAGCTTGGATTAGACTCATCGTTATTGTTTCCTAGAGTAGGAATCATCTATCAGTTTCAGTTTTACATAGGGCTTGTCATCCATACTTTTCAGTGAATATTTCAGATTCATTTATTCAGTGGCTGGACGATTGTTATTGGACTATCTACTTTTGTGGACGATTATTTATTCGTCAAGTAGTTTATTTATTTATTCAGTTGATTTGATTCAGTTGTTTTGAATGGCTCCTAGTATATTTCTGCATGTTATTGTTTTTGTTTAAATAAAAAGATAAAATTTGGCACTATGTTTTTGGAATACTAGGTGGTTAGTAAGTTTTAAAATGGTTTTCGATAGTGATGCAAAGAATGAACCAACTGGGATTCCTATTTTAATTTGATATAGTATTGATCACCCAGTATATTATTAGGCAGGGTGTCACATTAAATGTTTGTCACATGGACCTTTGCTCATAGATACTTGACCGTTACCACCTTTGTTTAAAAAGTATCGTCAACCATATTCTACTTCGCCAATTCGGGCACTATTGTTAATTTGCACCAATGTGCATCGACACCCCCCATAGTATTTCCCTGTGACATCCAGCCTAATGAAATAACAAGTGATAAGGCCTATACCAAATTAAACAGGAATCTCATATGGTTTCATTTTCAACATCAGTGTCGAATACCATTTAATTACAAATAACTTATTTGGCCCGGTGTCAAATTTTAAACTTTTGAATCTTTTTAAATAAAACACATAAGTAAATTCATCCATATGAAGATATGAACAACAACTAGAATGAATAAATAATATTCGATTACTCTTAATAAAACATTAATACAACCATATCAAAAAGGTGTAAATGAAAATGAACAAAATATAATAAATGACAATAGTTGGCAATATGCTCGAATATTACAACTGTACCCCCTATCTTGATAACAAGGATAGAAACGTCTAAATGATCTCCTGCCAACATCCACAGTTGCGGAAACAACGTCTGACTCTAAAGAAAAGTCATCCGTGCATCCTTATGTCTAGACACCTAAAAAGTATAACAAAGGAGAATAAAAAGAAAAGATAGATACGGGTCATAGCCTAGGTTTTGAAAAACATTTTAGCAAGTGCTTAACATACATTAATATTTAAAATATGATATTCTCCATATATAAATTGGTGTCACACTCCCATGAGATACCCCTCACCTCTCAGCTAATAGTGCACACCTAACGCATATATTTTAAAACACCCTAGTTAAATTACACCTCCTAACTAATCTGTCATGGAAAATAAATCATCATACGCTATCTCAAGTCCCACATACATTATTCAAAGATTTCACCCTAGCTTATACCTAATAATTTGTCGCTTATCGTATATCCATTCATTATAAATAACCTTCACTAGTTATTACACAATTCACGTTTTAGTGTTATTATCTGGTATATAAATTATCATCTTTATATACGCATATCACATATTTCATTCTGGATTTTATACTCCCGAATTATCCAGAAATTATTCCACACTTCATTATTTATTTTCTCCCAATATATATATATATATATACACACACATCAAGTATATCCATACTTGTATATCACATGCTATATAAGTATAATAACCATCCCTCAGAGCTATAACCCAATGGATGCAGTTTCGACAATGCTATCATCTTCTATGCAATTACTAACACATCATCCTGGGTACCAACGGTCGGAATCTCATGCCCACTTGGTATAAACCAAATCACAACGTAGGGGAAGCGGTCATAGTTCCTCACCTAAAAGTGAAATCGAACCATATCCAATACGTCTCACCAATGATAAATGTCACACGATATAAAAAAGAAAGCTATGACTTTGGGACTATATGCTCCCTGCTCCCCTCACCCACATCGCGCAACTTCCCATGATAGCACTAGAGGGGTATGCTTCGCATAAATATATATTATTCACATATATATCTATATAATATGGGACACTGGTATTATGAATAGTAACTCATGCATGATAAACATGCATGGTAGTTTATGTGTTGCATGTTTACAATCTAATGATGCCAACGATCCAACGGGTGTGATTTATTCTCCTAGTACGATCTAATGGTGTGATTTAATGGTGTCAATATTGAGGATTATGACATGGCAATCATCAACAACCTCATTCTCTCCCTCCTAATTCACTTTAATTTGAAATCTTGAAAATCCCCCTAAATAAAAAGGTAAGATCTTTAATGGAATCACGTTTGGCTGCCACTTATTCTGACATATCATACTTAAAAAATGGATTTGCGCTGCTCGATAAAGGTGATATGCAGTTACTTTAATTTGAATATATCATCTACACATAAGACATCACCACCAAACGCATGCGTTTAAATCTCCCTTTCACAATTTATTTCTTTAGTCTTTTTCTTCTATCTCTCTATCTCAACTACGAACTCTCTCTCTCTCAATGGAGAACACGACCATAATCCCGATGTCACTCTCCTCTCCCTCGCTCGCTCTCCTACCTAGTGTGATTTGTCCCTCCACTCTTTCATAACCACCACAATCCCGATTTCACAGATCTGATGTCCAGGTAGGATCCTGGTTCCGGGTTGTTTATGTAACTGGGTTTTCGAGTTGAGTTAGCTTCCGGGTCTGCTGTCCGGGTAGGATCCTAGTTCCGGGTTGTTTATGTAACCGGGTTGAGGGTTTATGGATTTACGGATCTGGCTGGGTAAGAGATGGTGTTGAATGGAGGTTCCGGTTTAAACCCGAATATGGGTTTTATGAAATTGGGTTTCGGGTATGGAGCAGAGTAGGTTAATGGGTTTTGTGAAATGGGGTTCTAAGATTTTTCTCATTTTTCCACTATCTGTGCATGTGAAATACAAAAGAACAGTTGGTGTTGGTTGTGTGGATGTTAGGTTGCGGATCAGCAGAGATCTGTGCATGTATATTCTAAAACAACTTCGATGGTGTCGATTCTGCAATTCCAATCCACAAGTTTCCCCACATCCACTGGGGTACTTCGTGAGGAGAATATGGTAGCTTTGGTTTCTCCAACATTTTTCTGTTGATTGCTTTTCTAATCTGTGGTTATTTTTGGTTGCTGGCCACTGCATTCTTTGCAGAGCTACAATGGTAACTTTTGGTACTTTCTTTCCATTTTGATATTTTTCTTATTTCATCATGTTTTATTTCTTCGGTATTTTTTTGGCTTCTTGATCTATAAAAACAAATGACAGTTTTTTGGGTATTTTATGCTTCTTGAAGTTATTCTACTGTATAGGCTTCAAAGTTTGGAAGAAGTTAAATCCCAAGTAAGCCATCTACTGTTTAGGAATAGTTTGGATTTACACCTTTATACTCTCCTTGGCATCAGAATGTGGATAACACATTATACAAATTTACAAAGAAGATCCTTTAGCAAATATAAATTAATGCATCATTTGAGGAATGACATCTTTAGTTTTTATTGTTCAATGAAAGATTCCAACAAAAATTATTGGAATTACTATAATTTTAATAATTTTCGTCATATTTTCCGGGAAGGTTTAATTTGATGGCATGGAAGGCTTTTGAGGTTGGCATTTATGTATGTTAGTTTGTTTTTAACATTTGTAACATTTGTAGGATATCACTTGGAATATGGTAATGCACTCTGTCTTCGTCTTTTTTCCCTCCGAATTTGACACAGTTATTTATAATTGTCAACTCATTACGTATCTAGCTTCACGGTAATTTTTGCATTTCTCAATATGAGTTTTTTAACAGTGTTGTGGTGTGCAACAAATATTGTTGAATTGTATTTTCAGAATAATAATTGTTCATGATTTGGATTTTTTTGAGTTTTATAGTGTTGAGTTGGGGTGTAATAGTAATTTTTTTATATATGTATTAAGCGTTTCTATCCTTTTGAATTTGAAGGTTTAAAGAGACATGAGTTAGGCCAGAAAAAAATGAAGAAGAGGAAGAAATGGGTCCATGAGCTACAAAAAATGGATTCAAGACTTTGACACTGTCTTCACAGGCTTAACAAAATGGTTGTACTAATAATACTCCATTACTTTTCTTTCTTTTCAGCAAGCCTGAGTTCAGTGCTACAAGAGTGTAGAAGAAATTGTTTTGGGTGTAGGCTTAATGTTTTAATGTTAAGTATTTTTACTTGATTTTTAAAACAATTGATATCTCCTTTTTGAATTCTCCCATCAAATATGTATATCTTATTCCCCTGAGTCACCTCACCTCACCATGTATTTTATGTATTGTCATTGATTATGTTTGGTCATAAAAATGAGTTTGTAATATAGGCCATACCAATATTGTTTGAAAGATATATTAGTGGTAATATAGACGATTTTACATTTTTATATACTGTCATTTTGTATGTAATTTGTCCTATCAGAAAAAGTATTAGCACGAAACACATGGTTCGAGGTAATGAAAGTGTGTCAGTTATAAGTGGTGAGGCTGACATGAGTAATTTCATCAAAATGGGTGGAAAGGCTGATATTGGGTGGTGGAAAGGCTTTAGGGGCAGTTAAAAATCTGACACTCGATAAATAAAATCCTTTGGTTTGGTGGAAAGAATACCTTGAATTCTTAGAGTAAGAACTCATACGGTAGAGATGGGAATTGGCTCTCTTTTCTTTCTTCAACACATTTATTGTATTCTTTTAGTTTGAATAAAAATTATCTTATTAATTTTTTGTACAACTATAGTAAAATATAATGAATGCATTCTTTATTTATAGTTCAATAATAATCGGTTAATATAAAACCTATAAAATATAATGACTATATTTTTTTGCCATTTTTTGCAATTAGGTACTTTGACATTGTCATTTTGCGAGGCATATACTAGTATATTCATATCACATCTTATATATACTATCTTTATACATGTGTGTGTGTATATGTATATATATATATATATATATATATATATATATATATATATATATATATAATCAAATTCGGCTATATGTAATGCCTATCTCTCAGGGGACTAGCCTAAAATCCTGAATATATAAATTCATATTAATTCATAAGTATACATACAACTTATTTTAATCCCATAAGTATTCACTCACTTATGACATAATTATCACATTCATTATTTCCGAATAGTAGCTTATCACGTCGTAACACCCCGTATTTTTGTGCATGTAATATTTAATTAATTCGGGAATTTTAAATTACTTGTGTATTGTAATTTAATTGAATTAATTATGGTAATATTTATTTAAATATTAATCGGAGAGTGAATGGTTAGTATTTAGAGAAATTTAATTACTAAGTGAATATTAGTAATTTATTTACGTCATAACGTGTATTAGTGACGTGTCATTTATTTATAATTTATTTATGTCATAATATGTATTAGTAATGTGGCATTTATTTATCTCAGTCGAGAGTCGGTATAAACTAATTTGGGTGTGAGATAAGGATTTTTATAAATTAATTATGATGTCGATTTTGAGTGCACTGTTGAGTTCGGATGCGCTGAGATAGTCGGAAAAGTGTACCTGGGGGTAGTAAACAGGTCACGAGGCATTTTTAGGCATAACTTGGCCCGCACAGGGATATTTGGGTCACTTGGGCTTGGCCCATTAGGTTAAAAATGGGATTTAGCTTTAATACCTAATTGGGAGAAAAGGGCAACAGCAGAAAACACAAATTTAAGTCCTATGTTTTGAGAGAAAACAATAGGGAGTAGTTATAGTGCATTGGGGATCCTTTTGGAGACAAGACTAGGGACGAATTTGGGGGATTCATCATCAACCTTGCAAATCTCACACTCGGATCAAACCCTACGAACCCATAAGGAAAGTGGTTAACTTGCTGTAGCATTTATTTATGTTCTCAATTCATATTTGTGTGATGTGGAAATAAAAAAAATTCGTTTTGGGTATAAACGGGTACAAAAATGGGGTTTTTGTAATTGAAAAACCAAAAGGAGAATTAGTGTAGGAATTTATTATGTTACATGATTCTAAGCAGATAGTTAACTTTAATTGATGAACGAAATTGGGATAAATGGATGAAATTGGGACTGAACAAAGAAAGCCCAAAAATTTCTCAATTTTTGAATAAGTATAGATTTGAGGGAATTAAGTCATGTTTGAGGTTTTAGGAGAGGTCCTAATCATGTTCCCATGAGTTAAAAATGTTTTCCATGTTTGGGTTGAACCATAGAAGAGGTTGGAGTTGGGACAAATTCGTTAACGGCTGAAACAGCGTTGGAGAAGACGGAGAGATGTTCGATCGGTCGATCGATGGCTGGGATCGATCGATCGATGTCCAGGATTTTTGACAGGTCGGCCAGTTTTGTTATATAAGAGAAATTCATTTAAAATTCGATTCCCATACATTATTTAGTGAGAAATAAATATGGAACATAATTTCCTAACAATTATCAGGGAAAGTATTTGGGATTGGGACGGATTTATGTGCTACACCCTATAGTTAATTTTTGAGGAAAAATATTCCAAAATAATTAAATACGGATCGAGTGGGTGAGTCCGGGTATATTGGTTGAGCGATGCTAAGGTATTAAATTAATTATGATTGAAATCTAATTCATTCAGAGTCGGGGATTTAGACTCGAGTATTATTTTCTTCTCGGGCGATGAGAGGGAGTCTGAGTATATTGGTTGGGTGACGCTAATAATAATTTAATTAATTAATGTACAAATTAATTAATAATCAGAGTTGGACCATAAACTGAGATACTAAGTATAGGCTAGTGTTACTGACTCAATACACGACAAATTCGGGATATTTTATATTTATATATATATATATATATATATATATATGGTGTGCGATAGTATGTATATGGTGTGTGCATATAAATATCAGTGATTATTTTTTATTAATATATATACTTTAGAGCTACTGGAGGAGGTTACGCGATGTGGGTGAATCCCCTAGCTTAAGGAGTAGGGTGAGTATATCCCCAGGTCATAGAGTCCGTTATATGGGTGATGATCTTATCACACTTTCAGGGAAGGAATATGACCATCTCACTTATGTTTATGTTTTTGGCCAAGTTAGTCAGAGATTCTGACTTGGGGTAACTAGGTTATGCGAGCACACCTAGTGTGATAGCACTTTAGAGAATAAATCCGGTGAGTAATTTACTCGGGAGGATGTGTTATATTTATATTCAACATACATCTGAATGTTTTAATGTGGTTCTACGTATATAATGGGATAGATAGTTATATATGGGTCATTAAATACATGTAGTGAATTGTATTGATTATATAAGGGTTATATTCACATTCAACATGTGTGATTGTTGTAAGATAACTGTACGTAAATAATAGGTGAATAATTATATACGGGAAGGTTAAATACATGGAGAAAAGTGTACTATTTATATATCTAGTGAAAGTTATATGACTTTTAAGGAAATATGATTAACTAAGTTAAGGCGATAAATAACTTGTAAGTCATACATTAGAAATACTTGGGATTGAGTAAGGCAGTTGATAAGAGCTATATCAGGATCTAGTTTTGGGGTAAAGGACTAGGTGGGATATAAAGAAGACGTTCGGTGTGCACATTGGTTGAGGGAGAGCCTGTCCTCAAGGGAGTGCGACACGAACTAAAATATGAAGTGTATTCATGCATATTTTATTACTACAAGTTAATCATTTACTAAATGTTTTCAAAATGTTTTGGATTCTAACCCTTTTTATAAAATATGTTTAAAAACCTTTTAGGTGTCCAGCCACAGGGACGTCAGGCTTGATTCATTGTAGGGATTCGCTACTGCAGCATATATGGACATTGTAGGATTTGGATAGGCGCCTTTATTCCTTCCATTCCTAGTGTAAGGATTTTCTATCAGATATCCGATCATGTTGCTCACGGTTTTATTTAGTATTTATTTCAGATACTTGAGATCCATTATTATCTATATTTACATTTATGTTGGATTTTAGCCGTTAGTTTATTCGGCCAGTTTATTATTTATATGTGATGGTTAAATTCAATTAGCTTATGAGTGTTAATGATTTATTTTCGCACGAGTATTTCATTGAATTAATGAAAGATAAAACTTGGCACCAGTCTAATTTCACGTAGGTGGTTATTAATTAAAAAGTTTCGAAAGTGATGATAAGAATGAACCAACTGAGAAATATGTTCTAATTTAATTTAGGACTGATCATCCAGGGTTTAATTAGGTGGGGTGTCACAGATGGTATTAGAGCATCAGATTCTAGTGTCCTTAGGATCTGTGCGTCTTTTCACATTTCAGCTTAGTATTTTTCGATGTAGAGCCTTATGATAGAATTGTTGTATTCCTCTACGTATGCGAGTTAAGTTCTCTTGTTATCAACTATAGTGAGGTGATTCATACTCGAGTTTGGTTGGGCTTTGTATATCGAACATTATTTGGGGCGACCAACGAGGGCCATAGGAGAATTACAGGAGGAGAGGCTCAACAGAAGACAAAGGGTACTCTGTAAATGGTGATCGTGATAGGAATCACTTTGATTGTTCTTCAGGCCAGTGGTGATAGAATAATCACCCGGGAGCCATAGTCTCCCAAAGCACTATTGTAGATAACGGTGGTACAATTTCAGTCTCACCTAGCGTAGTCAGTAAAGGGTGGGGAAAGTGTGGAAGGGCCCTTTGGGAAGTGCTATCTAAAAGGATTAAGTAGCAGAGTAGTGCGATAAGTTGATGGGAGGAAATAACCCAAAGACAATTGTGTAGGATGGTGTGCGGTGGCACCTAGGACTAAATTTTAAATGAAATGCTTAGCCTAGTGGGGCGGTGTTGTAGTGGTTGGGGAGTCAGTCACCACGTATGAAGGAGAATATACGGAGTCAAACGAGAAATTTTTGGTACGGTGTGACCATAAGATCTTCCATCCGCTATTCAAATAAGGATGCGAGTGAAATTTCAGAGTTTATGAATTGGGTAAGATTGTAACTGATCGTGAGAGAGATGATAAATTGTATAAGCCAACTTCGTAACCGTCAAAGGGGATACGGAGAATGATAAAGGAACCCGAAAATGGATAATGAACCGTGTGAGAATACACAATAATGGATGGGAAATCCGACTAGGATGACTAGTGTTGAGGTCGACAATATCTGTTCTTTGCCAGCTTACATTAATGCTTCTAATATGCAGGAGCCAATAAGGTTAGAAAGTTTAACCTAAGAATGAAATGATATTTAATGGTGCTAGTGAAGCACGACAGAAGGGAATACCTAGTAAGGGACCCATCTTGACGTTTTAAATTAAGTAAATTTTTACCTATTGACGGTGGATTTAATTCTGGTCATCGAGGCCAATAATGATTCCCATAGGGTTAGGGAAGCCTAAGGTATAACGGGAGTAGCACTTAGGGTCAATACTACCAAGTACGCGATAAGGAAGACCCCAACATGGACATTTGGGCCAGAGGCAGGGGATTGACACAGAGAGGTGTCTTATGTGTGGAAGTGGAACCACAACAATTGATTATGTCCACAGTGAGGCAGGGGATAGAAGTGGAATGCCCAGTAGGGACAACAATTCCAAAATTTTGGTTTGGTCGGATGGGAATATTATGTCTAGGAACCATTTGGATAGCCGGTGGATAGGCGAGTGGAAGTATAAGTTTTATCCTCAGATAGATGGGGTAAATTTCTTGACACAAATGATCACAATATTATTGTTAGCACTATATTCGAGTGGGGGACGAGTTTAGTGGGTGTATAGTAGTGTTACTATTAAGTATATGGTTACCACGGGGTAACAGGGCTCTCTTTAGTCTTATGTGCAGGGGAGCAGATGTGAAAACTGAGAGGGTGTATTTTATGAGATTTACTTTTTTTAGGAGTATTATGAAAGAACAATTTTTCATGGGTATGGTTTGGTTAGGAATGGGTGTGTACTATTACAGATAGTGATAGAAAGTTTTGGTGTTCGTGACACCAGGTTATGAATGACTCCTGTTAGGTGTCACCTGAGAGGGAGACTAGCCTATATATATATATATATGTGTGTGTGTGTGTGTGTGTGTGTGTGTATAGCTTGTATTGTGTGGTACGATATACATATAAGAATGTATTGTATTGTTATATTTTTCCCGATAATAAGGGATGTATACCAAAATGATTCAGGGGGGTTATAATTATTGTTCGAGCAGGGAGAGATAGCTCGGGATTTATTTTGCGCAAGAACAAGTGATAGTAAGGGCGCGGTATTTTATGTTGTCTTTTGTACCATAATAGTATGCGTGTAGGCTTTTGTGTTAAGAGACAAGTATTTAGGGGTACATGTTATGGACTGAGGGTCTAACAGATCTCAACGGCCGACAATGTTAAATGGTAGTGTATCGGAGGGGTTCCTTATTTGGATTTCACTTTGCGAGACGTCCCACGCATGAAACTTAGTGCAACATTGGAAGTGGTCAGATGTTTGGTTGTTTATACATAGTTTGGGTACCCCAGTTATTATTCATGTATGTGATATGACTATAGGTTGGAAGTTATACTACGGGTTACGGCTAGCATGGTCGGGTAACTTTCGTGCGGTTAAGCACGGGGATAGGGTGTATGGGCACCCTGGTTAATTAATGTAAATTTTGTGCGATTAAGCACATAATATAGGGTGTATGGGCGCCCTGGTTAGTGTGATTTCAGAGTCGTCTTAAATAAAAGGGATGTGTAAATAAGCATATTGAATGTACTCCTGCGGGGCAGTCATAGAATAAGTGGAAAAGTGTAGTAAACTAAAATCCATTTGAGAAAGGAAACGGTCTGACTATATGTATATCAAGGAGAACTACCTCCACCGTAGGGAGTGGGAAGGTGGGGGAGATCTATGAAATAAGATATCCCTAGGAAAGGGAGAAGTCGACATTTTTGGGAATATAGAAAAGTGTATCACTTAGTCATAAACCTAGAATGGTTTTACGCATAGACAAGGTATAAATTCATGTCTGGAAAAAACCACACAAGGAATAGAGTTCTTGAGTGTGGAGATCGGTGTTGAATAGGACATGGTGAATTTGTCGTCGGGTAGGCCATTTAAGGATGGAACAAGGTTGATTGGAGGGTATCAACTAGTATTTTTTTTTAAATTCTATGGTTCCAGTGAAGGTATTAATGCTCAGGATGGTGAATATTAGGAGGTGATCGGGACAGAGTTGCATATTGGGTTGAACGTGTCGTCGATAAGTCGATGGGTAGATGAGAAGTGAAGATTGTGCATTCTATATTTTTGGGTAATTCGCAAGTAGAAATTACCCCAAGTAGAGTTACGTGTGATGCCTCATAACGGTTTGGTCTGCGTGACACCTTAGGAGACTTTATGGGGAAAGTTTCGTTATCCACCTTCGGTAGATAACAGGTGAGGAAATAACTAAATGCTAGGACCGGAGATGGGTTATGGTCCATCATCGGGAATTAAGTAAGTTATATCCTTTCATATTGTTTGGGGACATAAGGAGGGCTACGTCACCTTGAGTTAAAGGTTCAAATTGGACATGCTTAGTCAGGGGTGATGTGGGTAATTACCCGAAAAATAGTCACGTATTTTGGCAACAAGTAAATTGACACCCATATAGGAGGGGAATTTCCTAACTGAGATATAGTGGAGTCGTCTGAGTATAGGATCATCTTATGGGGCACTATGTTGTCAGGGGCCATCGAGTTAAAAATTTGTGACCACGTATTGGTTCGGGTGTCTCCTATGAAAGGAGTGATGAAGTTCAATAATAAAGATGAGCTAGCGTCGAGGTATGTGGGTCCTTTCACTATCTTTGAGAGGCTGGGACTGTTAGCTTATCGACTAGGATTGCCAGAACATCTTGAGCGAATATGGGATGTGTTCCACGTGGCATAGCTGGAGGGATATAGGAGGAGCGATTGATCTTTTTGGGCACGTTCCACTCGAGAATAATGAGTTTAAATAAGACAACTCATATGAGGGGAGACTGGTAGCTATGTGAGCGCAAGCTGCAGTCTAAGATAGTACCACTAGTTAATGTGTAGTGGACTGGGGTCATCACAGTATTGATGAGTATACGTGGAACCAGGATAGGTGAGATTAATATCCCGTGTTATTCGCCACAGTGATGACCAAATTTCGGGGACGAAATTCCTTTGTAAGGGGGGAGTATGTAACACCCTATATTTCTGTGCATGTAATATTTAATTAATTCAGGAATTTTAAATTACTTGTGTGTCATAATTTAATTGAATTAATTATGGTAATATGTATTTAAATATTAATCGAGGAGTGAATGGTTAATATTTAGGGAAATTTAATTACTAAGTGAATGGTAATAATTTATTTACGTCATAACGTGTATTAGTAATGTGGCATTTATTTATAATTTCTTTAGGTCATAATGTGTATTAGTGATGTGGCATTTATTTATCTCAGTCGGGAGTTGGTATAAACTAATTTGGGTGTGAGATAAGGATTTTTATAAATTAATTTCGATGTCGATTATGAGTTCACGATTGAGTTTGGATGGGTCGAGATAGTCAGAAAAGTGTACCTGGGGGTAGTAAATGGGTCACGGGCAATTTTTAGGCATAACTGGGCCCGCAGAGGGATATTTGGGTCACTTGGGCTTGGCCCATTAGGCTAAAAAATGGGATTTAGCTTTAGTACCTAATTGGGAGAAAAGGGAATGGGAGAAAACACAAATCTAAATCCTAAGTTTTGAGACAAAACTATAGGGAGCAGTTATAGTGCATTGGGGATCCTTTTAGAGACAATACTAGGGACGAATTTTGGGGATTCATCATCAACCTTGCGAATCTCACACTCGGATCAGACCCTACGAACCCATAAGGCAAGTGTTTAACTTGCTGTAGAAGTTATTTATGTTTTCAATTCATATTTGTGTGGAAAATAAAAAAAATCGTTTTGGGTATAAACGAGTACGAAAATGGGGTTTTTGAAATTGGAAAATCAAAAGGAGAATTGGTGTAGGAATTTATCGTGTTACATGATTCTGAGTAGATAGCTAACTTTGATTGATGAACGAAATTGGGACTGAACAAAGAAAGCCTAAAATTTCCCAATTTTTGAATAAGTAGAGATTTATGGGAATTAAGTTATGTTTGAGGTTTTAGGGGAGGTCATAATCATCTTCCCATGTGTTAAAAATATTGTCCACGTTTGGGTTGAACCATAGAAGAGGTAGGAGTTTGGATAAATTCGTTAATGGCTGAAACAATGTTGGAGAAGATGAAGACATGTTTGATCAATCGATAGATGGCTAGGATCGATCGATCGAAGGCCCAGGATTTTTGACAGGTCCGCCAGTTTTGTTATATAAGAGAAATTAATTTAAAATTCGATTCCCATACATTATTTAGTGATAAATAAATATGGAACATAATTTCCTAACAATTATCAGGGAAAGTAATTGGGATTGGAACGGATTTATTTGTTATACACTATGGTTAATTTTTAGGGAAAAGTATTCCAAAATAATTAAATACGGATCGAGTGGATGAGTCTGGGTATATTGGTTGAGCGATGCCAAGGTATTACATTAATTAGGATTGAAAGCTAATTAATTCAGAGTCGGTGATTTAGACTCGGGTATTATTTTCTTCTCGGGCCATAAGAGCGAGTCCGAATATATTTGTTGGGTGACACCAATAATAATTTAATTAATTAATGTGCAAAATAATTAATAATCAAAGTTGGACCATAAACTCAAGATACTAAGTATAGGCTCTTGTTACGGACTCAGTACACGGAAAAGATGGGATATTTTATATTTATATATATACGATGTGCGATAGTACATATATGGTGTGTGCATATAAATATCAATGATTAGATATTATTAATATATATACTCTAGTGCTATCGGAGGAGGTTGCGCGATGTGGGTGAATCCCCTAGATTGAGGTGTAGGGTGAGTATATCCCTAGGTCATAGCATCCGTTATATAGGTGAGGGGCTTATCTCACTTACAAGGATGGAATTGAAGCACCTTATACCTTTGACTTGCTTAAGTCTATACTGTATAAGTGTTCATCTAGTTTGAAAATAGTGACAAAATTGGTTGTCCATCCTAGAATCCAAAAATCCTCAGAACTTATCTCTCTAATTCTCTTCAATGATCCATGAAGGTAAAAATTGAATCACACTACACACAATTAGAAGTGCATACATGTGTTCATATTGCTTAAAATTGAGTGTGTGTTTAATTCCCCTTGAATTGGAGCTTTAATAATTTTTTGGGAATTTTTAAATATTTTTAGATATTTTTTAAACATTTTTTAAATAAATATTTTCATAAATAAAATGGGATTATAAAGTTTGTGGGGTTAATATTCTATTTTGGAAACTTCAGTTTTCACTCGAATTGTTTGGTTGGGTAGCATCTCAAAGCGCTAGAGACTTCAGGGTACCTTCTGTAATTATTTTAGACGCGCGTGTGAGAGCCACTCACAAGCCTACACTTGTCATCCTCCGGGTGTACCTATTTGTGTTTCTTTTATGAGAAGGTTGGATGGTTGATTGCTGATCGTTGGATCATTCCTAATCGAGGGTCTGCATGTGTTCTTGGTTAATCCCGATGCTATCCATATGAACCAATCACAATCATTTTTTATCACCGTTGTTTTATAACCTTTGGATCAAGTCAAAACCTACAAGACTTGATCTCAGCCCTTGATTTCCCTCGAACATCCAGAACCTTCCCTCAGCCCTATAAATACCCTCCACTTCTCAGCCTTAGAAGACTTTTGGGCATTCGTCTTTCTGAGAGGAAAAAAAATAGGAGAGAAGTGAGAGAGAAGAGAGAAAAGAAAAGAGAGAAGAGAGAGAAAGGGAAACTATTAGCCAAACCCTAACCCTAACCCTAAATACTTCGCCTCTGAAACAAACCTTCACATATTCAACCCCAAACACAACCTTGAGTGTTTGAGAGAGAGAGTGGTTTGTTATTTTGAAGCTGTAACCTCCTTGGCTTTGATCTTGCTCACAACTTAAACTATAGAGTGAAGATCTTGTTTCTTTTTCCATAGAAACGTTAGATCTATACTCTGCATGTTACATTTTCACTAGATCTGCATATTTTTATTGGATTTAAGAAAATCGTTATTCATTTGGTTTTGAAAATGTTTTATGGTTTTTGTTTTTACAAAACTTAACCCTGACCTAGTTGGATTCACACTTGGAGATTTTCAATCTCACAAATGTTTTCAAAAAGAGATTGATTAAGATCTTGACCGATTTTATAAGCGAGATATCCGTGGAATCTGGGATAGAATAAAGGTCAAAAAGGGTTGAAGTTCTGTGAGAAAGAAATAAACTAAAATCACTGCATATAGACTTTATATGTAATTTTACTAGGAATGTCTGTAAATCTAAGTGTGTGTGAGTTCATGCATGTGAATAGTAATCACTACACAAACACTTAACACACTACTACACTGGAAGTGTTGTGTTTAAGATCAAAGATCATTGAGTCGACGTAAGGAAGCTAAAAGCAAAGGAAGTTAGCAAACTGGAAGAACATCATCAACAAATCAGATCTATGAGAAGTTAGAAGGACACCAAGTGGGGTATATTCCTAAACTTAGAATAGGTTGATTTGTGTGCTTGCATGTTGTATTGTTTGTAACTATTATTTGTTATTAGTGGATTTTTGTTTTTGTGACTTAGAAGTCACCGTGGATGTTTCCTCTGTTGGGAGAGGTTTTACCACGTTAAAAACTGTGTGTTGATTATCTTCATCTACTCATCTCATTCTATAAGTGTGCTGAATTTTTGAAACTGCCTTAGTTTTAAAAACTGATTATACAATCTTAATTACTCTCGTACATAAGTTTCTTTGTAAACACATCTTGTTTATAATTTTTATTTTCAAAAGAAAAGGGTTTCTCCAACAAACATTTCGGAGTTGCTTATACAGTTTAATCTTGTATTAAACGGCATTAGCGACGTTTTTCAATTGGTATCAGAGCCCTGTTAACTTTTATTTCAAAAGATCTTGTGTTTCTGAAATCGTTTTCTGAAAAACCTAACTATGGACGAGAAGAATGAAAGGTTTGGTAATCTGTCCAGACATCCACTCTTTGATGGAAACAACTTTGCTTACTGGAAAGTAAGAATGGTTGCCTTCATCCAAGGGACTTTAGGAGATGATGTCTGGGACATTATTGAAAATGGATACACTTATCCTACTAAACCAGCCACTAAAGGAAGTGATGAGAGGGTAAAGAAAATCTTAAGTGAATTTACCCAAGAAGAAAAAACTATTTCTCGAAATAACAATAAAGGCAAGAATTCCATTTTTATGTCTATTAATGAGTATGAGTTCAAGAGAATCTCATCTTGTGCCACTTCTAAGGAAGCTTGGGACACATTAATCACAGCCCATGAAGGAGACTCAAGAGTTAAAGCTGCTAAAACTCAAATGCTTATCCAGTAGTACAACTCTTTGATCATGTCTGATTCTGAGTATTTTGATGATTTTTACATGAACTTGACTGATATAGTCACTAAGTTGCATGCTAATGGTATTACTTATGATAGAAATGAAATTGTTTCTAAAATTCTAAGGTCATTACCACAAAAGTTTGACAGTAAGAGGTATGATATTGAGGAAATGAATGATCAAAACCTTACCCCTGAGTTACTCAGTAGCAAACTTAGGACTGTGGAAATGGAATTAGACTTTAAGAAACAATTAAATCATTCTCAAAGAAAACAGCCCAACTCTAACTTAAGTTTTGCCTCTAAGATACCCAAATTTGAGTCTGATTTTACCAACTCTGACTCTGATGAGGAGTGCAATATAGACAAACTAGAAAATCAGATTTCCTTGATGTCTAAACAATTTTAAAAAATTGTCAAATTTTGAAACAAACAGGCATCTAAACAAGGCAATCCTAATTATCCTACTCTGTCTAATCCCAAACCTCATGAGAGAGGACTTGACAAACATCCTAAGGATAACAACTCCAGACCCACTAGAGACCTTAAAAAGATTGAATGTTTTAGATGTGGGAAACTAGGTCACATTGCTCACGATTGCAGAGTTAATCTGAATAAAGCCAACACACACAATAGAGCCAATGTCTGTAAAACTTGGAATGATTCAAGTGACTCTGATGAAGAGGAACTTGAATCTTCAAATGTACTTGACCTTTTATGCTAAGATCATTTACAATGATGATATGCCTGTGTGTGATAATGATGCTCCTACTCTTGCTTGTGTGAATACTGTGTTGACTGGCCTAGATGCCCTATTAACTGAAAATGTTGCTAGTTCTACTACCGTGTGTGTGAGTCAAAGTGATCTCGATAATGACGATGCAAATGGGTGTGTGAGTACTAAAACTGAATCGTTAGGGGTCACTACACACACTTCACTTAGCGACTCAGACACAGATGACCTCCCTGATATCCATACTTTATATGCTAAGACTCTTAAAAAAGGCACTAGACTGGAGAAGACTATTAGAGACTTGACTAAGAAATTAGATGATTTAAGTCTTATTGTGAAGTTGAATGCTGAAGAGTACACTAACCAGTGTCTGACTCATCAATCTGAAATTCAAACTTTTGATCAAAAATTAAAAGATTTAACTAAAACTAATGAAACTCTGGAAATGAAATACAAGGGAACATTATTAGAACTGGAGGAAGCAAAAACAAAGACAGCTACTGTTTTCAAAAAAAATTCTAAGTTTGAAAACAATTCAAATTGTTTTACTGACTTTGTTGTTGACTCCAAGACCAATTCTGATGATAGAACCGGTATTGGATTTTGCCTTAAGAACAAACCACAAACTACAAAACTTGAACCTATTAAGTTTGTGTCTGGGGGCAAAAGACCAATTGAAACATGTCCAGACTTTCATTTTATTAAAAAAGAATTTGATCAAAAGCAACAAGAGAAATAAATTGGAGAGTCTAGTAATTCTAAGGTTGAGACTGCACTTAAGACTAAATACGTCTGTCCTTTAATCAGAAAGGTTGATCCTGTCTTTAAGGCCATACCTCCTAGGAATAGGACTTCTGAACAGAATGCTGTTAAACCTATCTTTAGAAATTTTCCTAAGGAAGTTCATCCCTCGAGCAATCAATATTGCTCCTACTGTGACATTTATGGTCATTCCTTTGAAGGTTGTTATGCTAGGCGTCTAAACACCCCTGTGTACAACACTTCTGTCTACAAGAACTTTAACTATTCTAGGCAAAATCATAACAATTATGTCCTTCCAAGACAATCTGATAAGAACTCTAACTACAGAAATAGAAAGACCAAAACTAAGAGTTCATTTAAGAGAAAGGCTCCTAGAAACTTTCCTAAACCAAAAGCTCAAATTTTTCACAATAATCAGTTTGCTGCTCCAAATGTTTTTCGACAAAAAACTGTTTCTCGAAAATTTTATCAAATGAGGGCAAACTTGCGCAAAATTAAAACTAGAGCTATTTGGGTTAGAAAAGATGATCTTTTACCCCAAATGAAGTGTAACATTGTCATCACTGCTTTAAAAGCTGAACACACTTCATCTGGTTGGTATTTAGATTCAGGATGCTCCAAACATATGACAGGAGATGAAACCAAACTTTTAAACAAAACCAGATTTGCTGGTGGGAAAGTAGTTTTTGGTGATGGAGTTTCATCTCAAATCATAGGTAAAGGAACCCTAAAAGAAGAAGGAATGCCTGTTCTCGAAAATGTTCTATTAGTTAAAGGCCTTAAAGCCAACCTCCTAAGTATATCACAATTTTGTGACTCTGACCATACAGTCACCTTTTCAAAGAACAATTGTAAAATTTTAAATGATAAAGGTGAATGCATTATTACAGGATTTAGAACACCTGACAATTGTTATACTGTCAAGACTAGTTCTGAAACTTGTAACATTGTCAGAATGGATGACAATGAGATCTGGCATAATCGTATGGGTCACTTAAGTTATGATATCCTTGGTAGATTGTCTAGTCAAGAGATAGTTAGAGGAATTCCTAAAATTAAACCTATTTCAAGTGTTGTCTGTGGTCATTGCCAGGAAGGAAAAATAGTTAAGACTTCGCATAAAAAGGTTAAAGACATTCTCACCTCTAGACCTTTAAATCTCATCCATATGGACCTTATTGGCCCCTCTAGAACTGTTAGTCTTTGTGGACACAGTTATATCCTTGTCATGGTTGATGATTTCACACGATTCACTTCAGTTGCCTTCTTGAAACAAAAATCTGACACGTTTCAGAATTTTTTGAAAATTTTATTAAGAATTGAAAATGAGAAGGACACACAAGTAAATCGTATTCGTAGCGATAGAGGGGGAGAGTTCATAGACACACGAATAGTTGAATATTGTGACTACAACGGTTACAAACATGAATTTAGTGCCCCTAAGACTCCTCAGCAGAATGGTATTGCTGAAAGGAAAAACCGAACTCTTCAAGAGATGGCACGTGTCATGTTGCATGCCAAATCTCTGCCCAAATACTTCTGGGTAGAATCTATTAGAACTGCTTGTCATATTATTAATAGAGTCTATCTTAGGAAAAACTCTAAACAAACTCCTTATGAGTTGTGGTACGGTAAGAAGCCTAATCTAAAATATCTAAGAACCTTCGGAAGTCAGTGTTATGTCTGTAAAGACAGAGAACATCTGTTTAAATTCGAAACTCATGGTGATAAAGCCATCTTCTTAGGATACTCTCCAAACAGTCGTGCTTATCGTATATACAATCTGCGTACTAAGGCCCTTATGGAATCGATAAATGTAATTGTAAGAGACACTATTGTCGAAAATAAGATATCTGAATCACCTATTGTGGTTGAATCTGAAAATGACTTCAAAACTGATTCACCATAAATAGATGACTCATTACCTATTGAGAGTCCAGAAGTATCTGGCTGGGTCTCTAAAGATCATCCCATTGACAACGTGGTCGGTAATCCTAATGAGCCAGTTCGTACTAGATCCCAGTTAAGAAATTATGCTAATTATGCATGTTTCGTCTCCCTTGTGGAACCGAAAAATGTTAATGAAGCATTGAATGACACACACTGGATTTCTGCTATGCAGGAAGAACATTTACAATTTGTCATTCATGATGTCTGGTATCTTGTGCCTCGGCCTCAAAACAAAAATGTTATTGGAACACATTGGATCTTTAAGAACAAATCTGATGAAAATGGGGTGATTCTTAGAAACAAAGCTAGACTTGTTGCTCAAGGTTACTCTCAAATAGAAGGGATAGATTTCAGCGAGACTTTTGCCCCTGTCACTCGTCTTGAATCTGTTCGACTTCTTTTCGCCATAGCGTGTCACTTAAAATTCATACTTTATCAAATGGACGTCAAATCTGCTTTCCTAAATGGAATTCTATCCAAAGAAACATATGTAGAACAACCCAAAGGGTTCATTGACCCTAAATACCCTAACCATGTCTTTCGTCTAAAAAAGGCTTTGTATGGCTTAAAACAAGCTCCTAGAGCTTGGTATGAACGCCTTTCCAACTTTTTGTTGGATAAGGGTTTTAAGAGAGGAGGAAATGACCAGACTCTCTTTGTCAAACTTTTTGACAAAAACATTATTATAGCCCAAGTCTATGTAGACGACATCATTTTCGGGTCAACTTCAAACTCTAAAGTTAAATCTTTTTCTGCTATTATGCATAAGGATTTTCACATGTCCCTTATGGGGGAGCTACAACTTTTCTTAGGATTTCAAGTGAAACAGAATTCTGATGGACTATTTGTCTCTCAAACTAAGTATGCCTTAGACCTTGTTAAGAAATTTGGTTTAGATGATGCTAAAGTTTCCAAAACGCCTATGAGTACCACTGTTAAATTATGTAAAGATGAAAATGGTAAGTCAGTCGATTCCACACTCTATCGTAGTATGGTTGGTAGCCTACTCTATCTAACTGCCTCACGACCAGACATAATGTATGTTGTATGTCTGTGTGCTCGTTACCAGAATAACCCTAAAGAGAGCCATTTATTGAGTGTAAAACGTATAATAAAGTACATAAAAGGCACTCTTAATCTTGGACTTAGGTATACTAAGGATACCTGTAGCACCATCATAGGGTATACTAATGTTGATTGGGCTGGGTGTACTGATGATAGTAAAAGTACATCAGGTGCCTGTTATTATGTCGGCAATAATTTAGTTGGTTGGAGTAGTAAAAACAGAATTGCACATCTTTATCTACGGCTGAGTCCGAATATATAGTAGCAGGAAGTTGCTGTGCTCAATTATTATGGATAAAACAGATGTTAAGCGATTATGGGATCAAAGAAGATCAGTTACAATTGTATTGTGACAATCAAATCGCCATTAACATATCTAAAAACCCGGTTCAACACTCGCGAACTAAGCACATTAAAATAAGACATCATTTTATACGCGAACTTGTTGAAACTAAGGAATTAGAAATTCATTACCTACCTACTGGTCTGCAACTTGCAGACATGTTCACTAAACCTTTAGACTATAACATATTTCTATATTTACGAAATTCTATAGGCATGGTATGCGCTGATTAAACTCTTAAAACCTTAAGTTTTACCCTTTGTCCATTTGAGACAAAATGGGGGAGAAATTTGAGTTTTATGAGTTCAATATTTTGTTCACATTTCATCTAAACTGCTTGATCTTAGTGTCTATATTTGCAGGATTCTCTTCTTGTGATTGTCTACCTTTTCTAGTGTAAAAATTTGTAAATAGTTGAGTTATGTAATTTTTGACTTTCTAGGAAATGGGTAGATAGTATCTTTTGAATAGGACTAGGTTTTATTTTTTTCCTACGAGTTTTAAGCTAACTCAAAGGAGATTTTGTCTCATATTTCCAAAGGGGGAGATTGAAGCACCTTATACCTTTGACTTTCTTAAGTCTATACTGTATAAGTGTTCATCTAGTTTGGAAATAGTGACAAAATTGGTTGTCCATCCTAGAATCCAAAAAGCCTCAGAACTTATCTCTCTAATTCTCTTCAATGATCCATGAAGGTAAAAATTGAATCACACTACACACAATTAGAAGTGCATACATGTGTTCATATTGCTTAAAATTGAGTGTGTGTTTAATTTCCCTTGAATTGGAGCTTTAATAATTTTTTGGGAATTTTTAAATATTTTTAGATATTTTTTAAACATTTTTTAAATAAATATTTTCATAAATAAAATGGGATTATATAGTTTGTGGGGTTAATATTCTATTTTGGAAACTTCAGTTTTCACTCGAATTGTTTGGTTGGGTAGCATCTCAAAGCGCTAGAGACTTCAGGGTACCTTCTGTAATTATTTTAGACGCGCGTGTGAGAGTCACTCACAAGCCTACACTTGTCATCCTCCGGGTGTACCTATTTGTGTTTCTTTTGTGAGAAGGTTGGATGGTTGATTGTTGATCGTTGGATCATTCCTAATCGAGGGTCTGCATGTGTTCTTGGTTAATCCCGGTGCTATCCATATGAACCAATCACAATCATTTTTTATCACCGCTGTTTTATAACCTTTGGATCAAGTCAAAACCTGCAAGACTTGATCTCAGCCCTTGATTTCCCTCGAACATCCAGAACCTTCCCTCAACCCTATAAATACCCTCCACTTCTCATCCTTAGAAGACTTTTGGGCATTCGTCTTTCTGAGAGGAAAAAAAATAAGAGAGAAGTGAGAGAGAAGAGAGAAGTGAGAGAGAAGAGAGAAAAGAAAAGAGAGAAGAGAGATAAAGGGAAACTGTTAGCCAAACCCTAACCCTAACCCTAAATACTTCGCCTCTGAAACAAACCTTCACATATTCAACCCCAAACACAACCTTGAGTGTTTGAGAGAGAGAGTGGTTTGTTATTTTGAAGCTGTAACCTCCTTGGCTTTGATCTTGCTCACAACTTAAACTATGGAGTGAAGATCTTGTTTCTTTTTCCATAGAAACGTTAGATCTATACTCTGCATGTTACATTTTCACTAGATCTGCATATTTTTACTGGATTTAAGAAAATCGTTATTCATTTGATTTTGAAAATGTTTTATGGTTTCTGTTTTTACAAAACTTAACCCTGACCTAGTTGGATTCACACTTAGAGATTTTCAATCTCACAAATGTTTTCAAAAAGAGATTGATTAAGATCTTGACCGATTTTATAAGCGAGATATCCGTGGAATCTGGGATAGAATAAAGGTCAAAAAGGGTTGAAGTTCTGTGAGAAAGAAATAAACTAAAATCACTGCATATAGACTTTATATGTAATTTTACTAGGACTGTATGTAAATCTAAGTGTGTGTGAGTTCATGCATGTGAATAGGAATCACTACACAAACACTTAACACACTACTACACTGGAAGTGTTGTGTTTAAGATCAAAGATCATTGAGTCGACGTAAGGAAGATAAAAGCAAAGGAAGTTAGCAAACTGGAAGAAAATCATCAACAAATCAGATCTATGAGAAGTTAGAAGGACACCAAGTGGGGTATATTCCTAAACTTAGAATAGGTTGATTTGTGTGCTTGCATGTTGTATTGTTTGTAACTATTATTTGTTATTAGTGGATTTTTGTTTTTGTGACTTAGAAGTCACCGTGGATGTTTCCTCTGTTGGGAGAGGTTTTACCACGTTAAAAACTGTGTGTTGATTATCTTCATCTACTCATCTCATTCTATAAGTGTGCTGAATTTTTGAAACTGCCTTAGTTTTAAAAACTGATTATACAATCTTAATTACTCTCGTACATAAGTTTCTTTGTAAACACATCTTGTTTATAATTTTTATTTTCAAAAGAAAAGGGTTTCTCCAACAAACATTTCGGAGTTGCTTATACAGTTTAATCTTGTATTAAACGGCATTAGCGACGTTTTTCAGGAATATGACCGCCTCCATTATTTTCATGTTTTTGGCCAAGTTAGTGAGCGATTCGGACTTGGGGGTAACTATGTTATGCGAGCACACCTAGTGTGATAGAACTTTAGAGAATACATCCGGTGAGTTATTACTCGGTAGGATGAGTTATATTTATATTCAACATATGTGTTAATGTTGTAATATGGTTCTACGTATATAATGGAATAGATAGTTATATACTGGTCATTAAATACATGTAGTGAATTCTATTCATTGTATATGGGTTATATTCACATTCGACATGTGTGATTGTTGTAAGATAACTGGACATAAATGATGGGTAATAATTATATACGGGATGTTTAAATACATGGAGAAAAGTGTACTATTTGTATAACTAGTGAATGTTATATGACTTTTAAGGAAAGATGATTAACTAAGTTAAGGCGATAAATAACTTATCAGCCATACATTAAAAATACTCGGGATTGAGTAGGGCAGTTGACAAGAGTTATATCAGGATCTAGTTTCGGGGTAGAGGACTAGGTGATATATAAATAAGACGTTAGGGGTGCACATTGGTTGAGGGGTGAGTTTGTCCTCAAGGGAGTGTGACACTAACTGAAATATGAAGTGAATTCATGCATATTTTATTACTGCAAGTTAATCATTTGCTAAATGTGTTCAAAATGTGTTGGGTTCTAACCCTTGCTATAAAATATTTTTCAAAACCTTTTAGGTCTCCATCCACAGGGATGCCAGGCTTGATTCATTACAGGGATTCGCTGCTTCAGCTTATGTGGACGTTGCAGGATTTGGATAGGCGCCTCTATTCTTTCTATTCCTAGTGTAGGGATTTTCTATCAGATATCCAAGCATGTTGCTCACGATTTTATTTAGTATTTATTTCAAATACTTGAGATCCATTATTATTTGTATTTACATTTGTGTTGGATTTTAGCCGATAGTTTATTCGGCCAGTTTATTATTTATATGTGATGGTTAGGTTCAGTTAGCTTGTGGTTGTTAATGATTTATTTCCTCATGAGTATTTCATTGAATTAATGAAAGATAAAACTTGGCACCAGTTTAATTTCACGTAGGTGGTTAGTAATTAAAAAGTTTCGACAGTGATGCTAAGAATGAACCAACTGAGAAACCTGTTCTAATTTAATTTAGGACCGATCACCCAGAGTTTAAATATGTGGGGTGTCACACACGTCTGGCTAAGATTCTTTAATCATGCTACTCACACCTTAGGATTTACTCATATATATATTCGGCATAAATATTATATATATATATACGATCATCCCAAACATTCCTAAAATTTATACACCGTATTTAAATCCTAATAACCTAAGGTTTAGATCTCACTGAATTGATCATTTTGAAGTCCTACTACTCCTTTTAGGATACCACCATAACTATCTCTAATAAAAAATTCTCAAATTTTCATCATTAAAACCCAAGGAAAAGTTCTCATAAATATCAGGTCTGAATCGATTCGGCAAGGTACGAATCGATTCGCCTTTACCCGAATCGATTCGCCCTACATTGAATCGATTCAAAATGGGTTCGACTTTACCACTGTCTTCAGCCAAATCGATTTGCCTTGTACCGAATCGGTTCTCTTAGATCGAATCGATTTTCCCCCTTGGGAATCGATTTGAAATGGTTCAGGATTCTACTTTTTCCTACGGGTTTCTCATCTCCTTCTTCGCCAATTCTTTAACCAACATACAATTAACTCCATTTCCACGGTTTCTAACATCACCCAACATCAATATAACATCTAACAACATTTTCATGCCCAAAATCAAAATTAATCTATGGGATTCATCAAATTTAATCAAGAGTTAAGCCCTAACCCATATAAACACCAAAATTCATTTCTTCCAATTTCTCACCAACAATTAGACCATTAACATGGATTTAAGCTAATATTTCATATTGGATTATCATTTCATCAATTTTATGTGGGATCATTCCCAAAAGTCCCATTTTATACAAGAATCCCAAACCTAAAATCCATATTATTTACACCAACTATAATATGACTTATAAACATGCTTAAATAATTAAAGAAAGTTAAACACTTTCCTTGTTGGATAAATCCGACGACCTCGTGACGGAATCCGCCCGAGCTTCGCCGGAAATCTCCCATTTTGTCTACCTTTTCTTCTTCTCTTATTCTTTTCCTCATTTCTTTTCTTTCTTTCTTTCTCGCTTGACTTAATAAGAGAGAAATGAGACTTATCCCTTATTAAACCCCAATTTGACTTTTATACACAAATGCGAGTCCTTACGAGTCAAAAAAGTCCACGGAATCCAAACACTATCCCCGGGTACTTCATTTTGACTATTTCGGCCATTCCGGAAACAACCGTGCACTCGAAATCTCCATCCGAGTCACTTATAAAAAATTTACCTTTAGAAATCCAACACAACTACGCACGCGTTTTTCGAATAAAATATTATTATTTAACTCTTTGCCCAATTGCGATAAGAAGTAAAATAATGCAACTTCATTTACTTATTCTAGTAAGTAAATATAACACACATCAATATTAATACATCATTCACCAAATTAATATTTAACCCACACTTCATATTCTCTTTCACTTAAAATTCTCAAATTTTTAAATTACACCCACTCATATAATTTAAATATCCATAAAATTACAGGGAATTACATGCCCTACCCTCCATCGAGTAGATCACTAATTCATGAGCGCATGATAAATCATAGATGTTGCGTTCTAAGTGTAGGCACAATTTAACATCCATGCCAATAGTATCATAAATCTTCAGCTTCTAAATAGTTAAGTCAATGGCATAATCAGAAACCTGACCTACGGGCTCAGGTAAGATAGGAATGTTGTGGGAGTGCTTTAATTTTTGTAAAGAACCCTCAAACTCCCTCTTAATCTCTGTCACTTTCAACTCAATATAGTTGTGCATGCTGAAAAAAACCTTGTCAAAAGGAAGTTGAGAACTCTCCAAGTTCCTGTGAACTTAGCATTTTCTCCTTCATAGCGGTTAGTAGTTCGATTGCCCCGATGCCTAACCATATTTTTTCACTCATAAATGAAGCTCCTCTTAGATTGTACCATGTGCAATCTATGTAGTGAAGTGCGTTCGGGTCTGCAACCCAATCATAATAAAAAATCATCCACTCTTCGTTAAAATCGTTCTCGATAGGGGATTCAACCAAATGCATCAAATCCTTCATGAACTTCTTCAATGAATCCTCATTGTGGATCTCTTTCCTAGCATGGATCTCCACATTTCTATGCACTTGGAAGGTTCAAACCATAGATCTCGCCTCAGGGAACACAACTCGCAACGCGTTCATGCATGTGTACTGCTGATCTGTAATGAAAACCTTGAGCCATGCAAAGGGATCAGATATGGATTTAAAACATCCTAACGCCCACCAATAGTTCTCCACCTTCTCCGTTTCTAAAAAAATGAAGGATATTTTAAAAGACATTTCACACGATGTTATACAAACCATCTCAAATAAAGGTACCTTGTATCGATTGGTCTTGTATGTGCAGTCAATAATGACAATGGGTGGAAAACACTTGGCTAGTTGAATTGAGTTTGGATGATCAAAAAAAAATTCTTCCACCACCATGGAAGACTCATTTGTTTTATACCAATAAACATAATGTTAATACCCAAGCAACTTCATTAACTGTTGCATTTCCATTCTACCTTCTCATTCAAAAATCCTCAATTACCCTTGGCATTGTAAATTATTTTCATGGTCTAAACATTATTAACATTACAACTTTTATTCGTGGTTGAATGGAAGTCGAATTTACCCCACTCAAAGAGATCCCTTCAATAATGTTTTTCTCCACCGAAGTAAGTCAATCAGCATATGCATGTCCAACTAACGTTTTTTGGAAATTGGTAATTGTGAATGCCGTTATCGACTGACAACATCCATTCTTCGTTGTTAAGCGGAATGCACTTTGACAAAAATGAATAGTTGCACTTTTAGTGGGAGTGTTCCTCTTCTGACTTTTTCACCTTGCCTACTCCCTATGTTCCCATCTCTCTTCCCGTGATGATCACGATACTCAACACATCTCTCGTAACAAATGTGTAGGCGTCCCTTATGCATTGAATAAGGTGCCTTAGACTTGGTGATGACTATTACTATTTTAACGGATCTAACTTGCTCTTTAGTCCAAGCAACCAACTCTTGCTGAGTGGAAAATACCTAAGAATTAAGAATATAATGAATCAATATAATACAATTAAAATATATAAATGTTTTACATAAATATTAGACATTAAAATATATGCTTCGTAAAAAACGTTGCACTAATATCTACTAACACCGCACAACCTTCCTCGTTATGGGGTATATCAGTGTTCGCTAAAGCTTGATCAATTAACAAGGATTAAAATCCATGAAGGCATCTTCCATTAGTAAAGTTATTATTCCGTGGGAATAAATAGACTTTTAATTTAAACGTAACTACATTTGATAGATTTCAACATTTTTTATGTTTTAATTCTATTCGGCATGAATATAACGGACTGGTTTCATTATTTCGGGGGGAAGATGATGAATTATTTTAGATTGTTCGGGGTGAACATAACGAATTAACTCATCTGGTTCAGGGTGAACCTGATGGATTATGGAAGATGGTTCGGGGTATATATACCGAATATGTATATTTGGTTCGGCATGATTATAACAAACGAATCTACTTTGAACAAAAAAATAAAGAGTTGGTTCAGGAGGTTTACCCCGAATTTCTTCCCTAAAATCGGGGGCCAGATCCCAAACCAACTGTACGTTTTCTGCATTTTTTTATATTTTCAATCCTTATGAAAAAACAAATATATACGTAATAGGACCCAAGGTTTACCTCAAAAATAGGATTTGCAGGGTTGTCATTTGCTTTTGAGGTGTTATCATTTTCTAATGGTAGAATATCCATTAGTATCCGAATATTTAAAGAACAAACCCTAGATATTTAATAATGTTGTTGAAGATGGTTGGTGAGGGAGAAAACATTAATAATGATGTGCGGGTACCAAAGAAACAAAAATTAATAATTCTAATGAAGATGGTTGGTTGGTTTAATGGAGACAAATTTGTTGGTTGAGAAAGGGAGAGTTTGGAGTGTAGTGGTATTTTATGTTGTAGTTGGGTTAATATATATATATATATATATATATATATATATATATATATATATATATATATATATATTGGGTGGTAGCGCTTAGCAAAAATCTGATTTATTTTCCTTGTGGTATTTTAAAGCAATTTTCGTGGTGCCCTTAAAAATTCCCTTTTTATTTTATGGTTTCTGCGGTGACAATTAAGTTCAGCACAAATTAACAAGAAAACGCAATCACCCGAACAAATAAAGAATGTGAGGAATGATAGTCACACAACATAGGATTTACGTGGTTCAGCAAGAGTGCCTACGTCCACGGTGGTGCTCTCAATATTATTTCTCTATACTCCAGGGAGTGTTTTATCGAAAAAATAAGGCATACCCTTTGCCCCAGGCTGAGGGTTTGTTATATACATGTTCGTTCTCGGGGAGTGGGGGTGTTGGACTCCCCCACGCCAGTTCATGACCCCTATAATATCTCCTTATGAGATTTTAGGAATTCGACTGGGTCGTAGCTGAATAAATTAGGGCGTGAGGCCTCCAGACATTGGGTCCGGCTCTGCTGGGCTACTCGTATGGGCCCAAGTGACAAATCGAGTTACCCACAATTTCCCCTAAAGTTTTTGGGCCATAATTTGGGCTCAATAATTTTTAATGATTTGTCATAATGGCATTTTTGTAATTTGTGTAACACTTTCCAAGATCAAAGCACCTCTTTTGAACTGATTTAGGCCGCAGACTGCCTCGTTCCCTGTGCGCTATGATTAAAAACATTTAAAACATATTCGGGGAAGTCTCTTCTTGTTGTCACTTCAAATCTCTTCACACTTCTCTAGTTTTCTCCAAGCTTCTATTGTTGCTCTTTCATTCCTAGGCCTCGTCTTCCAATTTCAATCTCCTCATCATCCTTGCTTGTGACTTTGCATCGTCCCAAGCTAAATTTTTACTTCATAAGTTATTCTCATATTTCTCTCTCTTTCTTTTTAGCAAAGACAAAGAACTTGGAACCTGCTCTCCGTGAGGTTCGAGATGCTGAGGGTGTCAAATCCTGGAAAATCAAGGAGCTCTTGGCTAACGGTGAACACCCTCGATCAGCGGCCTTCCTTATGGAATACAGGAACATTGGGTCCAGCTTTATTATGCGTCTTGTGGATAACATTTTTGAGCTAGACATCACCAAAGAGGTTGTCGCAGATCCCATTCAATTGGGCGAGTAAGAGATAAGTTGTGGTGAGGAGAGAGAGGGTGCTAACAAGGGCGGTGCTGAAGGTAGTTCCAGTGAAGAGAGCTCTGGTGGTGAAGGATCTTCCATCTCAAAAGAAGTTTCAGAGGCTCGAGAGTCTTCCAGTGAATCGAGTAGTTCTAGCAAGGAAGATATGGTTCCTCCCAGGAAGAATATGATCCGTGATGATGATTCGAGATGCTAAATTGAAAATTTTACAAGTGTTGAAGGTTTGTAATGAAACAATACATGAGAAATATGCATGACCATCTTTTGGGTATATTGTTCCACACTCTCGCATCCAACCTCAACTGTGAAACTTTGGGGGCTTCTGTTGATACAAAAATTATTCAAATGACATGGACCAGTTATGTCAAGACACGTGTCATCTAGCGTGGCATAAGTATATGTACCGATCAACTTAAAGTACCGATATACTCAGCATACCGAATAACTTGTTGGGAAGATTAAACGACCAAGACAGATTCAATGATTATTCTTTACCATGTACATATCTATATGCATATTCAATAACGACATATTATCTATATACACAGACATCCCAAGGTCTATAAATACATTGTAACACTCTCATGGTAGGGTAAGCTATCATAAGAAAATATAATCAAGATTATGGCAAAGATACCCAGTAATACAAGACAGTGGACGTAGGCCATTTCATTAAGGACGAACCACTTTACAAATCTCTGGTCTTATTCCTTTACTCATACTTATTTGTGATTAATTAATTAGATCGAATCTAGTTTTTTACATCAACAGATTAATCTGTTGAAGACAGAAAATGGCCTCTATGCCATTTTAGTGGCGTCAATAGCAGATAAATGATGAGGATGATATTGAAGATGAAATGAAGATAAACAATCACATCAAACATATAAGGGACAAATACTTTTAAAGTGATTCGGCTATAAATAAAGCCTACATCCGCTGTTATTTAATTCCCAGGGGTTTACAATAGCACAACATGGTGTAGAGAGAGAGGTGTAGAGAGATGGAATGAATTAGTTTGTTTTTTGTTCAGATTGTGTGTCCCCCGTTGGCTAAGGTAAGGCATGTATTTATAGTGATGGGAGTCAAAGAGATATAATGTCTTCATATATTCAGACATTTATATTTATATAGAATGAATATAATTGTTGGTCGTCAAGGGTTCCATGACCATTGGTGAGTCTTCTTCTAATGGCTTTTGATCTTCTGGATGGTTTTATCTTCCTTGAGTTAGTTTGTATGCCGACCAAGTCTCCTTGGCTGCCGACCAACTATCCTCGGGTGTTGACCAACTTTCCTCAGGTGCCGAGCATGTATAAATATTGCCACATAGGATGACATGTGTCATTTTCTGACTGGTCCACGTAGATGGAGAATTTTGGCATCAACAGAAGCCCCCAATGCTCCATGCTTGATAGTTTACTGAAAGGATGGAGTATTTATTCTATAATATTTCTCGATGCTTGTGCATAATGAGATTCTTGATCAGCCTACTTGATTTGTTCAACGTAAAGTTCACTATATTCTGATCAACAAATGATTTAGGTTGATTGATGGTTGCATTGGATTTAAGCTTTCTTTTGAGGAAATCTGTTTGGCAAGCGAACATGTGCTATGTATGACCCCTGGGAATTTAGATGCATCAATATGATAGTTTGCATCTTATGTCTTGTCATAATGTTCAAGTGGGTTGGTCAACTAGTTTGTCCACCAATTGAGTGCTGACTGTACGTGTTTGATATCTCTGATTTTTTATCCTCGAAAGGCTTTGCTGATGTAACATGCTAGCTTTTGAACCCAATTATTCAATCTAATTAGTTCTGAGCTAGTAACGGACTCTGAAACATTTGCATATAAGTACTTCTTCTTCTTTAGTGTTGGTCCCGATAGTAGTAATAAAGATCCCAAGGCTGTAAATGTTGAACCTGACTCCTGAAATTCAATAGCATGTGCATAATAACTCATGGATGATGATTGGCTAGTGATATGTCTTATTATATATGATTTGGAGCTGAATCTGATACTCGGTTGGTACTGCATAATGTTATCAGATTGTGCTAGTTAATGAATAATTAATTTTGTAGTAAAAGCCCCCAAGTGTGTAATATGAGCTCTAGATACTTTCTTGGCCTTGAAGTATGCTGGTCTTGCTGGAAAAGATAAGGCCGAGGAAATGTTCCCTGAAATAACTTCTCAAGATCTTTGCATGTTTTCATTTCCCTACTGTCCTGATGTGACCATAGAAATAATTTTTCGACCAAGTAATTTTGGTTAAATAAAACTGCTTTCAACATACAGTCCAATAAGAAACGTGTTGTCATTCCAATTAGGAATATGTGGGCATTCCAATTAAGAATGTGATATATTCCAATTTGGAATCTGATTCTGATATGTGCCATCGATCGGCGTATTTGACATGTGGAGCCCCAAGTTGGGTTTAGGAGACTGAATAATAATAATGATGCTCGAGCATTCGTCAGAACATAATAGAATGATCCACTAATGCGCATGATTGAGCATAATATATAATTTTCATGGAATATCCATGCTAGTGAGAAATACATATCCATAATAAAAGTGCTGAGAAATTTAAATAAATAATAAGAGTGTCGACCATCTGTCGGGCTTAATGAGAAATAAAGATAAATAATAATAGAGGGGATCGATTGATCCTTCATTGTTAGTAACAAGCATGATACAATATGTAATTTATTTAAATGAGTGAATGAAATTTGATTACCTTATATTGTCAATCTTTGTATATGGATGGATCGCCTTTTGTCAATCTCTGTATATGAATTGATGATTTGGTAATTTATTTTTGGAGCCTTGATAACGAAATATTTATCCCATGCTCATGTCTAGTTTTAGTGATGATTCATCACCCATAAGTGCCTAAGCAATGGAATGCTTATCCCATGTTGCTGCTTAGTTGTAACAATCTTATCTAGATTGCCTTGATACGAAGGGAATGGATATTTTACCCAACTTCTTGACCAGTTTAGATGCCTTCATGGGTCACCCATAATCAAGTAGGACAGGCCTTGCTCAACCTTGTTGGTGTCTTTATTGATGCCGATAAACCTTTGGCTGGTGGTTACTGATACCGACCAACTTTTAGCTGGTGGTTGCTGATACCGACCAAGTTTTAGTTGGTTTGTTGAATATATATATAAAGAGAAGAATTTTCCCTACCAACTGTCTATTGGAGATATAATAAATGTTGTTGATCTCCTCGGAGCTGAATATATATATGATAATAAGTATTTTGTCGAGCTTCATGCTGAGATGAACATAAAATATGCATAATCATTTGAGAGAATGATTCTTGAACAATCATAAATGTCAGAATATTAAGAATAATAACAACGCCTGGCTGATATGTCGAGGCAAAATTTGTATAGTGCCGAGCAATAAAAATAATTTCCAGAAGTTTAAGATTATGGTCGAGCTTTCATCGGGATTGAATCTTGTACCTGTGGAATTACAATTCAATTAATCGCAATCTCTGTGTCTGACCAACAACAGGTTCTCCGACCAGTATCAAACGCTTCCGAACAGTAGTAGGTGTCGACCAGTAATCGAGAACCCCCCGACCAGAGCAACTCTTAATTTAATAAAATTCTTGATATCATAACAGTATCGTCGATGAAGAAATAAAAGTTATCGACCTATTGCAAAGGATCTATACACCTGGTGTCGACCAAATAAATTTTATGGCTCTTATGATGAGGATCAAATCTGATAGTCGCTGATCAAGAAATAGGAGGTTGGAGTTACCATCGAACAGTAATATGGTAGTAATAGATGGTCAGGCATTACCCGATCTGTAGAAATATTGAGTGGGGAAAACCAGATGTCTCAAACACGTCGGTGACCAAGTGTTATGCTCTGTCGACCAGATGAGATTTTCTTCTTCAAAGAGTGGTTGTCAACCACCCTGAGCTTCTTGAGTTCGTTGCTACACTCGTGATAATATAATGTCTTTTCTTTATGGGTGTCACTGGCATTTATTGAAAATTTTGAACCGGAGAGTGAAAATCTGGGGATTAAAATTTTTTGTTGATCTGAAACCGAACCAAGTTGTGATGTGGATGATAATTCCCATATTGTAGGTTTGATGTATGATGTGAAAGAACCCTTTAACATATTATTTGAGGTCACCCAATTTTAGTATTTTTGTTGTTGTAGACCGTTGAAGTCGAAAGGACAGATATTTCATAAATCCAAAACCCCTTCAACTTCCTGAGAATTAGCAAAACGAAATTATCTCCGTAGAAATTTATTTAATATAAGAACAACTGTTCATTTTCTAGCTCTTTATGGAAGTGGGCAACTGAATTTTCAGGGACAAATATGCAGGACGGTCGTATTACATAAAAAATAATTATGAAAAGTCCTCTTATTATGACATCCATCTCAAAACCAACAACGAAAATTATTTAAAATTTACATAGTTGTGCTGATGGATGAATAAAAGTTGAGCATTCAGTTTAGCAACACAAATGAAGCGATGAGAAAAACGTTTTTATCCCCTGCTATCAATTTAAGATATGTGATCGCAATTCATGATATGATTTTAGCAGGTTCAATCGATGTTTTGTTGAAGATCCAAAAGATCACAATGAACCGTAACTATTGATGTTGAGATATCAGATATATGTTCGTATAGAGAACGCTTGTGAGAGATAATGGTCTTTTCACCTCCTAACATTATGACAATCAGATAGACATTGGGTATTTTGTGAATGTTTCAACTATGATGGTTGTTGAATTGAATTTTGATTCAAGAGCATTAAATTGAAGCGATTTCCCTCATAACAAGGAGAGAGAAAATGAATCTTTAATTTTCGTATTCTTTGATTACAAATAGGAATATATAACGAAAATTCAAGATCTTCCAAAATTTATCTCAAAATCAATAGTGGAAATTATCAAATCTTATCATCATCATATATACTGGTAAATGAAATCATTCTAAATGTTTATTCCATGATATAAAAGTTAAACTTGAGAATCAAGCCAAAAGTTATGATTATGAAATCCACCATTTTACAGATTTCTCAAAAAGAATTAATCTAACAGTTATGACTATAAAATCATAATATGCAATATTTTAAAAATTTCGTATATAAAAATTGGACAACTAATTTATGTATATAAACATAAAAATCATGATTGGATCAAAATATATACAAAACATATAATTGATTATAAGAAAAGATAGAGAAAACTTAGCGTATGATGATTGTTGATGTAAAAAAAATAGACTTGCTCTAATTAACTAATCACAGATAAATATGAATGAAGAAATAAGACAAAGGATTTTTAAAGTGGTTTAGCCTTAATGAAAATGTCCTACGTCCACTATCTTGTATTGTTGGGTGTCTTGCCTTAATCTTGATTATGTTCGATAATGATAGCTTCCTCCTGTTGTGAGGGTATTACAATGTATTTATAGCCCTTCGGCTGTCAATGTGAATAGATAATACGCAGTTATTAAATGTACATATACATCTGTACATGGTAAGAATATTCATTGAATATGTCTTCGTTATTTGATCTTCTTGACCAGGTGCTTGGTATGTTGAGTAGATCAGTGCTTTAAGTTTCTCGGTATGTATATTTAGGCCATACTAGATGACACGTGTCTTGACATAACTGGTTCCCGTCAGCTAACTAATTTTTGTATCAACAAAATCCCCCAATGTTTCATAATTCAAATTGGACATGAGAATGTGGAATATTATATCTAAAAGTTGCTTGGGCAATTTTATTCTATCTTGTTTAATTACAGACCTCCAGCACTTGTCAAATGTTGCACTCACCATAACAGTTTTGAGCACAAAATGGCAAATTTTTAAATATTTTGAATTTTTGGTGGACGCTTGGGTACTTGCATCTTTTTCCTTTATTAGCTGTCGGAAACGCAATCGTTGTCATTTTTGATCATTAATTTTCCCGTTTTCCAAGGCTATATATTTAAGGACGATATCATCAGATTGTCTTCTACCTTTTTCCTTTTAGATTCTCAAGCCTTTTGTCTTCTCTCTTTTCTTCTTATGATCGTTCTTTCTGTAATCTGCCTTATCTAATTTCTTGATTTCCTGTAAGAATTTCTTCCTTCTTTTTTCTTTGTTTTAGCCAACATGGTTTACCTCATCGAATCGTTAGATAAGTTTAGGGATGACTTTGGGATTCCTTCTTGGGTTCTTTTGGAAGAACCTCCTTGCCTTTCTAATTTATTTTCTCAAGATGAGGGATATTTGTTTCCTTCCATTTTTGTAACAGAATGTGCTTTTTCTTTCCCGCCTAATCCCCTGTGTTTGTAATTTTGCCAATATTTTGATATTGTTCCTGCAAGAGTAGTTCCAAATACATGGAGGGTAGTTAATGGAGTGCATAGGTTGAATCAAATCCATGGAACTCATATAGGGATTCCTGAAATTATGTACTGTTATAAATAGGTTACTGGTGACACCACCTTATATTAAAAAACTAGGTTTTCTAATAGAGATTTAGTGGTCAATCTCCCTGACGCTAATAGGGATTATTTTGAAGATGGGGTTGTGATGAAAAATTGGCAACACCCTCCATTAAAAGGGAAATACGTGTACCAAGGTCCTAAATGTCCATTTTATGGAAATGGGATAGGTTGTTTTTCTTTTCAAGTTATTTTTGTTTGATATAATGTGTCACTGACATTTATTTTATGTTTTACAGTTGATAGTAAAAGGAAACCCCTAAAAGAGAGTGACATTAATATAAAAGATTTGAAGCTTATCCGGGGTTTGCAGCAATCAATTATTGAGGAGCACGTGAGGTCTGCTTCTTATTTGCTGAGATATAAGAACACCACTTATTCGTTTATTGCTCGACCTCTTGTTCCTCCCTTGGTTATTGATCTTGAACAGACTCCAGCATCTTCGACAACTATTGAAGAATCTTCTTCTAATTTGATTACTTTTATTGCTGACCTGATGATGAACAAGAGGAGAGTGCCTTACCTAATTGCCAAGGTTGTTCCTGGTGCTGATCGGGTGAATAAGAGTAAAGAAGATGTCCCAACTGAAGGGACTAAGAAAAATGATGTTACTCCATCTGGGGGAGTAGTCACAACTGTCAAGGAGATCAACAAGAAGCCCCTTATTACTCCAAAAGAGGCAGCACCTTTGATTAAACGGGTTGTCTCTATTCAAGGAGAGGTAACACCTTTGATTGAAGGGGTTTCCCCTATTCAAGGAGAGGCAACACCTTTGATTAAAGATGATCTTTAGGAAGATTGAGAAGGGGTCTTACTGAGAAGACGGTGGATGCTGCTGCTCAACCTTCTGGGGTAGATATATCTTCTTTGAGACCTTGTTTTCCAACCCTCATTACCCCTGGCTTGGCCAAGAAATTGATTAGATCTGGAACCCTTCCTAACTATCGAGATGCTAAGATGTCTACTCCTTGGGTGAAAGTCACTGAGTTGGCAGCCCAACACCTTGCATCAGTAAGTGTCGTTATACTTGTCATTTTTATTCTTCATACAATGTTGATATTCTGACTGGAGCTTCTCTTCCTTTTACAAATTTTGCTGTATTTTAATAATATCTTGGAGAAGGATGAGGCAATTAAATCTTCAACTTCTTCCAGTGGAGTAGAATAAGCCCTTACTAGCTTATCAAAATCTTTGGCAGAGTCCCGATCAAAACATAAGGGTGCCATAGGTGCTTGGGAAAATAAAATCAATTATGCTGAGGCAGCTCGACAAAAAGCTGAGGAGGCTGCCAAGGGGGCTGATACAACTCGACATTAGGCTGATACAGCTCGGCAACAAGCTATAAATGCTTCCAAGGAGGTAGAGGACACATTAAAGGTTGTTATTTCTAGTCAGGTCGAGAATGCAGGCAAGCTTGAAGAGGATGAACGGCATTAGAAAGATCTTGAACATAAAGTGAAATCTTATTAAGAGATTCTTAGGGAAAGTACGATGAAGAAGAAGTTCGCTGTGAAGAAATTCTTTAGCTCTGGATAGGACAAAGGATGACACAAAGCTTTAACTAATATTTCTACCCAAATGGATTATGCAAGTTTAAAGTTATTTAGGGATGTATGGGTTGTAGTGTTGAAGGAGTTGAACATTGCTGATGATTCTGAACTATTTCAGAAACACGTTCATAGCCCTCCTCTTGCTATTAAAGAAGAAGAAGAAGATGGAGTTGGATCTGATGAATCTTCCTTGTTCATTGTAAAACAAACTCCTGCTACTACTACTCCCCAATCCTCCGAGCAAGTTCATCTGGCAATAACTTCTATCGTCCAACATCAGCTGCCCACCGATCAACCAAGGAGAGGCAACACCTTTGATTAACGATGCTCTTTTAGGAAGATTGAGAAGGGGTCTTACTGAAAAGACGGTGGATGCTGCTGCTCAACCTTCTGGGGTTAAGATATCTTCTTTGAGAGCTTATTTTCCAACCCTCATTACTCCTAGCTTGGCTAAGAAATTGATTAGATCTGGAACCCTTCCTGACTGTCGAGTTGCTGAGACATCTACTCCTCGGGTGAAAGTCACTGAGTTGGCAGCCTAACACCTTGCATCAATAAGCGTCATTAAACTTGTCATTTTTATTCTTCATACAATGTTCATATTCTGACTTGAGCTTCTCTTCTTTTTGCAGATTTTGGTGTATTTTAATAATATCTTGGAGAAGGATGAGGCAATTAAATCTTCAACTTCTTCCAGTGTAGTAGAAAAAGCCCTTACTAGCTTGTCAAAATCTTTGGTGGAGTCCCGATTAAAACATAAGGATGCCATAGGTGCTTGGGAAAATAAAATCAATTATGCTGAGGCAGCTCGACAAAAAGCTGAGGAGGATACCAAGGGGGCTGATACAACTCGGCATTAGGCTGATACAGCTCGACAACAAGCTATAAATGCTTCCAAGGAGGTAGAGGATAAATTAAATGTTGTTATTTCTAGTCAGGTCGAGACTGCAGGCAAGCTTGAAGAGGCTGAACGGCGTTAGAAAGATCTTGAACATAAAGTAAAATCTGATGAAGAGCTTCTTAGGGAAAGTACGATGAAGAAGAAGGTAGCTGTGAAGAAATGCTTTAGCCTAGGATAGGACAAAGGATGACACAAAGATTTAACTAATATTTCTACCCAAATGGATTATGCAAGTTTAAAGTTATTTAGGGATGTATTGGTTGTAGTGTTGAAGGAGTTGAACATTGCTGATGATTCTGAACTATTTCAGAAACACGTTCATAGCCCTCCTCTTGCTATTAAAGAAGAAGAAGAAGATGGACTTGGATCTGATGAATCTTCGTTGTTCATTGTAAAAAAAACTCCTTCTACTACTACTCCCCAATCCTCCGAGCAAGTTCATCTGGCAACAACTTCTATCGTCCAACATCAGCTGCCCACCGAGCAACCAAGGAGAGGCAACACCTTTGATTAACGATGCTCTTTTAGGACCAACAGTTGTGACACGATAAGGCATATGCCAGTTAGCCTCCAACTCATTATGTTTTTGAATTACTTTATTGAGCACGTGATATCCTTCTTTGAGATCACACTTCTTGACCTTTTTATTGTAGAACATGACATTTCTTTGTTGATAAGATGCATTTCAGATGGATGCATTTTCTCTGACTTCTTAGAGCATATCCAAGTCCAAGCATCTCATTAAATCACTTACTGGAGAATTAAAACTAAGCACCCTATAAGTAGGTAAGCCTAACTCAACAGGTATGACTTCTTCGCTCCTAAAAGCTAAAATGTAAGGAGATTCTCCAGTTACTGTTCGGGGTGTTGTTAGATAAGCCCAAAACACGGAGTGCAACTCATTGATCCAAATTCCTTTGGCATCATACAACCTTTTCTTCAACCCGTTCAATAAAGGTATGTTTTTTGCCACTTTTTGCCTATTACTTTGAGGATGACCTGGAGCAGAATAAATCTTTTGAATATTAGACTGTAGACAATATGCAGTGAACTCCTCGTTATCAAATTAGGTACCGTGGTCAGTGATAAAAGCATGTGGCAGACCATGTCTGCAAATAATACTCTTCTAGATGAACTGATAGACCCTTTCATAGGCCATATAATTAAGAGTTTCAGCTTCCACCCATTTTTTTAAATAATCAACAGCGACCACCAAATATTTGAGTCGTCCTCTTGTAGTTGGTAGAGGCCTGATTAAGTCTATTCCCCACATGGAAAATGGCCAAGCTGAGGTGATTTGTGTTAACAATGCCTGAGGAGTTCTTCGTATAGTAGAAAATCATTGACACTTGTCCATTTCTTGGCATAAGTCGTGCAATCAGCGTGCATTGTTGGCTAATAGTACCCCTGCGGAGTTATTCTTTATAAAAGAGTTCGACCTGCTATATGAGCTCCACAAGATCCTTCGTGAATTTCTTCTATTAGATCTTTAACTTCTACTAGATGAACACATCTTTGGAGACCTGCTATCACCCCTTTTTTGTACAGAACTCCATTGTTTAAAACATATCTAACATCTTTAAACTTCAACCACTTAGCTGTAAGTTGGTCGGATGGTAGAATGCCTTCTTCGATATAAGCCCTGATGGGGTCCATCCAGGATGGTCGCATATCCAAAATGATAAACTTTACCATCTTATCTTCATCAATACTTATGTTTACAAGTATCTCCATAGGAATTGTTCTTTGTAGCTCGGTACGAGTAGCTGAAGCTAACCGAGCTAGTGTATCTGCCCTTACACTCTCCAGTCTTGGTATTCTGATCATTTGAAAAGCTGCTAAATTGGCTATAATCTCCATATCTTTAGCTAAATACCTCTTCATGAACTCTCCTTTTGTTGTGTAAAGACTGAGCATCTGATTTACCACTAGTTGTGAATCACCGAATACCATAACTTTCTCTGCACTTAATGATTTAGCTAAACTGAAGCCCACAATTACAGCTTGATACTCGGCTTCATTGTTAGAATCTTTGAATTGAAAGTGCAAGGCATATTCTACGTCTATTCCATCCGGACTATTGAGTACAATTCCAACTCCGTAACCTGTTGCCCACGAAGAACCGTCAATATTTAAATTCCATATAGGAATATTATTTACAAACCCTTAGTCTAACAAATCCCGTGATAGAATATCTTGTGTTTTCTTTATTCATCCTTGGCCTTTGTCTTCTTAACATAAGATTCTAGTTGATCATCTGTAATCTTTTCTAGCAACTCTTCTGCTGGGAGTTGGTCGGGCACGGTTTCTATTAATTCTCTAACATCCTTTAGTTGTTCTGCATTAGCCCCTATAGGTCGGAGGTATCTGGGTAGGTAAATGTAGTAATGAAATCTGTCACTGCCTGCCCTTTGAGAGAGGATCTTGGCTCATAGATAATGTCATACTCACCTAACTCCACTTCCCAATACATCAATCTTCCATATTTTGTTGGTTTATATAAATCCTGTTTGAGTGGCTTGTCAGTATATACCACTATTGTATGGGCTTGAAAATATGGTTTCATCCTCCTACTCGCCTCGATCATTGCTAATGCCAAATTATCCAATTTTGGATACCTGATATCTTCTCCTCTGAATGCCTTGCTCGTATAATACACTAGTTTTTGCACTCCGCTTTCTACTCTTATCAAAGATGAACTAACAGCACTTTCTGAGACAACTAAGTATAAGTATAATTTTTCTCTTAATATCATATTGGAAAGTAAAGGGTGTCCCAAAGTATCTCTTTAATTCTAAGAACACCTTCTCGCATTCGTCATTCCACTCGAAGGTCTTTCTAAGCACCTTGAAAAATGGGAGACATCTATCCATTTCTTGGGAGATGAATCTGTTGAGAGATGCAACATGCCCCGTAGGGCTTTGCACTTCCTTCTTAGTGGTTGGAGATTACAGTTCTAGTAAGGACTTTATCTTATCAGGATTTGTTTCAATACCTCGTTGATTCATAATGTACCCGAGGAACATGCCTTCTTGTACGCCAAAAACACACTTGGTCGAATTCAGCTTCATCTGATACTTCTTTAACTAATAAAATGTTTGGCTCAGGTCAGCTATATCATTAGTAGCTTTCTTGCTTTTGGTCAACATATCGTTGACATACAATTCCATTTTTTTGCCAATGTGCTCTGCGAATACCTTGTTCATCATCCTCTAATATGTAGCACCTGTATTTTTAAGACCAAAAGGCATAACATTGTAACAATATATTCCTCGTGGGGTAATAAAAGAGGTACTTCCCTTGTTTTCTGGATTCATTTTAATCTAATTGTATCCGGAGTAGGCGTCCATGAAGCTTAAGAATTCATGACTTGAAGTTGCATCTACTAGATGATCTATCCTGGGTAGAGGGAAATGATCTTTTGGGTAAGCCTTATTCAGGTCTGTGAAGTCCACACACATTCTCCACTTGTTGTTCTTCTTCTTCTTCACCATCACAACATTGGCCAACCAATTTGTATATTTGACGTCTTCGATGAAAGAGGCATTTTGTAAATCTTCCACCTCCTCTTAAATATCATGATTCTTATTTGGACTAAAGACTCTCCGTCATTGCTTTATCGGTTTGATCTCTTTTTTGACATTAATTTTGTGACAAAAGAAAGTTTGATCTATCCTGGGCATATCTTCATGACTCCATGCAAATGCTTGCTTTCTATGGTTTAGAAATGCCACCAACTCTTGCTTTAATACTGGATCAAGTTAAGCACCAATCGAAGTTGTTCCTTCTGGATGCTCATCATCCAGAATAATGCTCTCCATTACTTCCATGACTTGGCCTTTAACAAGATTCGTTTTTCTCTTGGGTCTAAGGTTTCAGTCTCAGACTCATAAGATTTATCCACTTGATAAGTGGTTGTTTTCTTCCTGGCATCTTCCAATTCTTCTTATTCGGCAGATGAATAGTAACATTCTCGAGATACTTTCTAATCGCCCTTCACAATTCCAACCTCGAAGTTGGTCGGGAACTTTAAACACTGATGTACAGTAGATGGAACTATTTCAAACTTTTTCAGGCCTAATCTCCCCATTATTATATTGTAGGATGATTGGACATTTTTATCCATCACGAAGAAGCATACTTTTTCTGATCTGCAGGCAGGCCAAGTACCGTCAACATGTCGAACTTGATCGTCCTAAGTGGAAAAATGTTTTCACCAGAAAAACCGATGAGGGGCCTATGATACGACTCCAAGCTATCGAAGCAAGGGTAGAACATGATGTCTGCCGAGCTACCATTATCCACCAGTACTCTCGAAATGATTACGTCTTTCATCCTCATTTTTATTAATAGAGTATCATTGTGAGGATATAAAATTCCTTCCTGGTCATTCTTAGAAAAACCAATGACCAGCTTATTTTTGTTAACCTTCCTTGGGCGATCTTCCTCTGCTAGATTTATCTGCTGTATGTAGGAAAAATCTTGGGCCTAATTGAGGTAAGCTTTCCTTTTGGCGGTATGATCACCCCCTCCTGCATCTCCCCCTGTAATCATATTACAATCAAATGAATCAAAATGGATTGAAAATACCTCACGCTCTAGCTGTCTTGGATTTTTTGGGAGATGAGGGTCATCTTTATGGTCCATTTTCTTGTCATCTCTTGGTCGGCGAGGAGATTTGGACCTTTTTCGTGTTTTGTTGTTGATCTTCCCATAATTATGGTGATCAACAAACATGTTCAAATCCCCTCATCTAATGAGTGCCTCTATCTCATTTTTTAGAGCTACACATTGCTTGATCGTGTGACCATGGTCCTTATGGAACTCGCAATACTTGGACTTATCTCTTCTTTCGGGAGTTGTCCTCACTTTTTTCGGCCAATTTAGTTCCTCGTTGTTCTTTATTTCTTCCACAACATGATTTATATCCACCTTTAAGGGGGTATAATTTGCATATTGATAGAAAGAACTTTTCGGTGTATTTTTCGTCGTTGCTTGAAAAGCACCTCAAATCAAAATCGTCAATTACCTATAAATATAACAATCTCAAGTGTAGAGGTAAGTAAGGGTATCAATCCACTTCCAAGGGGGTAAAGCAAAGGGAACTCAATTGTAGTTGAATTTTTATTTTCTTTTTGTGCTTTTTCACTTTTCTAATTTTTTTTTAGCTTTTTCAATATTAAAACAATTGGGTGAGGTGAGGTGAAATAAGAGTAAACTAAACAAAATAAAAGGGGGTAATCAAACTAAAAGTAAAATGTGAAAAATATAAACAAGTGTGTGGTAAAAGTGATTGGAGTGCAACTAAATGAGAGAAAATATTCAAAAGACAAAAAATCCACCCTCAATTCACACAAATTTATCTAACTTGCATAATTTTAACTTCATCAATTTCCAAAATATTCATTTAATTCAAAAGTTAATTCTCATTACACTAATGAATTAATTGAATATTATTTTAGAAAAGTAAGTTTAATCCCCACAAGCACTACTCTAAATGAGTTAAAATGAATTAAATGAATCACCCGCTATGATCGATTCACCAAACTAATTTTAATTAGACAAAGTAAAAACAAGAGTAGATGAAAATTATATTAACATTTAAATCAAGTGATAAGCCTATCTACAGTTTGAATCAAATGATCAAATGATAATAAAATTTTCAATCCTTTCTCAAGAATAAATTTCCATTTCTCAATGTGAAAATAATTAGGAATTAAATTTACTAATCAAAGCAAACTACCAAAATAATAATTGACAATGAAACCAAACTGGATTCATGAGGGTTTCAATTCATACCTTGAATGGGATGATTAGCCCTCCATAATCATCTTCGAGTAAAAATTATAATCAAATAAGAGCATAAAATGAAAATTAGATAGGAGTAGTAAAAAAAATTTGCCTTCAATTGCATTAATTCTTCAATTCTTCATTGATCTCAATTAATTACAACAGTCAATTTATTGAATTTTTTCTCCACTCTAAAAAAACTAAGCTACTAAAAAAATAAAAATGGTGTTTCTCTATCTAATTCTCTCTCTCTATTTGATGATCTCTCCTTCAAATGGGGTATTGAGTCTTCTTTTATAGTAGATGCATGGCACACATGGGGCTAAGGGGTATTTTTGGGAAGGTTCAATGTTCATGGAAATGGGGTGTGAGGTCATCAGGTAAGAGATGTGTGAGGTCATGTGGGTAAGGGTATAGGAACAAATCTAATTTAGTTAAAGGGGTAGTTTTGGAAATTGGGGTAAAAGTGGTAGTTGGGGGTATTTGGGTAAATGGTTTTAAATTGATTTAAATGGCATGTAGGAAAAGGCATGTTTGTTTTCACTTGGGTCTTGGCTTGAGTTGTTTTTGGTAGGAGGTTTAAAATCGTGTAAGAGCTTTGTTGGAAGGAAAAAGGGTATTGGGTCTTGGATTGTATTTGAGAGGACGCGGGTCAGGAGCTAAGGGGCTTCCATGGAGATGGGTTCGGGTTTGGCATGGGTGGGCAGCAGGTTAGCCGGGTTCGTGGGTATAGTTTCAGTAGGCAAGGGTCCGAGTTAGAATTCGGAACTGGGTCGGCGTTGGTGATCAGAGTTGGGTTGCCGACGGGTTCAACAGCTGGCGGTGGCGGGTGAGGCAGGTCCAGCGACGGGGTTTTGCGGACCAGAGAGAGGGGGTGAGGTCACCGAGCTCGGCTCAGGCGACAGGTGTGGGGTTTTTTTTTTGATTGGTCCGAGGGTCTCAGTTTGGGTTGACATGGGAGTAGCTGCAGTGGTGGGTGGTTCAAACACCGGCGGCAATGGGGGTTTGGTCCGATCAATCGGCGTCGGGGGGGGGGGGGGGGGGGTAGCAGTTGTGAGTGTGAGAGAGAGGGGACAGATGATGGGTTGAGGTAAATGGTGGAGATTGTGATGTTTGGCTATTGAGTTCGGTTGAGAGGAGAGAGAAAGAGGTGGGTGATGGGAGGTTGAAGAAGAATATGGGGTTGATAGGGTGTGTGTGAGGGTGTAGGAAGTTTGGTGAGGGTGAGGGTGAGGGTTTAGTTGTGTGTGGTAAGGTATATGGGTAATGTGTGAGTGGTTTTAGGATAAGTGTGTGTGTGTTTAATTTGTGACCCTTAGAAAAATAAAATAAAACTAAAATTAATAAAACTAAAAATATAAAAAAAAATATAAAAAAAAATTCTAAGCTATATAAAAATTAAAATGTAATAAAAACTTAAAATCTAAACTAAAGTCCTAAAAAACATAAAATCTATTAAACTAAAAATAAACTCATATAAACTAATCATAATAAAACTAAAAACTAAAAAAAATAAAAAAAAAAAAAAATTATAAAAATAAAGATAAAATAGTAAAGTAGAAAATAAAATCTAGAAAATATTAAATAAAACCTAAAAATAAAAAAGTCTCAAACTAAAAATCGAAAAAATAAGAAACAGGATAAACAAAACACACACAGGGTTTGGGGTAGGTTTAGGGTAGGCTCGGATACGGGGGAAGGAATTAGCACCATTCAATGCGCATTTGTCTTCATATATAGCTTTTGATACAACAAACGGACATTTGATCTACATGATAAACACTTAAGCACATAAGACCCATATTGTCGATAATTAGCAATTAAAGTACGTCTATTTGGGGTATAAATTGTAAATTTTTGGGTGCTTGTCACACCATCCCCAAACAGAGCGTTGCTAGTCCTCGAGAAATAAGATAGAGAGAAAAAGAAAGATAAGTAACCAAAAGTGTACCACTTTCGCGGGCACTTGCGATTGCACTTAGCATGTGCAACAAGCCTTTAAACGTATATGTTGCCCTACAGGACGAGTTGTGTCTCATGAGGGTCTGCAGGAAATATACCCACAAAATTCTTATTTACAAAAGGCAGTCAATCTCTTATTAGACATAGAATAATCGCACAATCCATCATAAGAAAATATTTTCAGAAATACAAGCTAGAATGTGTAAAAAGTTTAGCTAAGTAAATACACAAGGCACATCCTTCCTAGAACTCAACGTGTGTGGTGTGAATCAGACAAAACGGGTCGAGTATCATAAGAGTAATTCCTAGATTGCCTTGTCAGAATCAACGCTTCAACTTCAAATCTCACGGATATATCTCTCTCAAATGAACTCTCGAGATTAGGATTAGTGTATCGCTCTTGTGTGTGCGGAGGTAAGTAAATGTAAGCAAGTTCAAACGTCTCACACACATGTAAGAAAGAACGAACATATATAAAGAAAATGATCTCATGAAAGAATGCTAATCACTATAGTGAGAACGTCGAGTTATTCACCACGTTGACTTTCATTTGCCCGAACACCTAGGGGAATATATGGATTCTAATGGGTGAGGGGGAAATGAGATGAGAAGGATGGGATGTGTAGGTAAGATGGAATGGATAATGGATAGAAGATGGATGGATAATGGATGAATGTATGATGGATGTGTGAGAATAGTGTTTTATAGTTGGCGAACAAAATGTCTTTATTTCAAAACTGACTACAACTCTCTTTTTCTTTTCTTTTCTCTCTTTCTTTTTTTTCGATTTTTCTTTTCTTTTTTTTCTTCTATTTTTGCTATTTTTTATTTTTTCATTTTCTTTTTCTTCTTTTGTTTTTCTCTCTATTTTCAAACCAACACTGAAGACATTTAATATTTGAAACAACACTCTTTTATTTGAAATGATGGAAGATATATGAAATGAGTGGGGAATGATGGTGAGGGGAATATATGGGAATATGGAAGAACATGGAAATGTAATGGGTGAGTGAATGGAAATGTGGTATGGAAAAGTGGTAAGTGTATGGATGAAAATCTAGTATTCGGGACAAATTTCAAGACACGCGTTTCTTACAACTCGAAAAAGATGTCATTCTCAGTGATAAAGCCAAAATTTTATGAAAGATAATGAGATCATACAACAATTAAAGTGCGGACCCAAAAGAAGTTGAATCAACTTGTGACTCGTAGATTGCGTAAAACTCTCTGAAGGGTGAAAGGCACGAATCTCACAAGCTAAAGTCTCCACTAGTGATCTTTAAGGTTTTCTTTAGAATTGTAGTACTCCTTAACTCTAAACCGTATTGGCGTGATAAGTGCGCATATTTTGTTGAGTCTAGAAATTCATGGTGCAACATGCCTTGGGACGTATTAAATAAGCTATTAGAAAAGATATAAATCCTCTAGCCTAATTCCTAGACTTTAGAAGATGGATGATTGAAAAATTCACGTCAATAAATGAGATGAAAGAAACTGCACGAAATTTTAAAAATTTGGTTCAAAAATCAAAAAATTTCAAAAGAGGCATGATTTTGAAAAAATTCCCCACCTCCAAACAAAAAGAAACATCGTCCTCGATGTTAAGTAAAATGATTTTTAAAATTGAGAGCATAAGGTAGGAAAGAGATTACCAGAATCAACTGGTAATGAAGTGGACAGATGAAGCCGAGAATAAACCTGAATAAATGAGTGAGATAGCAAAAAAAGTGTACAAGCCTATAAAGCATGTAAATCATAGGGTGATGTGAAACACCACCCGCAAATAGGAAAGGACTCATACAAGAAACGCGGGCTGCCTCCAGGTAGTGCTAAGTTTAGCATCTTCAGCCAGACCGAAGGGATCTCACCCAAAAAGAGATGATAAATGAGGAGATAATGGGGAGGCTGAAAAATCGGGGCATAAGAATCACCCCCAAACAAGACTGAACAGTCAATCTTCATAAATGGGGTCAGCAAGGGTCAATGCACTTGTATGGAAAAGTGCATCACATGATGAAAAGCATCGGTGGTCCATGGGTGGGTGGGTATTAGGGTAAGGGTGAGGGTGAATAAGCATCGGTCACATGCCTTATTGAGCCGGAAGGTAAGGGAAACTAGGGCCCTATAAGCATGGTGCTCAAGTTGGTGAGGGAGGCAAAATGGTGTGGAAATAGGAATGGGTTGATCCTCATAAAAATCACACGACCGTTCTATGAATGGGCGATGATAATGGTCGCGCCATGACATGCCAGGGAGCTGTTGAGAAGAAAAATCAACACCACAAGGAAGCAGTGTGCATGGAGGAACAAGATCGGTGTGACGGAAGTGGAGAGTAGCACCATAAATACTCTCATGGAAGGTGGATGATGATTTCAGGTGAGGATCTAAAAATGTAGATGGAAACTTGAAATGTGTAAAATCAAGATCCAAACTAGGTGATGGGGTGGAAGGGACAATGGGTGGGTCGGGTGGGATAATTGGTGGAGGAAGATGATCCAACTCAAGCGTGGGAGAGACACACTCATTGGGAGGAGTAAAGGAATACTCACAAGGGAGTGTGGTTTCTAAAGATGGAGTGGTCAACATCTCCATAAGAGTACTATCAGGGAATGTGGTGGGTGGGTTGGGTGGGACAAATGGTGGATCAAGTGGGATAAATGGTGGAGGAAGATGATCTATCTCTAGAGTAGGGAACACACACTCATTTAGAGGGACATAATGATCCTCAGTATCCTACTGAAGAGGGAGTGTGGTATCAAGTGATTTCGAGATCAAATTATCCATTAATGTATCACCATCCGATGTGGTGAAAGGGTATATGAAGGCATTAAGATCCGAGATAGATGAATCAACATCAATATTCAGCTCAAGGGGAGATAAATATGATGGGGGAGGATAAATATCAAGAGATTGAGTTTGAGATCGAGTGGCTTGCTCTTGCTCGAGTATGAACTTTTGCAAGAGGCTTTTGAGAGCGGATGTGGATGGTGGTGCTGGAGTGACGGGTGGTGGCGGTGGTTGAGGTGGATATAACTCGCTATGGACGGGATTATACGAAGAATACTCAAATGAAGTGTGTGGGGTGGTGCCAAGTGCATCATACACGAAAGGATCTCTTTCGTGATGGACAAATGTTTGATACTCATAGGGTGCATAGTGAGGGTACTGATCGTGAATGGGTGCACATGGTTACCTTGACAACCGTGGAAACGTGTGAGGATCCACAACATCGGGTTGGGATTCGCATTGCGTGAAAGGGTGATCAGGACTCCACAAATATCTAGGGTACTCACACAACTCGGGATTGAGTATATCATGGCAATGGGCCAAGGTTGGTTTCGAAACAGTGTCATACGAATACACATGTTCCAAGGTGGGTTTCGATGGATATGAATAGCATGGACACTAATGGGACATGTGATCGGCATAATAACAGTGGGTGCACAACAAAGGATGAGACCCATCGACATTTGACACTGAGGGTGATGGAATATGAGGTGCGTGCGTGCATGGATGGGTCAAGAGTATCAACAGGACTCGTGAGAGACGTAAAACCATTAAAAATATCATAAAGAGACGGCTCGGGATCACTCTCACATGTGTCGCGTGTCAATGAGAAATGACCAAAGTAGTCCCGTAAAGGACGTTCTTCGGTCATGAGGAGAGAAATATTTTTTTGATTCTTAAATTTTTTCAAAAGGAAAGAAAATATTTTTGTATTTTTCTAAAAAGGAACAAACGAAAATATTTTTTGATTTTTTTTAATAAAAATGAAAGAAAATATTTTTGGATTTTTTAAAAAGGAAATAAAGAAAATATTTTTGGATTTTTTTATAAAAATGAAAGACAATATTTTTGGATTTTTTGGAAGAAAACGTGGGAAAAAATATGGACTCTTGATTTTGAACGAACCAACTAAAACCGACTACCGAAAAATGAATTGGACACACGCAAGCCAAGGAGAAATCCTAACTAGCACATAGTCAATTTTATCTTCAAAATTTAGTGAAAGAGGTAGTCAAATTTTAATTAAGTCCCCGGGCGATAAAAAATCACGAATTTGATCTGAGTGATCGCCTTTGCAAAATTTTCTCCTATTGGGCTCAAGAGTTGATTGATTTTAAATTTAGTGATGGCTAGGGTAGAACACAATGGTAAGCGAGTGAGTCGGGTGATGAAATCCCTTCTCGTGAGTGACCAGGTGTAGGTCTTACTTAATTAATTCATCACACCATTCGAAAATAAATGCGAGAATAAAATCAAGTAAGAGCACACAAGCACACACAATAATTGACTCGCTAACAAGAGAGGTGCAAAGTTCAAGAGATGTACCTCCCATGGTTTTTAGGTTGTGGGGTGCCAAAATATTTGAGTCGGTCGGGGGGAGATCACGCCTATCTCAGTCGTCCCTGGGAGTCCTACCGACCCAAGGTAGAGAGGCTTCTAAATCCTCGCCTTTGGACGCCCTATCCCTACCTTGTTTAGTTTCCTTATCACGCTTGCTTCGATTATTACAATTTTTAAAAGGAAAAATAAAATAAATGTGTCTCTATGCACCGCAATACAAGCAATGGTAAAAATCGTAATACAAGCCTTATAAAAATGTAAAAATGGTACAAAAAATAATAAAGTGCAAAAACTAAATGAACTACAAGTTGAAATCCGCTCGAAGTGCTTCACGCTCCCAAGAATGGCAACGACGCCATTTGATAGAAAAAACTTTTTGGTGTATTTTTCGTCGTTGCTTGAAAAACTCCTCTAATAAAAATCCTCAATTACCTACAAATATAAAAATCTCAATTGTAGAGGTAAGTAAGGGTATCAATCCACTTCCAAGGGGGTAAAGCAAAGGGAACTCAATTGTAATTCAATTTTTATTTTATTTTTGTGCTTTTTCACTTTTCTAATTTTTTTTTTTACCTTTTTCAATTTTAAAACAATTGGGTGTGGTGAGGTGAAATAAGAGTAAACTAAAATAAATAAAAGGGTGTAATGAAACAAAAAGTAAAATGTGAAAAATATAAACAAGTGTGTGGTAAAAGTGAGTGGAGTGCAACTAAATGAGAGAAAATATTCAAGGGACGGAAAATCCACCCTCAATTCACACAAATTTATCTAACTTGCACAATTTTAATTTCATCAATTTCCAAAATACTCATTTAATTCAAAAGCTAATTCTCATTACACTAATGAAATAATTGAATATTCTTTTAGAAAAGTAAGTTTAATCCCCACAAGAACTACTCTAAATGAATTAAAATAAATTAAATGAATCACCCGCTAGGATCGATTCACCGAACTAATTTTAATTTGACAAAGTAAACACAAGACTAGATGAAAATTATACTAACATTTAATAAAGTGATAAGCCTATCTATATTTTGAATCAAATGATCAAATGATAATAAAATTTTCAATCCTTTCTTAAGGATGATTTTCCATTTCTCAATATGAAAATAATTCGGAATTAAATTTACTAATCAAAGGAAACTAACAAAATTATAATTGACAATTAAACCAAACTGGGTTCATGAGGGTTTCAATTCATCCCTTGAATGGGATGATTATCCCTCCATAATCATCGTCCAATAAAAATTAGAATCAAATAAGAGCATAAAATGGAAATTAGAGAGGAGTAATCAAACCAAAATTGCCTTCAATTGCTTTAATTCTTCAATTCTTCATCCATCTCAATTAATTACAACACTCAATTTATTGAATTTTTCCTCTACTAAAAAAAACTAAGCTACTAAAAAAATTAAAATGGTGTTTCTCTATCTAATTCTCTATCTCTATTTGATGATCTCTCCTTCTCAAATGGGGTATTGAGTCTTCTTTAATAGTAGATGCATGGCACACATGGGACTAAGGGGTATTTTTGGGAAGGTTTAATATGAATTGAAATGGGGTGTGAGGTCATGAGGTAAGAGAGGTGTGAGGTCATGTGGGTAAAGGGATTGGAACAAATTTGATTTAGTTAAAGGGGTAGTTTTGAAAATTGGGGTAGAAGTGGTGGGAGTATTTAGGTAAAATGGTTTTAAATTGGTTTAACTGGCATGTGGGGAAAGGCTTACTTGTTTTGACTTGGGTTTTGGCTTGAGTTGTTTCTGGCAGGAGGTTTAAAATCGTGTAAGAGCTTTGTTGGAAGAAAAAGGGTATTGGGTCTTGGATTGGATTTGAGAGGACGCGTGTCAGGAGCTAAGGGGCTGCCATGGAGATGGGTTCGAGTTTGGCATGGGTGGGCAGCAGGTTAGCCGGGTTCGTGGGTAGTAGGCAAGGGTCCGGGTTAGAATTCAGAACTGGGTCAATGTTAGTGATCGGAGTTGGGTTGCCGACGGGTTCGGCAGCTGGCGGTGGCGGGCCAGGCAGGTCCGACGATGGGGGTTTGCGGACCGGAGAGAGGGGGTGAGTTCGCCGTGCTCGGTTCAGGCGATAGGTGTGGGGTTTGATTTTTGATTGGGCCGATGGTCTCAGTTGGGGTTGACATGGGAGTAGCTGCAGTGGTGGGTGGTTCAAACACCGGCGACATCAGGGGTTTGGTCCGATCGATCGGCGTCGCGGGGGGTAGCTGGTGTGAGTGTGAGAGAGAGAGGAGAGAGATAATGGGTTGAGGTAAATGGTGGAGATGGTGATGTTTGGCTATTGAGTTAGGTTGAGAGGAGAGAGAAAGAGGTGGGTGATGGGAGGTTGAAGGAGAAGATGGGGTTTATAGGGTGTGTGTGAGGGTGTAGGAAGTTTGGTGAGGGTGAGGGTTCGATTGTGTGTGGTAAGGTGTATGGGTAATGTGTGAGTGGGTTTAGGATAAGTGTGTGTGTGTTTAATTTGTGACCCTTAGAAAAATAAAATAAAACTAAAATTAATAAAACTAAAAACATAAAATAAAATCTAAAAATAATAAAAATAAAAATTTTAAAACTAAAAAAAATAAAATTCTAAGCTATATATAAAGTAAAATATAATGAAAACTTAAAATCTAAACTAATGTCCTAAAAAATATAAAATCTAATAAACTAATAATAAGCTCCTAAAAACTAATCGTAATAAAACTAAAAAATAAAAAAAATAAAAAAAAATAAAATTATAAAAATAAAGATAAAATAGAAAAGTAGAAAATAAAATCGAGAAAATACTAAATAAATCCTAAAAATAAAAATGACTCAAACTAAAAATCTAAAAAATAATAAAAAGGGATAAACAAAAACACACTGGGTTTGGGGTAGGTTTAGGCTAGGATTAGGGTAGGCTAGGATACGGGGGAGAGAATTAGCACCATTCAATGCGCATTTGCCTTGATATATAGCTTTTGATACCGCAAATGGACATTTGTCCTGCAAGATAAACACTTTAGCACATAAGAGCCATATTACTGAGAATTAACAATTAAAGTACGTCTATTTGGGGTATAAATTGTACAGTTTTGGTTGCTTATCAAATATTTCCTCAAGTGCTCCAACATTTCCTTGCATTTCGGCTGCCTGTTCCCTCCATTATGCTTGTGATCTTTCCTCTCCGGTCTGCTTTCAGCTTTAGATTTTGCCTTTATCTCATCATTTTTCTTCACAACCACAGCTTCTTTGGCATTTATTATCTTTGCTATTTTAGCCATCAACTCCGCCATGGAATTGGGGGGATCCTTGGCCAAAGTGTAGTACAGCTTGTCTGGTAAAAAACCACTCATGAGAGTTGTAATAGCTTTTTTCTCCTTGTAGTCAATGACCTACAATTTCTCATTGTTAAAACAAGTGATATAATTCCTGGTGCTTTCTCCTGCCTTTTGTCTAAAACTCAACAAATGTGCTACTCTTTTGACTAGATTTGCACCAAAATAGAAATTTCCTATAAAGATCTCGACCAGCTGATGGAAGGTTGCAATTTTCCCCTGAGGATGGCTATTGTACCATATGTGAGCAGATCCTATGATTATTCCTGAGAATGCCCTGCACCTCATTTCATCTGGGACCGCATAGATGTCTGCTGCGGCTTAATATTGATCTATACGAAGAACTGGATCAGTTTTTCCATCATATTTAGGAGTGAATATAAAAGCTTTGAATTTTGATGGTGTGGGGGAATCCACAATTGCTTGTACAAATGGGGATCCTTTAATAAAGGTTATTTGGAGAGGATTTTTGGCCTTAGCCATCTCCCCTAACATGCCTTCCAATATCTGAATATAACCCTTCCATGCATCATTTCCAGCCTCGGGTTTGTTTGCACGAGCAACAGGTTACGGATAATTATCCTCTTGGGATCTTTTCGTACGAGATACAATCCTGGAATTGGGATGTGACTGGGTTTAAACTTCCCTTAAATCATTTGGCCGTTGAGAATTTCTCGATGCGTTCTGAGGAGGATTTGTATTCCTTATAAGGCCCAAACGACCGAACAGAGAGACTCTGCTTAACCTTTCTAGGGCACTTATTCGTTCTGGAATTAAAGTAACATCTTCCTGTGAATCCAAAAGTCTTATAAGTGATGTTAAGCTAGGGAGATAGGATGGATCACTTGAAATTTTGGCACAACTGACTTCCATGTGTCTATATCTCGAGGATGGTGGACGCATGTTTCTACAAACGTTGTGTTGTCCTGATTGGGTGGTCACTCCATTTTGAATAGTCTGAATGAATTATCTCATGGTTTCCTGCATGGCTCTTTGTCCCTTAGCTTGATTTACACGGATCCCAGTCAGATCTTTTGTATTTGGAGGAGCCGAAGGGTTTGGGAGATTCTCATCATTGTTCCTCTTGCTAGATTCTAGGATATCAACCATTTATGATGAGTTTTTAGTGAAAAACGCTCATATAGTTTGTTCCCACAGACGACACCGATCTGTTAACGTAAAAAAACTAGACTTGATCTAATTAATTAATCACAGATAAATATGAATGAAGAAATAAGACAAAGTATTTTTAAAGGGGTTAAGCCTTAATGAAAATGGCCTACGTCCACTATCATATATTATTGGGTGTCTTGCCTTAATCTTGATTATGTTCGATAATGATAGCTTCCTCCCGTTGTGAGGGTATTACAGTGTATTTATAGCCCTTGGGATATCAATGTGAATAGACAATACACAGTTATTAAATGGACATACACATTTGTACATGGTATGGATGTTCATTGAATCTGTCTTCGTCATTTGATCTTCTTGACCAGGTGTTTGGTATGTTGAGTAGCTCGGTACGTTGAGTAGCTCGATACGCTGAGTAGGTCGGTGCTTTAAGTTTCTCGGTATATATATTTAGGCCATGTTGGATGACATGTGTCTTCACAGAACTGCTTCACGTCAGCTAACTAATTTTTGTATCAACAAGGATGATCTTCATCTCTTCTAATAATAAAGAAATAATTCTTATGTCGAATTCCCACAGACGACGCTAATCTATTGAAGATAGAAAATGGCCTTTATGCCATTTTAAAAGCGTCAATAGAAGATAAATGATGAGAATGAGATTGAAGATGAAATGAAGATAAACAACCACATCAGACATATAAGGCACAAAGACTTTTAAAGTGGTTCGGATATAAATAAAGCCTACGTCCACTGTTATTTTATTCCCAGGGGTTTATAATAGCACAACATGGTGTAGAGAGAGAGAGGTGTGTAGAGAGATGGAATGAATTAGTTTATTGCTTGTTCAGATTGTGTGCCCCCCTTTGGCTAAAGGAAGGCATGTATTTATAGTGATGGGAGTCAAAGAGATATAATATCTTTATATATTCAGACATTTATATCTATATACAATAAATATAACTGTTGGTCTTCAAGGGTTCCATGACCACTTATGAGTCTTCTTCTAATGGCTTTCGATCTTTTGGATGGTTTGTCTTCCTTGAGTTGGCTGGTATGCCGACCAACTCTCTTTGGGTGCCGACCAACTATCCTTGGGTGCCGAGCAATTGAATATTGCCACGTAGAATGACAGGTGTCCTTTTCTGACTGGTCCATGTATATTTAGAGTTTTGGCGTCAACATATGGATCAGGGCTGGGGGAGTGAAGACAAGAGCTCAAATTTAGCAGAGATTCTAGCTACTTTCAGTGCTTGGTCCCAACCCAGTTTGAAGGAAACTTTGGGACAATAGATGAAATTCCCATTTACATCATAACATGCCTTGTTAAATCCTTCACAGTAGATGGCATCCTTTTTTCTGAGGAAGATCACCCTCCATCTTGGTGACCTTGGCTGATAACCTCTAATAATCCACAAGAAGCTTGTCCTTGTGACACCCCGACTAATTAAATACCGGGTAGCTACTCCTTTATTAAATTAATACAAAATGTCAAGTTGGTCCAGTTAATAGCATCACTGTCGAAAACATTTTTAATCATTACTAACCACCTAGTATTTAAAAAGTAAGATGCCAAATTTTAAATTAAGTCTGATTAACATACAATAAAATAAGTATGAAAGAATATCATAACCATACACTATAAAGTCTCAATAGAGTAACCCACAAATAATAATGAGTCTAGAGGAAATACTCCTCACAACAATCCCAAAATGGAAATAAATAAAACAAGTTTGCATCCAGAATTAATTACAAACCAAGGTCTGAATAACTGAAATATAAAATGTCTCTAAAAGAAATGGGCGACATGCCCTACAAGTGATGGAACTGAATATGGAGTCAAAACCAAAAGAAGCGTCTACTAGCAAGGCCCTGTAACTTCCACAACAGCTACAGCTCGTCACCTGAATGGAAATACTATGCATGGTGTCCTTGTGGCTGGGCACCTAAAAGGTTTTTACAAAAAAGTAGATTTCAAAGCAAACGGGTCAGAGCCCTAAAGTGGAGAGTATTTTAAAAACAGCAAGTGTTTTAATAACATTAAAACAATGAATGCAAAATACATGTTAGGACGTGCTCTCACATGAAATACTCGCCTCTCGACTAATTGTGCACTCCTAACGTACCGTACCCATACACGTGATATCCATATCTAACTAAAACGACATAAGTTCTAACTTTTCTACTCGATTCATAATATAAATTCCCAACGTCATCACTTAAATAGATAGCTTTACTCAAACTCGGATTCGCAATTATTAGCATTACAATTCACAACAAGTTATCCCTTTTTAGCTTTATCGAGGCGTTACTATAATTATTCTCGCAATGAAACATAACAATTTCTTTTCATTTAACCGTATATTATTCACATCATAAATATATAATACAAGCATCCCGAGGCTAAGCTGCAGTGCACACGTACTCTGCTATCCATCCCGGTACATCACGTACATAAGGATCACGCATTCCAAATCTCTCAAGAATCGTTCTCAGATAACAACAATCACAATCAATGGAGGCGAACACAGTCACATCACATGGGTCACGCACATACCTACGCTCCCATGATCAGGAGACTTATTAACTTCCCAATAAGTCCTTCTCTGACCTATGTTCTCGAGGTACCAATCTATATCCCCCGTAGGCACAGAAAGATTAGATGGTCCTAAACGAACGCAAACCTCCCGTGATAGCAAGAATGGTAGGTATGTCATACACATAAGTCATATACTAAGCATTCACACATCTTAGATATCTCATTATTAATAAAGGTATATTGTACATCCTTATACCATTATTCCAATTTTATACATTTTTTAAATCTTCCGATAATATATAATGTAGACTGTCGACACATCTCACGTCATAGTTTCTTGTACTTAAAACCTATCTCAAAGGTATTACTAAGTCTCCTATTATACCCACATATAACATCATTATTCTTAGATCCTTACTTCTGCCCCAAACCTCATTTCATCAAATTATTCGAATTTACTCCTTTAACCCTAACATTATCTCACTCATCGAGCTTTATTGGATTTTAAACAACTATCCCAAATTAAATTCTAATTAAGGTCCGATTTCACAACCATACCTACTGGTCTTCCTTAAGTCTAAAATACTCACAAAGTCTCCATCAATAATTTTCTAGGGTTAACATCCTTAAAATTTTAAATGGCAAAATTTTACTCATTCTGGAAAGGTCGATCGATCGACCTTGTATGTTTAATCGATCGATGGTGATCGATCGATCGACCTATGAATGTCGAACGATCGAGCGCACCAGTTATGCTACGGACTGCATTATTTTGCAGTCCAAGTTTCGCCCCAAAATTCCATTATAATGCATGAAACTCTAATCTAACGTTACAATATCATCATACAACCATCCTACAACATTGTTAACGTTCTAAAACCAATAAATCATCAACCAAGGGCTTTATTTGGATCAAAACTTCATCAAGAACCCTAGTTTTCTATTTCTTTCAAGAACAATAATAATTCTCTTCTTAAATCCGTTTTTAGATCATCAAGGGTTATATTTTGGATTCATAATTCGTCCAGAATATGTCTACATGCAATTCCTAACATGGTTTATAGTTTTAATCCTCAAATTCATGGGTTTTTATCAATCTCTCAAAACAATGTAATTTTGTAGATTTCTAAGCATGGAAGAAACATTCGCTTGAAATTAACGTAATTAAACCACTTGCCTCGGATTGTTCTTCAGATTTTTGTTGTTTGTTGAAGAAGGTTGAATTGCTTTCTCTCTCTCTGCAGAATTCTCCTCTCTCTTTCTCTCTCTACAAGTTCTTCTCCAAGATGACAATGGTGGTTTAGAGGTTGCCTTAGGAACCTCTTAAAATTTCTTCCAATAACTCCCGTAGCCCATTAAGTCATTTAGTGTTGTTAGTGGGTTTTGTGGGTAAAGACTAAATCAGATTTTAACTTCTAATTTTCGTGGGTTTTAATTCCCAAAATTCCGAAATTACCAAACTACCCTTTTGGGTTGCCGGTATGGCCTAAAAATGCCCCGAGACCCAAACTAAACCCCCGGCTAGTGTTTTCTGACTATTTCGACCCTTCCGAACTCGTTGGCGTACTCAAAATGACCATACGATTGATAAAAATAAATTTCACTTTTTAATTAAAATAATTACATTTCTGACGCGGCTGTCACACGCGTCCCAACAAAATTTCCCAAATTGCCGTATTTCAATCTCGCGACAATTTCAATATTTCCAATATTCATATATTGCCATATATACACATTATAATCAAATACCAACTCACATCTCGTTAGTATTATATCCGGATTAATTCTCAATTAATTCACATTTAATTTAATTAATCCCATAAATAAATATCAATAAAAGTACCATATTGCCATATATACACATTATAATCAAATAGAAACTCACATCTCGTTTGTATTATATCCGGATTAATTCTCAATTAATTCACATTTAATTTAATTAATCCCATAAATAACTATCAATAAAAGTACGGGGTATTACATACTTCCCCCCTAATAACAGAATTTCGTCCCGAAATTCGAAAAAATAAGGCATACTTGGAAAAATTCGGTACCCTCCAGTGTTTCAAACAAAATATAAAGAAAATCTCAATCGCTAAAGCCCTTGTTCACAACAAGCTTGTTTAACATACTTGATACCTTATCAGAATAATCTTCGATAAATGCACCTCACGTTGTGCTCTTATTAAACAACATTCGAATAAAAATACCCTATACATCATTAGCCGCATTATTTTTATTAGTATTGTGAGTCCGCACCTCACTACTAACTCCCGCGTTTATCAAAACTCCAAACTCCCATCCCGGGATGAATCAATAACACATCTGACTACACTTTTCCATTCCTTGAAATATCCCGACGTTTGACTTTTACACAAGGGAAAACCACTTCAGCCTGTTGGTGTCACACAAACCTTTGTAAGCACCTTGTCCACCATAAATAGATACGGGTGCTTTTTCCCCCAACTCTACCATTAGGTAATATCTCCTCCTCATGACTACAATATACCTCACTAGTTATACCCGATTTGGAATTGAAAGTATCGCAATGAATCCAAAATTTCTTTCATACAATCCATCAGTCGTTAGTCACCTTGCGCCTGCACCTCGGGCCATAGGTCATACAGCCTTGTCTAAGTGAAACATATTTCCACTACTTCTTGTTACCCCACGTTAAAGGTGGATTTCGGGGATCTCCTCTTAGTTCTGAATAGTACTGTATCGAACCATGTACCGGCGTGTTCACTATCTAATAGTGTAAATCACTCCAAGTATATAACAATTTTCTCTCCTTCAGGACAACATGTCCCACATAATCGAAGGAACTCATTACTTATCAATAAGTTGGCTGCCTCTCAAGAAAATTCTCCAACTTGACCCTCCCATTCTTGGAATCGTCGTCTTGATACAAAATTATTTGGTTGATCATCTAACCCCAACTGTTCTACTACTGACTATACCTCTTTCAATGCCGATATTCACATAAAATTTTCCCCGTTAAATGATACTTAATGATCTTATTCTTCCGACGAATATCAAAAGTTTGGACCTTTACACTTTTCACCACTTTGTGCATATCTGGACTTTATACCTGATTGACATCCTCATTCTATTTATTCTTGAGTCACCCTCAACATTCGATTGATCGGAACTCTACTCCAAATTGCTCATAATAATTTATTCGCCTTCTCAAGAGATATCCTTTTATTAAATGGCTTTCTACTGCCTTTTCTCCAAATTTGAACGTGCTACACTTACTACACATGATATTCACTTACACCTTTTCTTATGACATTTAATCTCATAAGTAATAATCTCACCCGTCTATGTTCCCTCTTCCTTTGATTTACACTTTAGCAAATCAAGATGTCTACGCCCCTTATAACCCAACCATACGGTTTTTAAACATTATATACGCTTCATACAAATCCCAAACTCTTTATTGTCACTGTAAATACAACGGTGCTATACCACTTGGGCGTTCTCAATCGCTTCTGAATTAGAAAACCTAAATCCTCCTTATCCTCAATGCGTCCTTCAACACGCCGTGACAAAACCAACATTATTAGTACTTATATCGTAATTTACTAACAACTGGCTCTAATTGCCGTACATCATAATTTACTCCTTGTAACTTCCCATTATAACTACGTACTCCCATAACGATAGAGGTATCCAAATCATGAACGAAGGACCACACATTTCCTTACTACCAACCTTACGCTAAGTTTCATGCGTGGGGTGTCTCGGAAAGCGAAATCCAAATAAGGAACCCCCCGATACACTACTACCTAACATTGTTGGTCATCGGAATCCGTTAAGCCCTGTCCATAATATGTACCCCTACACTCTCGTATTTTAACAACAAAGTTTCATCTCAGTTCGCAATTATACATAAACAAATAACTCCTTCTGAAAGACACTTTTCTCTTTACAGTGATGGAAATCACATTTCATATATAAAACATGCGAGACATTTTGAGACCTTCAAATTCCCTTCCCCAAACACACAACTATGAGTATAAACTTCCAAATCTCTAACGGGTGATAAAAAAATGCACTCTTTTTGTTACGACCTCTCTATCGTTAATTATAAAAACCAATTAACTCCTTGTTGACTAGTAAATCAATTACATACGACTCATAACAATGAAATCCCTACGCATACTGGGATTAAATATCCAAGACCATTATACCTTTTTGAAATCACAACATATTCATATATATATATATATATATACCTATATACACGAAAGTACAATTGCGAGCCCGACCCTCTAACAGATGGGGCCTCGCCAGAACAAAACATGCTACCCCGATGTAGTAATCCCAATAAACTTGCAATACCAGCACACTATCGGTATAATCATATATATAAAACAATAATTAAGATCATATCATACTCGTATAACACAGCACTAAAACGAGTAATTTCGATAAAGCATAAACCGCTATTAATATACCCATTCATCCTCCGCGGATGACAATAAAAGTAACCCCCACACTATCAGGGAAAATGTTCTTATATATAATAAACTTACTGATATACTCACTAAACTCGACTCTCAAGTGAAAATACAATTGTAACAAATGTAGTAACTCATTCATGCCACAAATAACATTCATCCTCATCTGAGTATATAACTCATACTTCTATCCTAATAATATTCCCGGCTGCTCAAATGGTTCCTGGACTTACCACACATGTCTGTCCCAAACCGAATATTTCAATAACTATTGCCCTCGCCAGGCACAATACCTTGATCCCTACTCTCGTATCGGGAAAATTTTTATAACGCACGGTTTTCACTCCCCACAGATTGGGAGGGACGAGTCAAAAGACTTTGGTTCTCCCACAAAGAGCCTAGTCTCATGCGCATACGCTCCTTCAGGTCCTCCATAACAAAGAAATCCAATGTCCACGGTGGCAAAATTTTCTCCCAACCATATTGATGCAGAAGTCGCCAAGGAAAGGAGAAAGAGATATCTCTGAGGCTAACCAACCGGACGTATTGATACTATCTGCGCTTCAGAATGGGCAACAGTTCTCCCTACCATGGCACTGACCAGTGCAAGCCTAAAGCTTCATGTTCTACAATCCCGTTCCCCAGACTCTCAATATCCAGGCCTACGCTAATGAAATAATGAGAGAAGAAGTTTGGAATCACCAGTAAGGGGTACTCAGGTGGCACCACCATGCGTAACCTCTCGGACAACCACATAAATATCATGGGGCTCCTTCTTAGAAAGTTAGAATGACCCTCTCGTCAGGCATCCAGGCCATTCAAGGTCTCCAACATTATCACCGCCGTAGGGTTATAATGATAAGACATCCAGGAAATAATAATCGCTAGTTGGGGGTCAACTAGCACCTCCCCGGTCACCAACATAACTTTTAAAACAAGGCCCAGAATGATGGCCCCGACATATTAAGCATCACCCACATTCTACGAATGCATGGACCGTAAAATCGACGAAAGAGAAATCATCCCTCCAGTAACCAATGGCCTAGCTACCGAAGGCGAAATATGAAGAAGTTCATCTAGTAATTCCTTGGGACAATGGGAAAATTCAGGCAAAGCCGCGGAAATGCTGGGATATATCCCTAACATGGAAGAAAATTACTCGTAGGTAGGACAAATCTCATCTAACCCGAAGTGAAAGACATGATACTCAGTATACGAGAACTCTAATGCCGCCATCAGCATGTTCCATTCTATGGGACAGTTACGCCACAAAGAGACTCGCCGCATGTGGAAAGAGTCATAATCAACATTGTAAGAACACATCACTTCCAAGGCTTCGAGGTAGTCGGCGAACTCAATGCTACCAGGGAGAGCCATGAGCAAATAAGAATGAAAACGAGGAAGTAAATGAAAGTATGAGGAGAGAAACCCCATTGACACCCCTATTTATACTTAAAAACTCTGAAATAAAGACAAGAAACCCTGTAGAAATCAAAGTAAAATTTGCCCCACCAAGTACCAAGCAATTGAAGAAAGTGCAATTAAAGACTTGGGTTGATTGGACTGAACTGACGTGCTGATAGACTGGACGGGGGTCATGCCGATTGACAACCCCCTATTTTGAGAAAATTCCCTTTTTCCTCTTTTATCAAAATTATCTATTAAAAAATAAAAAAAATCTTAATAAAAAGACTTTTATCTTAAGGGAATTCTAAATTTCCTCATGCTTTTACTTATTCCATTTTAAAATCAAATCCTTGTCAAAGAAATTTTCAAATTCTTTTTACAATATCATAAGAAAAGTAAAAAGAGAATGTGCATTAATCACTTAAACAAAAATTATAAAAACTTCATTTTTATTTGAATATATTCTTATTTGTATTACATTGATATCTTGTAGGAAAAACAAGAAAAAACAACGGGACTCAACCCGAACCCAATTCCCTTTCTCTCTTACCCAACTAACTCTCTCTCTCTCTCTCTCTCTCTCTCTCTCTCTCTATCTATCTATCTATCTATCTATCTATCTATCTATCTATCTCTCTCTATCTCTCTCTCTCTCTCTCTCTCTCTCTCTCTCTCTCTCTCTCTAAGAGCTCCCATCCCTACGGTGAGACGATGTGACCCCACTTCCCTTCTTCGAACGATGCATATGGCACCAAGTAAGAAGGATCGGAACCACCTCAAGAATATGAGCAGTCGTCGAATATATCTAGTCCTTGATGTCGTTCAGGAAAGTGGTCAAAACACTCATATGATGCAAGGAAGATTGAAAAAAGAGTCAAATCAGTCAAGTATGAGGAAAAAGAATGAAATCAAGGAAATCAAAAAGACAAATCGCAAGCCGAAGGACTTCCTCCTCTAAGCCCAAATCCTCTGGGTCCATCGCATAAGGGCAATGTTGTAAATGCACCGACCCCCCATCAGATCACCAAATGTTGTTACCAGGTGAATGCAGCCGCACAAAAGAAGGCCCTGATGTCATCGCTGATGCCGTTGACGTGGCCGCGTGACCTGTACTATGAGAGGACCCCACATGCCAACTCGAGTCCTCCCTAGGGAGCGACATCACATCATATATATTAGGAGGTATAAGCCAACTCAATACGAAGTCCATATAGTCTTACAACACCGTGATGTCAGTGCGCAGGGAGCACGACTCTCCCATCGTTGCAGTCACCCGGGCATCCTCAGTAATCTCCCGCATGCGCCTCATGAAAATAGGGGGCTTCATCGGCTGCACCGCAACCTCGTACTCCACGATCTGTTGGACTTCCCTCTCCCCAAGATACCAGGAGTAACCGAACTCATGCACCAGCAAGCGCCGCATTTGTGCATGCCCCCCAGTCACCCCGGTGTACTTAATGGACATCCCCCAAGGATAAAAGCTCACTTGAAAATCCCTAGAAAAATCTAAGGATCAATATCAATAAAAGATCATCAAAGGGAAAGAATAGTCTCAAGATAAAATAATGCTTACTTGCTCTCTTGTCAGGCCATTCAGGACTTGACGCACTATCTCTAAAGAAAGATTATTCTTTGATTGTCGATTAGACCTCCTCCATCGGAACATCCGACAGAAGTCCCCCATAGAGTCATCCTTCAAAGAAATCATCTGGGTGTTTAACCCAATCACCTCATAGAACCACGTCTGCAAAAGACAAGGATCAACATTCAACAAATCAAAAGGAAGTGAATGAATGGAAAATGTGAATGCATAAACGAGAATGCGCAAAATAGAGAATATCTACAGGAGATGCGTGGCCCAGTAATAGTCGGTTGGAAGCACCAAATGAATGCATCCAAAGAATAATAAAGGGTCACTAAAGTCAGGCTCCCCAATCATATAAGCAGATGTTCGAAAACACCCTCAAAAATGGCAAAAACCACAAGTGGATGACGTCTCCATTCATCGCCACCAGAAAGCCTCCCAACACCAACAAGATAAATAAGTGGGCCATCTGACACATCTACTAGCCGTCATCCTGATCGATCGTCCTCCTCAATAAAATCTACCTCAAATAAGACAAGCGTAGAGAATCTCTAGAAACCACTCTCTCCACATCACCTAAAGTCATCGACACCGCCTGCGGTGTCACCCTCAATGTCCTGTCCACCTCAATCTGGGCACCCTCGCAGTCTAGGCCCAGCAGATACTGCACATCAATGGGAGTCACCTTCATCTCCTCGAAGCCAAAATGGAAGGTTTGGGTAGTGTCCCACCACCGTCTCAAACGAGTCAAAAGAGTTCTCTCTACCGAATGTGAGGGGCACCCTAGCCCTCCACTATAACCGTGCATAGTCATCAGCATTAAGCCATACCATATGGGTTGGATTGCTTGAGAAGTCACCAATTTTGGACGTTAGAACGATTTGCAGAAGTTTATAGAAGAAGAAAAAAAGTCTGAAAATTGTATAAAATGAGGACAACCCACCCCCATTTTATAGGAGGCTAAGGGTCATGTCGATCGGCAATCCCCTCCACCTACCGATTGGCACTGACCCTTCACCTTCTCGAGGTACCCCAAAAGACCGTGCCAATGCCAATTGGTACACCTCCATCTATGCCAATCGGCACACCCTTTAAAAATTTGTACCAAACATCAGAAAAAATACCAGAAAATCCTGAATAATTCCCAAAAAAATTCCTAAAATTACCAAATCCACTCTCGCACCTTATTCACCAAGGAAATTTTTTTTTTACACCCCTTACATAATTCCATAGAATCATTCTCCCAACAACATCTCCAAAAGACACTCGATAATTCCCCATCTACAAATCCTTGAATCATTCACTCTTCCCCAATATCTAATGAAGTCAAATCATTCCCAGTGGAGTCCCTAAATTTCTTGGGAAAAGTACACCACTTTTAGGTACAAATTGACATCGGTCTTGGATCATCACCTTAGTTAGGTCAGAATTGATCTCTCTCCTTAATTGTCACCTCTGTTAGGTCCGAATTGACTTTGGTCTTGGATCCTCACCTCAGTTTGGTCAGAATTGACCTCGGTCTTAGATTGTCACCCCAATTATGTCTAAATTAACCTTAGTCCTCGATCGTCATCTCTGTTAGGTTAGAATTGACCTCGGCCTTGGATCTTCACCTCAGTTAGGTCAGAATTCACCTCGATCCTCGGTCATCACCTCTGTTAGGTCAAATTTGACCTGGGCCTTGGATCGTCACTTCAATTAGGTTAGAATTAACCTCGTTCCTCGGTCGGTACATCTGTTAGGTCCGAATTTACCTCGGTCTTGGATCGTCACCTCACTTAGGTCAGAATTGACCTCGGTCCTAGATCATCACCTTAGTTCAGTCAGAATTGACCCTGATCTTGGATAGTTACCTCAGTTATGTCAATATTAACCTCGGTCTTGGATCGTCACCTTAGTTCGGTCAAAATTGACCTCGATCTTGGATTTTCACCTTAGTTAGGTTAGAATTGACCTAGGTCCTTAGTCATCACCTCGGTTAGGTCAGAATTGACTTCGGTCTTAGATTGTCACCTCAGTTAGGTCAGAATTAGCCTCGATCCTTGGTCATCACCTCTGTTAGGTAATAATTGACCTCGATTTTGGATTGACACCTCAATTAGGTTAGAATTGACCTCGATCCTCGATTATCACCTCTGTTAGGTCAGAATTGACCTTTTCCTTAGATCTTTACCTTAGTTATGTCAGAATTGATCTCGGTCCTCGATCCTCACTTCTGTTAGGTTAAAATTAATCTCGGTCCTGGATCGTCACCACAGTTAGGTCAGAATTGACCTCGGTCCTAGATCGATAACTTAGATAGGTTAGAATTGACCTTGGTCTTAGATCGTCACCTCAGTTACATAGGAATTGACCTTGGTCCTCGATCGTTACCTCAGTTAGGTCAGAATTGACCTCGTTCCTCGATCGTGACCTCTATTAGGTAATAATTGACCTCGTCCTTTGATCATCACCTTAGTTAGGTCAGAATTGACCTCAGTCCTAGGTCGTTACCCTTATTAGGTCAGAATTGACCTCGATCCTGTATCGTCACCTTAATTTGGTCATAATTAACCTCTGTCCTAGATCGTCACCTTAGATAGATCAAAATTGACCTTAATCTTGGATCATCACTTGAGTTAGATCATAATTAACCTCTATCCTCGATCTTCACCTCTGTTAGGTTAAAATTGACATCGGTCTTGGATCATCACCTCAGTTAGTCAAAATTAACCTCGGTCCTAGATCATCACCTTAGTTAGGTCAGAATTGATCTCGGTCTTGGATTCTCACCTCAGTTAGTTCATAATTGCTCTCGATCCTCAGTCATCACTTATATTAGGTCAAAATTAAACTCGGTCTTGGATCTTCACCTCAGATGGGTCAGAATTGATCTCGGTCCTTGATTGTCACCTCTTTTAGGTCAAAATTAACCTCAATTGTGGATCGTTACCTTAGTTAGGTTAGAATTGAACTCGATCCTCGGTAATCACCTATATTAGCTCAGAATTGACCTCGGTCTTGGATCATCACCTGATTTAGGTCAGAATTGACCTCGGTCTTGGATCGTCTCCTCAGTTAGGTCATACTTGACCTTGCTCCTCGTTCGTCACATTTGACTCCAACCTTCTGAATCGGTCACCCACATCCCGTAGGTCAAAAAAACTGACCTTCCTCCGTCATGTGGTGTCTATTCAACGACCATCACTTGTTCCAAGCTCAAGCGTCGAGGGTCTCTATAAACACCACAGTCTAGAGTCCTCTAAGTCTCTCCTTAGACCCGTTGCACTTCCCCTATCCACCGTAAACCTAGGTCGCACTCCGAATACCGATCTAGAGGCCATCAAGCGTCCTCGAGCCCCACTTGACTCCATTCAACTCTATACTCAGAGCAAACAATTTTCAGCATAACGGTTCGAACAAATGGACCATTTCACTACCGAAAATTGATTCAGAAGCCATCGGGCGACCTTAGGCCTCGAGTTGACCCCAATAAACTTAACATCAAGCGAAAGCTCTTTGAATCTTTTAAAGCCACTGTAACCCCTTTCCAATGGTCCACCCCATGCATGAAATAGCATAATCGTTCAGACAAACGATTAGTTTTCCCCAGAAAATCGATTCAGGGGCTACCGGGCTCCCGAACACCGTTTTACCAAAGTCAACTCGTCAGCTCAAACGATATTGAATGAATACCTGAAGGGCACTGAATACCATTTCTAATGATAGTCCCCATGTGTGATTCTAACCTATGGTACGGATGAATGATCTGTTTTACTGCGAGAGGTCATCGGAAGCTTTCAGGCCCCGGTTGACCAAGGGTAATTTTTCGAACCGAGCGAAACTCTTGGGAATGTCGAAGTACATCTCCTACGGATGAATGATCCATTTTAGTCCATCCATTTTAAGATCTCCCATCCAAAAGACCGAGCCAACTCTCAAACCCGGGAGTGGTCCAAAGGACTCTCGAATGTCTCTGAAGTACCTTTCTAAAGGTATGGCTCGTGTGAGATTCAGGTCAACGGTTTGTGCGCTACAATCATTTTTGCCAGAACTTCTTCACTAAATTTAAATTTGTAGGTCTTGAACCCTACCAATATGCACAGTGTCAAGGGTTACCTACCTATAGGCACACCCTCGGGTAGGCCAATCGGCACCGCCCTTGGCCCTATAAATAGAAGTCATGACCTCACACCCAAAACAATAGAATAAATACATCATCATCAGTGATCTCAGCAACATTATCTTGAAATCAAAGAAGTTCCATTCAAGCCTAAATACCCATCCTTTTCATACCCAATTTGGCAAATATCCTTCTCTCTCATCAACATTCATCAACATTCAAAGGAGTTCATCCAACATTAAATCTCAAGCTCCAAGGGAAGGTCCAATTCCTTCTCCCTCTCTTTTAATCTCTTGGTTTTGCATAAGTTACATTAGATTACTAATCAAGTTTCACTTTAGTTCATACATATTAACATCTACGCTTTTATTAGTATATTGCACATACTTTATTTTCCAAAAAAAAAACCAAAAACAAATAAAAAAGGTTTATACTTGTAAATTTCGAACGAAATTATCCATAACACTTTTTACAAAACCAAAGACACATTTTCTACACGTACACACATAATAAAATTTCGTTCGAATCTATAGGATAGACCCGGCCCCTATTCTACTCTCGAACTATGTGGACTTTGATGAAGTTTTAGGCTACGTATACGTCTGGGATTAAAATCCAAGACTCGAATCTAATTTTCCAATTTTTCTTATTTTTCAAATTTGTCAAAATCCTTCATTTTCATAATTATCATACATATACATATAATATGCTCATTCTCATTTCATCCAACACATATTACTGTTTCCCAATAACAAGCAACATTGCGATGAATGCTTATATTTATCTTCTACAATTATTATTATTTTGGGAAAATTCATATTGATGACCTCACCCTACCTTTTCCATGATATGGGTCGAATGATTCAAATCTCCATTATATAAGCACATACACACACTTCACGGGGATAAAGTAAAATATTAACATTTGCCTATGATAGATCGAAAGGGCAGGGTGGTTGCTTAACACCTTCCCATTTCGTAACTTAGCCACGGGACCTCTAATCTATTGGTTTCATATGCATCAGTTTATCCTTGATTCCCCTCACTCGAAGTGGCAACATGTTATTTTTCCTCGTTTGTGGCAATATGAATCGGTTCAAAACTTTACGGTTCCAAACCTTTTCATAGGTGAGGGGTACTCGCTCGAGTTGCTTTCCATGAAGGCATATTTTCCCTCATGTGCGCCATCTCCCATTCTGATTCCTAAATCTTTGGGAGGAAATTCAATTTTTTTATCCCTTTGTGTATTTGTCAGTCGTCCTATCCAAATCCCCCATCCTCCCTCCCAAATTTTTAATTGGGGATGGTTCACCTTTTCCACCACCCACATGCCTTCCATTGTTTGAATGGAACTCCTATTTTACGGGAGGCATGCATGAAAAGGAGGGTCCACCATTGATCCTCCAAAGTTAAATTGTATTTTGGGTGGACCCTAAAAAATTTAGACATCTAGTGTATAGTTAGTGTGGGTACACGGATTTGGAATGACGGGCCTGGACGAGTAGCCTAATTAAAAAGACCCAAAGTCCAAACCCTTCACACCATAACATTAATTCAGTTATCACTTAGTCTTCTCCCATGTTATCGTATAGAGGTGTTCCAGGAGAAGATGGTAAACGTGGAGGAGTCCAACACCCCACTCCCTAAAGATAGACATGTATATAATAAACCCTAGGTCTGGGGCATAAGAGACAGATTGTATTCTCTATAGAGGTGTTCCATGTGTATAGAGGTGTTCCATGTGTATATAGAAATAATATTGACTGCACCACCGTGGACGTAGGCATTCTTGCTAAACCACGTACATCTCCTGTTGTGTGATTGATATTTTATCTTATGTATTTTTCTTGGTGATTGCGCTTCTCTTATCTATTTGTTTTGAATGATAATTGTCCCCACAATTGGCGCCGTATGTGGGAAGGTTTATCTTCCCTTAGAAATCCCACACCAACAAAGGAGTTCAAAATGTCTGGACATAGCAGTAATTCTCCTTAGGCAGGGGATATCCAAGAAAAACCTGATCCTCGTAGGATCAGATCTCAAGTTCGGTGCTCTGATCAGAGGGTTCACCCAGAGAGGCCAACCTCGGAGGAGAGCCAAGGACCAGCGAGGTCCACCCAAATCTCCAAACTGATCGATGCCTATGAGGCAAGGCTCCAAGAGAAAAAGGATTCCTCTCGTAAGAAGGAGGCTGAGAATGATTGCCTCAAAAGGAAATTAGAAAGAATGGAGAGAGAACTCCATCGTAGCCCTAGGCAACGTCCTTACCGCACTCCTAGACCTCAGGCGAGCAAGTCTCGCAACTGAGGAAGGATCCCTAGGCAGGGATCCCAAAAGAGTGAATTGCACGAGGCAGACAGTGACTCACTCGAGAACCAGCGACCGGACTGTCGTTACAGGAGCCCAACTCACAGCAATGAGAACATATGAGATTTGGTCCGAAGGGAGATGGACCAACACCCGGCACATCGCGGCACAAGGCCAACTAAGTAGCTTGCTAGACGACCTCTCAAGACCTAGATAAAATCCCCTTTCTCTAGGAAATAGAAGAAGAGGAAGCCCCCAAGAAGTTCGCTATTCCAAGATTCAACATTTACGATGGAAAAACTGGTCCCATTTATCACGTTAGACAGTACCGGTAAGCAATGGCCCTCTGGAACCACCGAGATGAACTAATGTGCCAGATTTTTCTTTCGAACCTATATGACGTGGCACAGAAATGTTTCTAAAGGCTCCCACATAGGTCTATCAGGAGCTTTGAGTCCTTAGACGAACTCTTCATGGCCCGCTTCATTACTAGTAGCTCCCATACCAAAAGGATGGATGCTTTGCTAACAATGAAAAAGGCACCTCAAGAGACCCTTCGAGACTACGCGAAGAGGTACTGGGAGTTATTCAACGAGGTCGAGGACTGATCAGAGCAGATAGCAGTGGCCTCTTTCAAAATTGGGTTGCCCAGCTCTTACCTCCTGTACTACTCCCTGACAAAGAAAAAGGCCACAACCATCGACGACCTGATGGCTCGCACCAAGAGATACACCAAGGTGGAGGATGTCACTCGCCTCAGCACTGGACAGAATGATCGAACCAAGCTCACTACGAAAGGTAGCGAAAAACTAAGAACTAGAAGAAAAGAGGAAAAAATGGGGGCAAGAATAGCTCTAAGAACGGAGGCAAGAATGATGTGTCAAAATCATTTTAGGCAGTCAATATTGTCTTCATAGAACCGATTTAAAAGATTCTCACAAAGATCAAAGACGAGCCATTTATTAAGTGGCCCAGAAAGATGGGAGGAGATCCCTCAAAGAGGAACAACACATTGAGATGCTCTTTTCATAAAGAGGGAGGACATAAGACCGAGCGTTGCAAGGCTCTTAAGTCCAACCTCGAAGAACTGGCCTAGCCTGGGCATCTGAATGAATTTTTCGAAAAGAAGGCAGAGAAAGTTTCTGTCAATGGAGAAGCAATGCCTGACAACGTGCTCGAAGATGATGCTGGCCATGAATTCACATTAATTCATGGGGCGTTTGATGTGAAGCATATTTAAGGAAATTCAGCTCGAATGGAGGTAAAAAACTTACAGGAGTGATGTAAGCTTTTCAGATCGATCCAGTAAAAACACAGTCAAAAAAGCATCGGCGAGCAGACGACGTCGATTATAGTAAGCATATCGTATTCACAAATGAGGATCTGGTGGCAGTGAGAACCCCACATCATGATTCTTTGATCATTACTCTCAGGATAGCTAACTATGACATCGACAAGTTACTCGTCGACCAAGGAAGCTCATCCGAGGTAATGTACCCCGACCAGTTCAGAAAACTGAAGTTAAGCATCGTCGACCTAAAGGAAGCCACTGTCCTTTTAGTTGGCTTCGATGGGAAAGTAACTATGCCCTTGGGAAAGTTCGTGCTTCCAGTAAGGGCTAGAAATGTCTCCAAGATGATTGAGTTTTTAGTGGTTGATATTGACTCACCATACCAAGCTATCCTCGGCAGAGGATGGCTGCACGCGATGAAGGCAGTCTCCTCGACCTACCATCAGAAGCTCAAATATATGACCGAGAGAGGAGTAATGGAGATTCATGGCAATCAAGCGATGGCAAGAAAGTGCTTCATAGCGGCCATCCACCCAAGACCAGAGAAGAAGGATGACAGGCCCAGTGAGAAAGTTGAAGAACAAGAAGGTCTGATACCTTCGAAATAGCAGTTAAAGTATGAAAGGCTCGGAGTGGAGGAGACCAAGATCCTCCCCTCTGAATGGGTCATCGAGGACCTGGAGGAAGTTACAGTTGTAGGTAGAAACGATGACAGAATTTTCTTGATTGGAGCTTCTCTCACAAATCAGGAAAATAAGGAGTTGACGATTCTGTTGAGAAGCAATGTAGACGTTTTCGCATGGGAACCATACGAGATGCCTGGAATTGATCTTAGTGTGGTTTGTCATCAGCTGTACGTTGACCCCACTTACAAACCACTCATGCAGAAGGCACGGCGAACTGCCCCCAAGAAGGCAAAGGCCGTAGAAAAAGAAGTTGAAAAACTACTGGATGCAGGATCCATACGGGAGGTCCAATTCCCCAAATAGTTATCCAACCCAGTAGTAGTTCCAAAAAACAACTGGAAATGGAGAGTCTGCATCGACTTCACTGACCTTAACCGGGCGTGCCCTAAAGACAATTTCCCTCTTCCAAAAATCGATCAACTAGTGGGCGCCACAACAGCTCACGAGAAGATGAGTTTTCTGGAGGCATACTCAGGGTATCATCAAATCCCTATGTACGCTCCAGACTAGGACAAGACATCATTCATCACCACCGTTAGATTGTACTGTTACAAGGTCATGCCCTTCGAGCTCAAAAACGCAGGGGAAACCTACCAACAGTTAGTCACCAAGATGTTCAAAGACCAAATGGGAGATACCATGGAAGTCTACATCGACGATATGCTTGTCAAAAGCAGGAAGAAAGGAGACCACCTCTCAGACCTATCAAGAACCTTGGAAATCCTCAGGAAGTACCGAATGAAACTTAACACAAGCAAGTGTTCTTTCGGTGTCTAGTCAGGAAAATTTATTGGGTACTTGGTCAGTAAGAGAGGCATCGAGGCTAACCCAGACTAGATCGATGCAGTAAATAGGGTACAACCTCCTTGCACAATTCGGGACGTACAAAAGCTCATCGGCATGCTCACTGCCTTGAACCATTTTATCACAAAATCCTCCGAGAAGTGCAAACCATTTTTCTAGCTCCTAAAGGGAAACAAAATAGTAGAATAGAATCAAGATTTCTCGCGGGCATTGGATAAGCTCAAGGCTTACCTTAGCTCACCACCACTGCTCGTCATACCCCAGGAAACAGATTCCTTGTACTTATACCTCACCGTTTCCAACCATACTATCAGTTGTGCATTGATGTAAAAAAAGAAGGAATCCATGACCCCATTTATTACGTGAGCAAGACTTTATTAGAAGCCGAGCAGCGGTACCTACCACTAGAGAAGCTCACTTTTGCATTAGTAGTGGCCTCAAGGAAGTTGAAGCACTATTTTAAAGCTCACACTATCATCATCCTTACATTGCACCCCCTTAAAGCAATCCTGAGGAAAGCGGATTTATCGAGCAAACTGTCTAAATGGTCAATCAAGATCGGATGATTCGATATCCAATTTCAACCAAGGAACGCAATCAAAGGGAAGATCCTTGCTGATTTCATAGGCGAGCAGTCTCTCGACCCACTTAAACCCGTGAACAAAGAAAGAATCACACAACAGATGGAGTCTGGAAGCTGTTTGTTGATGTAGCCTCCAATTCAAAGGGGACAGGAATAGGCATTGTGCTTGTCACCCCAGAGGACACAATCCTCGAACAAGGAATTAGGCTTGGATTTGAAGCCTCCAATAATGAAGCAGAATATGAGGCTTCAATAGCCGGCCTCCAAAAGGCACAGACTTTGAGGGCAAAGCAGTTACAGGTATTCAGCAATTCACAATTAGTATCCAATCTGATAAATGGAGACTACAATGCAAAAGATGAAAGAATGGCAGCCTACCTCGCCTTGGTAAAAAGGCTAATGGCCAACTTCGAGGAAGTTAGTGTCCAGCAGTTTCCCAGAGGACAGAATAGCCATGCTGACGCCCTAGTAGCCATAAGTTCGGCAATCAATTTCGACTTAAAAAGAACAATTCCCATCGATTTCCTCGCTCATCTGAGAATTAACCGTAACAACGAGCTGCCAAGCATGGAGCATGTGCTCCAAATTGAGTCAGCACCCAGTTGGATGGATCCTCTAACAGACTATTTGAAGGATGGCACACTTCCAGATGATAAGAAGATCGCTCACCAGATAAGAGTCAAAGATGCTTGCTTTCACTTATCTCCTGAGGGCGAGTTATATAAGAGATCATTTTTCGGTCCCTACCTTCAATGTGTTCACCCGAGGGATGTAGAACAAATTCTACATGAACTCCATGAGGGAATATATGGAGGCCATATTAGAGGAAGGTCATTGGCTTTCCGAGTAATGAAGGAAGGCTATTGGTGGCCATATATGCAAAAAGACTCTGCAGTGTACATTCACAAATGCGAGAAATGCCAACTTCATGCTCCTATGGTCCATCAACCTGCCAGCGACCTAAGATCACTCTCTAGCCTATGGCCATTCGCCCAATGGGGAATGGACATCGTAGGGCCTCTTCCTACCGCTTCTGGCATTCGCAAGTATCTGTTGGTTGTAACTGACTACTTCACCAAATAGATCGAGGCGGAACCCCTGGCGAACATCCGAGACATAGATATGATAAGGTTCATATGGAAAAACATAATCATACATTTTGGCAACCCCAGAACCATCATCACTGATAATAGAACACAGTTCAAGAGCAGCTCCTTTCAGAATTTCTGTAATGAGCACAGAATCAGACACTATTTCAGCTCGGTGGCTTATCCTCAGAGCAATGGCCCAGTCGAGGCTTCCAACAAGACGATGATCGATGGGTTAATGAAACGATTAAAATAAGCTAAAGGTGCATGGGTGAATGAACTACCGCATATTCTGTGGTCCTACCGTACTACCCCACGTCGAGCAACGGGGGAAACCCCATTCTCACTATCGTATGGAATTAAAGCAGTCATCCCGTTGGAAGAAGGCTTTCCCACTATGAGGTTCGCCCTTATCGATCAGGGTCAGAATGATGCAGCAATGCTCACTGAGCTTAACCCAGCCAACGAACGCCGAGAGCTTGCCTTAGTGAAACTAGCAAGCTATCAACAACAGCTCGCAAAACACTATAACAAGAAGTTCAATCCAAGGGCATTCCGAGTTGGGGACTATATCCTAAGGAATGTCCTGGGCAGCGCAGTAAAACCATCGAACGTCAAGTTAAGGACAAACTGGGATGGACCATTCAAGATAACAAGAGATGTGTTGCCCAGATATTAACTCAAGAGAGGGGGTGAATTGAGTTTAACAAACTTTTGGGGTTAAATTAAAAATTCAATAAACATTTATTTTAAAACACTTAATCTGAAATTCAGATTAATATCACTTAAATTATTTGACAAAAAATTATAACTACCACCAATTAATTTAAACAAGATGAATCACAGATTGCAATACCCACTAAATAAATTATCAATTTTAGCTTTTAATATAAGTTTATATTCTGGATTTAATCTAAAGTGATTCTCACAACCGTATTAAATAAATACAACAAATTAATTAAAGAGGTAATATTTCAATATTATATGACCCAAGTAGTTTATAAATAATTTTCGTAAAATAAAAATTAATATTTTGTATTTAATGAATTTTATTTTTTTTTACGAAAATAATTATTTTAATCATAAAATAAATTTCCCAAAATTTCAGATATAAATAACTTGCAAAAAAATTAAAAACAATCACAAGCATATAAATAAATTTAAATGCAGAAAATAAATGACACCGTATTTTTAACGTGGTTCAGCCTACGTCCACGCGCCTAGAGCAGCACCCGTCTCCTTGCGCTTCAATATTGTGATCCACTATGGCAGGATCAAACCTCCAACATACAACTTGAGCAGCTGAACCTAGCTACTTGTACAACCGAAACTAATCACCAAGCTTCAAAAATAAATCTCAAGTTTTGAGTACAAAGATTTGATGACTAAACTCTCTTAAAATACAACTTGATCTGAGTTTCTTCTTAAAAAAAAATTCCCAAAATATCTGATTTTGGCCGAAGTCTTCTCTTAAATTTTTTTTTTGTAGCAGAATGATACTTTTTTAGTACAAAGTCTTTTCTTCAATCTTTTTCGAGGAAAGTTGAATAATGATATGTGGCTATCTCAAATTTTAAGTAGATCTGAGTGATCTTCTTTTGTTGCTTTCTTGAATGTTTGTATAAGAGGAATGTAATTTTTGATTGCTCTCTCTTGTTGATCTCTTTGTTTCGTTTTTTTTTTGGTATCTTCAATAAAAAACTGACCTTCTATTTTGTAGAAAAAAAAATGACCGTTGGAGAGAAATGCAAATGAGTTCACCTCCATAAATGATGAAAAGAAAATTCTGACTAAGAGTATGGTTCGTCCCCATAAAATCTGTAGACTTAGAGAGCATTAAATGCTCAAGATTTTGAAATACAAATCGTAAATTTCTTGTTCGTAATTTCTGTAAAAAAAAATGGAGACTGATAAAGAGAGAAAGATATTAAAAATGGATGTATACAATGAATTTACAAGAGATAATATTTTCTTCAAAGAAAAATGATGTTCTGTAAGACATCAGCCAAGTCAATCAATGTGGGTCCCAATAGCTGATGTCACATCCCACTTGTGTGGTCTTTGAAGATCTTAACACATAATATTATATGTTAGACAGAATAATATCTGAAATAGAGATATCCAAGGAGCAGATGTGCATCTAAAAAAAATATTATAGATAATGAGTACCACTACACAAATGGGCTTAGTTGAACAGAGAACTGAGTAGCTGACTGACAATGACTATAAGATTTCAAATTTTTGAAGGTAGACTTATATTAATATTATCATTGCCAAAGCAAGTGGGTATATGTATAAGCAGATACATATGAAATGCATGGATACCTTTTTAACGTTAAAAAAAATAATCTCAAACAGTCAACAGAACAGATATGTATCTGTACTAAATTGTGTAAGAGTTAAAAAAATTAATATCTGATTTCATTTGTGTATAACTAATAAAACAGTGAACCAAAAATAAAACTTGTTCAAATGTAAAATAATATCGGGGTCAAAAGAAAAATTGAATATACAACTTGTCTAGATGGCGTCAGATTTTGTTGGGACATGACGTGCATTGTCAGTCCTCTTTGGACTTCAAAACAAATCTTATCTAACCAAACTAGTTGATGCGTGGTCCCAAAATATCACAAGTGATAAATATGAAAGCTATACATAAGGGTGTAAGATCAAATCAAGTGTTGTTGTCTATCTGATTCACAAATGACCAAAGCAAGATTTACTGTCCCATTTAGATAGGGACGTCTCAACCAAATCTTAGTCAAATGGATTGTCCAAGATAAAGGGCTTTGCGTATCCAAGATATAGTAGAAAGTGAGGATAAAAAAAATATATTTCTAACTTTTTAGCAAGAGACATAACTTAACTTCATTGCCCACTATAACAGTTAAGTAAGTCTTCATCAACTTGTTTCATATGTAATATAATATTATATATATAGTTTAAAAGTTGTTAAAAGCATAAAAGAAACGTAGATTAAATATATATATATATATATATATAATTATGTAAACATCATACGAGTATAAAAAAAATGTTAAGTTCTAAACAAAGAAAATATAATATAAAATGCATATATCTATCTATCTATCTATCTATCTATCTATTTATCTATCTATCTACCTATCTATCTATCTATCTATCTATCTATCTCTCTCTCTCTCTCTCTCTCTCTCTCTATATATATATATATATATATATATATATATATATATATATATATATATATATATATATATAAAGTAGACCTGGGTAGTAAGCTAAAAAAAATGTTAGCTATTTTTTTTTTGACAAAAAAAAAATTAGTACACGTTATTTCAAGAAGAAAGAGAAAGAAAATTGTGTTCCCAAAACAAATCTCTTCATCTTTCTTGGAAATGACCAATAAAGCAGATAACACATATCTGACAAGTATGTAGACTTTTGAGATGAAATCCAATTTGAACCACATGTTATAGGAGATGTAGAAAGGACATAAATAAATAAATTTGAACCACATCAATAAAGGACATAAAATATAAAATCATAAAGAGAATTTGAAGGATGTAGAAAGAATAAAAAAGTAATAAATAAATTAACTGCCAAAAAATAATGTACGAAACAAAAAAAAAACATTTAATAAGAAAAAAATGTTAAAATAGAGTAAAAAAATGTGCCACTATCTCATATATTGACAGAAAAAAATGAGAATATAATTTGATGATTAAAAAAAATATTAATATTGATAATTATGAGAATAAATAATTATTAGTTATTTGTTTGTTATCATCGAAAAGAATATAAAAAAATGATCACAAATTATAATTAATAAATGACTAATTACATTTATAATTAACAAGATGATCTTCGAGGAGCCTATCACTTAGAAACTATGGAAGGCAGAGAGATACCTCGAGCATGGAATGCAGCCAATATTAAGAAATTATATTTCTAGATTCTTCTTTAGTTCTTTACTTCTAAAATTGGAAGCTCATTTCCTTATCATTAATAAAAGTTGTTTAGTAGTTGCATTCTACTAAGTGTTAGTTAACTAGCATATGAACTTTATAACTCACACATCCTTTCCAAGTGACAGGCACACTAATCATTACACTATAGCAGGGAAATCACCCTCCTCAGGTTTTCATTATGAAACGCGAAAAACCTCTTAGCATTGCCCCTGGAAATATATGAAGCCCTACAAGAGATCCTTAGGCAATATGGCCAAGTCAAAATTGGCTGCCAAACAATGTTTGGTTAATAAAATCCTAATCGAATAGAGCATCCAACACCAGGTGTGTCCTCGCCAATTGCCACACTTAGGCTTAAGGGAGTGTGACGACACGACCTAAAAGGTAAAGTGAGGCAGAATGGTATCTCATAAGCATACTGGACGGGAGGGACACTCACTTGACAATGCAAACTTACAAATCTAGTCAGCCAAAAGAGGACCAAGATTATTGTGCAGAGTCTAAAAGATGTGGAAAATATACAACACTTGTTTAATTGGCGAATTCGCCCAGAACATAAATTTTATTACTTCATCACATTTACAACAAATACAACCCATGTTTAGTCAGCGAGCTCGCCCAAAACATTAACATTACATTGCTTTATTACATATGTATACAAAGTTACTACTGGAAAAATCTCAATGAGGTTGAGGCCTCTGAACGAGATAATCATCCACTTGAGCTCTTCAACCATCATCGGGATGTGGAACTAGATCCTCCTCGACTTCATTCACATCCGACTCCGATAGCTACCAAGGGATGGCATCGATAGGGATCCATTGATCATCTATTCGGAAGGGGTTAGGCATTAGAGTGGAAAGAGAAATCTCATGACGATACTAGAGAATTGAGTTCCTTGGGACTTGCAGCTCCCTCAGGGCACTCAACCATCCCCTTATAAAGGCGAGCTCTTCAAACTCTGTTAGCCTCGTCGGAGTATCTAACCAACCTTGGCCATAATTATCGACCCATACTCGCCGAGATCCTCTCTTAAAAAGATGCGTCAACCGAGTGACGTCCCTTTGAAGCCCAGCAGGAATCACGTATGCTCGTCGGACATCATCACGAAGCTCTTCCATTTCCCTAGCTGGACCTCTTACGTTTGTAATAGCTTGCGAAACAGTTGGCGGGGAGGAACATCGGTTGGTCCAGCTCTAGCTCGTGACGAGGAAGAACCCTATAATACTGCTCGGCGCATGCTCCCTGGGTCGCCAGACTTCCCTCCTCAAAGCTTCATTCTCCTACTGAAGAATTTCCCCGACTTGGTTAATCTCGGTAGCATCAAGGAGCCTTGCCCTCAGAGTATTCACCTTCTCTTGAATAGAAGCTCTAACTTCTTCCATCTCCTGGAGCCTGTCTTTGAGTTTAACAATGAGCTACGTCTTCTCTATGAAACGTTTATTCCTCAATCGCAGCGATTTACAAATCCTCACAAAGGTATGATGGACTTTAGGAATTACATAAGGACCAAGCATTCTTCCCAATTGAGAAGTAGCTGATATATAGTCATCCACATCAACCAACTACAGTTCATAAAAGAGCAGTAAAGAAAAAAATAAATCAGTGCACTGGGGAAAGAAACCTTCTCATTTCATTAATGTGCAAAAGGATCGGAGTACATCGAGAAGCAGAAAGGAAAATTACAAACAAAAATACAAAATTAACCCTAAAGGTAAATTAGCTGGCGACCTCAGGCTGCCCAGAAGAAGCTGGTTGCTTCCCCTTTTCAGCAGCAGTAGGAGCACCTCCCTCGGCAGGGATAAACTATGTTGCCTGAACAGGAAGGGCATTAGTAGGAACTGATTGGCAGGCAGGGTCAACACCTTCAATGGCTGGGATAGGGGCTTCATCCATAATTAGCTTTAGCCCTGGATCGTGCTCGTTGAACAGAGGAGAGGCAATGTCCACACCAGCAGCTAAAAGGGCCTTGTTCCAACCTTTCTTAAAATTCAGATGACTGATGTAGCCTATCTGAACCTCAGCATCTTCATACGTGGAAGCCCACCCGGAGTTATATAAGTCCTCCTTAACGGTGGCTTCCTGAGACTCTTTCTCCTTCAGCTGCTCAGTTAACACTTTGTTCTCCTCCACAATAGCCAAATTGCTTAAGCAGACCAGATCGTAGGCTTGCCGCAGTTCATTAAACTCTTTGACCACTACCTCCCTTTCTCAGTTAGCTTTGACAATAGTCAGATCAGAGGATGTTCGGGCAATATTAGCAGCCTTCAAGCTGGCATCAATCTCGGCACTCTTCACCCTCAAAGTAGCATTCTGCTTATCCAGCTCACCATTCTTATTGATCAACTCATTGCGAGAGCGATAGAGCACAGCAAAATCAGTCACAAATTGTAAGAAAAAGAAGATATTAGAAGAAGGAAACAGACAAAAATTGATAAGGATTAGAGAAGAGAAATAGACTTACTAAGGCTAGCCTCTGGATCGATTGTTGAGCCAACTGGTCAGTCCCCATCACCCTTTGGCATTTAGCAGGAAGGACTGCTCGCTCGAGTAGTGTCGGGGCCAACTAGGAAGAAGTGGCGACCGAGGCACCCTCCGGCAATGTGGACACAGGCACTAAGGCCTGCCCAGCCTTTGTCCTCACCTCTATTTTTCTCCTCTCCTCTTCATTTTCCTTCTCCTTGTCTATCCTCCTCCTCTCCTTGTCCTTCTTCTTCTTCCATTCAATCTTCTTATTCTCTTCTTACCTCTTCCTCTCTCTCACTCTCTCTCTCACCTGCTCTTCTTCCTTCCTCTTCTTCTCCTGCTCCTGAGTAGAAGATCGAGAACTAGTAGCAACAACCCCATTACTGGACTTCTCCTTCTTCGACCTTTGATCAACGAGTACATCATCATCATCATTATGAATCAGGTTTTTCCTTAGAGGAACCATTTACTCGCTAGAGCTGCTAGATGTACTTGAGGTATCTTAGGCTTCAGAAACTTCCTCTGAGCTAGAAGAACTATCATTGCTAGAGCTCTCCTCACTAGGACCACCTTCAACACCTCCCCTAATATCACTCTCAGAACTGCTCTCCTTTTCGTCCAATTGAATGAGATCAGCATCAGCTTCTTCGGAGGTATCAAACTCAGTAATGTTATCCACAGGCCTCACTATAAAACTAGACCCAACGTTTTTGTACTCAAGCAAGAAAGCAGCAGACTGGGGATGTTCACTGTCAGCTAAGGGCTCCCTGATATTCCAAGATTTAACCAACTCTAAAAGTCAAACCTCGCTGAGGGCAGGCTCCAAGTTCTTCGACCTCGCTGAAGAGAAAACATGAAAGAGTTAGAAAGATCACACATTAACAAAGAAATTGAAAGGAAAGAAAAAAGACTACCTATGTACTCTTCCCCATAAAAGGGAACAGTAAACCTATTAGACCTCGACCCATCGGTCTGGGGGGAGAACTGCCAATTTCTAGCAAGAAATCCATCTTGCCAATAATCCTTGTGGGAATCAGGTAAGTTTACTACCAATACCCTATCAGGACTTCTTGCCTTGAGATAAGAACACATAGCTAGTTCGAGAAAAGGAATAGAAAAAAACAAACTTCGGCGAGCCCCAGATTGGTGCCATAAAGTTGATTTATTCTATGGACACCATTGATTATCTTCCATACACTGGGCGAACACTGTGCAGGAACAATGTTGAAATAACCAAAGAAATTCAAGAATAAATCATTCGGAGGAAAAGTAACCCCCCCTTGGGAAAGCAATAAGACATGAATCCAATGAGAACCCTCTATCTCTCTAACATTTTTAGGAAGAGAGGCGCACTCAATCTCTACCCACTCTGGGATATTATAAAATTTCCTAAACTCGGACACTGATCTATTACCTATCTTTACCATTTGTAAACCCTAAACTACAAATTCAAAGAAAGCATAGAGAGAAAGCAAAGGAGACTTACGAGATGAGAGTTTGACTTGGACAATGAAAGATCACAAGTCCAAACGACGAGGGAGATCGAAAGTGAGGAAAATGAAGACCTGGAGAAGAGGGAACAAATTGCTAAAACTCGCATAAGGTTCGCAGAAGATGGAAGAACACTAGAATCTTGAAACGGCAACTGTGAAACGTTGCCCAAAATGACATTTAAATGTTGATAACCATCATGCACAAGACACGAAGCAACTGCCGCCTAATTTAGTCCTCAAACTTTGGGAAGAGTTACACAATATACAAAAGAGACACTATGACAGATCGTTTAAATTTATTGAGCCCAAATTTTTTCCCAACAAACTTAGGGGCAATTGTGGGTACACGGATTTGGAATGACGGGCCTAGACGAGTAGCCTAATTAAAGTGGCCCAATGTCCAAACCCCTTGTAATACCTAGTATTTTTATGCTATATTAATTTGGGGATTTATTAAATTTAATGAGAATGTTTATTTAATAAAAATCCAGAAATTAATTATGTTATAATTATTAACGTGTCGAGAGTTAGTAATTATGGGAAACTTGTTGGATATTACTAATGAGCATAGTGATATACTATATTGGTTATATTGAATGTCATACGTGAATTAAATGACTATTTTGGAAATTTAAGTTGGGACGTGCCTGTGTCACGTCGGGACTAATTCTGTTAATTAAAAAGTAAATATTTTATAAGTTGTTTGTATGGTCATTTTGAGTGCGCCAACGCGTCCGGAAGGGTCGAGATAGTCGAAAAGTGTACCCGGGGGTTTAGTTTGGGTCTCGGGGTGTTTTTAGGCCTAATTAGTGACCCGGGAGGGCATTTTGGTCATTTTACAAAATAGGGTAACTAAAACCCACGAATTTTAGCAGCCTTTATCAGCTGGTTAGGCTAGCCATTTAGGGTTAGAACATTCAGAACCCTAGAACGGCCATTGGAGAGGAGAGGAGAGACCTTTCAAGGAGATTCAAGGCCGAAACACCACCGTTTGCACCACCGTCACCACCAACGCGTAGATCGCGAGGAGGAGAACGCAACCACACCATAATCAACAGGAAATCAGACTTCTGAAAATCCCAGGCAAGTGTTTAACTTGCATATTTCGTTAGTACAATGTTCATATTAGTTTAGGATTAATTAGGAATGTAATCCATGTAAGAAAACCCCAAATTTTGATAGGAAGTTGCATGTTGAGAAGATTAAAACCTTATGCTGGAAACTTTTGATGATATAGATGTACTACCCACGAATTTTTGATGTTATATTAGGAAGAAATTCTGGAGAAAAACTGAATTGAATCATAGTTATGAAAACTTTAGGGTTCTTGATGATTAGATGAGATTTTGGGTTGTTTAACCATGTTTAATGATGTATACACGCATGCTGAACGTTAAAAACATCTGGAATTATGTTATTATGTTAGTAGTAGAATTTGTGGGTCGATTAGTGTTGAAAAATATGGAATTTGATGAAGAATAGTGGTAGAACCCGTAACTGCAATTCTGCAGAATTTTTGCGCAGACCTGCTTGATCGATCGATCGAGCATAGAGCATCGATCGATCGAAGGTTCGATCGATCGATCCCCAAACTTCGATCGATCGACCCCTCCTGGCAGACTCCTATTTCCCTTGTTTAATTATTTAAATTAAGTTTATCGTGAAATAATCTTTGGGCATCTTAAATAAAATAATTTGGGAGACATTGAGGACCAGTAGGGTATATGGATAAATGTTAGAACCTTTAATATTCAACGAGAATGATATTTATGGGATATTTACCCTAGGTTGTTAGATTTATAAATTTTAAAGGGTGAGGTGCGTAAGAGAGTTACGTTGGAATCTAATAAAGTCACTTACTGAAATTCAGATTTGTGAGGATGTAGCCCATGAGTGTTAGGTAATAAGTGAGAAAACCCTTCGAGTTAAGGTTAGGAATAAAACCTTATGCGAAATTCTTTAAATGTGAGATTAAGAATAAACAGTTTAATTACGGGTGATGAGAAGAACCTATATTAATATGATAAAGTGGTATATTTATATGATTGTGTGTACATATATTATATACATGTGAAAATCATACCCACGCTACTTGCTATCCCTGAGGTTTCCGCGCTGGGACAAGTCTTATCTCGATGGGACCTTTATTATGGGGGATATTGACTTGTACCCTAGAAGATAGATGTCCTTGGTACAGGCTATCGATGTGATAGTTAAGACGGTCCTAAGAGACGCCGGTATGTGCCACCCTCTTAGAGACTTGGAATCTATGCTTCGCCTCAATATTGTTTGTGTATTTATGTTAATACAATTCGAGAGTGATTCCGAATGTATTCCCCTTAATATGAGTGATATGGGGCTTTGGATAGTGGAAGTATGCACGCACCATAATTTATTTTGGGGTGCTGTTATATATATATTATACGAGTAGTTAATATATATATATATGAGATTATGATATTTGAAACTATCTACTGAGATTTGATAAGTAGGACATGGTTGTTGACTCAAATTATTAAATACTTGTTTTGAAAAAGGTATAAGATGTCACTGTAAAACTTTATTGATTTTATAAAGTTAAAATGGAAGACTGTGATTACTGTTTGGAACATTCTTTTAAAAATGGAGTCGTGAATTATAAATCTTGCGGGTAATCTAAGTTAAGTTTAATCTTTTAGAAAGACTAGTACGTTAAATGATAAGAAACCGTGGGGAAAGTTAGTGCGATAGGTGTGCACATTAGAAGAGAGGTGAGTCTTTTCTCAAGGGAGTGACGTACTAATATGTTATTGCATTGGCCTGTATCAATTTAAATACTTGCTAAACGTATTTTAAGATCAAACACACTGTCGGGCTCTGACCCGTTTCTTTTTCTCTCTCTCTTGTATATATATGTATATTTTCAGGTGCCCAGCCACAGGGGGGTCTTGCTTAGGATCCCTTGAGAGGAACGTGCTGCAGCTTAGGTGGGAGTTGCAGGTCACTTGAGTAGACGGCTTCTTTTATTGACTCCACTTCTAGCACTCTCATTTATTGGGCATGTATCGCCCTTTCCATTATTTCATTTGTTGTTGGGACATTTATATTTCAGTTATTTTCCAGTATTGTTCTATGGGATTTATTCAGGATGGATTTGTGATTTTAATTCCATTTGTTGACATTCGATTTACGAATGGTTTATGTTATTTAGTTTATTGTGGTGTGATTCTTAATTGTAGAAATGTTGTTTTAATTAAATAAATCTTTTTCGTTAATTAAAATTTGGAAAGTTGTATATAAAAAAATGTTTTTGACACTTAGCTTAATTATTTAGGGTGTTAAATTGGAAAATTTATTTTATCGACAGTGATGCTGAGAATGAACCCACTGTTTACCTTGATTTAATTTAATAAAGGAGTGATCGCCTAGTATTTAATTAGGCGGGGTGTCACAGGTGGTATCAGAGCATCAGGTTCTAGTGTCCATAGGATCTGTACGGCTTATTTCGCTTTCAGCTTAACGTTATTGCTATAGAGCCCTATTTTTAGGATTGTTGTATTCTTGCTTTTACGTTTAAGTCTTCAGCTATTTGAGATATGATAATAACTGTAGACTAATAAACTTGTTCACGTTTCAGATGCCTCCGAGATGTGCTCCGAAAGATAGGCGTGCCCAAGCGGAGCAGCCAGCAGCTCAGGCACCAGGCACAATGAATGCGAACGAAGTAGCCGCCATTATTGCTCAGGCGGTGAATGCCTCAATAGCGGTGATTCAACAGGCTTCACCCCAGGTTCAGGCAGTGGTGCCAGTACCATCACAACTTCCATCCGCATGGGAGAGGGTTCGGGATGCTTTTCAGAAAGCGCATCCCCCTGAGTTTTCTGGTAGCTCCGATATTGTTACAGTCAGCCAATGGAAAAAGGACATCCAGCGGCATCTCCGAATGTATGAGTGAACTGACATGCAAAAGCAGTTGTTGGCTTCCTTTAAGCTGGTGGGAGCCGCATTACAGTGGTGGGAGTCCACTACTACTTTAGAGGAGAGGGACACGATCCCTATTCAGTTGTTCTGGGAGCGGTTTGACCGCAAGTATTTTCCACCCGCAGTGCAGACTGAGATGAGGCGGAAATTACTAAATCTGAAGTAGGAGAACCTTACTGTAGCTGAGTATAAGGAGGAGTTCACGAGACTTCTCACTATTGTGCCGGATGAGGCACCCACTGAGAGCAAGAAGATTTTGCTATTTGTCGACGGGTTAGCTTGGAGGATCCGTCAGCACCTTATTGGGAATCTATCCCTGAGTACTTTCACTGACATACTCAATGCAGCGTTACTACATTGCCAGGATCACCGCTTCCATCTTCAGGGAAGCAAGCGAGCAGGAGAGTCCAGCCAGCAGGGCAGGACCGGGGGTAATAGTGCCGGTGGGGCACCAACTCATGGACAGACTCGTCAGCACGAGCAGAGTTCCCATCAGGGGGACCCTGCTAAGCGATTCCATTCAGGTGATTCTTGGTAGGGATTCGGGGGTTTTAGGCAGGGCCAGCCTAATCAGCAGGGCCAGCAGGGCCAACACCGACCGCAGGGACAGCAGCAGGGCCAGCAAGGCCCACAACGTGCACATCAGGGCCAACAGGGCCAGTGGCATGGAGGTAACGGCCAGCAGGGTCAGAGGGGAGGTAACTTCAAAGGTAGATGCTTTGGGTGCGGTAAACATGGCCATAGGCGCCAGGATTGCCCAGAGGGCGATAGGGCCCCACAGTAGCAGGGAGCCCGTAATGAGCCGCAGAGACCACTCTTTCCACCTGCCCTCCCAGCTCCAGCCCAGGTGCCATCCCTACCAGCCATTCCAGCAGCTCCAGTGCAGCAGGGGCAATTGCAGTATGGACGTGTCTATAACGTCCACCAGGCAGCAGCTCCACAGGCACCACCCGCGATTGAGGGTATGTTTCCTATCCATGGTACTATGGGTCGGGTATTATTTGATACGGGGGCAACGCATTGTTTTATAGCTACGCATTTCGCGAAGTCCTTAGGATTGCTAGCCGCAGAAGAGAGAACCGTGACGTGTGTCGACTCACCACTGGGGAGTGGGTCACTTATATTCTTTATATGCCGGGGAGTGGGGGTAGAGATTGGTAGCTTGGTATTACCTGCTGACATGTTAGTCTTAGACATGCACGAGCATGATGTGATTATCGGTATGGACTGGCTCGCAGCTTATAGAGCCATGATTGATTGCTTCGGTGGGAGCATTGTTTTTGCCATTCCGGGGCAAGAGATGTTTGTAGTGGCGATGCCTCGCCCAGAGGGAGGGTCGACCGCTCATTTGTATTACATAGAGGAGGATACCTCTAAGGAGGTCGTGATTCTCTTAGATTCGATCCCTATTGTCAGGGAGTATTCCGATGTGTTTCAGGAGATACCAGGCCTACCGCCCAGTCGTGAGATAGACTTTGTTATAGATTTACTGCCAGATACGAAACCTATAGCACGCGCACCGTACCGTATGGCTCCGGCAGAGATGCGAGAGCTACGAGATCAGATAGAGCAGCTGTTAGGTCAGGGCTTCATCCGTAGGAGTACCTCACCTTGGGGCGCTCCAGTCTTGTTTGTGAAGAAAAGAGATGGTTCACTAAGATTGTGTGTGGACTACCGTGAATTGAACAAGGTCACGATACGGAATAAGTATCCGTTGCCTCGAATCGATGATCTGTTCGACCAGTTGAGGGGAGCAACTTTCTTTTCGAAGATAGATCTGAGGTCGGGGTACCATCAGTTACGTATTAGAGAGCAGGATGTTTCAAAGACTGCCTTCTTGTCAAGATATGGGTCCTATGAGTTCAGGGTGATGCCGTTCGGACTCACAAATGCCCCAGCTGTTTTCATGGACTTGATGAACCGGGTATTCAGAGAGTTCTTGGATCAGTTCGTCATCGTCTTCATAGATGATATCTTGATATATTCACACTCCGAGGAGGAGCATGCCGAGCACTTGAGGCAAGTCCTTCAGACTCTACGAGAGCATCAGTTGTATGCTAAATATGAGAAGTGTGGATTCTGGCTGCGAGAAGTACAGTTCTTGGGCCATGTCGTTTCTGAGCAGGGGATTGCAGTTGATCCGAACAAGGTGTCAGCGGTGAGGGAGTGGGGATAGCCCACGACACCGACATAAGTGCGTAGTTTCTTGGGATTAGCCGGATACTACAGGAGATTCATTCGGGGATTCTCCAAAATAGCGGGTCCATTGACGAATTTGACTCGCAAAGGGGTACCATATGTTTGGGATGACGCTTGTCAGCTGGCTTTCGACGAGCTGAAAGACAAGCTTACTTCAGCACCAGTCCTTGCCTTACCAAAACCGGGTGTGGAGTACCTGGTTTATACCGATGCGTCCTTACGGGGACTTGGGGGAGTACTTCAGCAGGAGGAGAAGGCTATAGCTTTTGCTTCCCGCAAGCTTAAGTCGCATGAGAAGAATTACCCCACCCATGACCTGGAATTAGCAGCAGTCGTCTTTGCATTGAGAATTTGGAGGCACTACTTATTGGGCGAGAAATTCCGTTTGTTCACAGACCATAAGTCACTGCAGTACCTGTTCACTCAGCGAGAGCTGAATATGCTTCAGCGCAGGTGGTTAGAGTTTGTGAAGGACTACCAGTTCGATATACAGTACCATCCGGGGAAGGCCAAACGTAGTTGCTGATGCATTGAGCCGTAGACCGGTAGACGATGTAGCGGACATCTGGAAAGCAAAGTGGAAGGAGTTGGGTCACCAGGACGCAGTAGCCCATTCTTTCATATTCGTGATGTCAGTCACACCCAAGATTGTTACGAGGGTGATACAGGCACAGACCACAGACCCGTTTTGCCAGGAGCAGATTGTGCGACTTCTAGCCGAGGGTACTGAGTCATATTCTGTTAGTTCTGATGGAGGCTTGCGGTTTAATGGGATATTAGTGGTTCCAGAAGGAGCGGAGTTACGTCATGAAGTGATGACTCATTCTCATGGGTCCCGATTTGTAGTACATCCGGGAGGTGATAAAATGTACCAGGACATGAGGCGTCAATACTGGTGGAGTGGGATGAAGAAGGACATCGCCGAGTTTGTGTCCAAGTGTTCTACCTACCAGCTGGTGAAGGTGGACCACCAGAAACCGTCAGGATTGCTTCAGCCGTTGGAAGTACCCGCGTGGAAGTGGGAGAGTATTTCCATGGATTTCATTACAGGGTTGCCTACATCACAGCGGGGCCACAATTCTATCTGGGTGATTGTAGACCGTTTGACCAAAGTGGCTCATTTTCTGCCAGTGCGGTCAGATTATACTACGGGTCAGTATGCTCAATTGTTCATTGCTGAGATTGTCAGATTACACGGGGTGCCCCTGAATATTGTGTCAGATAGAGACAAGATTTTTGTGTCACGTTTCTGGGAAAGCTTTCAGGAGGCTATGGGTACAGAGTTGAGACTGAGCTCAGCTTACCACCCACAGACAGATGGACAGACAGAGCGTACTAATCAGATGTTGGAAGATATGCTACGCATGTGTGTTCTCGATTTCGGAGGAGGTTGGGAGCCACACCTTCCACTGGTAGAGTTTGCTTATAATAACTCCTATCAGTTTATGATTGGCATGGCTCCATTTGAGGCTTTGTATGGCAGGCCTTGTCATTCTCCAACTTGTTGGCTCGAGGTGGGGGACAACAAGTTGCTAGGACCAGAAGTGATTCAGGAGACCTCCGCGAGGATTGAGATAATCAGGAGTCATATTCGGGTAGCCCAAGACAGGCAGAAGAGCTACGCCGATGCGAAACGGTTCTTCCAGGAGTTTAATGTGGGAGATCAAGTGTTATTGCGTGTATCTCCTATGAAGGGAGTGATGAGGTTCGGGAAGAAGGGGAAATTGGCCCCGAGGTATGTGGGACCATTTCCCATCATCGAGAGGATCGGGCCGGTTGCATAGAGGTTGGGATTTCCAGAACATTTACATCGCATCCACGATGTATTCCACATCTCGTCATTGAGACGATATCTTCGGGATGATATGGCCCATACTCACATTGCGATAGATGAGATTGACTTACAGTCTGATAGCTCTTACGAGGAGAGACCAGTGGCTATTATAGACTATAGTGAGAGGAGATTGAGGTCGAAAATAGTTCCACTTGTGCGAGTTCAGTGGGAGCATCATAATGTGGAGGAATCCACTTGGGAGCGTGAGGCAGATATACGCGAGAGATATCCAGAGTTGTTTTTACCGGGTATGCCTTATTTTCCGAATTTGGGGACGAAATTCCGTTATTAGGGGGAAGTATGTAATACCCCGTATTTTTATGCTATATTAATTTGGGGATTTATTAAATTTAATGAGAATGTTTATTTAATAAAAATCCAGAAATTAATTATGTTATAATTATTAACGTGTCGAGAGTTAGTAATTATGGGAAACTTGTTGGATATTACTAATGAGCATAGTGATATACTACATTGGTTATATTGAATGTCATACGTGAATTAAATGACTATTTTGGAAATTTAAGTTGGGACGTGCCTGTGTCACATCGGGACTAATTCTGTTAATTAAAAAGTAAATATTTTATAAGTTGTTCGTATGGTCATTTTGAGTGCTCCAACGCGTCCGGAAGGGTCGAGATAGTCAGAAAAGTGTACCCGGGGGTTTAGTTTGGGTCTCGGGGTGTTTTTAGGCCTAATTAGTGACCCGGGAGGGCATTTTGGTCATTTTACAAAATAGGGTAATTAAACCCACGAATTTTAGCAGGCTTTATCAGCTGGTTAGGCTAGCCATTTAGGGTTAGAACATTCAGAACCCTAGAACGGCCATTGGAGAGGAGAGGAGAGACCTTTCAAGGAGATTCAAGGCCTAAACACCACCGTTTGCACCACCGTCACCACCAACGCGTAGATCGCGAGGAGGAGAACGCAACCACACCATAATCAACAGGATATTAGACTTCTGAAAATCCCAGGCAAGTGTTTAACTTGCGTATTTCGTTAGTGCAATGTTCATATTAGTTTAGGATTAATTAGGAATGTAATCCATGTAAGAAAACCCCAAATATTAATAGGAAGTTGCATGTTGAGAAGATTAAAACCTTATGCTGGAAACTTTTGATGATATAGATGTACTACCCACGAATTTTTGATGTTATATTAGGAAGAAATTCTGGAGAAAAACTGAATTGAATCATCGTTATGAAAACTTTAGGGTTCTTGATGATTAGATGAGGTTTTGGGTTGTTTAACCATGTTTAATGATGTATACACACATGCTGAGCGTTAAAAACATCTGGAATTATGTTATTATGTTAGTAGTAGAATTTGTGGGTCGATTAGTGTTGAAAAATATGGAATTTGATGAAGAATAATGGTAGAACCCGTAACTGCAATTCTGTAGAATTTTTGCCCAGACCTGCTTGATCGATCGATCGAGCATAGAGCATCGATCGATCGAAGGTTCGATCGATCGAGCCCCAAGCTTCGATCGATCGACCCCTCCTGGCAGACTCCTATTTCCCTTGTTTAATTAGTTAAATTAAGTTTATCGTGAAATAATCTTTGGGCATCTTAAATAAAATAATTTGGGAGACATTGAGGACCAGTAGGGTATATGGAAAAATGTTAGAACCTTTAATATTCAACGAGAATGATATTTATGGGATATTTACCCTAGGTTGTTAGATTTATAAATTTTAAAGGGTGAGGTGCGTAAGAGAGTTACGTTGGAATCTAATAAAGTCACTTACTGAAATTCAGATTTGTGAGGATGTAGCCCATGAGTGTTAGGTAATAAGTGAGAAAACCCTTCGAGTTAAGGTTAGGAATAAAACCTTATGCGAAATTCTTTAAATGTGAGATTAAGAATAAACGGTATAATTACGGGTGATGAGAAGAACCTATATTAATATGATAAAGTGGTATATTTATATGATTGTGTGTACATATATTATATACATGTGAAAATCATACCCACGCTACTTGCTATCCCTGAGGTTTCCGCGCTGGGACAAGTCTTATCTCGATGGGACCTTTATTATGGGGGATATTGACTTGTACCCTAGAAGATAGATGTCCTTGGTACAGGCTATCGATGTGATAGTTCAGACGGTCCTAAGAGACGCCGGTATGTGCCACCCTCTTAGAGACTTGGAATCTATGCTTCGCCTCAATATTGTTTGTGTATTTATGTTAATACAATTCGAGAGTGATTCCGAATGTATTCCCCTTAATATGAGTGATATGGGGCTTTGGATAGTGGAAGTATGCACGCACCATAACTTATTTCGGGGTGCTTTTATATATATATTATACGAGTAGTTAATATATATATATGAGATTATGATATTTGAAACTGTCTACTGAGATTTGATAAGTAGGACATGGTTGTTGACTCAAATTATTAAATACTTGTTTTGAAAAAGGTATAAGATGTCAAACTTTATTGATTTTATAAAGTTAAAATGGAAGACTGTGATTACTGTTTGGAACATTCTTTTAAAAATGGAGTCGTGAATTATAAATCTTGCGGGTAATCTAAGTTAAGTTTAATCTTTTAGAAAGACTAGTACGTTAAATGATAAGAAACCGTGGAGAAAGTTAGTGCGATAGGTGTGCACATTAGAAGAGAGGTGAGTCTTTTCTCAAGGGAGTGATGTACTAATATGTTATTGCATTGGCCCGTATCAATTTAAATACTTGCTAAACGTATTTTAAAATCAAACACACTGTCGGGCTATGACCCGTTTCTTTTTCTCTCTCTCTTGTATATATATGTATATTTTCAGGTGCCCAGCCACAGGGGCGTCTTGCTTAGGATCCCTTGAGAGGAACGTGCTGCAGCTTAGGTGGGAGTTGCAGGTCACTTGAGTAGACGGCTTCTTTTATTGACTCCACTTCTAGCACTCTGATTTATTGGGCATGTGTCGCCCTTTCCATTATTTCATTTGTTGTTGGGACATTTATATTTCAGTTATTTTCCAGTATTGTTCTATGGGATTTATTCAGGATGGATTTGTGATTTTAATTCCATTTGTTGACATTCGATTTACGAATGGTTTATGTTATTTAGTTTATTGTGGTGTGATTCCTAATTGTAGAAATGTTGTTTTAATTAAAAAAATCTTTTTCGTTAATTAAAATTTGGAAAGTTGTATAAAAAAAATGTTTTTGACACTTAGCTTAATTATTTAGGGTGTTAAATTGGAAAATTTATTTTATCGACAGTGATGCTGAGAATGAACCAACTGTTTACCTTGATTTAATTTAATAAAGGAGCGATCGCCCCGTATTTAATTAGGCGGGGTGTCACACCCCTCACACTTTAACATTAATTCAGTTATGACTTAGTCTTCTCCCATGTTCTCATAGATAGGTGTTCTAGGATAAGATGGTAAACGTGGGGGAGTCCAACACCCCCACTCCCTGAAGACAGACATGTATATAGTAAACCCTAGGTCTGGGGCATAAGACACACGTTGTATTCTCTGTAAACACTCCCCGAAGTATATAGAAATAATACTGAATGCACCACTTTGGACGTAGGCATTCTTTTTGAACCACATACATCTCCTGTTGTGTGATTGACATTTTAGCCTCTGTATTTTGCTTGGTGATTGCGCTTCTCTTATCTATTTGTGTTGAATAATAATTGTCACCACAGTTACTTAGGAGTCTAAATGGTAGGTTGTATATAGTTAGCTTTTTATTCTTTCTTTCTTCTTAATTTAGAGTAGTATAATTAGTTAATCTCTTTCTATTTGTTTTTGTATGCTTTGTACTAACTTGTTTTGCAGATTCATTTGGAGTTGTACTTATGGAGATCGCTCCAAATTTGGGTAATATCATTCTTTTCATATCGTTGGGTTGTGCTCTTTAATGAAGACATTGGGGGCAATGAAACATTTAAGTTAGGGGGTGTGGGATATTCTATCCATTTCACTGTTTAGTCCTCGAATTTGAGTAAAATTTAGTTACAAAGCATGTTTTCGTTAAAAATTTGAAAAAATTTTAAAAATATTTTCTTTCTTTTTTCTCCTTTCTTGGGCATTTTTCCCCTATTTTCGATGATAAATTTCAATAATTGCCCGGTCCAATTGACAACCCAATGATGCATGTTCTCGATATTAGAAGTTATTAGACTTTAGTCCTCATATCTTTAATATTATGAATAACTTCATGAATTAAACTTCATCCCTTCAGCACATGCATTTTTTTTGTTATATTGATTTGGGTTAAGATTTTTATAACTCGGTAGGCTTTTGTTGCATTGTATATACTTACACCGAGTGAGATTACAGACTTATCTTCATTTGTGAGTGTATACACTTTTCTTTCCTCTTTGAAAACGTTACAGTCGTTGGTAATCTCTTTATTCTTTCATTGATCGTTCATTAATTGAGTTCATACTTGAAATGTGTTACTTGATCATGATTTTCATATATTTTTTTGACTCGAGAATTGTATAAATTTTTTGAAATGATCATAGGCCCTCTTTGTATATCACCCATATGACCTTGACACCACCATTTATATTTTCCCTAGTTAACCCACCTGAGCCTAAATAATAGGCTTTCGTTTCATTACCCCAAAGCCCATATCCAACTTCAAATTGGAGTTATACACTATACATATTACCTTACATTCCCTTGTTTAGATTTTTGCTTGGGATTTAATGATATTGGTGTGTATTGTGGTTGCAATTTGATCATGAAAAGAGTGAGAAAAGAAGAAAGTGTAGTGAAAAAGAGAAGAAAAAGAGAAAGTTGAAAACAAAAGAAAACAAAAGAAAAAAGTGAGAAAAAGAAGAAAAGAAAAAGAAAGAGAAAGTGGTATAAATTGTTTGTAGTGATTCAATAATCCTTGTTAATCTCTCGATTGTTATATCTAATGCTCGTTTGGAAATCATTTGTCCAATTTTGAAATTGCCCACTTTTTCTCATTTTCCTGAGTTTCATCCCCAAACACCTTTGAATCCGTATATACATCCCTTTCATTTCGTACCCTAACTTAGCATACATTACAACCCTATTACAAGTCCTATGTGATCTTAAGTTGATGTAATTCAAATGGTCAAATAGTTTTGATAATATGTGAAAATGCATTTCGCTTATTTTATATGTGTGATATCTTTCACTGAGATTACGGTTTTAATTTTCTAAATAGCGTTCTTCAATTGTAACATGTGTGAGGCCTAGTTTTCCTTTACAGTTACTCTTGATGCCCGCATGTCCCGTGTGTTACATGCCTGTTTCAGATGAATTCATTTGATGAGTGTAATGCCCGTGAGGATTGACTTTTATGCATGCTTTGATATCTACTATCTGAGTTATTTAAGTTTTTGCCAAATCATATTTTGTGTGTGCTCTCTCCCCTTGCACATGTTAAAGTTTCAATTCATCGAGGTGCATTCGATAATGTTAATAACTACAGACTTTTCAAGTGACTTCGTTTGATATACTAATAACATATTGAAATCTTGTTCGTACTGCTGAGTTTGTCGCATGTGATTGGTCATATTTTGAGGAAACTTTATGATGTTTGTGGGTTTTATCCCTGAAAACTCTCACGAGACGACACTCGTCCACTAGGGTAACCTAGGGGTTTAACGGCTTATTGCATATGCTAAATGCAATCGTGTTCCCTACGAAAGTGGCATTTATATTTCGATGCATATATACATGTTGTGATCTTCTTATATTTCTTCTTGCATTGAATTTAATAACTAGGGACTAGTAATGTGTAAGTTAGGGTGTTTGATTCGTATCGAATTATGCATTTAATTACCCTCGAACTTATGCACTTTAGCCCCCTCGGGTACCATAATTGCTATAATTATGCTCGATAATCAGACAACCTCCATTTTATATGCTAACATTTTATTTGAGGTATTATTGAGCTTTTATAGGTGTTACGGTGCTTAGTATGAAGTTTGAGCATGTTTTGGTTAAGTTCCATCGCGATTCGCACGTTCGGGGGCATTTTTGTAATTTTACACTTTGGTATTTTTGCTCGGCGTCTTCATGAAAGTTGTAGCCCTCGGGCCAAGCTTCGCGTGTCCATGAACTGTGCACAAACCAGAGTCCAAATGAAGGAAACACAGAGCATTAGTCAGAAAGAATTTTAAGAGATTCATTTACAATTTTATTAATTACATCCATGTCAATTTTCCTCTTTAATAACAAATCCATTAATTCCATCTATGTCCCCAAAACGTTTTTTGCAGCAAATGGAATGGCGATTTGGCCCTAGGCTCGGGTTTTGGTTTTGTCCGAAATTCGAGCCTCTCCTCCGAAATTGAAGCTTGATTTGGGACCACACACGCAAATGGGTCTCTTTGGCCATTCTTTGGAGCTTAGGTTTTGGCCATTAATTGTGGAAGTAGGCCTTTGATTTTATGGAGGAGTTTTTTATTTATTTGGCCACACACGGTTTTGGAGCTTTGAAATCGCATGTGCGTTGAGTCTTGGATCACCATTGTTGGAGGTTTTGATTTTCATTTTGGTTTGCAACTTCATGGGGTATGGAGGTTTTGGGTAACTTTTTTTTGCTCTCGGTTTGACATGGAAAATTGGATTTTGAGTTGCAGCGCCGTCGGTCGACCGGCCACAAATCGGCGGTCGACCGATATTTGGATTTTTGCCTTTGGTCCGAGACAGTGGCCTGCCTCCCTTTGACGCAGTCGACCGGTTTGAGGTCCCGGTCGACCGGGTCTCTATTTTTGGTCCGAGTATCTATAGGCTTTTCTTTCTTTTTTCTTTTTCTTTTTCTATTTTTCTTTTATCCCTTTATTCGAGACTTATCCTTTTATTTATTTCTTTTTCTTTTATCTTTTTTGTTTCCTAATTGTAACTTACTATAAATACCAACTTTGGTTATTTTTAGTTGGATCTTAGTTTTTTTTTGTTGTTTTCTCTTATGTTAGAAATAGGGTTAGTAAATATTAGGGATTTTTGTAAGAGACCTCCCCTCTCCTCATCCTTCTTGTTGTGTATCCAACATTAATGTAAGTGTATCTTTACTATTCATTATCTCCATCTTTTCTTTAAGCTTTGTTCTTTACTTCCCATGCTTTATTAATTAGTTCCATGCCTAGATTAATTAATTGTAGTTGTTTATTTATTGTTTTAATTATTAATTAGTTTAATCATGTGTGTTGAGTAGTTAAATAGGTTTTGGGTCGTGTGTCTGCCATTGATGGGCGTCAATCTCCGAAAATTAGGTTTCGTGTAAAATTATATTTAATTGAAAACTTGCATATTAAAATGGGATTATTATGCGTTTAACTGTCATTGTCACGCAACGTTAGTATTTAAAGCGATAATCCAATTTTAAGACGCGTGTCACCATTATTTATTAAATATTTAATCTCACATCGTTGGGTTAAATTCCTTCATGTGTGATGTTTATGATTAATTAAAAATGCTCGATAAAATGTTTTCTAACCAAAATTCTAATTCCACGTGTTTAGCCCATGGCGAGTACGTGATCCTGACCCACTTTTTATTAATTAGTGTTTAGACTTAACTTCTTATCTTTTTTCCTTTTATTTGCAATCACCCATCACCTTTTACATTTTTATTCCTGAAATAATAAATCGATTAAAATCTGTCGAACACTCCCTGTGGATTTGATACCCATCTTACCTCTATACTTGTATCGCAAGGGCAGTCATAATTTAGATTTTTGTATTAACGTGGTGAAAAAAATTCAACAATTAGCGTTTTGACATGACGCCACTTTTCACGCTTAATCAAAATGGCGTCGTTGTCGGGGAGTGCTTTGTTATAGATTGTAATTGTCTTATTAGTTCGTATTATTCTTTCTTTTGTATTTGTACTTTTCTTTTAACCTTTTTTGCAGGACTTATACATTTGAGCACCTAGAAACACATGAATTATCCCGCGCGCACATCTTCTTTGTGGAATTCGCCTTTTCGAGCCTTTGTTGGGGTAATCATGTCTTATTTTAACTTTTATGGAAATCCTAATGATAACTCCCAAAATTTTGTTAAACCTATGACTTTTGGTCAATAATTGCAATCTCAAAAAGTTGCAACATCTAAAATGACATTGGGTGAGTATTACGAAAGTCAATGTTTGGATTACATCAATTTAGGCGTGATCCTTTTGATTATGGGTCGTAAGATACTTATGATAAGAATTTTGAAACAAATTGTAATCATTTTAAAAATTCTTATGTTAATGATTTTGAGTGTAGTATCGAGAACAATTTCCAAACTTCCCATTTCCAAGAATCCGCTCCTCGCCCTATGACTTTTGGTGAGGGACTGCGCATGCTTGAAAATGAGAGGATTGAAAACCGTTATCGGGAAGAAAATTGATGTTGGTAACATGAGTTGGATTTACTATTTGAATCCGACGATGACTTTTCTTCATAGACTGCCGAAGTCGAGGACTGTTTTGAACCAAATGAGGACTTCGTTCCTACGTTGGAACAAATCATCCTTGACTTGACCCATGGTATAGTAAAGAATGAAAACGAGGACGAAAAGGGCATAGTATCCATTTGCAATGAATTCGTTTCTTCTTTGATTTTCAAAGAAGAAAGTTTCATTGTAAACGATCCTATTTCTCCCGAAATTCAATTTTCAAGAAATGATCACTCATCGCCTGAGATTGAATTTCTTTCATCCCCGTGTTTATTCTATATTGTCACACCAATTCTAATACCCGATGAATCGGTTCAAAACTTTACGGTTCCAAACCTTTTCACCGACGAGGAGTACTCGCTCGATTTTCTTTCCCTGAAGGCATCTTTGCCCTCATTACCGCCACCTCCCATTTTGCTTGATAAATCTTTGGGAGGAAATTCATTTTTTTGTCCCCTTGTGTATTTGTCACCCGTCTTATCCAAATCCCCCATCATCCCTCCTAAATTTTTAATTGGTGATGGTTCACCTTTTCCAGCACCCACATGCCTTCTGTTGTTTGGACGGAATTCCTATTTTTCGGGAGGCATCCATGAAAGGGAGGGTCCACCATTGATCCTCCAAAGTCAAATTGTATTTTGGGTGGACCTAAAAAATTTAGACTTCTAGTGTATAGTTAGTTAGGATTCTAAATGGTAGGTTGTATATAATTAGCTTTTTATTCTTTCTTTCTTCTTAATTTAGTACAATGTAATTAGTTAATCTCTTTCTATCTCTTTTCGTACGCTTTGTACAAACTTGTTTTGCATATTCAATTGGACTTGTACTTATAGAGATCACTTCAAATTTGGGTAATATCATTCCTTTCCTATCTTTGTGTTGTATTCTTTAATGGACGCATTGGGGACAATGCAACATTTAAGTTAGGTGGTGTGGGATATTATATCCATTTCAGTGTTTAGTCCATGAATTTGACTGCAATTTAGTTACAAAGCATGTTTTTGTTAAAATTTAGAAAAAAATTCAAAAATATTATCTTTCTTTTTTCTCCTCTGTTGGGAATTTTACCCCTGTTTCCGATGATAAATTTCAATAATTGCTCGATCCAATTGACAACCCAATGATGCATGATCTCGATTTTAGAAGTTATTAGACTTAAGTCCTCAAATCATTAATATTATGAATAACTTCATGAATTAAACTTTATCCCTTGAGCACATGCATTTTTCTTGTTATATTGATTTGGGTTCAGATTTTTATAACTCGGTAGGCTTTTGTTGCATTGTATATACTTACACGGAGTGAGATTAGAGACTTATCTTCATTTGTGAGTGTATACACTTTTCATTCCTCTTTAAAACATTATAGTCGTTGGTAATCTCTTTATTCTTTCATTGATCGTTCATTAATTGAGTTCATACTTGAAATGTGTTACTTGATCATGATTTTCATATATTGTTTTGACTTGAGAATTGCATAAATTTTTTGAAATGATCATAGGCCCTCTTTGTATATCACCCATATAACCTTGACCTCACCTTTTATATGTTCCCTAGTTAACCCACTTGAGCCTAAATACTAGCCTTTCGTTTCATTATCCCAAATCCCATATCCAACTCCAAATTGGAGTTATACACCATCCATATTACCTTACATACCCTAGTTTGGATTGTTGCTTGGGATTGAGTGATATAGTTGTGTATTGTGGTTGCAATTTGATCATGAAAAGAGTGAGAAAAGAAGAAAGTGTAGAGAAAAGAGAAGAAAAAGAGAAAGTTGAAAACAAAAGAAAAGAAAGGAAAAGAAAAGAAAAAAGTGAGAAAAAAAAAGAAAATGAAAGAGAAAGTTGTATATATCGTTTCTAGTGATTCAATAATCCTTTTAAATCTCTCGATTGTTATATCTAATCCTCGTTTGGAAATCATTTGTTCAATTTTGAAATTTCCCACTTTTTCCCATTTTCCTAAGTTTCATCCCCAAACACCTTTGAATCCGTATATACATCCCTTTCATTTCGTATCATAACCAAGCCTACATTACAACCCCATTACAAGTCATATGTGATCTTAAGTAGATGTAATTCAAATGTTTAAATAGTTTTGATAATCTGTGAAAATGCATTTCGCCTCTTTTATATGTTCGGTATGTTTCACTGAGATTACAGTTTTTATTTTCTATATAGTGTTCTTCAATTGTAACATGTGTGCGGCCTAGTTTTCCATTACATTTAATCTTTATGCCCGCATGTCCCGTGTGTTACCTCCCTGTTTCAAGTGAATTCATTTGATGAGTGTAATGCCCGTGAGGATTGACTTTTATGCATGCTTTGATATTTACTATCCGAGTTATTTAAGTTTTTGCCAAATCATATTTTGCGTGTGCTCTCTCCCCTCCCACATGTTAAAGTTTCAATTCATTGAGGTGCATTCGATAATGTTAATAACTACGGAATTTTCACGTGAATTCGTTTGATATGATAATAACATGTTAAAATCTTGTTCGTATTGTTGAGTTTGTCGCATGTGATTGGGCATATTTTGAGGAAACTTTATGATGTTTGTGGGTTTCATCCCTCAAAAAACCCTCACGAGACGACACTCGTCTACTAGGGTAATTTAGGGGTTTAACGGCTTATTGCATATGCTAAATGCAATCGTGTTCCCTACGACAGTGGCATTTATATTTCGATGCATATATACATGTTGTGATCTTCTTATAGTTCTTCTTGCGTTGAAGTTTATTACTAGGGACTAGTAATGTGTAAGTTAGGGGGTGTGATTCGTATCGAATTATGCATTTAATTACCCTCGAACCTATGCATTTTAGCCCCCTCGGGTACCATAATTCCTATAATTATGCTCGATAATTTGACAACCTCCATTTTATATGCTAACATTTTATTTGAGGTATTATCGAGCTTTTATAGGTGTTACGGTGCTTAGTATGAAGTTTGAGCGCATTTTGGATAAGTTCTGTCACAATTCGCACGTTTGGGGGCATTTTTGTAATTTTACACTATGGGATTTTTGCCCGACATCTTCATGGATGTTGTAGCCCTTCGCGTGGTCGCGAATCAGAGTATGAACGAAGGAAACACAGAGTTTTAATCGAAAAGAATTTTAGGAGATTCATTAACAATTCTACTATTTACATCCATGTCCCTTTTCTTCTTTAATAACAAATCTATTAATTCCATCTATGTCCGCAAAACATTTTTTGCAGCAAATGGAATGGCGATTTGACCCTAGGCTCGGGTTTTAGTTTCGTCTGAAATTTGAACTTTTTTTCCGAAATTGAAGCTTGATTTGGGACCACACACGCAAATGGATCTCTTTGGCCATTTTTTGGAGCTTAGGTTTTGACCATTAATGGTGGAAATGGGTCTTTGCATTTTATGTAGGATTTTTTGATTTCTTTGGCCACACACGGTTTTGGAGCTTTCAAATCGCATGTGGGTTGAGTCTTGGATCACCATTGTTGGAGGTTTTGGTTTTGATTTTGGTTTGTAACTCAATGGGGTATGGACGTTTTGGGTAACTTTTTCATGGTCTCGGTTTGACATGGAAAATTGGAGTTGGAGTTGCAGCACCGCCAGTCTACCGGCCATGCTCCGGCAGTCGACTGGTATTTCGATTTTTGCCTTTGGTCCAAGACAGTGGGTTGCCTCCCTTTGACGTGGTCGACTGGTCTGATGTCCCGGTCGACCGGGTCTCTGTATTTGGTCCGAGTATCTGTAACCTTTGCTTTCTTTTTTCTTTTTCTTTCTCTATTTTTCTTTTATCCGTTTATTTGAGACTTATCCTTTTTTTATTTCTTTTTCTTTTATCTTTTTTGTTTCCTAATTGTAACTTACTATAAATACCAACTTTGGTTATTTTTAGTTGGATCTTAGTTTTTTTTGTTGTTTTCTCTTATGTTAGAAATAGGGTTAGTAAATATTGGGGATTTTTGTGGGAGACCTCCCCTATCCTCATCCTTCTTGTTGTGTATCCACCATTAATGTAAGTGTATCTTTACTATTCATTGTCTCCCTCTTTTCTTTAAGCTTTATTCTTTATTTCTCATGCTTTATTAATTAGTTACATGCCTAGATAAATTATGTAGTTGTTTATGTATTGTTTTAATTATTAATTAGTTTAATCATGTGTGTTGAGTAGTTAAATAGGTTTTGGGCCGTCTGTCCACCATTGATGGGTGTCGAGCTCAGAAAATTAGGTTTCGTCTAAATTATATTTAATTGAAACCTTGCGAATTAAAATGTGATTATTACGCGTTTAACTTTCATTGTCACGCAACGTTAGTATTTAAAGCGAAAATCCAATTTTAAGACGCGTGTCACCATTTTTATTAAATATTTAATATCGCATCGTTGGCTTAAATTCCCTCATGTGTGTTTTTTATGATTAATTAAAAATTCTCTATTAAATGTTTTCAAACCAAAATTCTAATTCCGCGTGTTTAGCACATGGCGGGTACGCGAACCCGACCCTCGTTTTATTAATTATTGTTTAGACCTAACTTCTTATTTTTTGTTTTCCTTTTATTTACAACCACCCATCACCTTTTATAATTTTATTCCTGAAATAATAAATTCATTAAAATATGTCGAACACTCCCTGTGAATTTGATACCCGACTTACCGCTATAGTTGTATCGCAAGTGCACTTGAATTTTGGTTTTTGTATTAATGCGGTGAAACGAATTCAACGATTAGCGTTTTGACACGATGCCACTTTTCACGCTTAATCAAAATGGCGCCGTTGTCGGGGAGTGTTTTATTATAGATTGTAATTGTCGAATTAGTTCTTAGTATTCTTTCGTTTGTATCTGTAATCTTTCTTTTGTAATACTCCGTATTTTTTATGGCTTTTAAATTTAGGGATTTATTAAATTTAATTGAGATAAATTAATTTAATTTTAATCCTGAAAGTTGTTTTAAATATTTACTAACGTAACGAGATTTAGTAATTATTGAAAGTTTGTTGATTCGTTATATATTACTTATTGAGTAAAGTAATATGTAGAATTTATTTGGTTAAGAATTGTCACGAGTGAATAAAATGGCAATTATGGAAATTTAAGTTCGAACGCGCCTGTGTCGTGTCAGGACTAAATTATTATTATATAAAGTGAATAAATTATAAGTTGCTCGTATGGTCATTTTGAGTGCGCCAAAGTGTCTGAAAGGGTCGAGTTAGTCAGAAAAGTGTACCCAGGGGTTTAGTTTGGGTCTCGGAGCATTTTTAGGCCTAATTGACATCCCGGGAGGGTATTTTAGACATTTAATATTTTTGGTGAATTAAACCCACGAATTTCCTAAGGATATATTATCCTTTAGGAGTTGTCTTCTACGGTTAACAAACACAAAACCAAAGGACGACCATTAGATAAGAAGTTGGCAAGCTTTTCAAGAAAATTCAAGGCCAAAGACTCAACCGTTTTCACCGCCACCACCACCAAAACGTAGATCGCGGAACGAGGAGCACAACCATACCTTTTTCCTTCACAAATCAGAAACTAAAATTTCCAGGGGAGTATCTATCTTGCTTTATTTTTAGTTAATGTCTCAATCATGTTATTATTGGGTTGTTTAGGACTTGTCCCATGCAAGAAATTGTTAATTAAGAGACTTTACATCGCATGATTAGAGAGATTCAATATATTCTGGATATACCCATCATATGTAGAGGATTACCCAATAATTATTAAGAGTTTAGAAACAAGAAATATGGGAAATAATAAGAAGAATGGATATTTCTTTCAAAATTAGGGTTCTTAAGATTTTGTCAATTTTACCCCATTAATTCGATATCGTTGATGAAATTATACATGTTTCAAGTAGGAAACCTTGTATATATGTATATGGAACTTGTAGTACTGTTGTTTGAGAATTCTAGAGTTGTTAATGTCATTTTTGGAGAAATTGGAAGATGAAACCTGTAGGTTTAATTTGCAGTTTCGGGGCAATAACTGCTTGTTCGATCGATCGATCGACCCCTTTTCTTCGATCGATCGACCCCACCTGGAAAACTCCGTATTTCTCATTTATTAGTTTAATCCAATTAAGATGTATGGGAACCTTTATTTGTTATTGTTGGAGTATAATGGGATATAGAGATGACCAATAGGGCCTAGATAGACCCCGTTGAGTAACATTTTAGTGAAGGATGAGATTTTGGGTTAACAAGGAATGATTTATGTGTATAAGAAATCATGAGTTTATTCAATAAAAAGATCGTGACTCATAAGGGAGTTAGACCGGAACATAAGGGAGTGAATTTCTACTGAAATTATACTTAGAATACTTAGAGAGAGGAGAAGTGAGTGTGAAGTGTATAGTAAATGAGAATACAAATAACGAGTCCGTGATACGTAATAATCGAGTAAAATGTGTAATAACGGATAATTATAATTATGGGTTGTGAGCGCACCTAATTTAGCAATGTGGATGTGTGTAAATATATACATATATATGACTGTGTGATTGTGCATATATTATATATATGTATAAAAATCGAACTCGGGCTACTTGCTATCACGGGGGTTTCTGCGCCGGGATGGTCTTATCTCGATGGGACCTTTATGGGGGATATTGACTTGTACCCTAGAACATAGGATTCCTTGGTACAGGCTTTCTGATTGATAGTCAGACGTTCCTAAGAGATGTGAGGGTATGTGCTGACCTCTTAGTGACTTGTAACTATGCTTCGCCTCCATTTGTATGTGTTTTATGTTAATGCAGTTTGAGAGTGATTCCGAACTAGAATTTCCCTAAATATGTGTAATACAGGAACTTAATAGCGGAGTATGTCAGCACCATAGACTGTATGTGGGGTGCAGATAGTATATATATATATATATATATATATATGGAGACTTTGCACTATAGATTTTATGTGGGGTGCCGTTAGTATATATATTATATGTGTAACTAGTATATATATGTATATCTATATGGGAACTTTCTACTGTGCGTTTAAGTTGTTAAGAAATGAATAAATGTTGCAACTTTCTTAATGGGTTCGGGAACTTCATAAAAATACTAATTTGTTCTAAACAGTGTAGGAAATCTTGAAGAGATTAATTTTCTAACTAAATGTTATCACCCTGTTGATTCTTGCGATAAAACTTTATGGAGAATAAGTGAGGTAGACTTTTGAGGTTTAGTAGTACGGTATATGTGCACACTAGATGAGAGGTGAGAATTCTCAAGCGAGGGTCGCATACTAGCATGGTTTTTGCATTAGCAGGTAAGCATTTTAAATACTTGCTAAACTAGTTTCAAACTGTTTTACAATCGGGCTCTGACCCATTTTCTATCATCTCTTCTTACTTTGTATACATATATGTATATATTACAGGTGCCCAGCCACAGGGGCGTCATGCATAGGTTCTTTGGATTGGACGAACTGTAGCTTATGTGGGAGTTGCAGGTTCTTATTGTAGACGATCTCTTCATTGATTCGGTTCTTATTATAGTTATTCATAGTTAGGGCATGTGTCACCCATTTCCCCATTAAGTATAGATTATAAAGAGATGTATGTTCATTTATTTTCAGTATTCGGTACTCTTTGACTATTAACTCTTGTCAGGATGATTTCAATTGTAGTTTAAATTTGGTTTGGTTAATCTAGATGGATTAATTCTTTTGTGTAGATTGCTATCCGTAGCACTTATGTGATTCTTAAACCGTTGGTTAATTAAAAGGTTTTCAAATTGGAATTTAATAAAAATGGAAATAAAGTTTTAAATTGTTTTGACACTTAGCTTACTTATTTTGGGCGTTTAAATTGGGAAATTTTTTATTTTGCGATAGTGATGCTAAGAATGAACCAACTGCTCACCTTGATTTTAATTTAAAAAGGATTGATCGCCCGATATTTAATTAGGCGGGGTGTCACAGGTGGTATCAGAGCATCAGGTTCTAGTGTCCTTAGGATCTGTACAACTTATTATGCTTCCAGTGTTACTTTGTTTGATTTAGAGCCCTATGTTTAGGACTGTTGTTTTCTATGGTGAGATTCCGTTCCCCTGCTATAACGTGTGTACCTTAGTGAATCTTAATTGCATTCGGGCGTGTTTGAATAATTAAATATAGAAGACAAGGGTCGTTGGGCGGACAACAGGAGGCAAGGATTATTTGAGGTTGTAGAGCATATTCGAGGATGATGACCGTAATTAAGGTCACCACTATTATGGCATGGGAAGCCAGGACTGTAAAGGAGGCTTGGGTGAAACTTATGATTTCCAAATGTTGATATAGTCAAAATAGGTGCAAGAGTAAACTCACCCCAACGTGGCATGACTTGGAAAATTCAGACGAAGCAATGCAGAGAACTGTCAGTGGAAATTCTGGAAATGCGAAAAATTATGTGTGTTGTCCCAAGGAAGTAAAGTATCCAAAGGCTTGGACGTAGGACGGAGAGTGGCTAACTGAAAGTGAAAATTTGGAGACAAATTTTCTTGGCTTGTCGGAACAAGGTTATCATGATGGGAGTTAGCCACCACTTTTAGAAGTGGAAAACTATACCTATAGGAAAATCTTTGGTACAGTTTGACCGCAAGTTCCTTCATCAGATGTTCAGGATAAGAAGTGAATGTTGTTTTAACTCATCACTGGAGGACCTGACAGAGGTCCATTTTTTAATATGAATCTAAACCGTTTGCAAATCTTGTATCGGAAGATGTAGATACAAAGGGAGGAAAGAACTCCAAGTGGGAGATCAACTCGTAATAATAATTGATAACACTTAAAAAAGGTAATTCTGTTGGACGGTCGATTCAGAGGTTGACGATGTCGTACTTTGTTAATGAAGATGATAGTTCTTCTTGGTGTGGGAAGCTAAAAGAATCAAATAATTTAGTCAAGAATAAGGCGGGATACAACGGTGGTAGTGTAGCACCACAAGGGGGTGTGGATACACATCAGGGTACCCATTTAAATGATTCGAATAGCTGAATTCTTACCAAAGAGATGGCAAATTCAGTAAGGACTGTTGTAGCAAGTAGCATGTTCTTTAGGGCTAACAAGGCTAAGGGAACCACGGGGGATAGTTAACATGTATTGAGTTTACTAAAGTCCGAGAGAAGGACAATCCTAATCTGGTTGGTATGACAGGCAATAAGTGGATTATGTGTAGAGGTATTTTGTGGAGAGTGAAATTGCACGTGTTGATGTTTTCCCGAAGTGAGTAAAGGGATAAGAGTATGGTGCCTAATAAAGGACAACGATTAAAGTAGTTTTGTGGTGGAGACCATTTGTGCAATCAAGTAATTGGCAAGGTAGAAGTATAGGTTTTATCCTCAGAGGATGAGGCGTGTTTTTTGTGACACGAGCGAGTCATTATATTTTGTTCATTTCTAGATTAGCATGTGAGACAAGTTTAATGCATATAACTACAAACGATAATATTATGTGAATATTTTTCCCTAGTGTAGCGGGATTTTCCTTAATGTTATCCGCGGAGGATGAATGAGTATATTAATAGTGTTATAAACTTTATTGAGGTTACTCGTTTTAGTGATGTAATATACGAGTATAATATGGTATTGATTACAACTTTATAGAAATGGTCAGTACGATAGTAGGCAGTTATTGCAAGGCTATCAGAGTGGTTGCATTAGTGCAGCATATTTTGTTCTGGTGAGGCCTCACATGCAAGAGGGTTGGACTCGCACTTATATTATCTATTTTAGAGACTTCGAAGGGAATAGTGGGATCGAGATATTCGATGCCGATGCGTGTAAGGACTTTGTTGTTATGATTCGGTATGTATTAGGTTCACTGTTGAGCGAAAAGGTTTAACTCATTATGATTTTCAGTGCTCAAGACTTGGTGATAGGAAGAGCACATTGATATCTCTATCCTTTAAGGATGTGAGAGTTAAGAGTTGGACCCATATGTTTGGGGAAAGGATTTTGAGAACCCCGAGTGTATGTATTCGAGGTTTATGGATTGAGATTACCACCATTTTTTTTTTATAATTATACAATTGGCAAAATATTCGTTGTTAAGTATAATTACGGGAAGATATGTAACTTTTTTGTCAAGAGACGGAATAAAGGGGTACATGCTATAGACGCAGGGCCTAACGGATTTTGATAACCGACAATGCTAGGTAGTAGTGTATCGAGGGGGTTCCTTATTTGGATTTATCTTTGCGAGACATCCCACGCATAAAACTTAGCGTAAGGTTGGAAATAGGGAGATGTTTAGCCATTAGTCCATGAGTTCAGTACCTCGGTCGTAATACGAGCAGATAATTATATCTGTAGGTTTGTTGTTGAATTATGATTTAAGGCCAGGGGAGTCGATTGCGTGGTAAGAAAGCATTGCAAGTTTATTTTACCACCACGAGTTGAGGGGTGGAACGATGATATGGAGGATTTAGAATTTCGATTTATAGGGTGAGTGAGAGTACCCAAATGTTACAATCACGTTGTGAGCATTAGGAAAATAAAGAATTGGTTATTAGGTGTGAAGCTTATGTGATGCTTACGCCAAATATGCACAGTTTATAGGGTGTGTAGACATCCTGGTTAGTTCATGTTAAAAATCATTTGAGTTGAAAGGACGTGGTAATAGACGTGTGGAATATATGTTTGTGGGACTAACATAACGAAGTAAAAGTGGTAGAGTGAATTAAACACCGTGTGAAAGATGATAAATCCATATATACATGTGCAATAAGAGTAGCACACTGAATCTGGTTGGAAGGCTGTGGGAAGACGTTTACAAAGGGGTATTCCTTGAGAAGGGTAGAATTTAACTAAATGGAGAACACTCGGGACGGAGTTATAATTAGTCAAATGTTGAGAGCGAGTTGTGCATACAAAGAGTGATAATGTTAGTATGGTATAAAATATCCAGAAGTGCGCATCGTGGAGAAAAGTGCACGGGTCGGAACTTTTGATATACACCAAGGAAGGAAGGGGAGTATTAAGTGTCACTTAATGAGAGACATTTCAAGGAAAGTCGATGTTGAGCAGGACATAATGAGTGGCCTCCGCGGGCACCACTCATAGATAGATATCGGTTGGAATAAGGGGATCAACTAGAGAATTTTGTGGTTATCAACCATTCCTGTAACGGAAGAGGGCGATGAAGTCGGTAAAGTCCTTGGATGGGCTGCCATCTTAAAAGTAAGACCAAGGGTTCATCCGAACATGTGGAGTAAGTCGCCCAAGGAGGAAGTTATTGACATTCCTTTGGGGTGATTTACAATATTAACTAGTGTCCCCCAGTCTTCCTTTGTAAGGAAGGGATCGCGCCGGTACGTGGTCCTACACGGTATTATTTTCTGAATCAAGATGAAATTTGTGAATCCCACCTTCAATATGGAATTTCAGGAAACATCGGAGATAACGTTTCATTTTGAGTAGGAGATATCGCCCATAGCCGAGGAGCTGGCGCACGGTGATTAACGAGTAGTGGAGCCGAGTGAAGGTGATTTTAGAATCTTGGTGATCATTTCATTTCCACAACGGTTATATATAACAAGTGGAGTAGTACGGTAATTGGGGGAGGATATTACCAAATGGTAGAGTTCCGTGGAAGCACTCGTACCTGTTTGTCGTGAATGATGTGCTTATTGAAGTTTTGGTGTCGAAAAACCTTAACTATTCTCCCTCTGCGTATGTTTAGAGGTTAGCGGATAATCAGAATTTTGGATCGGTCGAGAATAATCCGATGACTATGGAGAAATTCCAGGACTGTTTTAGGCGAATAAGAGTGGTTAGATGTTCGTATGGTTCCTCTCAGAATGGGAGTTTTGTGCTTAGATAAATCCGAGTAGTTGTCATATAGTGAGGTACGGCCTCCCAATGATATTGAAATAATGGTAATTAATAAGTGTATATGCGTGTCTTATGCGAATGTTGTCGGATAGGAGCACAATGTGAAGTATCTTTAATGAAGAAGGTTAACAAGTTTGTTGTGAGGCGGGGGCTATAGTGATTGAGGCCTTACTATGTGGATAGGTTGCGTAATGTCAAGATAACCAAAATGTGTTTTACCAGATAGGCCATATTTTCTGAATTTCGGGATGAAATTCCATTATTAGGGGGGAAGTATGTAATACCCCGTATTTTTATGGATTTTAAATTTAGGGATTTACTAAATTTAATTGAGATAAATTAATTTAATTTTAATCCTGAAAGTTGTTTTAAATATTTACTAGCGTGACGAGAGTTAGTAATTATTGAAATTTTGTTGATTCGTTAGATATTACTTATTGAGTAAAGTAATATGTAGAATTGATTTTGTTAAGAATTGTCACAAGTGAATAAAATGGCAATTATAGAAATTTAAGTCGGGACGCGCCCGTGTCGTGTCAGGACTAAATTATTATTATATAAACTGAATAAATTATAAGTTGCTCGTATGGTCATTTTGAGTGAGCCAAAGTGTCCGAAAGGGTCGAGTTAGTCAGAAAAGTGTACCCGGGGGTTTAGTTTGGGTCTTGGGGCATTTTTAGGCCTAATTGACATCTCGGGAGGGTATTTTAGACATTTTATATTTTTGGTGAATTAAACCAACGAATTTTCTAAGGATATATCAACCTTTAGGAGTTGTCTTCTAGGGTTAACAAACACAAAATCAAAGGACGACCATTAGAGAAGAAGTTGGCAAGCTTTTCAAGAAAATTCAAGGCCAAAGACTCAACAGTTTTCACCGCCACCACCACCAAAACGTAGATCGCGGAACGAGGAGCACAACCATACCTTTTTCCTTCACAATCAGAAACTAAAATTTCCAGGCAAGTATCTATCTTGCTTTATTTTTAGTTAATGTCTCAATCATGTTAGGTTAGGATTGTTTAGGACTTTTCCTATGCAAGAAATTGTTAATTAAGAGACTTTATATCGCATGATTAGAGAGATTCAATATATTCTGGATATACCCATCATATGTAGAGGATTACCCACGAATTATTATGAGTTTAGAAACAAGAAATATGGGAAATAATAAGAAGAATGGATATTTCTTTCAAAATTAGGGTTCTTAAGATTTTGTCAATTTTACCCCATTAATTCGATATAGTTGTTGAAATTATACATGTTTCACGTAGGAAACCTTGTATATATGTATATGGAACTTGTAGTACTATTGTTTGAGAATTCTAGAGTTGTTAATGTCATTTTTGGAGAAATTGGAAGATGAAACCCGAAGGTTTAATTTGAAGTTTTCTTGGCAAGAACCGCTTGATCGATCGATCGAGCCAAGAGCATCGATCGATCGACTGATCGATCGATCGACTGATCGATCGATCGACCCCTTTTATTCGATCGATCGACCCCACCTGGAAAACTCCTTATTTCTCATTCATTAGTTTAATCCGATTAAGATGTATTGGAAGCTTTAATTGTTATTGTTGGAGTATAATGGGATATAGAGATGATCAGTAGGGACTAGGTAGACCCCGTTGAGTAACATTTTAGTGAAGGATGAGATTTTGGGTTAATAAGGAATGATTTATGTGTATAATAAATCATGTGTTTATTCCATAAAAAGATCGGGACTCGTAAGCGAGTTAGACCGAAACGTAAGGGAGTGAATGTCTACTGAAATTATACTTAGAATACTTCGAGGGAGGAGAAGTGAGTGTGAAGTGTATAATAAATGAGAAAACAAATAACGAGTCCGTGATACGAAATAATCGAGTAAAATGTGTAATAACGGATAATTATAATTATGGGTCGTGAGCGCACCTAATTTAGCAATGTGGATGTGTGTATATATATATATATATATATATGGCATTGTGCATATATTATAGATTTGTATAAAAATCATACTCGGGCTACTTGCTATCACGGGGGTTTGCGCGCAGGGGCAGTCTTATCTCGATGGGACCTTTATGGGGGATATTAACTCATACCCTTGAACATAGGATTCCTTGGTATAGGGTATCTGATTGATAGTCACACGGTCCTCAGAGACGTGAGGGTATGTTCTGACCTCTTAGTGACTTGGAATTATGCTTCGCCTCCTTTTGTATGTGTTTTATGTTAATGCAGTTCGAAAGTGATTCCGAACTAGCATTTCCCTAAATATGTGTGATACAGGGACTTGATAGAAGAGTATGCCAGCACCATATATTGTATGTGGGGTGTAGATAGTAAGTATATATATATATATATATATATACTTACATATGGAGACTTTGCACCATAGATTTTATGTGGGATGCCGTTAGTATATATATTATACGTGTAACTAATATATATACGTATATCTATATGGGAACTTTCTACTATGCATTTAAGTAGTTAAGAAATTAATAGATGTTGCAACTTTCTTAATCGGTTCGGGAACTTCATAACAGTACTAATTTGTTCTAAACAGCATAGGAAATCTTGAAGAGATTAATTTCTAAACTAAATATTATCACCCTGTTAATTATTGAGATAAAAATTTATGGAGAATAAGTGAGATAGACTTTTGAGGTTTAGTAGTACGGTAGATGTGCACACTAGATGAGAGGTGATAATTCTCAAGAGAGGGTCGCATACTAGCATGGTTGTTGCATTAACACGTAAGCATTTTACATACTTGCTAAACTATTTTCAAACTGTTTTACAATTGGGCTCTGACCCATTTTCTGCTATCTCTTCTCTTCTCTTTCTGTATATATATATATATGTATATATATTACAGGTGCCCAGCCACAGGGGCGTCATGCATAGGTTCTTTGGATTGGACGTTCTGTAGCTTATGTGGGAGTTGCAAGTTCTTGTTGTAGACGACCTCTACATTGATTCAGTTCTTATTATAGTTCTTCATAGTTAGGGCATGTGTCGCCCATTTCCCCATTCAGTATAGATTTGTCAGAGATGTATGTTCATTTATTTTCAGTATTCGGTACTCTTTGAGTATTAACTCTTGTCAGGATGATTTCAATTGTAGTTTAAATTTGGTTTGGTTAATCTAGATGGATTAATTATTTTGTGTTGATTGCTATCCGTAGAACTTATGTGATTCTTAAACTGTTGGTTAATTAAAATGTTTTCAAATTGGAATTCAATAAAAATGGAAATAAAATTTTAAACTGTTTTGACACTTAGCTTAATTATTTAGGGTGTTTAAATTGGGAATTTTTTTTATTTTGCGACAGTGATGATAAGAATGAACCAACTGTTCACCTTGATTTTAATTTAATAAAGGATTGATCGCCCGGTATTTAATTAGGCGGGGTGTCACAGGTGGTATCAGAGCATTAGGTTCTAGTGTCCTTAGGATCTGTACAACTTATTATGCTTCCAGCGTTACTTTGTTTGATATAGAGCCCACTGTTTAGGACTGTTGTTTTCTATGGTGAGATTCCGTTCTCCTGCTATAACGTGTGTACCTTAGTGAATCTTAATTGCGTTCGGGCGTGTTCGAACAATTAAATATGGAAGACAAGGGCCGTTGGGCGGACAACAGGAGGCAAGGCTTATTTGAGGTTGTAGAGCATATTCGAGGATGATGACCATAGTTAAGGTCACCCCTATTATGGCATGGGAAGCTAGGACTGTAAAGGAGGCTAGGGTGCAACTTATGATTTCCAAATGTTGCTATAGTCGAAAGAGGTGCAAGAGTAAACTCACCCCAACGTGGCACGACATGGAAATGTTAGACGAAGCATTGTAGAGAACAGTCAGTGGAAATTCTTGAAATGCGAAAAATTGTGTGTGTTGGCCCAAGGAAGTGAAGTATCCAAAGGCTTGGACGTAGGACGGAGTGTGGCTAACTGAAAGTGAAAATTTGGAGATAAATTTTCTTGGCTTGTCGGAACGAGGTTAACATCATGGGAGTTAGCCACCACTTTTGGAAGTGGAATACTATGCATATAGGAAAATCTTAGGTACAGTTTGACCGCAAGTTCCTTCATCAGATGTTCAGGATAAGAAGTGAATGTTGTTCTAAACTCCTCACAGGAGGACCTGACAGAGGTCCATTTTTGAATATGAATCTAAACCGTTAGCGAATCTTGTATCGGAAAATGTAGAGATACAAAGGGAGGAAAGAACTCCAAGTGGGAGATCAACTCGTAATAATAGTTGATAACACTTAAAAAGGGAATTCTGTTGGATGGTCGATTTAGAGGTTGACAATGTCGTACTTTGTCAATGAAGATGATAATGCTTCTTGGTGAGGGAAGCTAAAAGAATAAAAGAATTTAGTCAAGAATAAGACGGGATACAACCGTGGTAGTGTAGCACCACAAGGGGGTGTGGATACACATCAGGGTACCCATTTAAATGATTCGATTAGCTGAATTCTTACCAAAGAGATGGAAAATTCAGTAAGGACTGTTGTAGCAAGTAGCATGTTCTTTAGGGCTAACAAGGCTAAGGGAACCACGGGGGATAGTTAACATGTATTGAGTTTACTAAAGTCCGAGAGAAGGACAATCCTAATCTGGTTGGTATGACAGGCAATAAGTGGATTATGTGTAGAGGTATTTTGTGGAGAGTGAAATTGCACGTGTTGATGTTTTCCCGAAGTGAGTAAAGGGATAAGAGTATGGTGCCTAATAAAGGACAACGATTAAAGTAGTTTTGTGGTGGAGACCATTTGTGCAATCAAGTAATTGGCAAGGTAGAAGTATAGGTTTTATCCTCAGAGGATGAGGCGTGTTTTTTGTGACACGAGCGAGTCATTATATTTTGTTCATTTCTAGATTAGCATGTGAAACAAGTTTAATGCATATAACTACAAACGATATTATTATGTCAATATTTTTCCCTAGTGTAGCGGGGTTTTACTTAGTGCTATCCACGGAGGATGAATGAGTATATTAATAGTGTTATAAATTTTATTGAGGTTACTAGTTTTAGTGATGTAATATATGAGTATAATATGGTATTGATTACAACTTTATAGAAATGGTCAGTACGATAGTAGGCAGTTATTGCAAGGCTATCGGAGTGGTTGCATTAGTGCAACATATTTTGTTCTGGCGAGGCCTCACCTGCAAGAGGGTTGGACTCGCACTTATACAATCTATTTTAGAGACTTCGGAGGTAATAGTGGGCTCGAGATATTCGATCCCGATGCCCATGGGGTTTGGAGGTTTTGGGTAACTTTTTCTTGGTCTCGGTTTGACATGGAAAATTGGAGTTGGAGTTACAGCACCGCTGGTCAACCGGCCACGCTCCGGCGGTCGACCGGTATTTGGATTTTCACCTTTGGTTCGAGATAGTGGTTTACCGGTCTGAGGTCCTGGTCCACCGGGTCTCTATTTTTGGTCCGAGTATCTGTAGTCTTTTCTTTCTTTTTTCTTTTTCTTTTTCAATTTTTCTTTTATCACTTTATTAGAGACTTATCCTTGTTTTTATTTATTTTTCTTTTATCTTTTTGTTTCCTAATTGTAACTTACTATAAATACCAACTTTGGTTATTTTTAGTTCGATCATAGTTTTTTTTGTTGTTTTCTCTTATGTTAGAAATAGGGTTAGTAAATATTGGGGATTTTTGTGGGAGACCTCCCCTCTCCTCATCCTTCTTGTTGTGTATCCACCATTAATGTAAGTGTATCTTTACTATTCATTGTCTCCCTCTTTTCTTGAAGTTTTGTTCTTTATTTCTCATGCTTTATTAATTAGTTCCATGCCTAGATAAATTAATTGTAGTTGTTTATTTATTATTTTAATTATTAATTAGTTTAATCATGTGTGTTTAGTAGTTAAATAGGTTTTGGGTCGTGTGTCCGCCATTGATTGGCGTCGAGCTCCGAATATTAGGTTTCCTGTAAAATTATATTTTATTGAAACCTTGTGAATTAAATTGGGATTATTATGCGTTTAACTATCATTGTCACGCAACATTAGTATTTAAAGCGATAATCCAATTTTAAGACGCGTGTCACCATTTTTTATTAAATATTTAATCCCGCATCATTGGCTTAAATTCCTTCATGTGTGATGTTTATGATTAATTAAAAATGCTCGATTAAATGTTTTTCTACCAAAATTCTTATTCTGCGTGTTTAGCCCATGACGGGTACGCGATCCCGACCCTCATTTTATTAATTATTGTTTAGACTTAACTTCTTATTTGTTTCCTTTTATTTACAACCACCCATCACCTTTTACATTTTTTTTCCTGAAATAATAAATCGAGTAAAATCTGTCGAATACTCCCTGTGGATTTGATACCCGACTTACCGCTATACTTGTATCACAAGTGCAGTCGTAATTTAGGTTTTTGTATTAACCCGGTGAAACGAATTAAACGATTAGCATTTTCACACTGCGCCACTTTTCATGCTTATTCAACACACCTATGCGAGGTGTTCATGCCTATAATGTTTTTAAGTCTAAATCTAGATATTTGCAAATTTTCATAACATTCTCAAAATGGGTGTCTAGTGATTATGCAGTCACTTCCGATGAGTTATATTTGTCCCGTAGAGGTGTCCGTGCATCATACAGGGACCTTTGGGGGTCATTTTTTGTTTTCAGCCTCTAGCAATATGATTTTAAGACTAAGTATAGATATTTGCAAGTTTTAATTATAATCTCAAATCGATAGTCCCATGACTATGCAGTCACTTCCTACAAGTTACATTCATCCCTTGGGAGGTGCTAGTGCCACTTACATCGCATTGGTTTTTTTTTTAGGTTTTCGCCCTCTAGTGGCATGTTTTTAAACTTATCTAGTTATTTGTAAATATTTATCAAATTCTTTAACCAGAAGTCCTGTGACTACGAGGTCAGTTCCTACGAGTAACATTGTTCCGGTGCAAGGTGTTTGTTCCTCTTAAAAGGCCCTCTAGGGATGTTGTGGTTTTTCTACTTATAATGATATATATTTAAATCTAAGTCTACATATTTGGAATTTTTTGTCATTTTCTCTATTCGGGAGTCTTGTGATTATGTGGTCAGTTCCTATGAGATACATTAGTCCCATGTGAGGTGTCTATGCCTTTTATGGGACCATTTGGGGGCTGTTTTGGGTTCTCCCCTCTAGCGACATGTTTTTATGCACATGTCTACATATTTACAAATTTTTATCATAATCTAAAATTGAGAGTCTCGTGACAACACGATCAGTTACTACAAGGTACATTAGTCTCGAGCAATGTTTTTGTGCCTCATACGGGGCGTTTGGGGATATTTTAGGTTTTCACCCTCTAGCAGAATCATTTTAAACATAAATATAGATATTTACAATTTCTCTTCACAGTCTTAAATACGGTGTCACATGACTAGAAAGACAATTCCTACAGGTTACGTAGGTCCCGTGTGAGGTGTTCCTTCCTCTTACGGGGTTGTTGGTTTTCGTCGTCTAACAATATGTTTTTAGCTTACGTCTAGGTATTTTAAATCTTTTTCATATTCTCAAACTGAGTCCCATGACAATGCGGTCATATCCTACGAGTTGCATTCTTTCTATGCAAGGTGTCCGTGCCTCTTACGGGGCCATTTGGAGGTTATTTTGGGCTTTCTCCCTCTAACGACACGTTTTTAAGCCCAACTCAAGATATTTGCAAATTTTCATCATTTTCTCAAATCAGAAGTCCCTGCATGCACGGTCAGTTCATTTGTATTACATTGGTCCATGCAAGGTGTTCGTGCCTCTATGGGGATATATTGCTTTTGTTTTGGGCTTTCACCCTCTAGAGGCATTTTTTAAGCCTAAGTAGAGATATTTATAAATTTTGATTATATTCTCAATTTGGGAGTCCCGTGACTATGCACCTATAGATGGTGTTTGTACCTCTGACGAGTCCCTTTGGTGGTTGTTTTGGGTTATACCCTCTAGCGGTATATTTTTAATCCTAAGTCTTGATATTTATAAATTTTTACCATATTCTCAAATCGAAAATCTTGTGACTATGCAGTTAGTTTTTACGACTTACATTGGTCCTAAGTGAGTTGTTCATGCCTCTTACGGGACTTTTTGGGGATTCTTTTTTGTTTTCACCCTCTTGTAGCATGTTTTGAAGCCTAAGTCCATGCATTTTCAAATTTTTATTATATTCTTAAATCGGGAGTCACGTGAATACGCGATCATTTCCTACGAGTTACATTGGTCCGGTGCGAGGCCTTCCTTCCTCTTACGAGGATATTTGGGAGTTGTTTTGCATTTTCTCCGTCGAGCGGCATGTTTTAAGCCTAAGTCTAGATATTTAAAAGGAATCATCATATTCTCAAACTAGAGGTCTTATTACTACGTCGTTAGTTTTAGTTTGGGTTTACAAAGACCCAAAAAATACCCACCCACTAATTCATGTTGAGTTTGAACTTAGTTATGATTTATTGAATACTAATCGCAAATAATAATAATTTATATTTTCATAAAATGTTATACTGAATCGTGAATTTTAATTTTTACATTAACTTATATATCATAAATTGTAAGTGCACTGACTTAGATAACTTAAATGCATGAAAGTTATCACTCTCACTTTTTGCATCAAATTAAATCATTTGGATGGTGAGTACATAAATGAAGAATTGTATTTTGGGTGATTAATGATATTTTGCACCCAATTAAATCACCTTTAACATCAAAATCTAACATGACATGAATAGCACCACTAAAATTAGTTATAATTTTGACATAACATTTGTGACAGCCCGCTTAATAAAATACCAGGTGATCAGACCTATATCAAATCAAACTAGAATCTCATTTGATTCGTTCTTAGCATCACTCTCGAAACCTTTTTAGACTTACTAATCACCAACTAATAAAAAAGAAACGATTTTAATTTTAATCGTTTATTAAACAACAATGACAACATACGGAAGAATATATTATAAACCATTCACACAAACACTGAGTCAAACAATGCGGAATATGAATATATACAATCCTTGCCGAGAAACCCACCGACTACAAACCCAATTCCAAAAATATAAAAGACCAGAATAATAAACTTAGTACATCAACAGACAGGAACAAACGAAAATAACTAGGACGACATGCCCAAATGAAATACTGACTGCATCCTACTCTAAAAATGAAATGAATAAAGTGGCTAAGTCAAAATCCTGCAACATCGACATATGCCGCAGCTACGTAACCCTTGAATAGAATAAATTCGGCGTCCCTGTGGCTGGACACCTAAAAGGTTTTGAAAATATTTTATAACAAGGGTTAGAACCCAAAACATTTTGAAAATATTTATCACGTGAATTAAATTGCAGTAAATTAAAATGCATATATGCTCTTCATATTTAAGTTAGTTTCGCACTCCCTTGAGGACCGGATCACCCCTCAACTATAGTGCGCGTCTAATGTTGTTCTATATAACCCACGCAATCACCTACCCTGTAACTAGTTCTCGATGACCTCCTTCCTATCACACTACTCTAGGTCGAGTATGTTTAGTGTACGATTTATAAGTTATTCATCACATTAACTTAATTAATAATTTCTCATTTGAAACCATATAATATTCGCACATGTTATATAATATCAATATAATTCATAACATGTATTTAACCCATATACATTTATTCGCAATATATATAGGTATCAGCGATTTACATCTTTTACCCACAGGCAGTAAATATATATAACCATCCTCCCGAGTAGGCATTCACCGGATGATCTCTAAAATGATATCATTTCCCGGTATAATCATCCACCCGGACCCTTAACACAGTTAGCTCATCGAATCAGTAAAATAAAATAAACAAAGCAAAGGCGGTCATAGTTCACCCCGAAAGTGAGACTAAATCATACCCAAGACATCACATCCCTAACTATAGACACTATGACTTGGCGACTATACTCACCCTATTCCTCAAGCTAGGGGATTCACCCACATCGTGCAACCTCCCAGGATAGCACTAGTGGGGTATGTATTCCTATAAATATTATTAACACAAATATTTATAAATCACACAAATAAATATATACTACACATCACTGCATATATATATTTAATTAATCCAGGCTATTCGTGTACAAATATCGTAACATTTGCCTAACATTCCCAAGTCTATATACCGACTTGATATTTAAATAATTCCCACATTTATTTATCTATCACTCGAGTTGTGTCACCTAGTCAAATTACCCGAACTTGATCCTTCGGTCATAAATTTCATATCCAATAACTTATTCCTCAAATCTGACATATTAAGGTTAACACCCTTTTTATTTTAAATATGCTATCATTAATTATATAACCCTATAATAAATTTGACCAAATCCGTTCCAAAGCACTCGTATCAGTAGTCGAAATTACACCCGAGTTAATATCCAGACTCAATTAAATCAATCATGCATTAATTAATTTATTCCACTGGTGCCACTGAACCAATATACCCGGACTCACTCACTTGGCCCGAAAATAAAAGATTCAGAATTTATTATTCACAATTCTTCTTTTTAGGTCTTGCACACTTTTAATTTAAGGTTTTTAAATTACCCAATTTAAACCTTAATTTCCCCCTTATGACTATCACCCCAAATGTCCCATTACTATTACCCACAAATTCCATACGTCTATAGCCATTAACAACCCAACTCCCCCAAAACAGTAATCAAAAATCAACTATGTGCCAAAATAGGGGAAGGGAGGATAGTTGAATGAAAAAGAAACCACGTTCGAATGGTTGGGAGGTCATTTGAATGACGTCGGTGGTCGCTCAAACGGGAAAGCAAGTCGTTTAAATGACCCTGCTTTTATCTCTCCTCCTTCGTCATCTTCAAAACCATCTGCCACTGCTGAAATACGAACCCATAACTCCTCCTCCTTTTATTCAGCACCGATATTCAATTATACAAAAACCTAAGATTTCAAAACACAAATCTTAATAATAATCTCCACCAATTTTAGGTTTAGTAATTTTAACTCTTAAATTTCTCTACAAATTTGACATTTAATTCCAATTAATACAAATTAGTTATTAAACTAACCCAAGAACATGGCATATACCTACCACACATTATGATATGAATAGAAATCTGCAATTAATTTGAAAGAAAGTTTAACCACTTTCCTTAGGGTTCGTAGGGTCTGAATCCATTGGTGTAGATGATGCTTATTTGAAGAAGAACACGCACCTTTGTTCTTAATTTTGGCTCCTATTGTTTCTCCAATCGTACCCACTTCTCTCTCTCTCAATTAGTTTTTTTCTAAAATGTGTTATGGTTGTCACACCCTCTTACTTTTAGGGTTTAATAACTCAATCTTGTTTTTAGGCTTGTGGGCTTCACAAAATTGGCCTAAACACTCTTATTTGGGATTAAGTATGCCTAAAAATATCCCGAGACCCATTTACTACCCGTGGGTACTCTTTTCCAACTATTTTGAGCTATCTGAACTCAACCGCACACTCAGAATTGCCATCTGAATTAAATTATAACATTCTCCAATTTTTTACCTAAAAAAATGTGACACCAAATAATCCAAATAATTAAGCATCAATTCGGAAAATTTAATGGATCCTCTTATTTAAATAAATTCTCAAAGTCATGAATTTAATTTCTCCCAATAAAATAAATTACATTTCTCCCAAAAATAATTAAATTAAAAGTCCTCAAAATTTCAGGGTATTACATACTCCCCCCACCCCCACCCTAAAAAAGAACTTCTTACTCGAAATTCCGATACACCTAGTACTCCCAAGCCTTAACTAGCTCCCTAATCAGTTACCGTTAGGATAGCTCCACATATTTATTAAGCGAATACAGTTAACCAGAGTGCCCATACACCCTGTACCCGTGCTTATCCCCACAATTAATACTCGACTTTTACTAGACTTAAGCCATAATATAACTTTGATCTCAAAGTTATAACTATGTATCTGAACAATATCCAAGTTGCCCAACCTATGCACTTATCCGTTAGGCCCTAGTCCATAGCACGTAACTCCATAAAAGTATACACATCCACTCTTATGCTACAAAAGATGAAATACAATATTGTGCCCTTGCTATTACTAGTTTCCTTGCACACAAATAAATTCTGAGCTATTTCTCCCCACTCGACAATAATTCTAGCCACCCTTAATCACATCAGTAATGTCCCTACTCCACTGGACTTCAATTAACAATATTAACTTATTATTATGCACCACGTTTTATCCTATATACTGGAATATATACGCTAGACCCTATCTCAGCCGAAACCTAGCAAAGATAATTCATACCCTGGTACCACGAACACCCAGTCATACTATAACTATCCACTATAGACAACGAGTTCAAACATGGAAAAATCAACCCCCCAACTTCCATAATTCTCGAAAGTAGTAATCTCTCGTGTAATGCAACCATTCTCTTAGTGTACCCTCACTCTCTCGTGGTTAACACCAAAGAACATTGCTACCCTGCGGTGCTTGCATATATTATGGTAATCACGGCCAAAGCACTCACTAAATCCGTCTCACTCGCGAATCCTAGTGAATAAAATTTTAGGTTGTGATGTACCCAATGTCACTCCAAATATACCCACGCTCAACGTTTCACACTTTGAGGGACAACTTATTCCCCTTTTTTCCAGGATATACCCAAAATCATTGCCCTTGCGTTTCTCTCAAAATTTCTAGTCTTTTGACTAGGAGAGACTCGGACTCCGCCTAAGGTGCCCATACACCCTATATTCCGTGCATATTTGCACAAACCTCAGATCATCACATATGTAACATACTTATCTCAAGTTAGGTCCCTTCATTATCGGTGTGGATATGTCCTCTGGGTATTTTCGATAACCTTTCCAATTACTTTTTAATTCTTCCCGATAGTTCCCCACCTATCAACTTGTGGTGAAAATCTTCCCATTGTTTCTTTCTCAACACCACCGAGCTCCACTGCCCTATTTCTTAGTGGCTCTCCACTCAACGTACTTTCTCCACACGATCACTAATTACCACTAAATTTGATGACCTAGCATTCGATAACGTCTTCACACTTCTGACATTTGTTAAGGCTTATGCGTATAACATCACAGAACAAAGACCAAAAGAACTTTTCCCGATTAATTATTTCTCAACATTGTTTGTCCTCGATTTGAGTTAAACCCAAAGCATACACTAGGGACACTCAACCTCTGTCCCTATACTCACACATCTAATCATGGACTCCCGCATCTCTAAAGGATTCACATATTACTGCGCTCGCACTATCATTAAGGCCTTAGCGCTAACTATTAATAATGAGCTAAATCTCTCAGTTCAACAACTACCTGATTACCCTAAATCTCATCAGTAAGAGTCCGTATGCATCGGGATCCAATATAATGAGACAACTGTACTCTCTGAAGTCTACTTCACAAAATATCACTGCGAGCTCAACCCTCTTTTAGGTGAGACATCACAAAAAGAATATTCAACCTGCCCTGGAATAACAAACACGATAGTCTTACGATAACCGCCCACCATCGCTTAACAGTCCGTAGTCAGGATAAAAACATACCTCAAGTATATACCATCTCAGTGTACCCACCTTTTCCCTTACAGGTGTAACTTAATAGCGCCCCACTACTCCATGATAAATACACATACTAGTGATATTAACGATACCTCTACTAAACCTGTTTCTCATGCGAATCTAGTACTAATACATTATTGTGACTCTCTCGTATCGCACAAAACACACCCCAATCATCTCGAAATAAAACTCGTAGTTTCAGTTGCCCATAACACTGGTGGCTCAAACAGTTACTGGACATAAAACCCTCATCCTAACCATGACAAAAACTTATCTAACTGTTGCCCCTTTTAGGCATCCCGCTCCTATCCACTGACTCATTGAGGGCAAGATCCACCCATGTATTTCTACTCTTTTACACATAAGACACCGTTGTGTGTCATTCCCCTTCCTCTAGCCCCATGGGCCATGTCGAGGTTGTCCTTTTCACGAACTTAATATTCTTGGCCCTGATTACTACCCCTAATTTCCCTTTGGCTCCACTGGTCCCATGGGACTTGTTGATGGCATTGGCATCCCTAATAGAACTCATAATCGTTTGGTGAAAATTTTATTCATCTTAATCATTAATTTGGGTCCTCTACTGGCTATCCCTTCCCTTGGTGCAACATTATCACAAAAAACTAGTCTTACTCTTTTGATAGATTCTCTATCTCCCTTAGCTTCCTTCTCACGAGAGGATTGATACAAATTGTAATTGTACAATATTGATGACAATGACAACAATCATCCTCGCCGGATCTCCTATCTGCACTTGTATTTTCTACCGACGGTCTATTATCAACTTACAAACCCTATTTGATTCTTTGTATCCCTCTCATTGTCTATGAGGTTTATGAATTCAATCAACTTTCTTTCACATTCGGCCACTGTCCGGGCCTTTTGGAAAATTAATAAAATTTCCCTTTCCTCTCTATCTAACCTCTGGTGAGAGGATTTGTAATAATCTGAACCTCAAATTTTTCATTATTCTTGGTAATTTTCCCATATCTATGGTGACTGTCTGTTATCACCCTAGGCTAATCCTATGAGCAAACATATTTTCTCGGTATTTTGACTTGAGTGCCACTACACTCCCCCACGTGTGATTCCAGTTGGATGTTCTTTATTCATTGGTAAATATCCCTTTCACACCTCCCTCGGATTATACAAGATTGTTCATTTATAACCCAAAATCTTATTCGACCCTCGCTCCTTGTCGCCTACACTTAGGGTTTTAGCTTTGCACCATCGTCCTTCGTGATGGTTCTTAGGGCATCTACTGAGCCCCGGTGGTTATTCTAACATCAATTGTTCAGAATATTATCATGGTAACTCCTATCGCGTCACTGTCCCTAGAATATTCTATGCCTTCTACAATTCTTCCATTGTTCACGTTTGTCATCCTATAATGTTCGATCTACCCCGCTCAACCGATCTCGTAAATGGATCCAATCAACTAAACATAATAGCAGGATAATGTAAGTTGCATACCTACAAGAATAAAACAATTCTATAACAAGACTCTATATCAAATAACGCTACGCTAAAATGTGAAAAGTCGCACGGATCCTAAGGACACTAAAACCTGATGCTCAGATACCATCTGTGACACCCTGCCCAACAAAATACCGGGTGATTAGTCCTATATCAAATTAAACAGGAATCTCATCTGGTTCATTCTTAGCATCACTATCGAAAACCTTTTTAAATTTACTAACCACCTAGTAGGAAAAAAGAAACGATGTTAATTTTATCTTTTTATTAAACAACACTGACAACATGCGGAAGAATATATTATAAACCATTCAGATAAACAGTGAGTCAAACAATGCGGAAGATGAATAAATACAATCCTTGCCGAGAAAACCACCGGCTACAAACTAAATTCCAAAAATATAAACCACCAGAATAATTTACATAGTACATCAACAAACAGGAACAAACAAAAATAACTACGGAGACATACCCAAATGAAATACTGATCGCATCCTACTCCAGGAATGAAACTACTAGAGTGACTACGTCAAAATCGTGCAACATCGACATATGCCATAGATGAGTAAGCCTGGATTAGAACAAATATGGCGTCCCTATGGTTGGACACGTAACAGGTCTTGAAAATATTTTATAGCAAAGGTTAGAACCCAAACCATTTTGAAAATATTTAGCAAGTGAATTAAATTGCAGTTTATTAAAATGCATGGATGATCTTCATATTTAAGTTAGTGTCACACTCCCTTGAAGACCGGCTCACCTCTCAACTATAGTGCACATCTAACATTTTTCTATATAACCCACCTAGTCACCTACCTCATAACTAGTTCTCGATGAACTCTAGGCCGAGTATGTTTAATATACGATTTATAAGTTACTCAACACACTAACTTAATTAATCATTTCTCATTTGAAACCATCTAAAATTAGCACACATTATATAATATCAATGAAATTCACAACATGATTTTACCTATATATTTATTCGCACTATATATGCGTACCAACTATTTACAACATTTACGCACATGGAGTAAATATTTATAACCATCTTCCCGAATAGGCATTCACCGTATGTTCTCTAAAATTCTATCATTTCCAAGTATACTCATGCACCCGGACCCATGACACGATTAGCTCCCCGAATCAGTAAAATAAAATAAACGTAGCGGAGGCATTCATAGTTCCCCTGGAAATGAGAATGAATCATACTTAAGACGTTCCATCCCTAACTACAGACGCTACGACCTGGGGACTATATTCACCTTGTGCATCAAGCCAGGTGATTCACCCACATCGTACAACCTCCCATGATAACACTAGAGGGGTATGTATTCCTATAAGTCTTATTCACACAAATATTTATAAATCACACACACACACACGCATAAAAAAAATATATATATATATATATATAACACATCACTTCATATATATATATAATTAATCCAAGCTACCCGTGCACAAATACAGTAACACTAGCCTAACCTTCCAAAGTCTATATACCAACTTGATATTTAAATAATTCCCACATTTCTTTATTTATCACTCAAGTTGTGTCACCCAATCAAATTACCCGAACATGCTCCTTCGGTCCGAAATTTCATATTGTAGAACTTATTCCACAAATCCCACATATTACGGTTAACACCCTTTTTATTTTAAATATGCCATCATTTATTATATAACCCTATAGTAAATTTACTTGACCAAATACGTGCCTAAACACTCGTAGCCCCAGCCCAAATTACACCCGAGTCAATATCTCAACTCAATTAAATCAATCACACTTTTATTAATTTATTACGTAACCAATATACCCAGACTCACTCACTTGGCCCGAAAATAAAATATCCCGAATTTATTATTCACAATTCTTCTTAATAGGTCTTACACACTTATTAATTTAAGGTTCTTAAATTACCCAATTTAATCCTTAATTTCCCCCTTGAGATTATCACCCCAAATGTCGCATCACTATTACCCACAAATGCTATAAGTTTGTAGCCATTAACAAACCAATTACCCTAAAACAGTAATCCCAAATCAACTCAGTGCTGAAACAAGAGATAAAAGGAAAGTCGGCTGCAAAAGTAACCTCGGTCGAACGGTTGGTCGGTCGTTTGAACAACGTTAGATGTCGCTCGAATGAAAAAACGGGTCATTCGAATAACCCTTATTTTCTCTTTCCTCCTTTATCATATCCAAATCCATATGCCACTGCTGAAACACAAACCCGAATCTCCTCCTCTTTCATGCAGTATTGATATTCAATTATACCAAAACATACGATTTCAAAACCCAAATCTTAATAATAATCTCCACCAATTTCAGGTTTAGTAATTTGAACTCTTAAATTTCTCTAGAAATTTAACATATAACTCTAATCAATACAAATTCGATATTAAAATAACAAAAGAACATGGCGTATACCTACCACACTCTATGATATGAATAAAAAATTTCATTTAATTTAAAATAAAGTTTAACCACTTGCCTCAGGGTTTGTAAGGTCTGAATCCGTTGGTATAGATGATGATTAATTGATGAAGAACACACACATTTGTTCTTCATTTTGGCTCCCGTGGTTTCTCCAATTGTGCCCACTTCTCTCTCTATCTTAAATACGCTATTCTAAAATATGGTATGGCTACCACACCCTCTCACTTTTAGGGTTTAATTACTCAATCCCGTTTTTAGGCTTGTGCGCTTTATGAAAAGGGCCCAAACACTCTTATGTGGGCTTAAATTGCCCAAAAATACCCCAAGACCCATTTACTACCTATGTGTACTATTTTCGAACTATTTAGAGCCATCCGAACTCAACCGCACACTCAGAATTGCCATCCAAATTAATTTATAACACTCTAATTTTTTACCTCAAAAAATGTGACGCCAAATAATCTAAATAATTAATCCGCAATTCGCCAAATTATGTAGATCCTCTTATTTAAATAAATTCTCCAAATCATGAATCTAATTTCTCCTTATAAAATAAATTATATTTTTCCCAAAAATAATTAAATTAAAAGTCCTTGAAATTCTAGGGTGTTACAATAATGTGTCAAAAATCACAACACAAACACGATTTATTAGGTCCATTTTTTGTTGTGTCAACGTGTTGTCGTATCATGTTATAATGTCATTTGTCACTAATTTTGGGTTTAAGTTAGAAAAAAGAAATTAAAAATTATCATTCAAAATGTAAAGAAATTGGGTTTTAAGTTAGCCCTAGAAAATACACACATTTATACATAAGTATAAAGATTTAAACACACACACACACACATACATTAATTCAATACAAAATACACAAACATTTAACAAAACACAAACATACACTAATTAGTGGTAAAAATTACACCAAATAAACACATACAAACACCTAAATACACACATATTACAAAATAATATTTGCCTGTGTCGATAGAGGTAGAGTACCTGAGAAAAATGTGGTGGCGAGATGAGAGAGACAGATGTGGTGGTCGGATAGAGAGAACTGCGAAAGCAGTTTAGAGAGTTTTTTTGCATGAAAGGAGAAAATGAATTGGTATGTTTATATGTATAGGTTGTGGTTATGGTTCTAGGTCATGAACACTTATTTTTTGGACTGTGACCATGTCGTGGCATGTAAAGAATAAATGGTCACGTCCTGGGGTGGCGAACAACAACCGTGACACCAGACCATTAATATTTCAAAATGCTCATTACCCAAGGCCGTGACCAAACTTAACTAAACCCCTTACATTTTTCACGCACCTTGTCACGGTCTGTGGTCATGGCCCACTTTGTCATGATTTTTGCAGGATATTGGCACCATTAGGTCATGGTTTGCTACGGTTAAACGATCCTCTTCGGATAATTCGTCCAACCCAAGGATAGCTATAATGTCCTGAAGTTCTTTGTAACGTTGTAAAGTTTGCTTAACCATTTGCGCAGTGTCATAATGTTCCTCACCACGCTCTGTGGTTGTCGACACATCCATTAGATATCAACCTTACGATTCGTCATGGTCTTTTTCGTGCTCTTTTTTCCTCGGGTCACGGTCCTGAACCTGGACCACTTGGTCACGGTCATAAGCCGTGATCTATCTTCCATGACCATTATCGATTTATTGTGTAGTGAAAAAATGATAAATGATTAACAATATTGATGCAATAAATGATACTAAATTTAATACACAATGATGCATGAGATACCCATGTCAACAAGTAACAAACGACACCAATATGATCATATAGTTTAAGTCCACGATAAGTAACATGGCAAATATGGATTAAATACACACACAAAGCCTAAAAACAAACGATACCATATATTGAAATATGAAAAACATATCAATGCCACACACACACACACACACACATATATATATATATATATATATACAGTCTTGCTCTTATGCGGACTAGTCCGCTTTTGAAGAACGCGGTTCGGACATGTGTCACTTAGCGGTGAGCCTAGAAAAGAGAGAGTGTGCCTATAATTTAGGCGATAATTTGTAAGTGCACCAATAGGTGACACATGTCCGATCCGCATTCTTAAAATACGGACTAGTCCACACAAGAGCATTATTATATATATATATATATATATATATAAAGAGAAAGAGAGAGAGAGAGACACACACACACAGAGAATAATAGATATAAACAACCACAAAATGATACGAAACTGTGGTGACAATTGTGGTGACAATTATATTCAACACAAATAAATGAGAGAAGCGCAATCACCAAGGAAAATAAAGAAGATAAAATGTCAAACAGACAACACACTATGTACGTGGTTCAGCAAGAATGCCTACGTCCACGGTGGTGCAGTCAGTATTATTTCTAAATACTCCGGGGAGCGTTTACAGAGAATAAAGTGTGGGTCTATTGTCCCAGGCTTAGGGTTTATTATATACATGTCTATCCTTGGGGAGTGGGGGTGTTGGACTCCCCCACATCCATCATCTTCTCCTGAAATATCTCTATACGAGATTCTAGGAGGAGACTAAGTCGTAACTCTATTTAGTTAAGGTGAGGGGTCCTCATTTTGGGCCATTTTTATTAGGCTACTCCTCCGGGCCCATAATGGTAAATTCGGGTACCCACAATTGCCCCTAAAGTTGTTGGGCCACAATTTGGGCTCAATAAATTTGAATGATTTGTCATAATGGCACTTTTGTGAATCATGTAACTCTTCCCAAAGTCGAGAACTGATTTAGGAGGAAGTTGCTTCGTGTCCTGTGCGCGATGATTGGGAGCATTAAAAAGCTATTTGGAGCAGCATTCCATAGTTGTCATTTCAAATTTCTTTGCGTTCACTCATCTTCTGCGAGTTTTAGCTATTGTGTCTTCTTATCTAGGCCTTCATTTTCTTCGCTTTCAATCTCCCTCGTCATCTGGGCTTGTGATCTTTCATCTCGTAAGTCCTCTTTGCTCTTTCTTTGTGCTTTCTTTGTTGAGTTTTCTCTGAGTTTGTGATTTAGGGTTTACGAATGTCAAAGATAGGTAATAGATCAGTGTCTGAGTTCAGGAAGTTCTATAATATCCCAGAATGGGTAGATATTGAGTGTGCCTCTCTCCCTAAGAATGTTAGAAAGATAGAGAGTGATCATTGGATTCATGTCTTGTTGCTTTCTCAAGGGGGGCTTACTTTTCCTCCAAACAATTTGTTCATTCATTTATTTGGTTATTTCAACATTGTCCCTGCACAGTGTTCGCCCAATGTATGGAAGATAATCAATGTTGTCCATAGAATAAATCAACTTTATGGCACTAAATTAGGGCTCACCGAAGTTTGTTTTTGTTATTCCTTCTATCGAACTAGCTCTGGTCTTCTTTACCTCAAGGCTAGGAGTCCTGACAGGGTATTGGTAGTAAATTTACCTGATTCCCACAAGGATTACTGGCAAGATGGCTTTCTTTCTAGGAATTGGCAGTTCTCTCCGAGACTGAGGGGTCGAGGTCTAATAGGTTCACTATTCTCTTTTATGGGGAAGAGTATAGAGGTAGTCTTTGCTCTTCCCTTTCGATCTCTTTGTTAATGTGTGATTTTTCTGACACTTTCCTGTTTTATTTTCAATGAGGACAAAGAACTTGGAGCCTGCCCTCAGCGAGGTTCGAACTTTCAAGCTGATTACAGCTTGGAATATCAGGGAACCTTTGGCTGACGGTGAACATCCCCGGTCTGCTACTTTCCTGCTCGAGTACAAGAACATTGGGTCCAGTTTTATTGCGAGGCCTCTGGATAGCATTCCTGAATTTGATACTTCTGAAGAAGCTGTTGTCGATCCCATTCAATTAGATGAGTAAGAGAGCAGTTCTGAGAGTGATATCAGAGGAGGTGTTGAAGGTGGTTTTGGCGAGGAGAGCTTCAACAGTGAGAGTTCTTCTAGCTCAGAAGAGGTTTTTGAAGCCTAAGAACCTTCAACTACATCCAGCAGCTCTAGAGAGGAAATGGTTCCCTCGAGAAAAAACTTGATCCGTGATGATGATGAAGATGATGTGCTTCTCGCTCAGAGGTCAAAGAAGCAAAAATCTAGTAGTGGGGTTGTTGGCACTGGTTCTCGGTTTGCTACTCAGGAGAAGGAGAAGAAGAGAAAAGAAAAAGAGTAATTGAGAGAGAGAGAGAGGGGAAGAGGGAAGAGGAGAGAAAGAAGACTGAAGTGAAAAAGAGGGTTGAGGAGAGGAAGAGGGTAAAGAAGGAGAAGGAGAGGGAGGAGGAGAGGAGGAAAATGAAAGCGAGGATGAAGGTTGTGCAGGCCTTAGTGCCTATGTCTGCGCTGCCAGAGGGGGCCTTAGTTTCCATTTCTCCTCAGCTGGCCCCTACGCTGCTCGAGGGAGCGGGAGCAGTCCTTCCTGCAGATCGCCAAAGGGCGATGGGGATTGACCAGTTAGCCTTGCAAGGGAGTCAGAGGCTAGACTTGGTAAGTTTGTTTCTCATTTTTAATGCTCCTCAAGTTCTGTCTATTTATTTCTTCTAATATCTTCTTTTACTTGCAGTTTGTGACTGACTTTGTCGCGTTCTATCGCTCTCACGATGAACTGGTGAACAATAATGGTGAGTTGGAGAAGCAGAACGCTGCTTTGAAAGTGAAGGGTTCCGAGCTCGAGGCCATCTTGAAGGTCACTAATGCTTCTCGGACGTCTTCTGATCTTGCCCTTGTTAAAGCCAATCGAGAGATGGAGGCAGTGGTTAAAGAACTGAATGAACTACGGTAGGCCTATGATTTGGTCTGCTCGAGCAAGCTAGCGGTAGTGGAGGAGAATAAGGTGCTGACCAAAAAGCTGAAGGAGAAGGAGTTTGAGGCAGCCACCGTTAAGTAAGACTCATATAACTCCGGGTGGGCTGTCGCATATGAAGATGCTGAGGTTCAGATTGGCTACATCAGTCATCTAAACTTAAAGAAGGGTTGGAACAAGGCCCTCTTAGCTACTGGGCTGGATGTTGCCTCTCCTTTATTCGATGAGCACGATCCAGGACCAAAGCCTATTGTGGATGAAGCTCCTACCTTAGCCGTTAAAGGTGTTGAACCTGCTTCCCAATCAGTTCCTGTTGATGCCCCTCCTGCTCGGGTGACAAAAGTTATCCCTACTGAGGGAGATGCTCCTACTTTTGTTGATAAGGGGAAGCAACCAGCTTCTTCTGAACAACCCGAGGTCGCCAGCTAATCTATCCTTAGGATTGTTTTCATATTTTTATTTGTAATGTTCCTTTCTATTTCTCGATGTACTCTAATCCTTTTATGTATTAATGAAATGAGAAGGCTTTTTCCCTCAGTGTACTGATTTATTTTATCCTTTACTGCTCTTTTATGGCATGCAGTTGATTAATGTAGATGACTATATACCATCCACTTCTCAATTGGTAAGAATGCTTGATCCTGATGTGAGTCCTGAAGTTTATCATACCTTCGTAAGAATTTGTAAATTGCTACGATTGAGGAATAAGAGTTTCATAGAGTAGATGGATCTCATTGTTAAAATGAAAGACAGGCTTCAGGAGATGGAAGAAGTTGGAGCTTCTGTTCAAGAGGCAGTGAATACTCTGAGAGCAAGACTCCTTGATGCTACTGAGACTAACAAAGTTGGAGAAATTCTGTAACAGGAAAATGAGTCTTTGAGGAGGGAAGTGTTGCTCCTCAGGGAGCATGCTCCGAGCGCTGCGCCTCGCATTTTAAGGGGTTCCTCCTCATCACGAGCTGGTGCAGGACCGATTGACGTTCCTCTGGTGATACGAGGTTCTACCCCATCGACCATTCCACGAGCTGGGATAAATGCAAGAAGCACAGCTAGGGAAATGGATGATCTTCATAAAGATGTTCGTCGAGCATACATTATTACTGATGGGCTTCAAAGGGATCTCACACGGCTGAGGCATCTATTTAAGATAGGACCTCGACGAGTATGGGCTGATGGTTACGACCAAGGTTGATTGGATGATCTGACGAGGCTGATAGAGTTTGAAGAGATCGCGTTTATCAGGGGATGGTTGAGTGCCCTAAGGGAGCTACAAGTTCCAAGGAACTCAATACTCTGGTATCGTCATGAGATCCCCCCTTCCACTTTAAGGCCTAACCCTTCAGGAGGGATGATCAGTGGATCCCCATCGATGCCATCCCTTGATAGCTATTGGAGTCAGATTCGAATGAGGTCGAGGAGGAATTATCTCCTCATCTGAATGACGATTGAAGAGCACAAGTGGGTGATTATCTTGTTCAGAGGCCTCAACCTCATTAAAATTTTACCAGTTGTTACTCTGTACACATATGTAATGAAGCAATGTAGTATTGATGCTTTGGGCGATCTCGCCGATTATATATGGGTTGTCCATTTTTATTGTGACGAAGTAATATAAAATTTATGTTTTGGGAGAACTCGTCGACTAAATTAGTGTTCCATATTTTTTGCATTATTTATTCTTTGCTTAATAATCTTGGGCCTCTCTTGGCCGACTAGATTGGTAAGTTTGCATTATCGAGTAAGTGTCCCTCTAGTCCAGTATTCTTATGAGATACCATTCTTCCTTACTATACCTTTTAGGTCGTGTCGTCACATTCCCTTAGGCCTAAGTTTTTCAATTGGAGAGGACACACCTTGTGTTGGATGCTCTATTCGATCAGGGTTTTGTTGACAAAACATTGTTTGGCGACCAATTTGACTTGGCCGAATTGCCTAAGGATCTCCTGTAGGGCTTCATATATTGCCAGGGGCAATGCTAAGAGGTTGTTCGTGCTTCTTAACGAAAACCTGAGGAGGGTGTTTTCCCTGCTATCGCATACTGAGTAGTGTGCATGTAACTTGGAAAGAGTGTGAAAGTTATAAGTTCATATATTAGTTAACTAACACCTCATAGAATGCAACTGCCAAACAATTTTTATTAATCACAAGTGAATGAACTACCATTTTCATAAATCTGGTAAAAAGCGAAAGAAAAAACTAGAAATAGAATTTCTTAAGACTTATCACTTTCCATGCTCGCGGTATCTCTCTGCCCTCCAATGTTTCTAAGTGATAGGCTCCTTGCAGATCATCTCTTCTTATCTTTAATGGTCTTTCCCAATTTGGCCCCAACTTGCCATCTGATGGTTTTACAGCGCTGACTTTCCTTAGGACATAGTCACCAACTTGTAATGCCCTTGGATTTACCTCCTTGTTATAGTGTTTTACAAGCTGTTGTTGATAGCTCGCTAATTTCACTAAGGCAAGTTCTCTGCGTTCTTCGGCTAGGCCGAGTTAAGTGAGAAATGCTGCATCATTTTGGCCATGGTCGACAAGGGTAGACCTCATAGTTGGTAGGCATGCTTCTAATGGGATGACCGCTTCCATTCCATATGTTAGTGAAAATGGCGTTTCCCTCATTGCCCGACGTGGGGTGGTGCGGTAAGCCCACAGAATATGTGACAGTTCGTTCACCCATGCACCTTTGGCTCGCTCTAATCATTTCTTTAACCCATCGATCAGTATTTTGTTGGAAGCTTCGGCTTGACCGTTGCTCTGAGGATACGCCACCGAGATGAAATAGTGCCAGATCCCGTGCTCATTATAGAAGCTCTAGAAAGGGCCACTTTCGAACTGTGTTCCATTATCAGTGATTATGGTTTTAAGGATTATAAAACTGGTAATTATGTTTTTCCATATGAATCTCATCATATCTACATCTTGGATGTTTGCTAGTGGCTCTGCCTCGATCCATTTGGTGAAGTAATCCAGTGCGACCAACAGATACTTGCGGTTGTCGGCGGTGGTAGAAAGTGGTCCTATGATGTCCATTCCCTATTGGGCGAAGGGGCAGGGGCTGGTGAGTGATCTTAGGTCGCTGAAGGTTGGTGAACCATAGGGACGTGTAGTTGACATTTCTTACACTTGCGAGCGCACACTACTGAATCTTTTTGCATATATGGCCACCAGTAGCCTTCCTTCATAGCTTTAATAGCTAGTGATCTTCCTCCAATATGGCTCTCACAGATTCCTTCATGGAGCTCATGTAGAATTTTCTCGACATCCCTTGGGTGAACACATTGTAAGTAAGGGCCGAAGAACGATCTCTTATACATCTTGCCCTCAGGAGATAAGTGAAAGCGAGAAGCTTTGACTCTTATCTGATGAGCGGTCTTCCTATTGCTTGGAAGTGCACCATCCTACAAATATTCCCTTAAAGGGTCCATCCAACTGGGTGCTAGCTCAATCTGGAGCATATGTTCCACGCCTGGTAGTTCATTGCTCTGGTTGATGCTCGGGTGAGCGAGGAAGTTGATGGGGATCGTTCTTTTCAAGTCGGAATTGATTACCAAACTCAGGGCTTCCAGGGCATCCATATTCTCTCCTTTAGGAAACTGGTAGACACTGACTTCCTCGAAGCTGGCCATTAGCCTCTTGGCCAAGGCGAGATAGGTTGCCATTCTTTCATCTCTTGCATTGTAGTCCCCACTTATCTGATTGGAGACTAATTGTGAGTCGCTGAACACCTGTAACTACTTCGCTCCTAAAGTGTGTGCCTTCTCGAGGCCGGCTATCAAAGCTTTATATTTCACTTCATTGTTGGAGGCTTCAAATCCAAGCCTGATTCCCTGTTTGAGGGTTGTATCTTTTGGAGTAACTAGCACAATGCCCACTCTTGCCCCCTTTGAATTGGAGGCTCCATCAATAAATAATTTCCAAACTCCCTATATTACGTGGTTGTCTCCTTGCTTCATAGGTTGAAGTTGGTCTAGAGTATGCTCTCCTGTGAATTCAGATATGAAATCAGTAAGGACTTGTCCCTTGATTGCATTCCTTGGTTGAAATTGGATGTCAAATCGTCCGAGCTCGACTGACTATTTAGTGAGTCTGCCTGACAGATCCGCTTTCCTCAGGATTACTTTAAGGGGGCGTGATGGAAGAACAATGATGGTGTGAGCTTTAAAATAGTGCTTCAACTTCCTTGAAGCTACTATAAGTGAAAAGGAGAGCTTCTCTAGTGGTAGGTATCGTTGCTCAGCCTCTAATAGAGTCTTGCTCGCGTAATAAACGGGGTGCTGAATTCTTGCTTTCTTGCACACCAGTGCAGAACTCACGGTGTGGTTGGAAATGGAGAGGTATAAGTACAAGAAATCTCTTTCTTTAGGTATGACGATAAGGGGTGGTGAGCTAAGGTAGTCCTTGAGCACATTCAATTCTTGCGATCAATCTTGATTCCATTCTACTGTCTTGTTTCCCTTCAAGAGCTGTAATAATGGTTTGCATTTGTCGGAGGACTTTGAGATGAAACGGTTCAAGGCAGAGAGCATGCTTGTGAGCCTCTGTACGTCTCGTATTGTGTAAGGGGGCTGTACCCTGTTGATTGCGTCGATCGATGCCTCTCTTACTGACCAAGTACCCAAGAAATTTTTCTGACTGGAGACCGAAAGAACACTTGCTCGCGTTCATTTTCATTCGGTATTTCCTGAGGATCTCGAAGGTTCTCCATAGGTCTGAGAGGCGATCTTCTTTTTTTCTGCTCTTGACGAGCATATCATCGATGTAGACCTCCATGGTGTCTCCCATTTGGTCTTTAAACAGCTTGGTGACCAGCCCCTGGTAGGTTGCTCCTACGTTTTTTAGCCCGAAGGGAATGACTTTGTAATAGTATAATCCGACGGTGGTGATGAATGATGTCTTATCCTGGTCTGGTGCATACAGAGGGATCTGATGATACCTCGAATATGCATCTAAAAAACTCATTCTTTCGTGAGATGCTGTGGCATCCACCAATTGGTCAATTTTTGGTACGGGAAACTTTCCTTAGGGAAATCCCTGTTAAGGTCAATGAAGTCGATGGAAACTCTCCATTTCCCGTTATTCTTTGGAACTACTACTGGGTTGGATAACCATTTGGGTAATTGGAACTCCCGTATGGATCCTCCATCCAGAAATTTTTGAACTTCTTTTTCTACGGCTTTTTCCTTCTCGGGCACAGTTCGTCGTGCCTTTTGGGTGATAGGTTTGAAAGTGGGTTCGACATGCAACCGATGACAAACCACACTGGGATCAATTCCAGGCATCTCGTATGGTTCTCATGCGAAAACATCTATGTTGCTTCTCAACAAAATCGTCAATTCCTTTTTTTCTTGATCTGTGAGGAAGCTCCAATGAAGAATACCCTGTCCTTCTTGCTACCACCAGCTATAACTTCCACCAGGTTTTCCACGACCCGTTCAGAGGGGAGGAGCCTGGTCTCCTCCACTCTGGGTCTTCCGTACCTTAACTGCTATTTTGATGGTATCAGAACTTCTTATTCCTCGACCTGCTCATTGGTCTTCTCGACCTTCTTCTCTTGTCTAAGGTGGATGGCCTCTATGAAGCACCTTCTTGCCATCGCTTGATCACCATAGATATCCATTACTCCTCGCTCGATCACATACATAAGTTTTTGATGGTAGGTCGAGGGGACTGCCTTCTTCGCATGTAGCCATCCTCTGCCGAGGATGTCTTGGTATGGCGAGTCAATGTCGACTACCACAAACTCAATCATCTCGGAGATACTTCCTTCCCTTACCGGTAGCACAATCTTTCCTAGTGGGATAGTCACTTTTCCAGCGAAGCCAACTAGAGGGACAGTGGTATCCTTCAGGTCGACGACGCTCAACTTCAATTTTCTGAACAGATCGAGATACATTACCTCTTATGAGCTTCCTTGGTCGACGAGCAACTAGTCGACGTCATAGTTGGCAATCCTTAGCGTAATGATCAAGGCGTCATGGTGTGGGGTTCTTACTCCCACCAGATCTTCATCTGTAAACACGATATGTTTACTATAGTCGACGTCATATGCTAGCCGATGTTTTCCTGATTGGGTCTTTACTGGATCGATCTAAAAATCTTGCATGACTACTGTAAGCTTTTTTACCTCCATCTGAGCTAAATTCCCCTGAATCTGCTTCGTATCAGATGCCCCATAAATTACTGCAAACTCATAGCCAACATCGTGTTCGAGTACGTTGTCAGGTCTTGCTTCTCCATTGGCAACGACTTTCTCTGCTTTCTTCTCCATAAACTCTTTCATATGCCAAGACTGGGCCAGTTCTTTGAGGTGGGACTTAAGAGCTTTGCAATGCTTAGTATTATGTCCTCCCTTTTTATGAAAAGCGCATCTCAACACATTTTTTCTGTTTGAGGGATCTCCTCCCATCTTTCTAGGCCACTTAATAAATGGCTCATCTTTGATCTTTGCGAGAATCTTGTAAATTGGTTCTATGAAGAGAGTGTTGACTGCCTGAAATACTTTTGATACATCGTTCTTGCCTCTCTTCTTGGAGCCATTCTTGCCCTCATTCTTTCCTCCTTTCTTCTAATTGTCAGCTTTATCGTTGCCTTTTGTAGCGAGCTTAGTTCGATCGTTCTCCCCTGTGCTGAGGCGGGTCACATCCTCAACCTTGGAATATTTCTCGATGCAAGCCATCAAGTCGTCGATGGTCGTGGCCTCTTTCTTCGTCAGGGACTCGTACAGAAGGGAAGATCTGGGTAGCCCAATTTTGAAGGAGGCCACTGCTACCTACTCCAAGCAGTCCTTGAACTCGTTGAATAAATCCCAGTACCTCTTCGTGTAGTCTCGGAGGGTCTCTTGAGGTGTCTTTTTCATTTTTAGCAAAGCATCCATCCTTTTGGGATAGGAGCTATAGGAATGAAGTGGGTCGTAAAGAGCTCGGCCAGGGACTCAAAGCTCCTGATAGACCTATGAGGGAGAATTTCGAACCATTTTTGTGCCACGTCATGCAGGATCAAGGGAAAAATCCAACACATCAGTGAATCTCGGTGGTTCAAGAGGGTCATGGCTTGCCTGTACTGCATAACATGATCAATGGGATCAGTTTTTCCATCATAAATCTTGAATCTTGGAATAGAGAATTTCTTGGGGGCTTCCTCTTCTTCTATTTCCCTTGACAAAGGGGATTTCACCTGGGTCTTGAGAGCTCGTCTAGCAATCTCCCTGGTCGATCTTGCGCCGCGATGTGCTGGGTGTTGGTCCATCTCCTTTCGGACCAAATTTTGTATGTTCTCATTTCTGCGAGGTGGGCTCCCGTAATGGCGAGTCGATCGCTGGTGCTCGAGAGAGTCATTGCTTGACTCGTGCCTATCACTCTTTTGGGATACACACCTAGCGCTCCTTCCTCGATTGCGAGACTTGCTTACCTTAGGGCTAGGAGTGCGGTACGAACGTCACTTAGTGCTGCGATGAAGCTCTTTCTCCATCCTTTCTAATTTCCTTTTGAGGTAAGCATTCTCAGCCTCCTGCTTGTGGGCGGACTCCCTTTGCTCTTGGAGCCTTGCCTCATAGGCATCAATCAGCCTAGAGATTTGCGTGGACCTCGCTGATCCTTAGCTTTCCTCTAAGGCTGGCCTCTCTGGGCGAGCCCTCTGATCTGAACGATGAACTTCAGATCTGATCCTACGAGGAGCAGGTTGTTCTTGGATATCTCCTTCCTAAGGAGCATTACTGCTGTGATAAGACATTTCAAACTTCTTTGTTGGTGTGGGATTTCTCAGGGAAGACAAACGTTCCCACAGACGGCACCAATTATGGTGATAATTATATTCAACACAAATAAATGAGAGAAGCGCAATCACCAAGGAAAATAAAGAAGATAAAATGCCAATCACACAACACAGTATGTACGTGGTTCAGCTAGAATGCCTAACTCCAAGGTGGTGCAGTCAGTATTATTTCTATATACTCTGGGGAGCGTTTACAGAGAATACAGTGCGTGTCTTTTGCCCCAGGCTTAGGGTTTATTATACACATGTCTATTCTCGGGGAGTGGGGGTGTTGGACTCCCCCACATCCATCATCTTCTCCTGGAATATCTCTATATGAGATTCTAGGAGGAGACTAAGTTGTAACTCTATTTAGTTAAGTTGAGGGGTCCAGATTTTGGGCCGTTTTTATTAGGCTACTCGTTCGGGCCCATAATGGTAAATTTGAGTACCCACAAAAACACATTAGCATAATATTGGCGTGTCTAAACATGTGGGATGATGTGAATGAGCATGAACTATAAACAAATGAATTATGATCCAGTCACTCAAAAATATACAAGGAGTTTTATTTGACCTAATTAACTTCATGAAACAATGATTTAACCTTATAGTTATGGACAAAGTGAAGTCATAATGGATAAACAAGCACAATGCATAATAGCCTAGAAAATATCGATGATTCTCAAATCAAGGGTGTCAAATATGAAATAAATAGGTCTCATTGTTCAAACTCATTAATTTTAAAATTGTAACACCCTCAAAATTACTGATATATTATTTTTTTCATTCTCATATTTTGAAGATACAAATTGAATTGAATAATCAATGAAACACAATTTAATCCTATCAATATTCTTTACTTCTTTCTCTCAAATTTTTAAGCCTCTTGATAATAGTGGTTTTTCATGTGAGGAAGATATAACACCCATAGATTTTAAATCGATATTAATTTAAATTTATTCAGAATTTGGAAAAATAAATTTTTAGATTTCATTATTTTTTAGCACTTTAATATGTTGAATTTTATTTATGGAAAATAGGATTTTAATCGGAATTAAAACCATTTTTTATTTGAATAAACATATTTTAGGGAAAACTGTGGACCTGTTTAGGTTCGAATCGATTCGGCCTTGGGGGAGAATCGATTTGTTGGGTACAGTGTCGACAGATTTGGTTTTTTATTAGAGTTTAAGTTAATTAAAACTCCTAATCCTTTTTCCGCATTAAATTAACTTAAGGTTACACTTTTCTAAACACTTTTTCACAAACACTTCAACCATAAGAATTTTACATCTTTACCACCTTTCATCTATAAAATCCTAGACCCAAATTTGTCAAGATTTAACCAAAGTTTTGAAGGCTTAATTGGTGTTTTCTCAAGATTGTGAAAGAACGAATCTTTCTTAATTTTTTGAGAGGAACGCAACTGTCTAATCAGATTTTTCAACCGAATTTTCAGCAAGCATGAATACTTTTATTCTCTCTCTTTAGCATTATCCGTTTTAAATATCGCCTAAACATTAATTTAAATCTTTTTTTTGAAATAAATTAAAAACAAAATGAGGAAAAGTGAAATCCAATTTGGGACTTTTTTTGTGAAAAATCTTAATTTGAATTAAGACTCATAACCCTTGTATGCTTAAGGTAGAGATTTGATTTTGTTATTATGGGGGTTTGTTTACATGTAGCAAATCGTTCTTATGTTATTTAAATAAAAAGGACTTGTGTAATCATATGAAATTCATGTAGGTATGATCAAAGTAAATTATTATGTTGTGCTACTTAAATTTACATGGCGTTGAAATTCTGATTGTGGAATAAAATAAATTGTATTAATTACGATGATGGATTGAACAAATTTAATTAAAGTAAATTGTGATCGTATGATAAATCTGTGTAACTGTTGATAAATTGGAATGTGCAAATTATTATTTTGATTATAATTATCATCACGGGGAGACGGGAATTTTCGGTAGCTATGCTCTCACCTTAATTTTAGGAATACTTGCTGGCTATGAAACGAGTGAGTATGCCTTAGCTGTGGTTAACCCTTTCTAGGTATGGGAATAGTTAGTGTAGATTTTCACAGAGGGGATATTCCGGGGTGGGGCTGATTTTGGTGTCTTTCTATTATTTGGATAGCCTAGGCGCGAGACTAGGAAGAGTTAAATGATAGAAATTCATCCTACAAAAATAGGGCAGGACGTGTTTGGATTTTGGAGACCTTTAGGTATGAGACTAGGGGTATACTTGAGGTATTATGCTCTATAACAGGGTGGTGCTAATATATACTAATGAGAAAATGAGATAATGAGAAACTAAGAAATTGATAATTAATACCTAAGATAATAAACAGGTATTAAAATAGATTTATGGCGTGAGTATGTACAGGGTTGACAGTTAAACGGGTCGACTGACTATCTATAGTGTTGTGTCGTGCATGGAACTTCATGAGTATGTGCAGAACTAATGGAATATGGGTTGATTGGCTATAGTGAGGGGAATGGGTGTGATGAGTTGAACATTAAGCATGCCAAGAGTGTGTGCAGGGCCGATAAGGGGTCGACTAGACATATTGGTGTCGCATGAATTATAATAATTGATTAATTAAATTAAATAAGTATAAGAATAAAATTTTAAATAATAATGATAATGGAATATTTGGGCTTACACTTTAGGATTGATTTGTTACATGGTAAATAGTTGTAGTTTACATTAATTCTCATATTAATAATTATCTCATTTAAATTAAAATGTTTTATTGGTGTGTTTATTATGCATAATGCTACTGTCTTGGTTCACGTACCCTATTTAGGGAGAGTAGCTAGTATTCATGTGGTGGACTCTGACCTATTGCATTAACTAACATTTCACGTATAGCGCTGGAGTAGCTGCAAAAGAGTGAGTGGAGATTTTTTGAGGTGCAGTTGGAATTTTTTTTAGATGCTTAGTAGTTAGTTTTTTTCCCTCGCATTACTTATTATGAGAATCTATTTATGGATTTGGTGGGTCAATCGGTTCCATAATTGTTATGATTTTATTTAGATATTTATAGTTGGATTATTTTATTCGGATTTATTTATTTGGAGTTGATTTATTTTGGAAATTAGCATGGTGATGGATTTATTACTGCATGAACAGTTAATTATTATTGGATCAAATTTATTACTAATCTTATGGAATGAAATGTTTATATGTCTCATACCAGTCACATGCTAAGAATGGTATTTAATTTAGTAACACCCGGTGTGTTCTTAGTGGTGACCGATGCCAGAATGCACGGGGTGTTACAGTTGGTATCAAAGCAAGTTCCTAGGTCTCGTAGGTTGTGAGTTCGTTTAGCTTTCGCGTTACTGATATTTGATTCCCTTTGATGATTCGTACTCCTTAAGATATTGAGTCTAGCATACATGTTAGTTGTGTTTCTTGGAGATAGGATATTTTGTGTTAAGGATGTTATAGGCATAGAGGTTAGAACTAGTAATATCGATGTGAGGATACTTTGAAGTGATTTTGGGAGACGATAATTATTTTGGACATTGTTATTACAAATATTATGCATAGTAAGTATTAATTTGGTTATATGAATTTGTTTGAGGAATTAGGTGTTGCGATGACTTTTGGGAGATATAATCGTGTGGACATTCGTGAGAGAGCGTGATATGCCGTTATTTTTTTGTTATGTGTATATATATAGCTAGGATATATATATTGTATTTTATATCGTGGGGTGTGTGTGGGTAGGATTGAGCTTATGGGCTCCTGATCGTGGTAATTGTGAGTAGGCATATTTGAGCCTTATTTTATTTTATGCATTTAAGTTTCATCGAATTTCCAGGACGAAATTACTATGCTAGTAGGGAAGTGTGTAACACCCCGTAGATTTTGAACCTATATTAATTTAAATTTATTCAAAATTTGGGAAAATAAAATTTTTAGATTTAATTTTTTTTATCAATTTAATATATTGAATTTTATTTATGGACATCAGAATTTTAATCAGAATTATAATCGAGGGAGAAATCGGTATTTTATTTGAATAAACATATTTTGGGGGCCGAACTATGGACCTGTTCTGGTCTAAATCAATTCGTCCTTAGGGGCAAATCAATTTGCCTGGTAAAGTGTTGGCAGATTTGGTTGTGTATTAGAGTTTACTTAATTAAAACACCCAATATTTTTTCCACATTAAATTAACTCGGGGTTAGACTTTTCTAAACGCTTTTTCACAAACTCTTCAACCATAAGACTTATATATCTTTACCACCGTTCATCTACAAAACCCTAGCCCCAAATTTATTAAGATTCAATCAAAGTTTTGAAGGCTTAATTGGTGTGTTTCACAAGATTGTTCAAGAACGAATATTTCTTAATTTTTCGAAAGGAACAGAACCGTCTAATCAAAGCTTTCAACTAGCTTTTCAGAAGGTATGACTACTTCTATTCTATCTATTTAGTATTATGCATTTTAAATATCGCCTAAATATTAATTTACATGTCTTTCTTGAAATAAATTACCAACCTTAATTAGTGAAAGTGAAATTCAATTTGGGACTATTTTTGCGAAAAAATCTTAATATGAATTAAGACTCGTAACCCTTGTGTGCTTAGGGTAGAGATTTGATTTTGGTATTATGGGGGTAGGTTTGCATGTATAAAATCATAGTTGCGCTATTTAAATAAAAAGGGACTTCTGTAATCATATGAAATTCATATAGGTATGATCAAAGTATTTATGGCGTGCTCCTTAAATTTGCATGACGTTGAAATTATAATTGCGGAATAAAATATATTGTATTAATTACGACAATGGACTGAACGAATTTTATTAAAGTAAATTTTGACCGTGTGATAAATTTGTGTAATTGTTGTTAAATTGAAATATGCAGGTTATTTTTTTATTATAACTATCATCGCAGGGACGATTGGATATTTGGGTAGTTATGCTCTCAAGTTAGTTTTAGTAATAGTTCCTAGCTATGGCACTAGTGGAAAAGCTTTAGTTATGATTAACAGTTGCTATGTTTGGGAATAGTTAGTGTTGATTTTCACGGATGGGACATTCTGGCGTGGGGCTAATTATGGTGTCGTTCCATTGATTTGGATAGCCTAGGCATGAGAATAGGAAAAGATAAATGATAGATATTCATCCTAACAAATTAGGGTAGGGCGTGTTTGTGTTTTGGAGGCTTCTAGGTATGGGACAAGGGGTAGATTTGAGGTATTATGCTAAATCATGGGGTGGGGCTAATATATAATAATGAGAAAATGAGATGATAAGAAAATAAGAAATTGGTAATTAATACTTAAGATAATAAACATGTATTAAAATGGATTGATGTCACGAGTACGTGCAGGATGACAATTTAATTGGTCGACTGGTTGTAGTGACGTATCGTGCGTGGAACTTCACGAGTATGTGCAAAACTGACATAATACGGGTTTACTAGATATAGTTAGGGGAATGGGTGTGATGTGTAGAACATTAAGCATACCAAGAGTGCGTGTAGGGCCGATAAGGGGTTGACTGGGAATATTGGTGTCATGGGAATTAAAATAATTCATTAATTAAATTAAGTGAGGATAAGAATAAAATTGTAAATCATAATGCTTATGGAATATTTGGGCTTACATTTATTGGTGGATCAGTTGCATGGTAAATGAAATACCCCGTATTTTTACCCACATTTATTTTTTTATGAAATTATGGAAATTGGGATTAATCAATTTAAAGTGAGAACATTTAATTTATAATTAATTTGATTTTAATAGTAATAATTACTAGCCTGTCGAGAGTTAGTAGTTATCAAAAATAATTATGTTAAAACAATGTTGAATAATAATTATATCGGACATTACGTAGTGAATAATGTAATATTGTTTCAAAAATAATACGATGGCCAGGGACGAGATACACGACAGTTAAGATATAATTATTTGGGACGCGCGTATGAGTCACGTCACTATTATATATTTGAGGGTTAAAAAGGTAAATTATGTTTATATAACTCGAATGACTATTTTGAGTTTACCACTCTGTCCGAAAGGGTCGAAATAGTAAAAAAAACACTACTCGGGTGTTCCATTTGGATTTTGGGGTATTTTAGCCCAAAACAACACCCCAGAGAGGTATTTTGGTCTTTTGGGATTTTTGGGAAATTAAATGGACGAAAATTAGGAATTAAATAAGGGTTACGTGAGAGAGAATGAGAGAACCAAAGAGGGAAAAGAATACACAAGTGATTTGAGCCAAGGATTCAAGTTCTTCCATCGGAAATCACACCAACACGTAGATCACAAATAGAGGAGCACCTACATACCAATTTCGTTCATAAATTTAGAGGATAAAAAATAAGGAAAGTGTTTATGTTGCTAAAATTAGGAGCATATATGATTCATGTTAACCTAGATTATGAGATAACCATTGATACTATAAATTTGAGACTTAGTTTTCGTTAAATTGTGAAATTGGAAGATAGGTTTGCATTTAGGTGCATAACACTATTATAGGAATGATAAATCTGGAAATTCTATGTTATAATCACGAAATAATTGCGGGTTTTGAATGACTGCTCATGGTGGTTAATTGTCAATGGACTTTTAGAGAATTAAGACATTAGTTTAGATTCCCTATAATTATGTAAAGATTTGTAAATTAAATTATGTTAGAAAGTACCCTATTATGATTAGGAATGGCTTAGAATCATTTATTGGGAATTGGTATGAATTTTAGATGAGGAAAGAATTGAGAAAAATGAAGTTTGGAAGAACAGTGGGCTCTCGGAATTTACGTTCGAAGACCTGCCCAGGTCGTTCAAACGACCTCGTTCGAATGACTCATTCGAACAAGAATTTTGGACTTCTAACGAGATTTCAGAATACTCATTTTTTTCCTAGGTAAGTTAGAACCCTTCTAGGTTAGTCCAAATCAGAGCAATTAACCTAAACTATTATCGAATGACTTAAATTCCTAGTTAGTAATGAGTTAAGAGAGAGAATAAGCATTAGGATATAGCAGGGTAATCAAGCCATAGAGAGAAGGTATATGTTAGCAAGATAAGTCGAAGTGTGGACATGATATGAATAGTAGAGACGATTATGCTATCTATAAACTCGAAGAATCGAGTTGCGAGAATACCTAGTGTATATATATATTTAGTTGTGTGTATGCTTGCTGAATAAATTACTATGTGTATACATACCTACGCAGCTTGATATTGAGCGGAGGTTTGTGCGTTGTGGGAAATCATGCCTTGAGGGGCCTTCGGGTGGGATATTGATTGGTATCACTATATCATAAAACCTAGGTACTGGTTGTCTGTGAGAATGATAGTGATGATAGTCGTATGGGTGCGTAGGTATGTGCGTAGCCCATCGGCTTGGGACTATGTTCTCCTCCAATATATGTGTTTTGATTTTGATGGTTCGCGAGAGACTGAACCTTTAGTCCTTTATGCAAATGAGCGATGAAATATGACATGATAGTAGAGTATGCAGGCACCGCTACTATGTCTCGGGTTGCAATATATATATATATATATATATATATATATATATATATATTATATATATATATATATATATATATATATATATATATATATAATATATATATATATGAGATAGAGTGAATATGTATATATATAGTTGTGTTGATATCTACTTTGTTAATTTAGTAGGTAAAATTTGTAATGAAATTCGAGACGAATTAAGTAGCGGACACTTAATTGTATTAAACTGTAAATTCCTATTTAAACTAAGGCAGGATTTTTTATATGTAGTATACATTTCGAGGGAAATAATTGAGAACGATATCGGACTAAGATGGTTTATTAGACATGAATAACTAGCTAGTGTGGAAATAGAACTAGTGGGATTTGGATATTCGCTAGGCATGCCCACTAGATGAGAGATGAGCAATCCGAAGTGAGTTCGATAATTTAACATGATAAATATATGTGTTAATAAATCATTTTAAGCACTTGTTGATTTTTAAACTGTTTTCAACTCGGGCTCTGACTCGTTTTCTGCAAACCTCTTTTCTTGTCAATATACTTTCCCGTGCTCAGCCATAGGGACACCAGGCTTAAGAGTTCCATTCATTTGACGAGTTGTAGCGACTGTGGAGGCTACAGGACTTTGGTAGTAGATGCCTCTGAGTCTTTCATTCCTTACATTTGAGTTATTCGCCTCAGTTTAGACATCTCGTCCCTTCCTATTTACGTATTCAGAGATTTGAGATTTAGTTCATTACTCTTCTTATTTGTTGGTTGTATTTAGTTGTATTATTGTATTTGACTTTAGGCTGGAAGTGTTTACTCTAATCCTTTTTACTATGTCAATATTTCATTTCTCATGTGATTGGATTAAATGGTGAATGTTTAGTTATTCTTCTTAAATGGTTTTACAATTAGTTGAAAAGATAAAATTTTAACATCAACCTTTTTAAATACTAGGTGGTTAGTTTTAATAAAATATTCTTTCTACAGTGATGCTTAATTTGAACCAACTGGATATTCTGAATTAATTAATAAAGAACTGATCACCCAGTATTTAATAAGGCGGGGTGTCACAGCTGGTCTCAGAGCATCAGGTTCTAGTGTCTTTAGGATCTGTGTATCTTATTATGCTTCAAGCGTTGCTTTATTTGATATAGATCCCTGTATTTAGGATTGTTGATTTCAATGGTAAGATTTCATTCTCCTGTTATAATGTATATATATTAGTGAACCTTATTTGTATTCGGGCGTGTTCGAACAATGAAGTACGACAGGCAAGGGCCGTTGGGTGAACAAAAAGAGGCAAGGCTTAGTTGAGGATGTAGAGCATATTCAAGGATGATGAACATAGTCAAGGTCACCCCTATTATGGAACTAGAAGCCATAACTGTAAAGACAGATAAGGCGCAATATAAAATTTCCAAGTGCGGCTATAGTTGAAAATGGTGCAAAATTAGACTCGCCTAATGTGCTAGGATTGGGAGAGAGTTAGACGAAGCGTTGAGGAGACAATCAGTGGAAGATCTAGAAATACGGCAATTGTGTGTGTTAACCAACGAAGGTAAAATATCTAAAGTCTTGGGCATATGGCAGAGTTTGGTTAACCGGAAGTGAAAATTTGGGGTAAAATTTGTCTTGACTCGTCGGAGATAAGTTATAATGATGAAAGTCAACCACCACATTTAGAAGTGGAATGTTCTGTCTATGGAAGGATCTTGGGTACGATTTACGGTTTAACCGCAAGTTCCTTCATCAGATGTTGAGGTTAATATCTGAATGTTATTCCGAACTCATCACAAGAGGTCGGATAGAGGCCCATTTGTGAATATGAATATTAACTTTTAGAGAATTTCGTATCGACAAAAGTAGATATAATGGAGGAGAGGATTTCAAGTAGGAGATCGACTCGCAAGAAAAGATATTAACACTTAAAGGGAATCCTGTTGGAAGGCCAATCCAGAGGGTGACAATGTCGTGATTTGCCAATGGAGATGTTAATGCTTCTTTGTGTGGGAAGCTAAAAGAATCAAAGAATCTAGTCAGAGAATAAGACTGGACGAAACGGTGGTAGTGAAGCACCAAAAGGGGAAACCATCAGGGGACACATTTAAATGGCTTGGATAGTTGAATTCTTACCAAGCGATGGTGAATTCAGTAAGGTCTATTGAAGCCAGTAGCACGTTCCTTATGGCCAATAAAGCTAAGAGAACAATGGGGGCATCCACCAGTAATCAAGCCTACCAAAGTCCGAGATAAGGACAACCCTGATATGGTCAATATGACCATTGATAAGTGGATTATTCATTGAGGTATTTTACGGTGAGTGAAACCACGTGCATTAATTCTTCCTGAAGAAAGTAAAGGGATAAGAGTATTGTGCCTAGAAAAGGGCAATTATTAAAGTAGTTTTGTTTTGGTTCGGACAGGCATGTTATGTCCGAAAACCATTTGAGCAACTAGGGCAACTGGCAATGTACAAGTATGAGTTTTACCCTCGGAGGATGAGGCATGTTTTATGTGACGTGAAGGAGTACCTATATTTTGATTTTTATTAGATTCGCACGTGAGACGATCTTATTGTGTATATCGTTAATGTTACTATTATGATAATGTTTTCCCTGGTATAAGCGGAATTATCTTTAGTGTTATCCACAGAGGATGAATGGATGTATTAACAGTGGTATATACCTTATTGTGGTTACTCATTTTAGTGTTGTGTTGTACGGGTATGATATTATCTTGATATGGGTTTTGTAGTAATAATTAGACCAATAGTGGAATAATATCGCAAGTCTATCGTGGTTGTTGTCATAGTGTGGGATGTTTTGTTCTAGCGCAGCCTCACCTGTGAGAGGGCCAGACTCGCATTTATATCATATATTATAGAGACCTAGAATGGTATAGTGGTATCGAAAATCTTAGTTTCGGGGTGTGTAAGAACTTTATTATCCTGATTCGGTGTGTATTTGGTTTACCGTTAAGCGAAAAGATTTAACTCATTATCATGTTTAGTGCTCAGGACTTGGTGATAGGAAGTGCGCATTGTTATATCGATCCTTTAGAGATGTGGGAGTTAATATTTATATTGATATGTTTGGGGAGAGTGTCTCAAGAGTCCCGATTGTATGTGTATGAGGTTTATGGAATGACTAAGGCTAAGAGATAGTGCAATTAGCGAAAAGTTATTTGTTTAGGTGTAATTGCAAGAGGGTATGTAGATCTTATGTCCAGAGACGAGAATATATGGGAACATGTTATGGACGGAGGGACTAACGGATTTCGATAAATGATAATGCTAGGAAGTAGTGTATTGGGGGGTTACTTGTTTGGATTTCACTTTGCGAGACATCCCACGCATGAAACTTAGCATAAGGTTAGAAGTAGGGAGATGTTTGGTCATTATTTTATGAGTCTGATACCTCGATCGCTATAAGAGCAGGTAGTTATAACTTGAAGTTGGAATTAAATTAGGATTTAAGGCCAGTGGAGCCGTTTGGGTTGTAAGGAGGCATCGAAAATTTTTGTTTTATCACCACAAATTAAAGGGTGGAACGATGTTAAGGGGGATTTAAAATTTCAATTTCTAGGGTAATTGAGAGTACCCAAGTGTTCTAGCCACGTTGTGAGTAAAGGGGCAATAAATAATTGGGTGAGTGTATGTGATGCTTAAGCTAGTAAGCATGATTTGAAGAAAAGATTAAATGCTAAAAGCTTGTTTACAAGGTTACTAACAGAATGTTAAAAATTGTGTAAACTCCGAATAGACTTTTTATGCAAACCTCTTTTTGAAAAACACAAGATGTGTTGTAAAATATTTCTGATAGTATGGTTTAGATTTGGTAGTTAGTTACCTTGTTTTTAAATTTTAAGAAACATCTACTAAAGTTACCATGCAGTCCCAATCACAACAACAGTTAAGAACATTCATATAAATAGACACATGAATTTTTAACGTGGTACAACCCTTAAACAAGGGAAACATCTACAGTGGCCTCTATGTCACAAAATAAAAATTCACTAGAATAAAGAATTAAGTTACAACACTTAAAAAAACACAAAGATCATAACCTAAGTTCAGAATATACCTACTTGAGATTCTTCACTCCAAAGGTAATCTGAATTGGACTGATTTTTTCTTACAGCTTCTTTGCTTTTTCCTTGATCTCCTTCTCTTTGAATTCTGTATCTAGTAACTCGTTCAAAGTCCCAGATTCTCAGACAGAACCACAGTGTCTAAGTGTTAGTGTGAGATAGTGTTTATGATGTTCTACTACATGCAAACATGCAACTCACCCTCTCAAAATTATATAAGCATTCCTAACAAATTACAACATTTCTAAAATGATTAGGTTATTTCTCAATTTGTATTTTCAAGTCGAGACTTCTTGATCTTTCTATTAATCCATAGATCTCAAGGATACATTGCTCAGAAGACGGTCTGGGTCTTAAACAATTTCAGTATTTGAAAATATTTTTGAAATTGGAAACCTCCAATTGAGATCCAAACTAGACTAGAACTCTATTTTGTTAAAACAAATTCAGACTTAACATTCAGAGATTGATTCAATATATTTTGACATAAAACTAATTTTCTCATATCTATGGTTATGCTTTTATAACTTTAAATAAAGTTCTTTGTGTTCTTGTTATTTATGTACATGCGTATTTCATAAAACATGAATTATAAAACTAGAACCACAAACAACTCACTAGATCTGAAAATATTTTGAAACTTAGAAGTTTTTATTTTAGAATTTGTTGAAACATAGTGGATTTATAATACCAGAGACACAAATCGTGTGATGTTCTTTTTTTATAAAACCTCAGTTTCAATAATGAAACTTAAGTTTCTCTTAGAGATGAGTTCTGAGAGAACCAAGAACTTGAAGAGGTCTTCAAACAAGGAATAAACTCAACAGCAAAAACACAGAAACCCTAAAAATATCTAACTCTCAAGAATAGGTTTTCCGGTGTATGGAACTTTGAGGTTTTGATGTTTGGTTTTGGGAGAAATCACTCAGAGGTTGAACTACGAAGAAACAAGGGTTTATTCTTTTTATCTCTCTCTTTTTTTTCCCTCTCTTCTCCCTTCTCTCTCTTCTCCCTCTACTCTCTCTTTTCTCTCAAGTTTAACGAAATGGAAAAAGTCTGTAATGGCTGAGACTTGGGTCCTATTTATATTCAGCAAAGAAGGATCCATAATATCCAACTCAATCCTATGGTTGGGATTGAGTATTGACCATTGACTTATAATCCAATGGTTCACCACAAGCGGTAGGTTAAACAATTGTTGATTGGTTTACACAGGTTTCACAAGGATTGACTCTCAAAACATGCAGATCGTTGATAAGGTTGATCCAAGGGCTGAGAAGACATAAACATTTTGTGTCTTAGTGAAAACACAATCTAATCCAACGATAATACAACACGTGTACGAACAAGATGCAATCAAAAATGCGTGTTGGAAAATAATTACAAAGTGCACCCTGAATTCTTTAGCGCTTTTGTATTCTACCTAGGCAAACAATCAGTAAAGAAAATAACTTTCTGTAATCCAAATTTCACCCACAAAACTTTTAAAAACATGTTTTAATTAATTCAAAAATTATTTGAAAATTATATAACATGATTGAAAAATGTTGTAAAAGAATTAAATTGATTTTAAAGGACTTGAAGTGTTTTAAGAGACCACCGATGCAAATAGGAATAAAACACTATGTATTGTAGGTGTCCTATAGTGGTTTTCAGATTGAAATCACTTCCCTTTACGTTGATCTTTGAGGATTTTCTTGGACAGTATTTATTCATTGAACTTGTACCTTTGAGGAGATGGAGTACTCATAAAATCTAACATATTTTGTCTATATATGCAAACTAGTTGGAACTCTTATATACGTAGAGTCAAGTGAGTCAATATATAGTGTGTTCTCAATCTCACCCTTTGGATATTAGCGACAAAATTCCCTTGAGTATTCAGAACTCGGTGGTCAAAATGAAAGGAAATCCTATTTGTCCTATACAAAAATTCTAACTACACATTCCCATCCTAGAACCGAAAATAAGGTAAAAAAAATACATTACTCAACTATATAGAGACCAATACCCTACAAAATAGGAACAAGCTATACAACGGGTCTGAAATGACTGTGACAAAATAAACACTAAATAGCATTTTAGTTGAGTTAGAAACAGGAATAGATAGAAAAATCGCTAATCAATACTCAAGATCTTCTCCCCTAATTTTTCTCAAATATACAAGGGGTATAAATCACAAAAAATAGAGATTAATTGAGATTTATCATGCCTATAGCTGTGCGCAAATACTCAAATCGTATGTTATCTAATGATTTGGTGAAGAGATCTACGAGCTTCTTTTGAGTATTCCGATATATAATTATGAGATCTTTGGATTCGACAAAGTCACGGATAAAATGATGTCTAATCTTAATATGCTTAGTTGGTGAGTGCATTCAAGGATTTTTGGAAATATTAATGGCACTTTGGTTATCACAAAACATGGTTAATTATGTTTTGGTGAGACCATAATCACTAAACATCTGTCCAATCCATAGTAATTGTGAACAACAACTACCAACTGGTATATATTCAGATTCGGCGCTAGATAATGAAATACAATTATGTTTCTTACACGACCAACCTACGAGATTATTGCCTATGTAGTAGCAACCACCAGAAGTGCTCTTACTATTGTAAGAACAACCGTCCCAATCGGCATCGGTGTATCCTACAATGGAACTAGTCATATCATTTGTGTACCAAATACCAAATTTTAAAGTACCCTTAATATATTTAATAATCCTTTTCACACTTAATAAGTGAGATTTTTTGGGGCTACCTTGATATCAAGCACAGATACAGACAACAAAAGATATGTCGGGTCGATAGGCAGTAAGATACAACGAACTCCCTATCATACTTTTATAAAGAGTGGGATCAACACTTTTCCCATTATCATCCTTAGAAAGTTTAGTTGAAGTACTTATGGGGGTTCTAGATGTTTTGGCATTTTCTAAGAAGAATTTTTTAACTAAATTTCCATCATACTTGGATTGAGAAATAAAAACACCATCACTACATGGTTTTAATTGTAAACCCAAAAAATATTGTAGTTCACCCATTATAGACATCTGAAATTTAGTAAGCATGATATCAAAAAAGTTCTCGACTTATTTAGGACAGGTGGAACCAAAAATAATATCGTCCACATATACTTGTGCGATTAAGACATGTTGATTTTCCTTTCTAACAAACAATGTTTGATCATTTCCGCCACGAACAAATTTATGAGACACTAGAAAGGTAGACAGTTGCTCATACCAAGCTCTTGGAGCTTGTTTCAATCCGTATAATGCTTTCTTAAGTCTAAAGACGTAATTCGGGTGTACAAGATCAACAAATCCTTTGGGTTGTTCTACGTAAACTTCTTCAGATAAAATTCCATTTAAGAAAGTGGGTTTAACATCCATTGGGAATATTTTGAATTGCATATGATAATAAATTGCAAGGAGGAGACGAACTGATTCTAGACGAGTTTTAGGTGCAAAGGTTTTATCGAAATCAATTCCCTCAATCTGGGATTATCCCTGGGTATCCAACCTAGCTTTATTTCTAATGACCCTCCTACTTTTGTCAATTTTTTTTTAAATCCATCTAGTTCCAATAACCTTCGAATCTTTTGGTCTAGGAGCAAGATTCCACACATCGTCACTCTTAAATTGGATTAGCACTTCTTACATAGAATTTATCCAAAATGAGTCAGTAAAGGCATCATTTACATTTTTAGGTTCCTGAATAGAAACAAACAAGAAAATTATGCCACTTGTCGAAGTTGAGATCTAGTTTGAACAGGTTCCTAAGAATTATCGACAATAGTTTTAATGGGATGATCTTTAGAAACCCAAGTCGGTACTGAAGGACTCTCAGGTGGAAATGAATCTGTGTCATATGGAGGATCAATGGATAAATTAAGTTCGTCATCATCAACTGCTAGTGGTTGACTGTCACTTCTTCTTACACTCGTGCCATCTACAATTACATTAATTGTTTCCATAATGGTTTTGTCTCTATAGTTAAAAACACGCAAGGCCCTACTATTTTGGGAATAACTAAGAAAAATTCCATTTCTCCTCGGGTATCAAATTTGGAAAGTTGCTTTCTATCTTTGAAAATGTAGTAGATACTTTTGAAGGTTTTAAAATATTTTAAGTTGGGCTTTTTGTGGAACCATAACTCATAAGAAGTTTCTATACAATTTTTTATGAGGTAGATACGATTAATGATGTGACATGAGGTTTAGACAGTTTCTACCCAAAAATATCTAGGGAGATTCTTAGCATGTAACATAACCCTAGCCATTTATTGTAAAGTCCTATTCCTACGTTCAGCTATACCATTTTGCTGCGGGGTTTTGGGAGAACTAAAATCATGTTTATAGCCATTAGCTACACAATACTCAGAAATACCAGAGTCCTTGAACTCTCCACCTCTGTCACTCCTAATTCTACATACCTGGGTATCCTTCTCATTCTTAATGTTCAAGAGGATTCTTAAGAATTCATTGAAGGTATCTGATTTTTGTTTCATAAAAGGTACCCATGTATATCTCGTATAGTCGTCCACTATAACTAGGATGTAATAGTTTCCACAAAAACTAACAGTTCTTGAGGGACAAATGAGGTCCATGTGTATAAGTTCCAGAGGCTTAGTGGTAAGGACATCTTTAACTTTCTTATGAGGGGATTTACTTATTTTGGCTTCCTAACAAGGTCCACATACACGAGTAAAAGGATTTTTAATTTTAGGTAAACCTCTAACTATCTCTTGGGAACTCAATCTTCTAAGGTTATCATAATTTGTGTCCCAATCTACTGTGCCACAAATCAGAATCCTCTAATCTGGCAACATTACAAGATTCAGAATTGGGGATTACTGTGTAACAGTTTTTCGGGGCTCGGTCTCCCGTTAAGATACAATTACCTTTTTCATCCATAATTTTCCAATCATTTTTTGAAATGGTAACTGAGTGATTGGAGTCACAAAATTGCTATATACTTAAGAGAATGGCTTTAAGGCCTTTAACTAAGAGGACATCATTCAGTTCAGGAAACCCATGCTCACTCAATGTTCCCTTACCTATGATCTGAGATGAAACACCATCTTAAAACATAACACTACCTCCAAGGAAGTCTGTCTTATTTTTCAATTTGGTTTCATCCCCAGTCATATGTTTAGAACATCCAGAGTCTAAATACCATCCAATTGAAGTGCTTTGTTCCTTTAAAGCAGAAATGATAATGTTTCACTTGAGCTGGGATAATAGATCATCTTTTTTAGTCCAAATATGCCTAGTTTTAAAAATTTTGTGGCCTTTTGACTTAGAAAAGGTTTGAGGGGTCTTTCTAAATGATGTTTTCTTAGTTTTGGACCCTCCCTTTTTTCTTTTTAGAGTTAGAGTTATTTGTGGCCTGTCTAGGAAGTACATAAGTATTTCTAAATTTCCTAGAATAGTTAAAGTATAGTTACGTCAGGGTGTATAACCTTTCTGGAAACATTCATCAAGAGTAAGGCCGAAAATATCGTAGTAGGAACAGTACTGATGGATATAGGACTTGACTTTCTTGCTAAAGTTTTTGAAAATTGGCTTGGATCTATTGGGTACAATAGTCTAGTCGTCATTAGATTTAGGTTTTTGTCTTTGGTGTTTGGAAGAAGAACGGAAATATTTTGTTTGACTGTTTTATTTTAACTGTTGATTGTACTGACTATGTGTTGTTTGAGAGACATTGAGACTAGGTTCACCTTTTTGAAAAATTTTACAAGTTTGGCTTTGTTTTAAAAAAGTAACATTTTCAAGAGAAACTTTGGTCTTACTTATATGAACTATTTCTCTAAAACATAGGCCAGACTTATCTTCAGAGTCAAATTTGCTTCTAGTAACTATTTTTCATAAGACTTGGTTTGTGTTTCAAAATGTTGGCATTTTTTAAACACATTTAAAGCCATTTTATTTGACTCTTCTAGTTCAACAAGGGTTGCCTTGTATTTTTGTTCAAATTCATGGGTCTTTTAAATCAAATCATTTATTTAAAAAGCATAGTCTTCAATATCAGCCTCGTGAGCCACACATTGGGTAGTATAATCTTCAGTGTTCTTCCTAATGGTCTGCTTAAGAAAATTGATATGCTCACTTAAGGTTTTTATCATTTTTTCTAGGCGAGTGCTCTTTTTAACCGTTTAAGTGTATAACTCATGTAAATCAGGCAGATCATCATCAGACTCGATATGTGCATCATGTGAAGTGTCCCCTATATTTTTTATACGTTCTTTACTCATGCACATGTTCAATTTGTCATCAACATTATCACTTTCACTCACACACAGTCTTTAAGCAGTAATAGGAACATAATTATCAACAATATTATTAACAACATCAACAGGCATAACAAGTTCATGAGCAGGCAAGCATGCATCATCATTATTTATTATCTTAGCAAAGAAAGACATGTAGTAATCATTTATCTCGATTGACTCAGTTTCATCCTCATCAGAATCACTAGAGTCGTCCCATGTCTTACACATATTGGCCATGTTCTTGTTATTAAAATTAGTTAGACATTTACTAGCATAGTGAGCTAGTTTACCACAACGGTGACACTTAACATCTTTTATGTCAGGTTTAGGTTTGGTGGTGTAATAGTTCTTCCTATTGCCATTTGTGTGTTTGGTATTGTCTCTGTCATTAGGTCTGTCAACTTGATTACCTTGATAATTTGATTTGCCTTGTTTAGAGGCTACAGCATTTCTGAATTCAAAATCTTTTTTAAACTCTTACTTATATGAGTTATTTCATTGTCAAGGTTTTCCAAATCACAGTTTTCAAGTCAGTTAGTGTCAAAATATGTTGTGTTCAATTTAGGCACTGGCAATTTAGATGAAAACATAGCATTTGAATTAGAGGCTTTATTAGTCTGTCTGGTCAATTGCTTTTTGAAGTCTAGATCTAATTCTACAGTCCTCAATGTACTGTTGAGTAATTCAAGAGTCATATTAGGGTCATTCATTTCTTCAATAACATATCTCTTATTGTCAAATTTAAATGGTAATGACCTAAGAATCTTTGAAACAATTTCCTTTCTACTATAGGTTATACCATTGGCATGTCGTTTTGTAAAAATATCAATTAACCTTATGTAGAAGTTGTCAAAAGATTCATTGTCTTTCATAATCAGGGTGTTATATAGCTGAATGAGCATCTGAGTTTTTTCAGCTTTAACACGTTCATCACCCTCATGAGCAATGACTAACGTGTCCCATGCCTCTTTAGAAGTAAAACATATGGTTATTCTTTCGAATTCATGTTAGTTTACGGACATAAAAATGGCATTCTTTTCTTTGTTATTATCTAGAGATAATTTTTTCTCTTCCTTAGTAAATTCATTAAGAAGTTTCTTAATTCTTATTGGATCAGTGGCTTAAGTAGGTTTAGTAGGATGCCCAAACCCTGTTTTAATCATTTCCCATACTTCATCACCAAGGGTTCCTTGAATGAAAGTAGTCATTCGTACTTTCCAGTATGAAAAATTATTTCCATCAAAGAGTGGCGGCCTGGATAGGTTACCTAACTTCTCAAATCTTTCTTCCATATTCAAAAAAAATTCAGAAAGAAGTTTCGAAAAGAATTTCTCAACTTTCAGGATTACAAAAGGTGTTCCTTCTCTGATACCAGTTGAAGAAAAGCCTTAATGCTAAAAGCTTGTTTACAAGGTTAATAACATAATGTTATAAATTGTGTAAACTCCGAATAAACTTTTGGGGCAAAACTCTTTTAGAAAAACAGAAGATGTGTTGTAAAAACTTTCTAACAGTATGGTTTATATTTAATAGTTGGTTACCTTGTTTTTAAATTTTAAGAAACATCTACTAAAGTTACCATGCAGTCCCAATCACAACAACAGTTAAGAACATTAAAAGAAATAGACACATGAATTTTTAAAGTGGTAAAACCCTTACACAAGGGAAACATCCACGGTGCGCTATACGACACAAAACAAAATTTCACTAGAATAAAGAATCAAGTTACAACACTTAAGGAAACCACAAAGATCCAAACCTATGTTCAGAATATACCTACTTGAGATTATCCACTCCAAAGGTAATCTGAATTGGACAGATCTTTTCTTGCTCTTTCCTTGATCTCTTTCTCTTTGAATTCGGGTTCCAGTAACTCAATCAAAATCCAAGATTCTAAGACAGAACCACAGTGTCTAAGTGTTCATGTGAGATATTATTTGTGATGTACTACTACCTTCAAACATGCCACTCACCCTCTCAAAATTATACAAACATTCCTAACAAATTACAACAGCACTAAAATGATTAGGTTATTTCTGAATATGTATTTTCAAGTCAAGACTTCTCGATCTTTTTATTAATCCACAGATCTCAAGGATACCTTGCTCAGAAGGCGGTCAGGGTCTTAAACAATTTCAGTATTTTGAAAATACTTTTGAAATTGTAAACCTCCAATTGAGATCCAAACTAGACTAAAAGTTTTTTTTGTTAAAACAGATTCAAACTTAACATCCAGATATAGATTTAACATATTTTGACATAAAACTTCTTTTCTCAGATCTATGTTTATTCTTTTAAAACTTGAACTAAAGTTCTTTGCGTTCTTTTTATTTTTTTACACACATATTTCATAAAATAAGAAATATAAAACTAGAACCACAAACAACTCACTAGATCTGAAAATATTTTGAAAGTTAGAAGTTTCTATTTCAAAATTTATTGAACCAGAGTTGATCTATAATACCAAATCGAAAAAGAGAAAATGAAAACAAATCGTGTGATGTTCTCTTTTTAGAAAAACTCAGTTTCAACAATGAAACTTAAGTTTCTCTTAGAGATGAGTTCTGAGAGAACCAAGAACTTGAAGAGGTCTTCAAACGAAGAATAAACTCAACACCAAAAAGACAGAAACCCTAAAAATATCTAACTCTCAAGAATAGGTTTTCTAGTGTATGGAACTTTGAGGTTTTGGTGTTTAGTTTTGGGAGAAAGCACTCAGAGGTTGAACTATGAAGAACGTATGGTTTCTTCTTTTTTTTCTCTCTTTCTTTTCTTTCCCTCTCTTGTCCCTTCTCTCTCTACTCTCTCCTTTTTCTCAAGTTTGACGAAATGAAAAAAGTCTGTAATGGCTGAGACTTGGGTCCTATTTATATTAAACGAAGAAGGATTCAAAACGTCTAACTCAATCATGTGTCTGCGATTCAATATTGACCATTGACTTATAATCCAACGGTTCACCACAAGCAGTAGAATAAACGATTGTTGATTGGTTTACACAGGTTTCATAAGGATTGACACTCAACGCATGAAGATCGTTGAGAAGGTTGATCCACGGGCTGAGAAGACATAAAAAAATTGTGTCTTAGTGAAAACACAATCTAAGCCGACGAGAATACAACACATGTACGAACAAGATGCAATCAAAAATGCGTGTTGGAAAATAATTACAAAGTGCACCCTTAATTATCTAGCTCTTTTGTATTCACCAAGGTAAACAAGTAGCAAAGAAAATAACTTTCTATAATCCAAATTTCACCCACAACACTTTTAAAAACACGTTTTAATTAATTCAAAAATTATTTAAAAATTATATAAAATGATTTTAAAATGTTGTAAAAGAATTAAATTGATTTTAAAGGACTTGAAGTGTTTTAAGAGACCACCAATGCAAATATGTTAAAAATATTATGTAGTGAAGGTGTCCTATAGTGGTTTTAAGATAGAAATCACTTCCCTTTATGTTAATCTTTGAGGATTTTCCTGGACATAATTTTTGCATTGAACTTGTACCTTTGAGGAGATGGAGTACTCATAAAATCTAACCTATTTTATCTAGATATCCAAACAAGTTGGAACTCCTATATATGTAGACTCAAGTAATTCAGTTTATAGTGTGTTCTCACGGTTTATAGGTTGTATGGGCACCCTAGTGAGCTAATTTCAGGATCGTCGGGGTTTAAGGGACTTGGGAATAGATGTGTGGAATATATGTTGGTGGCACTAATATAAAAAAGTGTAAGTGGTAGAGTGGACTAAGCTTCATGTGAGAAGGACGATAATCCATATATACGTGTGCGATCAGAATAACACACCCGAATTTGGTTGAAAGGTTGTGTGAAGCCATTTAAAAAGGGGTATTCCATGAGAAAAGTAAGATTTAACTATTATGGGAAAACACTTGGAACGGAGTTTTACCTAGTCAAATGTTGAGGGCGACTTACGCGTAGAAAGAATGATGATGTTAGTAAGGTATAAAAGGTCCAAAAGTGTACATCGTTGAGAAAAGTGCATGGGTTGAAACTTTTGGTATACGCCGAGGAAAGAAGGGGAGTATTAAGTGTCACTTAATGTGAGACATTACAAATAGACTATAAGGACATAAGTTTCCAATTGAGCCCTCTATTTTTTTGACTTAATTCCGTGAACAAAACTGTGTTTGTAATATGTCATTGGGAGATTTTTATTTTGTCACGATCCCACTCGGTCTATGACGTATTGAAGGAATTGAAGATGTTGCAGCAAAGCATGAAAGAATTAATCATGCAGAAGTTTAATTGGTGCAAGTTTATTCGTCTTCAAATTAATTGCATTCCAAGATCACATAGGTATGAATGCATATAATTAATGGTGCTCAGAATAATTTTTATAAAAAGATAAGGATGTAATTTTATAATGAAAAATATTTTAAAATGTTTTAAAATTGTTTTAAATGTTTTACACTTCGTTTTATTCTAATAAACACGAAAAAAGAGTTTGACTAAAATAAAGCAGGTCGTTCGAATGACATTTGTCCTTCTTTCGAGAGAGATGGCTATGTCGCGTGAACGACATGCCAATATAGTTCAAGCAACATTTTTTTCTTGGCGGTATTTAATTATTATTTAAAGCGTGTTTTCGTCAGAGTTTCGTAAGTGTGCATTCTGGAAAAACAGTATTCAATCTAGTACATGTTTTTATAAGGTTTCAAAGCTTAAACACATCCTTAGAGTTTAAAAAGATCCAAGTTATCATTATTATATGTTTACGTGATATTGCTACACCAAGAAGGTTTGTTATATACATGAACATCTAGGTTTTGCGGTGAAGAAAAAAGAAGGACTTCTTGTTTGACATCGTAAACATATCAAAGCCATTCGGTGGACACTGAGGCATACGTGGATGCATGTGTTGTGGATAGGTATCGTGGAAGAATGAATTTCTATGTGGGAGCCTCAAGACCCGAGGGGATCGAGTCATTGAGTAAGGCTAATATGTCCTTGTAAAACCTTTGTTCATAGTGATTATCTGGATTGGGCTCTCCGAGGTTTTTTCTCGTATTGGGTTTTCCCTCATACATCTGACGTTGTGAGTATTATTTACTTTACTTTACTTGCTTTAATCACTAGATGCATGTTTAGGTTTAATCAAGATAAAACTGGTTTAAAGTAAGAATTATTTTTTCACAACTTGGTTTCGTGCACATTAAAAGTTGGATAATTTTTGGTGAAAATTGGTTTGATTTGAAATACACACATAAGGACCACTCTTCATAGATGTTGATGTTGAGAGGGACATAGTGAGTAGTCTTCATGTGCACCACTCATAGATATAATTCGGTTGGAGCAAGAAGTTCAGCCAGAAAACTTTGTATCAAGCATACGATTCCGGTAATGGAAGAGGGCAGTCAAGTTGGTAAAATTTATTTGATGAGTTGCCAACCTCAAGGTAAGGTCAAGAGTTCCTTAAAATGTGTGTAAAAAGTTGACCAAGATGAAAGCGATTGATAATTTTTTGGGGGGATTCACAATATTAGATAGTGTGCAATCGCTCCACTACATAGTCCTTCCCGTCATTGTTCTGAACTAGGATGAGATTCTTCAACCCCGCCTTCAATATGGGATGTGAGGAAGTAGTGGGGTTAACACTTCATTTATGAGCAGGTTGTATCACCTATATCCGGGGAGTAGGCGAAAGGTGATTAACGACTAGTGGGGCTGTATAAAAGTAATTTTAGACTCATTGTGGTCATTTCATACCCGTCGCAATTATAGCTGGTTAGTAAAGTATATTACAAAACTTGGGAGAAGTTATTACCTAATGGTAAAGTTGTGTGTAAGAACTAATACCTGTTTAGGGTGGACAAAGTACTTATTGAGGTCTTATACGAAGAACCTTAACTATTCTCCCTCTCAATGTTTAAGGGTGAGTGGATAATCAGAATTTTGATTGGTCAAGCTAGAGTCTGATGACTATAGTGGAATTAGCACAGACAAGTTTAGGTGGCTTTTAAGTTACAACGCCCGAAATCAAAATTCTAAGAACTGACAAGAGTGTACAAATGATTATATGGTTTCTCTCGAAATTCTAAAAATCGTAGTGAGGTACATCCTCCCAATGATATTGAGGTAATGGGGGCCAATGATGTATAGGCTCGTCTTATTCGAATGTTGTTTGGTAGGAGCACAAGATGAGGTGCCTTTATTGAGGTGTGACCCTACAACTGATAAAGTGTCGAGAATGTTAAACAAACTTGTTGTGAAGCGGAGACAATAGGGATTGAGCCTTACTTTAAAGTTGGTTTTGAAAACTAGAGGAAACCTGTTTTACCAGGTATGTCTTACTATTCCGAATTTCAGGACGAAATTTTGTTATTAGGGTAGAAGTATGTAATACCCCATATTTTTATGCATATTTATTTTATTATGAAATTATTGAAATTGGGATTAATTAATTTAAAGAAAGAACATTTAATTTATAATTAATTCGATTTTAATGGTAATAATCACTAGCGGGACGAGAGTTAGTAGTTATCGAAAATAATTATGTTAAAACCATGTTGAAAAAAAATTATGTTAGACATTACGTAGTGAATAACGTAATATCATTTCTGAAATAATATGATGGTCGGGGACGAGATACACGGCAGTTAAGATATAATTATTTGGAACACACGTATGAGTCTCATCACTATTATATATTTGGGTGTTAAAGGTAAATTATTTTTATATAACTCGAATGACTATTTTGAGCGTGCCAGTGTGTCCGGAAGGGTCAAAATTGTATGAACACACTACTCGGGGTTCCATTTGGATTCCGGGGCATTTTATCCCAAAACGACACCTCGAAGGGGTATTTTGATCTTTTGGGATTTTTGGGAAATCAAATGGACGAAAATAAGGAATTAAATAAGGGTTGTACATGGGTTCTAGGAAGTTATCAGTTTTCATCTTACGTGAGAGAGAAGGAGAGAACCAAAGAGGCAAAAGAACACACAAGTGATTTGGACCAAGGATTTAAGTTCTTCAACCGGAAATCACACCAACGCGTAGATCGCAAAGAGAGGGGAACCTATATACCAATTTCGTTCAACAATTCATAGGATCACAAAAAGGCAAGTGTTCATCTTGCTAAAATTAGGAGCATATATGATTCATGTTAACCTAGATTATGAGATAACCGTTGATGCTATAAATTGAGACTCAATTGCCATTAAATTATGAAATTGAAAGATAGGTTTGCATGTGGGTGAATAACATTACTGTTGGAATGATAAATCTGGAAATTCTATGTTATAATCACAAAATAATTGGGGGTTTTGAATGACTGTTCATAGTGGTTCATTATTAATGGACTTTTAGAGATTTAAGACAATAGTTTAGATTCCCTATAATTATGTAAAGAATTGTCATTTAAATTATGTTAGAAAGTACCCTATTATGATTAGGAATGGTTTAGAATCATTGATTGGGAATTGGGATTAATTTTAGACAAATTTGGATGAGGAAGGAATTGAGAAAAGAGAAGTTTGAAAGAATAGGGGGCTTTCAAAATTTTCGTACGAAGACCTGCCGAGATCATTCGAACGACCTCGGTCGAACGAGAATTCCAATGATAATTCCAACGAGATTTTGAGTTTGTTCAAAGTGAGAAGTTCGTTCGAACGATAATTTTGGACTTCTAACGAGATTTTAGAATACTCATTTTTGGCCCAGGTAAGTTAGAACCCTTCCACGTTATTCCAAGGGAGAGCAATTAACCTACACTATTATCGAATGACTTAAATTCCTAGTTAGTAATGTGTTGAGAGAAAGAATAATCATTGGGATATAGCAGGGTAATCGAGCCTTAGAGAGAAGGTATATGTTAGCAAGATAAGTCGAAGTGTGGCCATAATATGAATAGTAGAGACGATTATACTCTCTATAAACTCGAAGAATTGGGTTGAAAGAATACCTAGTGTGTGTGTGTGTGTGTATATATATATATATATATATATATATATATATATATATATATATATATATATTAAGTTTTATGTATGCTTGTCGAATAAATTTTTATGTGTATACATACATACACAGCTTGCTATCGAGCGGAGGTTTGCGCGTTGTGGACAATCATGACTTGAGCAGCCTTCGGGTGGGATATTGATTGGTATCACTAGAGCATAGAACCTAGGTACGAGCTATCTGTGAGAATGATAGTGATGAAGGTCGTATGGATGCGTAGGTATGTGCGTAGCCCATCGGGTTGGGACTATGTTCGCCTCCAATATATGTGTTTTGGTTTTGATGGTTCGCGAGAGACTGAACCTTTAGTGCTTTATGCAAATTAGCGATGCAACATGACATGCTAGCAGAGTACGTACACACTGTTGTTGTGTCTCGGGGTGCATTATTGTGTGTGTGTGTGTGTGTCTATATATATATATATATACTTTTGTTGATATCTACTGTGTGAATTTAGTAGGTAAAATTTGTAATGAAATTCGAGACGAATTAAGTAGCGAACTCTTAATTGTATTAAACTGAAAATTCCTATTTAAACTAAGGTAGGATTGTATATATGCAGTATACATTTTGAGGGAAATAATCGAGAACGATATCGAACTAAGATGGGTTATTAGACATGAAAAACTAGCTAGTGTGGAAATAGAAGTAGTGGGAATTGGATATTCGCTAGGCGTGGACACTAGATGAGAGATGAGAAATCCCAAGTGAGTTAGATTATTTGACATGATAAATATATGTTCTAATAAATCATTTTACGCACTCGTTGATTTTCAAACTGTTTTCAACTTGGGCTCGGACCCGTTTTTTGCAAACCTCTTTTCTTGTCAAAACACTTTCAGGTTCTCAGCCACAGGGACACCAGGCTTAGGAGTTCCATTCATTTGACGAGTTGTAGCTGCTGTGGAGGCTATAAGACTCTGGTAGTAGATGCCTCTGATTCAATCATTCCTTAGTTTTGAGTTATTTGCCTCGGTTTGGACATGTCATCCCTTCCTATTTACATATTCAGAGATTTAGTTCACTACTCTTCTCGATTGTTGGTTGTATTTAGTTGAATTATTGTATTTGACTTTAGGCTAGAAGTGTTTACTCCAGTCCCTTTTACTGTGTCTGTATTTCATTTCTCATGTGATTGGATTAAATGCTGAATGTTTAATTATTCTTCTTAATTGGTTTTATAATTAATTAAAAAGATAAAATTTTGACATCAACCTTTTTAAATATTAGGTGGTTAGTTTTAATAAAATATTCTTTCGACAGTGATGCATAATCTGAACCAACTGGATATTCTAAATTAATTAATAAATGACTAATCACCCGATATTTAATTAGGCGGGGTGTCCCAGTAAATAGTGGTAGTTTACGTTTATTCACACATTAGTAATTATCTCATTTAAATTAAAATATTCTATTGTGTGGTTTATTATGTATAATGCTATTGTCCGGGTTCACAGACCCTATTTAAGAAGAGTAGTTAGTATTAATGCGGTGGGCTCTGACCCATTGTGTTGACTAATATTTCAGGTATAATGCTAGAGTAGCTACATAGGAGTGATTGGAGATTTTTTGGAGACCCGGATGGAGTTTATTTTAGATGCTTAGTAGTTAGATTTATTTTCCCTTCTTTCGCATTTCTTATTTTGAGACTTTATTTATGGATTTGGTGGGCCAGTCGGTTCCACAATTGTTACGATTTTATTTAGATATTTACAGTTCAATTATTTTATTCGAATTTGTTTATTTAGAGTTGGATTATTTAGGAGATTATCATGGTGATGGATTTATTACTACATGAATGGTGAAATATTATTGGATCAAATTAATTATTCATCTTGTGGAGTGAAATTTCTATATGTCTCATACTTTTAACATGTTAAGAATCGTATTTAATTTAGTAACGCCCAATATAGTCCTGGTTGTGGCCGGCACCAGAATGTGTGGGGTGTTACAGAAGATTATATCTTCATAGCCCTTTCCCCTGCACACTCATATTTTCAATAGAATCGAAAACTCGTGAGAAATGTATCTTAAATATATATATATATATATATATATATATATATATATATATATATATATATATATATATATATATATATATATATATATATATATATATATATCACATAGCTCATGTAACATATGAAGGTAAAATCCAAAAGATCACGTGAATGTGCATGACGAGGAATATTCAAAGTGAATCCATTAAGTTAGTCATTTTTAAACTACTCCATGCAAGCATGATTAAGAACAATTTGAGCATTGAAAATCATAATCAAATGTCCTAGACATATGAAAACATGGAATAAAGTGGATTCAAGTTCACCAATATGCCACACAATATGTGTAAAACTAAACTACATGTAAATTAAAAATCTTTTTTAGTTTTTAGACAATATATGACACCGAAAACATAAAAGACAAACAAAATATTTTTTTATTCTTCTTAATAAAACCCCATAAAAGAAAATGCAAAAGACTCAAAACACATACAACTAACAAAGACATATAATATGAAGCAAAATAGGTAGTATATATGATGAACATGCGAACACAATCAACCATTAAATTTAGCATATGAAGTATCATATGCAATACATGAGAATCAATAAGTCTAATATGTAAAGCCTCCAAATACGATCTCTGAATCCATATAAGTGTGACATGATGCTCTTAAGTTTTTGGAACCTTGGTGACACTAGACGTAGGCTACATAGGAGCATTTCTAAGATCAAAACCAAAAGGCCTAAGGTGACCTTTTCAACTGCGATGTGTATACGTGTGAACATGAGGAATGTTACCCTTAGGTTGACATTTTCTAATGTTCCTAGAAAAGGTTGAATTTATAAAAAAAATGGTTCTATATTTTGTAGAAAAATACATTTGGAATATCGAAGATAATACTACAATTATCATCATTGATTTGGAAGGTGTCTAAAATTTTATCCCAAATTTTTAATATAGATTTCAAATCAAATATTACATTATTCAAGTTTCTCAATCTTTCCTATGACTCTGTAATCCTATACTTGAGAAAACAATGAGAATCATAAAACATAAGGGAATCATGATTCAAATTCTCCATAAATCCCTAAAGTCTATCTCGATTCCCATTAACAAATGTGATCTTTTACCTAAGAGTCTTCTCACATGCCATAAGATCCTGAATAAAAAAAACACGTATCATTACGTGTGGCATGTAGTTTCAACCTAGCTTCCAACTTTAACTTATCTTTTTTTCAATTTTATCACTTTTGCATACAACTCTTGGAAGGAAACATGAATTTCACTCATTTCCTTCTCTTCTTCGTCTTCACCACTCTTTCCAACAGCACTCACTTGTGAATCACAAACAATGGCCTAGGAAATGTCATGTTGATAATCATCTTCATAGAATTATTTTTCATAAAGGCCCACATGACTAGTCATGCATGATGTGTAATTGTGCTCAGTGGCAGAATTAAGTTCCTCTTTTGCATTACTATCACTAAGGGTGGCATTGTAAACCTTTGGTTTCTACCCATCCTTCCTTCCTGTAGTGGAACACACATCTGGTCTATCACCATAAGCCTCACACCCATAGGATTTATCATATTTATCCATCTTAAGATTCTTATTACGATTTTAGGGTATTTTATAGACTTGTTAAAGTTTCTTTTCTCAAACTTCTTTTCATCTTTAAGATTATTTTTCAAACTTGAGTAATTTATTAATCTCTTTTACAAAAATTTCCATGTCATCATAATTGACGTCAGACTTATCATTTGAAAAACTTATTTTCTCCTTCTGGGCTTTCAATGAAATGCCCTCATCTTTCATCGCCTTTTTAGAGAAATGCATGCCAATCTCATAAGTTTCAAGAATACCTATAAGCTCTTTGAGTTTCGTACAGTCCAAAGTAGCCAAAGAATTCAAAATTGCAACGTTTGAAGTAAATCTTTCAGGAAAGCACCTTTAGATTTTATTGATTACACAGGTTTCAGGTATTCTCTCTCCCAATTTAAATGGCGAAATCACAATGTCAGAAAATCAATTGTAGAACTCATAAAAAAAACTCCCTATCGTCCTTCTTAATGGTTTCAAACTGAGAGGTGATGTTTTGGATTTTAGAAGCCTTAATAATACTAGTACCCTCATGAGTGCGTTGGAGAATATCTCAAGCATCTTTAGACTTTTCAAATGTCATAATATGAAGAAACGCCTCTGGTGTGACCCCACAAAACAAAGCATTCAGGTTACATGAATTATACTTAGGCAGTTTAATCTCATCCTTACTCCAGGTTTATACAGGGTTAGGAATCCTATAATAACCAACTAAGGATCTGTGCGGGGACAAATCCTTAAAAATTCCTTATCATACACATTGATCTAACGACTTGAGTGTTGATTTCATATGCGCTTTTCAGTACGCGTAAATAAACCCATCAAACAAAGGTGGTCTAGAAAATGATTAACCCTCCATACGAGAACTGCCAAAATTCATGCCTAAACATCTTTGCAACATATAACTTAGTTTCCTATCTCTAATACCAATTTGAAGAAGCAATTAAATATGGTATGGTGTAAAAAAACAATTTTTAATTTTTCAAATTAAATATTAAAATTAAAAAATTTAACCCAAAGTAAACTGTTTCGCTGATTTTAAATAAGTTGTGATTAAATAGATTAATAAATTTTTATACTAACTTAGACATGCATCGACTGCTAGATAAAATAAATAAATCAACAAGAACGCCCGATGTACGAGAAAAACCCAAATGGAAAAAATCTCAGATGGCCCAGCCATGCAAATCCACTATGATACGGAATTACACATGACTCAAAGAATACTTACACAATGACTCGACGCCCTCGTGTACCTTGATGAATATTAAATATTAAATTAATCCTCCACAAGAAACGTAGGAGTCCACCTATGCACTACCACAATGCATGAGTCCACACATATGTAAGTATCTACAGATGAAGGCTCAACAACCATCACAAAATACGAATCCACCTTATGTAAATTGATAAGTCAAGGAATCGACTGCATAAAAAATTTCTCTATCAAGATATGGAGAATAATATAAAGGTGCCCACAAACTAGATCTTAAAGCATAATAAGATGAATCTTGTATCCAAAACTGTTTGGGTGTAAACTAGGGTTTGGGTAAAATCAAAGAGCTTTTTATTAGAGTTTGGAAATTCAAAATATAAGTTTTTCTCTAATTTAAAAATGATTCTCTCCACTCCTATTTATATGAAGTTTGCAAAATTATGATAAGAATGAAAAACAAAAAAAAATCTCAAAATTATTAAAAATTCGCACGCTCATTCGAATTACTTTGAATCTTGTTTGAATGAAGTATAACATCTCATTGGAACATATATCCAACGAGCTATCACACGACATTCCAGTGAAGGCCAATGTTGATTCGTTTGAAATTTTTTGGAACTTATCCTAATGAGGTAACTGTAACACCCCGCCTAATCAGATACCGGGCGATCACTCCAATATTAAATTAAAACAGGAGTCTCATATGGATCATTCTTAGCATCACTGTCGAAAATCCATTTAATTACTAATAACCTATTAGGCCGGTGTCAAAATTTTAACTTTACTACTCTTTTTATCAACAATAAATAAAACATCCACACAGTTTATGCGTAAATGAAATAAAATAACCGAACACTCGGTCAAAATATACAACCATATCGAATGATGTACTAAAAGAATAAATAAATGCAATTGGACCATTGGCCCGAATATTTATACAGTACCTCCTATCTAGAGTACAAGGATGGAAGCGGCTATCAAAAACCTGCACGCATCCACAGCTGCTGCAGCTGACGTCTGACTCGAAAGATGTGTCATCCAGGCATCCCTGTGTCTGGACACCTATATAATATATAATATATAGCAAAAAAGGAAGAGTAGATAAACGGATCAGAGCCCGAGTTTTGAAAATATTTTTCAAGTGCATAAATGCCTTATTATTTTGAAAAAGGTTTACCTCATATTTAAGTTTGGTATCTCACTCCCATGAGATACCCCTCACCTCTCCACGAACAGTGCACTCCTAACGCATCCCTCTAAACATCCTAGTCGAGCTACCCGGCTAAACTAGTCTATCACCCAACCACTATCTACCCTAGATAGTCCAAGAAATGTACTAAGGGATAAACATCACCCTAGTCTCAACGCTATGCCATGTTCGTGCGTGAGGTGTCTCGCAAAGCGAAATCCAAACAAGGAACCCCCCCGATACACTACTATGCGGTAAGGTCGATCGTCGAGATCCGCCAGTCCCTCAGTACATAATATATATATAAATAAATATGTGTACCATAAGTAATACTAATATTAGAGCACTAAGGATTAAACTTCTCCCCAGTCTCAACATAGTGCCATATTCGTGCGTGGGGTGTCTCGCAAAGCGAAATCCAAACAAGGAACCCCCCGATACACTACTATGTGGCACGATCGATCGTCGGGATCCATTAGACCCTCGGCACTCGATTTATACATATACATACATTTTACTATATACATCCGGATCTATCTCCCGGAATGAGAATACATTTACCAAGTATTTATCAATACTTATCATTTTCTCAAAACTTTCCATTTCCCTTTTTATACTCAGGAAATGTAATTATAAAAGCCAATTCATTATCATGAATTGCTTTAACAAATCATATACTTTTAAAAGCCAATTTTATTATCATAAAAATGCTTTTCCTTTTTAAAATATCCCATTTCCCTTTTTATATTCAGGAAATGTTTTCAAAGCCATTTTCATTATCATAAAAATGCTTTGATCATATCATATGCTTCCACATCCCTTCTTCCATCCGGGAAGTGTTACCTAAGCCAATCCATATAACTCATTTGCCTTCCTATATCCAGGAAATGTAATTAAATCCAATACATTATCATGAATTGCTTTAATATATAACGCGTTCTAAGACCGCCCGTCCGGGTTTTCCCACTGTGCGCGCCCCTAAATGGCTATCATCTTCCAGGGCCTATCATAAAGACAACCTGGGATCCTACAACGCAAGACATCGGGAAGCGGCCATGTGCCTGCGGGATAGTCAAGACCACACCCGGAATCTCCTAACCAGCGCAGAAAAATATATCAACAACGCTCACATGGCCTATAGGACTATATCCACCCTGCATTCATTAGCCAGGGGGCTTCACCATACGTACGCAACTTCCCTTATGATAGCGATTTAGAGAGGTGTGTAATCCATATTTTATCAATTATGAAAATCATTTATTTACCATTTTGAAAATATTCATTTTTATATTTTCAAAATCATTTCCATCATAACATATATATATACCTAAATCACACAGTATATACATATCCTATATATTCTTCCTAGAATATATATAAATGACCATAGTGGCCTATAGATTCTAGCGATGACCAATAATCCCAAAGATTCCCTCGAGGAATCATAACCATGCTTTCATATAAGCATGATACTAAACCCAAAGTATTTCCTTACTTCGTTCAATACTAATTACCTCAATCATCTCTTAAAGGTTTATTTATCCTCAAAACCCTTATTTAGGAATTCCCATAAAATCCCAAATGGTAATTCAACTCCCCATACTCTTAAAGGGAGAAAACTAGAAATTCTGACCTATTTAGCGAATCGATTCGGGTGGGCGAATCGATTCGGTTCCCAATCCGAATCGATTCGGAAAGTATTATGCAAACAGGTCTGTAAATGGCGAATCGATTCGGTCTGTACCCGAATCGATTCGGCCCATTGCAAAAACCCAATTTCCTTTAGGCGAATCGATTCGGCCTGTACCCGAATCGATTCGGCCGGTTCGAGGGCTACAGTTTGAGCGAATTTTCAATCTCCAAAATACCCAAAATTCAATCCAATATCCATTTAAATCCTAACTTGGTTTTATTACTACAAACCCAAGGTTTTTATATCTCCTTAAATTCTTTAGAGGTCCTAACAATTCTTTTGAGAACCCCTAATATCTATCTCCAATAAGTTCTAACTAATGATTTCAACCTCGGACAGCTTTCCGTAGAAAAATTAACTATAAATCCAAAAAAAATCAGAAAAATACGCAGTCGGTACCCACGTGACCGCGTCGAAGAGATCTACAAATTTCATTTTTTGACCAAGAGACGAATCGATTCGCCTCTAGGCCGAATCGATTCGGCAAGCACGTTGCCTCTACTATTCATCGTCTTCTCCGAGACGGTTTCGGCCATTAAAGCTTCTCCCAAGCTTTTGTCGCCTAACCCAACGTCCTACAACCTCAACCAACTACAAATACACATATATTAAGGGTTCTAAACATCCTAGAACCTTAAACCGCCAATTAATTTGGGTTAAAACCTAAGTTTCTCCAATTAACAAATTTTAGGGGTTTATTCGTTTTATCTCCCGAAAACCCGTTTTATCCACGAAAACCCAACCCAAAATCTTTAGGGTTTGTTTATACCAAACTACGGTATGAGATATTTATGCAAAAAGGAAAGAAAGAAAGTAAACACTTGCCTCGTGGATATAATCCGACGACCTCGAGTCGAATCCGGCGGAGTTTGGCCTAAATCTTCCTTTTTCTCCTCCTTTCTTCCTCCTCTCTCTCTTCTCTCTCTTTTCTTTATTTCTTTCCTCTCTTTTCTACCTCTCTTCCTCCTTTTATAAGGAGAAAAGGGTTTTAACCCCTTAAAACCCAAAAACGGCTCGTTTACCCAATTACGAGTTACTTTTACCTCTAAAATTACCCGAAACTCAATTTCGATAATCGGACACTCTTTTCCGACTATCTCGGACATTTCGAGACTCACGGCGCAGTCGAAATTCCCATCCGAGGTATTTGACAGCAAATCACTATTCCAACCCAAAATAAATAAATGCGATTTTCCAATTAAAAATCTTACCTCGTGTCGCTTTACTCAATGACGACATATAATTAAAATATTTCGACCTATATAGTCCCAAAAATAATTACAGCACCCATCGAAAATCATTCAATCCTCGAAAATCCCAAAAATTACTATTTTGGAAAATTTCCCAAATTGCCACTTAATTTAATTATGGAATTTAATTGTCTCCAAAAGGGCGGGTTGTTACAGTAACATATCTCGTTCAAATGACATACCATAATTTGTTTTAACGAGGTTACAAGAAAAAAAAAATTATTCCAAAAAATATCAAAAAGAGTAAAATCATTTTATTTAAAAAAAACTAACACCCAAAAATAAATTCTTGAAGGATCAAAATATTTACACATGAATATAGGAGACATCCTTAGAGCGTGAAGATGAAAATGAGCACGAAACATGGCACGATGATGTAGAAATTCTAACTTGGCCTCTATAGCTACAAGAAACCACATCATAGGTTTTAAAGGTTAACACACTCAAGTCCAAACATGTTAGTCAAAGAGTTTTTTCCAAACCTGAAATAAATCCAAAATAAAGAGAAATTGACTTTATTTCGGAATTTGTCCTTATATTTATGATACAAAACTGAGCAAACAATCCCAACAAAGATGGAGATACTCACTCAGAGAATAAATCAATTTAAAGTAACATAATATGAATAAAGTATCAAACTCATCTCTAATAAGCTAAAGGAGAACCGATAAGAAACACTGATGAGAGTAGCGGTCGACAAACAAAAAAAGTCATATTTATATAATAAAGGGTGTTAGAGAAAATTTATGTTGGATATTTTCTCGCATAGTAGTTATTATTAAGGCCAGGATTCCAGGGGAGGGAATGTGGTCCCCCATGTGGGAAGGCCCCTATGTTGTCAAAAAGATTTAACGACTTAACTGGTACTATCTAAAAGACCAAGAAGGGAATGAACTCCTCTGTCCCTAGAAAATCAACGACATGAAAAATTATTACCAATGACGTAATATTATTATGTAACTAAATGGAAATAATATTAATTGACATACGAGTGAGTTTAGACTACATCATATTAAGAGTTTTAAGTCTTTCATTCTTATCTCTAATAGTACCAAGGTAAAAGGGCCCTTAATTCAAATTTTTACAATTTATATCGGCTTTATCATTAGTTCGAAGAGTTCTTAATGTTAGCAAACTCGAGACTTTGAATTTTTAAAAGATTTTTAAAGCTTCCATAATTAAATGTTTTATTTATTAGGTCCATGTGCCCTTAAATTATTTTTTTTATATTTAGAAGGAATTCGGCCTTAGGTTAAAGAGTTTTAAGGTCAACATACCCTATATGTATCAAATTTTTAGTATTTTAAAGCTTTCGTTTTTAGGTCCAATAGTTCTGAGGTCCTGGGGCCCTTAACTCATATTTTAAGGAATTATAAGAACTTTAATCTTTGTTTGAAGAGGTCTTAATTTAGAGGACCCTTGTCATTCAAAAGGTTTTATGATTCTTAAGATCTCCATCCTTAACTATAATAGTTGCAATGTTTTCGGTCATTTAACTCATTTTTGAAGTAATTATAAGGACATCAATCGTAGCTCTACCCTTGACTTTCATCAGGACCCATGGTTAATTTAGCATTTAAAACATTTTCAAGATATATAATAACAGTATTGCTTATTTCTTAGAGACAAGGTCAAAATAAGGTTTCAGAACCCTCGGTCACACTACTCTAGAGCTCAACAATAAGGCAAGGAACTTAAATCCGATGGGCATTGGGATATCCATCGAAGGCCTCTCAACATACATTATGATCTAACCAAACAATAGAAATATGTGATGTGGTCAATAACCCTCCTCAAACTTCAGCATGTCCTCGGCTTATTGCCCTATGGTCGATAAATCCCCAATTCCTCCTTCCAATAATCTTAGGACCAAGAAGACTCACAAACATCAATGATAAGCTAGCTCAACCATTTTGGCGGGTAGGTGAGAAACTACCTTCAATGATTCACTAACTCCCTCATTTAATGTATTTTTTCCTACATTTAATCTTCCCAATAACCGCCACTATTGGCTTGTAACTTTTTTAACCAACAGTTCGCATCTCTACTATAGCGATGGGGCTCATAGCATTGCTACCCATACGATAAACCTTACATGTCACTAGACCAATCAGTTAGTTATATATTGGACACTCTGGGAATCAACATGAATCAAATTTAATACATTCTTAAGTGGACCCATACGATAAACCTTACATGTCACTAGACCAATCAGTTAGTTATATATTGGACACTCTGGGAATCAACATGAATCAAATTTAATACATTCTTAAGTGGATATATATATATATATATATAAATACATATATATATATAGCAAAATGACAACATCCTCTCCTTAGATTGTATTCAAAGAGGTACACTTAAGAGTCCTAGGTATATTTGAGTCTCATGACTCTAAAGTGGCCCAATAGTAGTTTGAGAAGTCATTCAATTATTTCCTAAGAACCTTCTGGTCATTATAAAGACAATCAATCTTCCCACCTAAAACAAAGCCTAGGGTTAGGTGTTGGAAACTAATGTTAAGTGACAAAATTAATTATTTAATTTCAATTGTATTAAATTCCAAAATTTTCATTTATGTGGTTTTAATAAATGTCATATAATTAATTAGAAATGCGATAAATAAAGATATTAAAAGATTTGGGTAAACTTTATCCGTTAATCACACGATGGTTAGTGGCATTAGTGGGAGACTTGGAAAGAGTCCCACCACCACTAGGATTCTGGCCCTCTTCCCCTTATAAATAGAGACCTCTACACCATCTAGAGTCATCTCAATACACACTGTTTCTAAGGAGGGAGAGAAAATCCGAAATTCCTATTATTCGTATTTTCTCACAAATATTCCGGGCACATAAGAGAGTAATTCTGGGCTATTCAAGAAGGGATTCAAAGGACGCTTTGACAGGAGCATTCAAGTCACCTTATTCCAATCCATAGTAATGGACAAAGGTCAGTTTTAATCATAGTTATAAAGAACTTATGATTTTGTAATTACATGAAGATTAAACATCTTGGATTCATGACAAAACTGTTTTTAACGTGATATATCATTATGGATTATATCTGGTTTTTATGATTGACAAAACAGTATTGATTAACATGTGGTATCAGAGCTTTCGATTTATAATATCATGTTTTCCATTAATGAAAATTTCTTTATAACAATTCTGATTTATTACCTTTTGAAAATCTGGAAATCTGGAATTTTTGGTAAATCTGGACAAAGAATTTTTGGTAAATCTGAAAATTTTATTTTTTTCTGGAAATCAGAAAATCTGGAATTTTTATGCAATCTGGTAATCATACATATGGTAATTTGAATTAGTGTTATGTATGATATTAAGAACACAATTACTGCATACAGTCCTTATATTATATTATGATAATTGTCCCATTATTGTTCAGCCATTTGTCGTGTTATTGGGCCCTAATATGACGTTAGCATTATTTTATTGTTTCAAGTTGTGTAAGAATTCTGGAAAACACGTTTATTAATCATGATAAGAAAACTTATCTGTTTTTAAGATTACTTAAGTGAAAACTGCGATTAAACGCAAAACAGATTCCGGGAGATTTTTTTTTTGGCGCAATGAATAGTGTTTTTCGAAAATTTTGGTGTTCGATTGACTTCAAACTCGGTAAGTTGATTGGAAACGGGCCAACGATCGAATTTCACCGGCTTCGGCCGTGATGTAATGTGTTTTTCGGCGATCCGAGTCCGTTAAGGCTAGGGTTGTGTTTCGGCCGGATCGGATCGAAAAATGACCATTCGGAAAAAAATCCGATTTTTTCGAAAATAAAATATTTGTTTCGGTTTCCTATCCAATTTTTTGGAAAATAAAAAAAATTTCGAATTCCGAAAAATCAGAAAATCAGAAAAAAAATCGGATACATAAGAACTTAAGAACTCCATGTACTGAACAGTATACACATATGTACTGAATACATAAGAACACATATGTACTAAATATGAGAAATTAGACACCAACATATGAGAAATTAGAAATATGGTATTTTTCTGCAAAAATTTAAAGTTTTTTTCTGTCTGCCGCACGAAGAAAAAAAAATTACAGTAGAAACTATGGTCTGCCTATGTAAAGAATATGTATCAAGCAGTAGCCATCAATATAACAAATCGATCACTATAAACCGATGTAAACAAGCAGTAGCTATCAATATAACAAACCTATTAAAAAGATCTGTAAACCTATAAACCGATCAATATAACAAACCTATTAAACCTAAAAACCGATCCGAACAGATGTAAACAAGATCAAAATAAACCGATCTTATAAACAGATCTGTAATCGATCCCAACAGAAGTAAACAAGATGTAAACAAAGCCTATAAACCGATGTAAACAGATCTGTAAATAAGTATAAATGAAAAAAAGAAACAGATAAAAATAAACTAGAAAAGGCTTACCTTCGTTCGAGGCTATAACGGCCGGGCGAGAGTAACTATAAGGGCCGGACGAGATGTAAACCGATATAAACAGATCTGCTATGAGTAGAAGAAACTATAAGGGCGGGATGAGAGTAGAGAGATTGGGTCGAGGGTATGCGCCGTCGTCTAGTAGCAAGAGAGAGAGGTGAGAGATATGTTAATAAGGATATCATATAAGTTATAACCCTAGTTGCTTTCTCTCTACTAACAACATATATATATATATATATATATATATATATATATATATATATATATATATATATATATATATATATATATATATATATATATATATACTAGGGTGTACCCGTGCCGATGGCACGATTGTAAAAGCGTTCTTAATATTTCCTAATAGTGATTACAACCAAGCACGGTTAGAAAAATGTTTTGGACCCTTAATGTGTGGACCCATAAGTATTTCAAATATATAAGTGCCAAACCGATAAACTACAATAGTTAACAGATTGAGATTGCATTAGCCGACTTCAATCGTTAGTAACTATGAAGACCCATTAATTTTGGAATAATAAGAAAAATTATTGTAGCTTCTAATATATATTTGGAGCTTAACCATAAGTCTAAATGGATTAATATGCCAACTTATATTCGATTCAAAATAATTCATTACCTTAATGGGTAACAACGGATGAACACGAAACTACACGACACATTTAAGTGTGTCCGTGTCGATGGCACGGTAAAAAATAAAATTGTGGATGAAAATAAAAGAATGAAATTATTGAAATTTAAAAACCTCAAAACAAAACAACAGCACAAATGTGATTTATCTTGGTGTATGTATATTGCATCTTCATTATTTACATATTCGTTGAATTTCGAAAGGAAAAATTAAATAACGTAACATTATTTTGAAATCCAAATTAAGAATTTTCAAAACAAAATGCAAAAATATATAGTAAGGATTAAATATAGCCAGTATTCTAAAAAAACTCGCCTAGGCTTGAAACTTGGGAGAAACGCTCCGCCTTATGCCTTTTATGCCTTATTCTTAGTAAAAGGCTTAAGACACACTTTTTTTTTAAAACAAAAACACTTTAGTGAAACGATATTGCCTTTCAAAGATTTTTTTAAAAAAATCGAACCAATATCTTATTCAAAACAATAAAAAGACAAATGGTGCCCTAAACCTCTCTGCCTCTCGTCCAAAACAACGCGCATTTTTTTTTTCTATTTTTTTTATCTTTTTCTTAGTATTTTAAAAAATAGTATTTTAGTTTGCATATATTCAGACATATTTTAATGTATGTACAATTTTAGTATATTTAATAGCCTAAATGCCTTTTTACGCATTTTTATACCCATTGCTCGCCTATGCTTCTAAGGCTTAAGACTTGGCCTTCACGCCTCAGTCACGCCTCGATCACGCCCCGCGTTTTTTAGAACCTTGAATATAACATTACTAACCTCCAATGAAAAGGAATATGTTTCAAAGTTCTCGAAAAATAAATTCTAAAATTATTGAACTATATCTAACCCATCTGTACAAACCAATTCCCATGTGAATGACGTGGCACTGAACATATAATACAATCAACCTTAATATGCAATCATGTACTATAATAAACCCTAGAGTTGTATATCACCCAACATGTATAATTGTGTTCTTCCTTTTCTTCATTTGCATAAACGGGATAAAAAATAATGAATTAAACATTGTAGGAATATAGTCAAGCATTTAATATGCAATGAAAGTACGTAAAACTGAAATCTAAATAAATAAAACACTGTTTGTAATTGTTGAAAATATCTTTGGGTGTAAATAATCAAATTATATTTAGTAAAATTATTTTAATAGAATCATGTTAAAAATAATATAGTTTTTTTAAGAATAAGTTATATAAATAATTAACAATAATCTCTTTTCAAAAGTCTTTATAAGATATCGTTAGACAAAAGTATTAGTAAAAAAATTCGGTATCTCTAATAAAAACAAATTATCATTTGAACCTAAGTAAAATATGTCAAACTTTTATATTGAGTCTTGTCCCCATGTGCCCACCTTCTCCTACTTACCTCGGGCCTTGTGCCCCATTGACTCTCTTTATCTTTCATGATTAGTATTCATTTTGGTCTAACATATATTCAAATTTATTCTCCTACCAACTCTCTTACAATACGCAAGACACATCAATACAACAAATGGAAGTACTGCCTAAAAACCAGCGACCTTGCCTATTATTTAAAAAGAAAACTATAATGAGACCTCTATATCCAGAGGTCCGACGAAACTAACAGATATATCAAGACAAAAATGTACAACAAATATTTTCACTCTCTGATATTAGTATCTGTCAAAACTCACATAAAAAATAATCAAATAACATTAAAAAATATTTAGATGGGGATCTAAAAATAAATTGTGGATGGGCATTTATCAGCGGAATATGTGAAAAAATTATATAAGTAAATGAACAGTAACTTAAGGCAACTCAAACATTTAGCGACTGTAAATTGAGAAAGAAAAGGACAAAGATGTAATTAATTCTTTGTTTGTTTTAGAACATAATGTGCTTTTTAAAACACTGAAGCTTCTGCCTTCCTAGGGTAGAAAAAGCCACAACACCCCCGTCACCTGTACAGTTGGCGCAGTCCAACATCCTTCGGATGTATAAATTTATAGCCTTGCTTAGGGCTCTAATGGGTGCCTTCATGTATTGCATCATTTTGCTTCATGTACAAATTTCTAAAAAATAATATAAAAAATGTAAGCTAGTCCCGTGTAACTAAAAAAATTAAATAAAGGATCTAAAAACTAAAAAAATAGAGAAAAAGTGAACATGTGAGATATAGAAAGAAACATATATTACCTTTCTAAGTAAGAAACGTTCTTGATGATTCTCAATTCCAAATGAGTGCAAAGTTGAAAATGCAAATAAAGGGGAACCGTGTTACACACATAAAGCCCTAAATGGAAATACTATTTTATGGATACACTGAAGGCCTTTTACTGTAGAACTCAGATCTGAAAAAATCCAACATAACTCAAATTCGTAATTCCAAAAAAGAGATCTAAAAAAAAAAAATTGAGAAAAAAAAAACCTTACTATAAATACTATACCTGATGTCGATCTACAAGACAAATGGATCACGGTCAGATCTGCAAGACAAATGGAACACTATTGTCGTCAAGAAAAACCTTATGTCGATCTGCAAGACGGAGCACGTTTCCATAAACTCTGAACGTTTATGGAAACGTCGAGGAAAACCTGATGCCTAGCGTCCAGAAAACATGGACCTACCTGTTAAAAAAGCCATTTGTACCCAGCGAGCAAGGGAACCAATTATGTTCTTCTACCCGAAATAAACAAACCCAAACCAACAGCTTTAAAAGCCTTGCATCGACCATCAACGCCCAAGGCAGAAAATAAAATATACCTTTAAAAGCCTTGCGTCAAAAACATAATATATTATTATGAACTACCTTTAAGATATAAATAGAAGAAATGATGAAGTTAATACTACCTTTAAAATCCTTGCGTCAAAAATTGTGAACTACCTTCACCAACAGCTTCGAGTTATTGCAAAAAAATGGATAAAAACTTATTTTGAAACCCTGTATATTTTGAAACCCTGCATACGAAATGGGTTTGAAAGCCTTATTTTGAGGCTGAGGGTTTGAAAGCTCTATTTGAAACCCAATTCAAAGTGAGAAATGACTTTACTGTTTGAGAGATGGTCTGGGTTTGATAGAGAGGCAAGATAGTGAGTGTATAAGACAGAGTCAGGGATGACAGATTTGAGAGGCTCGAGGTAATGGCAAGATTTTAGGGAATCGTGGGTTAAAAGGCCGCATGGCTTTAAAGATTGAGCGTAACACGTGGTTTCAAAAACCTATAGATACAAAACCTGTTTATATAGGTTTTGTGTATAAACTTATATGATGTGGCACCCTCCTCCTTTAATATATATATATATATATAAAATAAAGGAGGAGTTTTTTTTTTGTCTAAGCTAACTAATGATTGAGATTAAATCTTAAGAGTTTGGTGTTTATCAACTGACGGCTCAGATTTAATCTTGGGAGTTTGAATCTAGCGGTGGTGAATGTTTTTACATAGAAAAGATTCTTTAGTCATTACGCCTGACATCATAAGGCTCGAGGTAACTAATTCCTAACAGAGCACAAGGCTCGAGGGGGCTCTCTAACCAAACCTCTCTCTCCGTAAACTTGATATCAATTTTCATTTCAAGCTTCTCTGTCCTCAACTTTCTCTCTCTGAAAACCTCTCCTTTTTATTTGATTTTAGATCTCAGTAAACCTCCTTTGCACTACAAATCTCCAAATCTAAGGTATACGATCCACACGGCCTCAGGTAAACCTCCTTTTCATTTCTTTCATTTTTTTGTTCTACAAATCTCAGGTATACGGTCCACACGGTCTCCTTTTCATTTTTATGTTCTACAAATCTCAAGATTTGAGGTACTTTGTCTCTCTCTCTCCACCGGTCCATAACTGGTGGTAAGATTTGAGGTAATTTCTTCTTCACCGGTACAACTGGTGGAACAGATCTTTCATTTTATATTTTTTCAGTTTATTTTTAGTTTTTAACAACTGTTGGTTTGCTATCTAACTGTTTGAAGATTTTGGTATCTAACAACTGTTGGGTCTTTATAATTTGAACGCAAATCCATCCCCCTTCCATATAAATGAGATCCGTCTACGGGGCTCGGGTAAGGTCAGCTCCCAGCTACGTGAAGAGCTTGGATTCAGTTGCCGGGATCCTTCTTTTTCATGTACCGACCAGTCTGGAGAATTCTAGAAGCATATTCTTCGATTAGTTGTCTTCTCCATTTTACAAGCCCAAGGATGTTGTTTTATTGGGTCAACTGTAAAAAACTATGCATTGATTTGTAAAAATTCCCTATAAATTAAACATTTTTCTCAGAAAACCCCCTTTAGGAGGGAATTTTACTATGCAAGAAAAGGTTTTTAGCTAAAGAGGTTTATTATTATTATTATTGTTGTTGTTGTAGTTATTATTATTATTATTCAAGAAGGTTAAAGCTCACTGTAAAAGCTGGTGCCATTGTGTAGGTCTTAACATTGTTTTGCAAAAATTCCCTATAAATTACGGAGCCAAAATCAAATCCAACCAAAATCAAAATCAAATCCAAAATCAAATCAAATCAAATTCAAATCGAATAATGGGGGTACCACCTGCTACAATTTTTTTTTCTTTTAACTCACAATGGGAGAGCGAATAATGGGGGTACCACCTGCTCTGTGTACAGTTTGTTCTAAAAATGGTTGTGTTTTTTTTATTCATTTGACTCACATGGGCGTATAATTGTTGTGAGTCATAATTGTTTTTTGTTCTCTCTCTCACTCTCTCTCTCTCTTTAATGACACAAATCTCCCCTACCCAGAATCGTTAGAGATTTGTTCATGTTTTCATCACCTCTGTTATTTTATCATTTCTTAAATGTTTGTTTCTTTTTCCTTTTGTTCTTCCACTAGTATATACTTCATCACCTCTTATGTTGTGCTTTTTGGTTAATTTCAGTTCTCTACAAACGATAGATATAGCTCTACAGACATATCTCAGTGCTCTACAGATATTGCTCTCATTTTCTTTTTTGTTATGCTATTTTTTTTGTTTCCTTCTTGCTTATTTACAATGGTTCAATCCTTGAAAGTAATAAGGTGTATTTGATAGTCTAGCATTTGTCAATTTAGTTTGATAGTCAATTTAGTTTGATAGTCTAGCATTTGTCAATTGTTTCCTTTTTGTTGTGCTCTACAACCTCTTATGTTGTTTGATTCTACAAATTTAGTTTTCTGTATTTTATCTATTTTATAGACAAAATTTTCTTATTATTTAGAATAAGAGAATAAATATTTTTTTTGAACCTTTTGTATGTAGTTGACTTTTTAGGAAAAAAAAATAAAGTGTGGTATACCATGGTGAAATTACAATATATATTCTATACATGGTGAAATTACCAGAATTTGGAGAATCCGCCTAGCATGTTAGTCTCGACTGTTAGCATGGATTTGGGTAACGTGTTGTTATTTGCTACACAGTTGGTAGATAAACCTTTTTGGTGACTTGGAGGTTCAGGTACACACCCTCGGGTTACCAAAACTCGGGTTACCAAAATTGTGGAGCAACAAGACATCACATAAAAAGTGAGTATTGCTTTCACATATTTTTAGTTTCTTTTATATAAAAGAACATTTGATTTTATTTTCTCAATTTTTTATTTGTATTTATTGTTTTTTATTTCGGAGTAGTTTTTGGCTTTGAAATTTTTGGTAAACTACGCTAACTATTTCCTCAAATTGAAAATGTATTTTTTCGTTAAAAAAAAGTGTTTATGTTTTTTATTTTTCTCAACGTCTACTTTTTTGGTGATTTGAGCTTTTGATTATATGTATGAAATTGCATATATACATTAGGCATCTGAAAAGAGCCAGAGGATGGACAAAAAATGTTAGGCTCAAGAAAGTTTGGTCTGACATACAAAAAAATGGATCTACGAGAAGGATAGTTAGATGGGCTGCTCTCAAAAAGCACGCCATCATGAGATGGATATATCTGACACACTAATGATGGTTAGGTGGACTATTGCTATAATAGGATCAAGAAGTTTTATGAATTTTCACACCTTTTGTACGATATTGTATTGTTATAATTTGACTCCAAAATCAAATTAACCTTAATTTACATGTTTAGTGTAAGGTTGCAATTATATCATACTATACAAAAGTTTCCTTACTTTAATTTAGTTTTAATTAATAAACATGACTAAATTTTTGTTTCTTAGTTGGTCTCGAAGTTTTTTAGATTTTGTGTTATTTTTGCTTGATGAATTTGTAATATTAATTTAATAGAAACTAACTGCAATTTCAAGTTTGACATGCGGATTAACTTTTTCGGGGCACAAACAAGCTGGCATACACTTAGTCATGCATAAGTTTTTTTTTTATTGACGTGTATTGTTGGGGGTAATCAAGAGATGTCCAAGATATGTCGCAATGAATAAATTAATAAACGTCCCATTGGTACAGATACACTGTATAAAATATTACAGGAACAAATTTATCGTCGTACCATCGACACGGGAACAAGTTTATTGTCGTGCCATCAACCGGTAGAAAGAAGATAATGATGTGATCTCTATGAAGAGAGATTGGATATTGACACGTGGCTCAAAGATTTTTATTGAAAATCGAGTTTTTTATTATTGAATTTATGATTACTTAAATTGAAATGCTTTTCATTTATTCTCAACATTGAGTTAAGCTTAATGCAAAGGTTCCACTTGATTAAAGTTAAATATTTTTCTTTTTATGAAAAAAGTTTGTATTTATAAAAAAAAATTTACTTTAACTATTTTATGATACATTTTATTTGTAAAAAAAAACCCAACCTTAAACCTTTTTTAAAAAAAATTATAAAATAAATTGTAATTTAAGATAGTTATACAAAATTCATATTTAGTTTTCACTTTAATGTTTATAAAGTAGGTGAAACAAACTAATGGATTTGTAAAATTGTCATACATTTCGGCGTCGAATAATTTAGTTTAAATGACATTATATTGAAAAGTGTTATGTAATTGCCGACACATTTTAAATACAAAATATCATGTGAACATATTTATCGTGGGATTATATTTATCATCGTGCCATAGCCACAAGTATAAAATATCACGAGTACATTTTTTTTGTCGTGCCATCGGCACGGGTACACCCTAGTATATATATATATATATATATATATATATATATATATATATATATATATATGGGGTAAGGTAAAAAATAATGGAAATCTAAATTGTACACATTCTTATTACATAAGGATATAAGGTAAAAACATATATAGATAAAATATTCGAAATATTAATCGGAAGAACTATTCGAAATATTAATTGGAAAAAATATTCGGAAAATTAATCGGAAATTATATCGACAAATCGGAATTTAAAACATAGTTCCAATTTCCTATCCAATTTAATTCAAAAAAATCAAAAATCGGAAAATCGAAAATCGGAAACCTTATATATGTTCCAAAATCGAAAAATATCGGATCGGACATTGGAAAAATCAGAATGTTCGGAAAAAAAACACAGCCCTAGTTAAGGCCCTGAAAACTCCGCTTTTGCTATTTTAGGAAATAATCTCGGGGCTTATAAATCTTTATAGAAAATTGATATTAACGTTCCGCAAAAAGTTTTCGTTTTCTAGCATGTTTTACTTCGATTCTATGGTGAAAATTTATTTTTGCCATTTTTAGCAAAATTCATGTATTTTGTGTTTTTACTATACCTCGGCAATTCTGTTTTTGAGGCATTTAAGCAACTATTGGTATCTTTGTAATTAGTGATAGATTACGTATTATAGTTAGTATTTAATGCATGATTAACTATATTTAAATTGGAACATCTAAAAAATTATTCATTTGAGTTAAGTCAAAGGCCAAACATAGGCTGAGACTCCATGTACGAATAATACACTTGCATGTATTAAAGGTTTATTCTAATGTTAGTTATAAAATTGGATTGAGGCGCAACACATGCTAATTTCTTAATTGAACAACATTAGAATTTTTTTTGTGAAAAATAGAATAGTTGACATTAAGTCCATTAATCATGGTATTAAAGGTTTAGGCAACAAACACAGATGCCAAAATTATGGGACCATGATAAATGAATTATAGGTTAATATATCTTTACAATCTGAGCATTATGTGATGATTAACATAGATTCCGTGATATTCAGATTGTAAATGAAATATGCCAAAAATTTTAGTCAACAATTCAATATTCGACCCTTGCAATTTTTGTTGTGTGTGAAAATTTAATTTGTGAACATTATTATTAATTGTAGTTCCCCTTAACCTGTATTCGCAAGCTCAGTCCTATTCCAAATTTGATGGAACTAATTTTTCTGAATGGAATGAGCAAATTGAGTTCACCGTAGGGGTTCTTGACCTGGACATGGCAATTATGTGTGATGAACCTGCTGCTATTACTGATGCTAGTAGCGAGAATAAAATTGTTGTCCATGAAGAATGGTCTCGATCCAATAGGCTGACCCTTATGTTTATGCGAATGTGCGTTGCTGCTAACATTAAGACCTCCCTACCTGAAACTACGAAAGCGAAAGAGTATTTGAACAACATTAAGGAGCACTTTCACACTGCTGATAAATCCCTTGCTGGGAAACTGATGGCTGACCTGACCACTATGAGGTTCGATGGTACTCGAACTATGAATGAGCACATTATAGAGATGACCAATCTGGATGCTAGACTTAGAGTTTTGGGCATGACAGTGGATGAGTCTTTTCTTGTCCAACCTCATGAGTATGGGCCTTTACAAATCAATTACAACACTATAAAAGACAAGTGGAATGTAAATGATTTGGAAAGCATGTTGGTACAGGAGGAAGGAAGGCTTAAGCAACAGAATGGCCATGTGACTAAGGGACAGGTGGCAAATCTGACAGTCAAAGGAGCTGGTTTTAAGAAGAAGTTCGGCAAGGGCATTAAGAAAGGTCATGGGCCGTCTCATCAAGTTGAACCATCAATTGCTGTTGTGAAGAAGAAAAAGAATGACAAGTGTCACTTGTGTAAAAAGAAAGGCCATTTCCATAGGGATTGTCATAAACGAAAGGCATGGTTTGAGAAAAAGGGTAAGCCCTTCATTTATGTTTGTTTCGAATCAAACCTTATTAACGCTCCTTCTAACACTTGGTGGATTGATTCTGGTTCTATGTGTCATGTTTCTAATTCGATTCCGGGCTTCACTTCAATCCGCAAAACAAATCCAAATGAGCATTTTCTGTAGATGGGTAATAAAGCGAAGGCTAAAATAGAAGCTATTGGAGTCTTTCGCCTGATTTTAAGCAATGGATTTATTTTAGATTTGCAAGAAACTTTTTATGTTCCCATAGTTTCTAGGAATTTAATTTATGTTTTCAAATTTGCCTTAGACGGTTTTGCGATTGAATTTAAGTACAATGGTTTTGGTTTGACTAAAAATTCTAATAATGTTGGTTCTAGATTTTATTAGATGGTTTATATCAATTGAATCTTGTAAAGAATTTTTCTGAAACCCTTGTGACCCAGCATCCTAATGTTGGTACGAAACATACACTTAATGATGAAAAATCTACTTATTTGTGGCATAAAAGATTAGGGCACATATCCAGGCCGAGAATTGAAAGGCTCATTAAAGATGGAATACTCCATAACCTGGATTGGGCTAATTATGATGTATGTGTGGATTATATTAAAGGAAAACAGACCAAACATACAAAGAAAGGAGCCACAAGAAGCACCCAGCTACTTGAAATAATACATACAAGCATATGTGGACCTTTTGATATTCCATCCATTGGTGGAGAAAAATACTTCATCACCTTTATAGATGATTTTTCACGTTATTGCATTTTGTACATGTTGCATCATAAATCTCAGTCTGTGAACGTCGTTGAAATATACATTAAGGAGGTTGAGAGGCAACTAGGAAAAAAGGTGAAAATTATTAGGTTTGATAGAGGTGGTGAATATTATGGTAGATATGATGAGTTAGGGCAACGCCCTGACCCATTTGCTAAACTCCTTAAAAAATTAGGTGTTTGTGCCTAATACACAATGCCAGGAACACCTTGGCAGAATGGTGTAGATGAAAGGCGTAATCGTACACTTATAGAAATGGTTAGAATTATGATAAGTAGGACCCAATTGCCTACATTTTTTTGGACACATGCATTAAAGACCGATGTACACATCTTAAATAGGGTTCCTAGTAAGTCAGTTTCAAAAACCCCTTTTGAACTTCGGAAAGGATGGAAACCCGATTTAAGGTATTTACGTCTGTGGAGTTGCCCAGCGGAATCTAGAATCTATAACCCTCATGAAAAGAAATTGTATCCTAGGACATTATCATGTCATTTCATTGGGTATCTAGAAAAGTCGATGGGATATAGATTCTACTGTCCAAATCATACAACTAGAATCGTAAAAACTGGAAATGATAAATTCATTGAAGAAGGTGAAGTAAGTGGGAGTATAAAAGAAATGGAGGTAATCATTCAAGAAGTCAGGGTACAAATCCCTATACCCAGAGTTCATAACATACTTGTTGTTCCTAATGTAGTTGTTGAACCAGTCGTTGACCCAATCAATAACAACGAACAACAAGTGAATGATGAACCAACTGAACAACCACATAATGAGACTATAACCGATGAAACTTTTGAAGCACCACAGGAAGTGCCATTAAGAATATCTCAAAGAGAAAGGAGATCGATAATTTTGAATGATTATGTGGTATACCTTTAAGAGACCGAATTTAACATAGAAAATATTAATGATCCAGTTTCTTATGAAAAAGTTGTAAATAGTGATGATTCCGATAAATGGATTGATGCCATGACTGAAGAAATAAAATCTATGAATGACAATAAAGTTTGGGAGTTGGTTGAATTGCCAGAAGGACAAAAACAAGTTGGGTGCAAGTGGATCTTTAAGACCAAACTTGACTCAAAAGGCAATATCGAACGACACAAAGCTAGACTTGTTGCCAAAGGTTTTAATCAACGAGAAGACATTGATTATAATGAGACCTTCTCTCCTATTTCAAAGATAGACTCATTAAGAATCATATTAGCGTTGGTGGCTCACTATGATTTGGAGTTGAACCAAATGGACCTAAAAATAGCTTTTCTAAATGAAAGTTTAGAAGAAGAAGTCTAGATGACATATCCGCAAGGCTTCATAAAGGATGGAAAGAAAAACATGGTATGTATGTTGAAGAAGTCAATATATGGTCTAAAGCAAGCTTCTCGTCAATGGTACATTAAGTTCCACGATACCATTACATCCTTTGGGTTTAAGAAAAACATTGTTGATCGGTGCATATACCTGAAGATCAGTGGGAGTAAATTTATGTTTTTAATACTATATGTTGATGACTTACTTATCACAAGCAGTGATCTTGGTTTATTGAGTGAAACTAAGAAGTACCTTTCTAAAAACTTTGAAATGAAAGATTTAAGCGAGACATCCTTCGTGATCGGGATAGAAATATCCCGGGATAGATCACGAGGAATGTAGGGATTATCTCAGAAAGCTTACATTAACAAAGTTTTAGAAAGATTTAGCATGCAAAGTTGCAATCCCATTAATGTTCCACTTCAGAAAGGGGACAAGTTCAGCTTAAGTCAATGCCCTAGAAGTGATTTAGAAAGGGAGCACATGAAAGGCATGCCTTATGCTTTGCTCGTAGGGAGCTTGTTGTATGCACAAGTTTGCACTAGACCGGATATCAATTTTGCCGTTGGGATGCTAGGCAGATATCAAAGCAATCCGGGGATTCACCATTGGAAAGATGCAAAGAAAGTATTGAGGTACCTGCAAGGGACTAAGGATTACATGCTCACATATCGAAAGACTGATCCCCTTGAGGTGATTGGTTATTTAGACTCAGATTTTGGGGGATGCCTTGACATTAAGAAGAGCACTCCGGGTTATGTCTTCCTTATGGACGGAGGAGCCGTTTCATGGAAAAGTACTAAGCTAAGCGTCATTGCATCATCTACTATGGAGGCTGAATACTTAGCTTGCTTCGAAGCTACAAATCATGGATTATGGCTTCGAAACTTTATTTCAGGACTTAGAATTATGGGGTCAATATCTAATCCGCTGAAAATTTATTGTGATAATGTCGCAGCAGTCTTCTTTTCGAAGAACGATAGGTATACTAAGGATGCTAAGCATATTCAGATGAAATACCTATTAGTTAAAGAAGAAGTTCAGAAATAAAGAGTGTCAATTGATCACATTAGTACGCGTGATAACATAGCAGATCCTCTTACGAAAGGACTATCTCCGAAGACCTTTATGGAACATGTCAAAGAGATGGGTCTCGATTAGTTAGATTATGATTGCTATTTTGGCTTAGTTGTTTGACACTATTACTTGAATTCAGTAAAAGTGTTTATGATTTATATTATTTCTGTCTTTTGTAAATGCATGCATATAATTATGAATTATTGTTGACAGAAATAGTCCTTATTGAAAAGGACATTATGAGGCCATTATGATACCCAATATTAAAGGCTAGTTGAATGAAACATTGGTGTTGCGGTACATGGAAGGAACCATGCTCTTGAATAGCATGGAATCGCCATGACTCGCATCCGTGAATCATTTGATTTAGCAAAATTTATCAATGATTGTGCACCTTATGATACCTAATTTAATTATACGAATTATTAAGACCAAGTGGGAAACTGTTGAAAATTAATGTTAAGTGACGGAATTAATTATTTAATTTCAATTGTATTAAATTTCAAAATTTTCATTTATGTGGTTTTAATAAATGTCAGATAATTAATTAGGAATGTGATAAATAAAGATATTAAAAGATTTGGGTAAACCTTATCCGTTAGTCACATGATGGCTAGTGGCATTAGTGGGAGACTTGGAAATAGTCCCACCACCACTAGGATTTCGACCCTCTTCCCCTTATAAATACACACTGTTTCTAAGGAGGGAGAGAAAATCCGAAATTCTTATTATTCGTATTTTCTCACAAATATTCCGGGGCACATAAGAGAGTAATTCTGGACTATTCGAGAAGGGATTCAAAGGACGCTCTGACATGAGCATTCAAGTAACCTTATTCCAATCAATAGCAATGGACAAAGGTCGATTTTGATCATAGTTATAAAGAACTTATGATTTTGTGATTACATGAAGATTAAACATCCTCGATTCATGACAAAACTGTTTTTAACGTGATGTAACATTATGGTTTATATCTAGTTTTTATGATTGACAAAATAGTATTGATTAACATTAGGACCATTAGTAGCGTCTATTATTATAAAAAATATACAAGACATAAATATTTTCATAGTGGATGCGGGTACCTCAATAGAAGTGTGAACCACTCTATATCTTGCGTCATAATTTTTTTTATAAATTAACACCTCCTCTGTATCCTACGAAGACAATTAATTGAGACTGAGGTCTTTGAAAATTTCAATCCTATTAATATGTAATATGTGGGTGAGATGATTATCAAGAGTGCAAATCCATTTCAAGATGCACATATTTATGAATTTTCCATTCCAATTGCTTCTTAAATGATTTTTTTAATGAAAATTTGGTAGACAATTCCTTGTAAAATTGATTTTACTATTATTTTAGAAAATCTGGTGAGTTTTGTTTCATCAGGTGGAGTCTAGTTAGATAATAATAAAAAAAATGTCATAAAATGATATATGTCACAAAATATCACTTTTAATGGTGAAATTAACATTTAATACAGAAACATGTATAAAAACTTAATATATTAATTAATTTGAATTAGTGTATAAATTCAAAAATTACTGATGCATTACAAAAAATTAAAAGTTCTTTTTTTCCTTCCCATTTCTCAACTCAATTCTTTAGCATTCATAGTTTCTTTCACCTGGAACCTCTCACCACCAAACTCACATGGACAGGGGTCAACCATAGCTGGTTGGTTGCCACCAGAGCCGGTTTTGAGGGGAGGCGACCGCCTCGGGCCCCCGATTTTCGATGCATTTTAGGGGCCCCAAAATTTCATGTGCATATATATATTTTTAGCGTCATTTTTCAATTGTCCACCCAAAAATTGTTGGAAACTAAACGGATAAACATTTAAACTTGTCGCAACTCTCGAAAAATAAGTCCACATATTTTCAGTTAAAAAAACCAACAATTTATAGATTAATAAAAAAAATCTCTTTATTAAATATGGGCCTCCAATTCAAAAGTTCGCCTCGAGCCCCAAAGATACACGCTGGAAAAAATAAGGGGCCAGCTGATCAAACTTACACATACATTAAATACATATATGTAAACAACCCGCATATCAATACTCTAATGGGTCATCTGTGTGGAAAGGGAGGGAGATCCTACAAACGTGCGCCTCTTATGTTATATCTATACACACATTTATATATATATATATATATATATGCATGTAGCAACCCCCCGTGTTTGATACGTTTGTTGAGAAAGGGATATGTGCCTAAACTTTGACGTTTCAAGGCCAGCTGTGATGTTCCCAACTCTCATCCTCTGTCTGTCATCTTTTCCCTGCAGCTGATCTTTGTACTTGCACGAGTGACAGCAAGCTACATATAGCTTATCTAGATACTTGGTTGCCCCCTACCTTATGCGAAACTCATTTGGATGATGATGTACATATCCCTTATAAATCAACATGTATTATGTTAGATATGCGGCGTGATTATGTGAATGATAAGGTACTCTTGCTGTTACTATATGCTGAAATTCAGCTTTGCTTCACTACAACCCATATAAACACCAAAGTTAATATATAGTGTGTACTTCATGAAGATTATTTAATTGGTTCGCACGAATCCCACCCGAGTGATTTATCATAAATTACGTTTAATAATAAATATTATGATCTTGGACTAGAGAGTTAACTAATTATACTTAAGTCTCATTTGGAATACTTATCTCTCATTTGGAATACTCCCCGATGTCCATTGATTATAGCAATGTTTGTGCTAATATAAGTCCAATTTGGAATACTCCCTTGCGTCCATGGTTTATAGCCATGTTTGTGGTAATGTAAGTTTTGAAAAGGGTAAGGATAAGTTTGGTTGCACAAATTATTTCATTATATATATTAATTAATTTATTATGAATTTATGAATTGTCAATAACTGAATTTGAAATGAGATTAAAATATGAAATTTTGTGATTAAAATATGAAATTTTTTTATGACGAACTTTGAGAGAGAGAGAGAGTGAGAGAGAGAGAGAGAGGGGCAATAGGGTGATTATTTTTTTACTCATATTTCAAATTAACGCATTTATATTTTTTATGAACTGCACAAATTTCAAAATTTACACAAAAACTAAAATGGGTCAATTACTGATAACATATATAATGAAATCAAATAAAGTTAATGAATTAATTTGTAGATGAGTCAATTTGTAAGGGAACAATTTTATAATTTTGGGACAACCAAACGGGGGTAACAGTAATACAAATTTTTCGGGGAGAAAAAACAGAGATATAGGGAATGCTTTTTCCTTTGTTTATTTTTTAACTATTTATTACATATCATTTAATTAGATTTCTATAATTTAAAGAAACTTTTACTTGCTTGTTAAAGATGGTGTTTTTGCACTCCTAATAAAAAAATTTCACAAATTAAAAATTAGTATGAAACTAAGATAATTGTTTAGTTTATGTATCATCAAAAGCTACTAAAAGGGAATAAATATTTTCCATAATGTCCGAAATTGTAACTTGATATATAAAAGACGGAGCTGAATCAAAAATGAAATCAAGGTTAAAACTATCGTGGTCGTGCTTAGATAAAAGACCAACCACCCCATTGCCCTCACGATAGAAAAATGAAATCCAAATAAATATTTCATTCATTATAAAAAAATTGTATTTTGTTATAGTACTAAAACTTTATTGATCCTACTCTATTTTGTCTTCCATTTAGTTTGTTTCAAATTTTTTAGTCAAAATCCATTTTAACATAAAATGTAATCTTAGCTCTACGGCTGGAGTTGCTCATAAATAAAGGGAGACCACATTGCCTACTTTTAATTTTCAAAAATTGAAAATAAGAGTACTAAGTTTGTTATTCTATATTTGATGTGTTATTTTGAATAAGAAAACATTAGTACTGAAATTGCAACACTTAATAGAAACTTATTTCATATTCCTTCCTTGAAAATCAATTATTTTGAGAAAAAAAAAGGAATTAGATTTCAAGTGCATGGTACTAAAAATGATAAAATAGCTACAAAACATTACTTGTATCATTATTCAGTTGTGGTCATTGTTTGAATTGGTAACTTGGTAATCTCATCTACTTTTATATACTATTTTCAAAATTATAACTATTAATTTTTTATTGATGAAGTATATAAGAACACCACTTGGTTTGGTTATAATGATAAATAGCTGAAAAACTTTACTTGTATCAGTATTCAGTTATGGCCATTGTTTGAATTGGTAAGGTTGTAATTTGATCTATTTTTAAGTATTATATTTTATATTTATAACTATTAATTTTTTATTGAGTAAGTATATATAACACCACTTGTTTTGGTTCTCTGAAAATATAATGTAAACTTATAGTAGGTATTTTATTTTAAGGGCATAATAAAGTATAAAAGGTATTGTTTTTTCATCATTGTCTAAGCAAAAAAAAAAATTGTGTATTGTATGTTGCACCTGTTTAATAATTTCTGGTTCCCCACGGTTTCCTTCATATCTTAGTGACAAGTTTCATTATGACAAAGCGTAAGTGGGAAAAAAACAGCTAGTTTGGCCCATATTTGAAGTTTCGTAGCAATCTATTTATTAGAGTTGAGTGCGGGGAAACAGAAATTTTCATGATGTAGTTCATCCATTGAAAAAGTGAAAACTTATGATTGAACTTGAAAGACAGATTTTGATTTGATCCTGTTTTAGATGACCCGGGCGCGGTGACTATTTTATAACTTTCAAGGCTGGCACGAGGAGATTGTGAAGTCACAACTAACTCGGTGCTAAAGTGTGTTTGACAAGACTCGCTGCCTTCCACTGAAGCGATGAGGATAAGGCTGGCATTTACATTGCCCCTCTAGTTATGTGTTGGACAGTTAAATTCACTAAGAGCATCTATAATGGTGGGGAGAAACGCCAACAAAGTTTGTAAGTTTACGAATTGAAAGATTTTCAATGGTGAGTAAAAACGGACAAATTCTATATAACGATTTGTAGTGATTCTTTAAACTTACAGAACGGATGGAGAATTTGTAAAGGGTTCTTACGAACTTCTGAAGTTTGTAGGAATTCCTACGAACTTCATTTTTTCGTAGAAAGCGTAAATAATTATATTCAATGGATATTTGGATTCCTACGAACAACATTTGTTCATAACATTTCTTACGAACAAAACTTGTTCGTAGCAAGTGAAGTTATTTTTTTCCAACGAACAACTGATTGTAATACCCCGTATTTTTATGCTATATTAATTTGGGGATTTATTAAATTTAATGAGAGTGTAGTATTTAATAAAAATCCGAAAATTAATTATGTTATAATTATTGACGTGACGTGAGTTAGTAATTATATGAAATTTTTGAATATTACTTATGAGCATAGTAATATATGATATTGATTATAGTAGTAATATATGATATTGATTATAGTAAATGTCACGAGTGAATGAAATGGCAGTTTTGGGAATTTTAGTCGGGACGCGCCCGTGTCGGGTCGGGATTAATTATTAATATATAAAAGTGAATATTTTATAAGTTGTTCGTATGGTCGTTTTGAGTCCGCCAACGCGTCCGGAAGGGTCGAGATAGTCAGAAAAGTGTACCCGGGGGTTTAGTTTGGGTCTCAGGGTGTTTTTACGCCTAATTAGTGACCCGGGAGGGCATTTTGGTCATTTTACAAAATAGGGTAAGTAAACCCACGAATTTTAGCAGCCTTTATCAGCTGGTTAAGTTAGCCTTTTAGGGTTAGAACCTACAAAAGCCTAGAACGACCATTAGAGAAGAGAGGAGAGACCTTTCAAGGAGATTCAAGGCCAAAACACCACCGTTTGCACCGCCGTCACCACCAACGCGTAGATCGCGAGGAGGAGAACGCAACCACACCAATACCAGCAGGAAACCAGACCTCTGAAATCCAAGGCAAGTGTTTAACTTGCGTATTTTCGTTGGTGCAATATTCATATTAGTTAGGAATGATTAGGAGTATAATCTATGGAAGAAAACCCCACTTTTTGATAGGAATTTGCATGTAGAAAAGATTAAAACCATATTCTGGAAGTCTTATATGATGTAGATGATTGACCCACGAATTTTGATGATTATGTAGAAGGAAATTCTGGAGAAAAAAAAAACTGATTAGAACAGAAGTTAAGAAAACTTAGGGTTCTTGATGATTAGATGAGATTTTAGGTTGTTTAATCATGTTTAATGATGGTTATACGCATGCTTAACGTTAGAAACATCTGGTAATATGTTATTATGTTTGTGGTATAAGTTTTGGGACGATTAGGGTTGGAAAATATGGATTTGGATGAAGAATTTTGGTAAAACCTGTAACTGCACTTCTGCAGGATTTCGCAGACTTGCTTGATCGATCGATCGACCCTAGAGCGTCGATCGATCGAAGGTTCGATCGATCGAGCCCCATCCGTCGATCGATCGACCCTTCCTGGCAGCCTCTTATTTCCCCATGCTTAATTAGTTTAATTAATTTATCGCGGAATAATTCTTGGGCATTATGAATAAAATGTTTTGGGATATAGGAGTGACCAGTAGGACATATGGTTGAGTGTTGAGAACTTCATTATGAGACAATAATTGTGTTTTAGGGACATTTATTTGAGGAACGAGGAAACTACGTATTTCAAGTGAGAGATTACGTCGAATACCTACGATAGTGAATAGATGTCTACCTACTGAATTTGTTACTTGGATGGATAGAACCCATGAGTGTTCCATAACTAGTGAGAAAACCCTTCGAGTTAAGGTTAGAGACGAAACCTTATGCGTAATACTAATAATGTGAAATTAAGGATAAATGTTGTAATTATGGGTAATGAGAGTGACCTATATTAATATGATGAAAGTAGTATATTTATATGATTGTGTGTGCATATATTATATACATGTGAAAAACGTACCCGCGCTACTTGCTATCCCTGAGGTTACCGCGCTGGGACGGTCTTATTCTGTGTTGCCTTACGGGGGATATTGATTCGTACCCTAGAAGATAGGAATCCTAGGTACAGGCTATCGAATCGGTAGTCACGGTCCTAAGAGACGCGAGGGTATGTGCTGACCTCTTGGACTTGGAAACTATACTTCGCCTCAATATTGTTTGTGTTTGTATTGATACAGTTCGAGAGTGATCCCGAACTTGTATTTCCCTTAGTACGATTGATACGGGGATTGGATAGCAGAGTATGCCCGCACCATAATTTTTATGTGGGGTGCCATTAGAATATATATATTACACGAGTATTTAATATATATGAAGTTCTGAAACTTGGAACTACCTACTGTGATTTGGTAAGTAAGTCATGTTTGATGAATCAGATTGGAAATACTTGTTTTATGAGAGTATAATATGACACTGGGAAACTTTATAAATTAATGAATCTAAAACGAGAGTTGTGCTACACTTTGAAAGTACCCTTTTCACACGTTGACATTGTTCGGTTTTTAAAACTTATGAGTAAGTTAAGATAAACTAAATTATTGGGAAGGTTAGTATGATAATATGTTAAGTTAAACCATTTGGGGAGGGTTAGTACGATAGGCGTGCACACTAGAAGAGAGGTGAGAATTTCTCAAGAGAGTGTCGAACTAATATGTTATTGCATTGGCCTGTATCAATTTAAATACTTGCTAAACTAATTTTAAATCATACACACTTTCGGGCTCTGACCCGTTTTATCTCTCCCTCTCCCCCTTGTATATATATATATATGTATGTATTTCAGGTGCCCAGCCACAGGGGCGTCTTGCTTAGGATCTTTTGGAAGGAACGCGCTGCAGCTTAGGTGGGAGTTGCAGGTCTTTTGATTAGACGACTTCGTTCATTCAGATCCACTCCTAGCATTTTCATTCAGATGGGCATGTGTAGCCCTTTCCATTATTTCTTTATGTTGGGACATTGTTATTTCAGTTATTTCCTAGTTCGTTATTTTGAGATTTTGTTCAGGACGGATGTATTACTTTATTTCTCGCATGTTGACATTCGTTGATGAATGTTTTATATATTGGATTCTTTCGTTCCAGTTTATTGTGGTGTGAATCTTATTCATTGAGCTTTGTTAATAAATTAAATAAATCTTTTCTTTAAATAAAATTTGGAAGTAAATGTTTAAAATTGGTTTTGACACTTAGCTTAATTATTTAGGGTGTTAATTGGAAAGTTTCTTTTTACGACAGTGATGCTAAGAATGAACCAAACTGTTCACCTTGATTTAATTTAATAAAGGAGTGATCGCCCGGTATTTAATTAGGCGGGGTGTCACAGGTGGTATCAGAGCATCAGGTTCTAGTGTCCTTAGGATCTGTACGGCTTATTTCGCTTTCAGCTTAACATCTTTGATATAGAGCCCTAATACTAGGAATGTTGTGTTCACCTCTATACTTTGGGAATTCGTGCTTCTGCGATTTGTTTATTTGAATGATGAACTCATCCAAATTTACTTAAATTTTCAGATGGATCGTCGAGAAGAACTAGCTAATGCCGTTCAGGGAGTCAACGAGCAAAATCGAGTTACACCTCAGATATCTCCAGAGAGCGTATCAACCGTCGAGTTTGCTGGTATTGTGGCACAGGCAGTTACCACTGCAGTCTTACAGTATCAAGAACGCAGCACACAGATTTTGAGGGGCAAAAGATCTAGAGAGTATAGTCAGTCTGTCATGACTGGAAATAACAAGTGCGTAAAGATGCAAAGATCACAACCACAACCCCTTCAAGAACGTGAAAACCACAAAGGTAACAAATTGTGTAAGGAAACCCGAAAGCGTCAGGGTCAACAAAATCGGGGGCAAGGTGAAGCCATGAAGAGGTGTTTCAAATGTGGTATGGATGGTCATGAACGTCGAACTTGTTCGGATCAGTCTGGGAAGGAACTTCAACCCAACCAGGGAGAACTTTCAGGACTCTGCTATAAATGTATACAGTCGGGTCACAAGTGGAGGGATTGTCCTCACCTTGACATAGTTCTTCCGCAAATTTTCCATCAAGGTCAGCGAGATCAGGGAAAAAGCGAGACTAGTCAACAATGTAGTGAAGTGAAGCAGTTTCGAGGGAGGTGCTTCCAATGTGGCAGACATGGCCATAGACGTCAGGATTGCTCAGAGAAGGATAGGGCCCCACGACCGGAAGGTGCTAGTAATGAACCTCAGAAGCCAGCTCCACCACCCTTTCCAACAGCCTCAGTTCAGCAGAAACAGTTACAATACGGACGTGTCCATAACGTCCACCAGGCAGTAGCTCCACAGGCACCACCCGCGATTGAGGGTATGTTTTCTATACATGAAACTATGGATCGAGTTTTGTTTGATATTGAGGCAATGTACTACTTTTTAGCTACTCATTTTGCGAATGCCTTAGGGTTATTAGTCACAGCTGAGAGCACAGTGACGTGTGTAGACTCACCATTGGGGAGTGGGTCACTTATTTTCTTTACATGCCGAGGAGTGGGGATAGAGATCGGTAGTTTGGTATTACCTGCGTACATGTTAGTTTTAGACATGCATGAGCACGATGTTATTATTGGTATGGATTGGCTCGCAGCTTATAGAGCCATGATTGATTGCTTCAGTGGGAGCATTATTTTTGCCATTCCGGGGCAAGAGATGTTTGTAGTGGCGATGCCTCGCCCAGAGGGAGGCTCGACCACTCATTTGTATTACATAGAGGAGGATACCTCTAAGGAGGTTGTGATTCCTTTGGATTCGATCCCAGTTGTTAGGGAGTATTCCGACGTGTTTCAGGAGATACCAGGCCTACCCCCCAGTCGAGAGATAGACCTTGTTATAGATCTATTGCCAGATACGAGACCTATAGCACGCGCACCGTACCGTATGGCTCTGGCAGAGATGCGAGAGCTACGAGATCAGATAGAGCAGCTGTTAGGTCAGGGCTTCATTCGCAGGAGTACCTCACCTTGGGGCGCTCCAGTTTTGTTTATGAAGAAGAGAGATGGTTCACTGAGGTTGTGTGTGGACTACCGGGAGTTGAACAAGGTCACGATACGGAATAAGTATCCGTTGCCTCGAATCGATGATCTGTTCCAACAACTGAGGGGAGCAACCTTCTTTTCGAAGATAGATCTGAGGTCGGGGTACCATCAGCTACGTATTAGGGAGCAGGATGTTTCGAAGACTGCTTTCTTGACGAGATATGGGCCTTATGAGTTCAGAGTGATGCCATTCGGCCTCACTAATGCTCCAGCCGTGTTCATGGACTTAATGAACCGAGTGTTCAGAGGGTTCTTGGATCAGTTTGTCATTGTCTTCATAGATGACATCTGAATATATTCCCATTTCGAGGAGGAGCATGCCGAGCACTTGAGGCAGGTTCTTCAGACTCTTCGAGAGCATCAGCTGTATGCTAAGTACGAGAAGTGTGGATTTTGGTTGCGAGAAGTACAGTTCTTGGGCCATGTTGTTTCTGAGCAGGGGATGGCAGTTGACCCGAGTAAGTGTCAGCGGTAAGGGAGTGGGGACAGCCCACGACACCGACAGAGGTGCGTAGTTTCTTGGGGTTAGCCGGATACTACAGGAGATTCATTCGGGGATTCTCCAAGATAACGGGTCCATTGACGAATCTGTCTCGCAAAAAAAAAAAAAAAAAAAAAAAAAAAAAAGGGGTACCGTATTTTTGGGATGATGCTTGCCAATTAGCCTTCGACGAGCTGAAGGACAAGCTTACTTCAGCACCAGTCCTTGCTTTACCGAAATCGGGTGTGGAGTACCTGGTTTACACCGATGCGTCTTTACGGGGACTTGGAGGAGTACTCCAGCAGGAGGAGAAGGCTATAGCTTTTGCTTCCCGCGAGCTTAAGCCACATGAGAAGAATTACCCCACACACGACCTGGAGTTAGCAGCGGTCGTATTTGCATTGCGGATATGGAGACACTATCTATTGGGAGAGAAATTCCGTTTGTTCACAGACCATAAATCACTGCAGTACTTGTTCACTCAGCGAGAGCTGAATATGCGTCAACGCATGTGGTTAGAGTTTGTGAAAGATTACCAGTTCGATATACAGTATCATCCGGGGAAAGACAACGTAGTTGCTGATGCGTTGAGCCGTAGACCGGTAGAGGATGTTGCGAACATTTGGAGAGCTAAGTGGAAAGAGTTGGGTCACCAGGACGCAGTAGCCCGTTCTTTCGTATCCGTTATAACTGTCACACCCGAGATTGTTACGAGGGTGATACAAGCTCAGACCACAAACCCGTTTTGCCAGGATCAGATTGTGCGACTTCTAGCCGAGGGTGCTGAGTTCTATTCTGTTAGTTCTGATGGAGGTTTACAGTTTAATGGGAGATTGGTGGTTCCAGAAGGTGCAGAGTTACGTCATGAAGTAATGACTCATTCTCATGGGTCCCGATTTGCAGTACATCCGGGAGGCGATAAGATGTACCAAGATATGAGGCGGCAATACTGGTGGAGTGGGATGAAGAAGGACATTGCTGAGTTTGTGTCCAAGTGTTCTACCTGCCAGCTGGTTAAGGTGGACCACCAGAAACCATCAAGATTGCTTCAGCCATTGGAAGTACCCGCGTGGAAGTGGGAGAGCATTTCCATGGACTTCATTACAGGGTTGCCTACATAAAAGAGGGGCCACGATTCGATCTGGGTGATTGTAGACCGTTTGACCAAGGTGGCTAATTTTCTGCCGGTGCGTACAGATTATACCACGGGTCAGTATGCTCAGTTGTTCGTCGCTGAAATTGTCAGATTACACGGGGTGCCCCTGAATATTGTGTCCGATAGAGACAAGATTTTCGTGTCGCGTTTTTGGGAAAGCTTTCAGGAAGCTATGGGTACTGAGTTGAGGTTGAGTTCAGCTTATCACCCACAGACAGATGGACAGACAGAGCGTACTAATCAGATGTTAGAGGATATGCTACGCATGTGTGTTCTTGATTTTGTAGGAGGTTGGGAGCCACATCTTCCACTGGTAGAGTTTGCTTATAATAACTCCTATCAGTTCACGATTGGCATGGCTCCATTTGAGGCTTTGTATGGCACGCCTTGTCGTTCCCCAACTTGTTGGCTTGAGGTGGGGGATAACAAGTTGTTAGGACCAGAGGTAATTCAGGAGACCTCTGGGAGGATTGAGATGATCAGGAGTCGCATTCGAGTAGCCCAAGATAGGCAGAAGAGCTACGCCGATGCAAAAGTTCTTCAGGGAGTTTAACGTGGGGGACCAAGTGTTACTGCGTGTTTCTCCTATGAAAGGAGTGATGAGGTTCGGGAAGAAGGGGAAGTTATCTCCGAGGTACGTGGGACCATTTCCCATCATTGAGAGGATTGGGCCAGTTGCATACAGATTGGGACTGCCAGAACATTTACATCTCATTCACGATGTATTTCACGTCTCGTCGTTGAGACGATACCTTCGAGATGATATGGCCCATACTCACATCGCAATAGATGAGATCGATTTACAGCCTGATAGTTCTTACGAGGAGAGACCGGTGGCTATCCTAGACTATAGTGAGAGGAGATTGAGGTCGAAGATAGTTCCACTTGTGGGGGTCCAGTGGGAACATCATAATGTGGAGGAATCCACTTGGGAGCGCGAGGCAGATATACGCGAGAGATATCCAGATTTGTTCTTATCAGGTATGCCTTATTCTCCGAATTTCGGGACGAAATTCCGTTATTAGGGGGGAAGTATGTAATACCCCGTATTTTTATGCTATATTAATTTGGGGATTTATTAAATTTAATGAGAGTGTAGTATTTAATAAAAATCCGGAAATTAATTATGTTATAATTATTGACGTGACGTGAGTTAGTAATTATATGAAATTTTTGAATATTACTTATGAGCATAGTAATATATGATATTGATTATAGTAGTAATATATGATATTGATTATAGTAAATGTCACGAGTGAATGAAATGGCAGTTTTGGGAATTTTAGTCGGGACGCGCCCGTGTCGCGTCGGGATTAATTATTAATATATAAAAGTGAATATTTTATAAGTTGTTCGTATGGTCGTTTTGAGTGCGCCAACGCGTCCGGAAGGGTCGAGATAGTCAGAAAAGTGTACCCGGGGGTTTAGTTTGGGTCTCAGGGTGTTTTTAGGCCTAATTAGTGACCCGGGAGGGCATTTTGGTCATTTTACAAAATAGGGTAAGTAAACCCACGAATTTTAGCAGCCTTTATCAGCTGGTTAAGTTAGCCTTTTAGGGTTAGAACCTACAAAATCCTAGAACGGCCATTAGAGAAGAGAGGAGAGACCTTTCAAGGAGATTCAAGGCCAAAACACCACCGTTTGCACCGCCGTCACCACCAACGCGTAGATCGCGAGGAGGAGAACGCAACCACACCAATACCAGCAGGAAACCAGACCTCTGAAATCCCAGGCAAGTGTTTAACTTGCGTATTTTCGTTGGTGCAATATTCATATTAGTTAGGAATGATTAGGAGTATAATCTATGGAAGAAAACCCCACTTTTTGATAGGAATTTGCATGTAGAAAAGATTAAAACCATATTCTGGAAGTCTTATATGATGTAGATGATTGACCCACGAATTTTGATGATTATGTAGAAGGAAATTCTGGAGAAAAAAAAAACTGATTAGAACAGAAGTTAAGAAAACTTAGGGTTCTTGATGATTAGATGAGATTTTAGGTTGTTTAATCATGTTTAATGATGGTTATACGCATGCTTAACGTTAGAAACATCTGGTAATATGTTATTATGTTTGTGGTATAAGTTTTGGGACGATTAGGGTTGGAAAATATGGATTTGGATGAAGAATTTTGGTAAAACCCGTAACTGCACTTCTGCAGGATTTCACAGACCTGCTTGATCGATCGATCGACCCTAGAGCGTCGATCGATCGAAGGTTCGATCGATCGAGCCCCAGCCGTCGATCGATCGACCCTTCCTGGAAGCCTCTTATTTCCCCATGCTTAATTAGTTTAATTAATTTATCGCGGAATAATTCTTGGGCATTATGAATAAAATGTTTTGGGATATAGGAGTGACCAGTAGGACATATGGTTGAGTGTTGAGAACTTCATTATGAGACAATAATTGTGTTTTAGGGACATTTATTTGAGGAACGAGGAAACTACGTATTTCAAGTGAGAGATTACGTCGAATACCTACGATAGTGAATAGATGTCTACCTACTGAATTTGTTACTTGGATGGATAGAACCCATGAGTGTTCCATAACTAGTGAGAAAACCCTTCGAGTTAAGGTTAGAGACGAAACCTTATGCGTAATACTAATAATGTGAAATTAAGGATAAATTTTGTTATTATGGGTAATGAGAGTGACCTATATTAATATGATGAAAGTAGTATATTTATATGATTGTGTGTGCATATATTATATACATGTGAAAAACGTACCCGCGCTACTTGCTATCCCTGAGGTTACCGCGCTAGGACGGTCTTATCCTGTGTTGCCTTACGGGGGATATTGATTCGTACCCTAGAAGATAGGAATCCTAGGTACAGGCTATCGAATCGGTAGTCACGGTCCTAAGAGACGCGAGGGTATGTGCTGACCTCTTGGACTTGGAAACTATACTTCGCCTCAATATTGTTTGTGTTTGTATTGATACAGTTCGAGAGTGATCCCGAACTTGTATTTCCCTTAGTACGATTGATACGGGGATTGGATAGCAGAGTATGCCCGCACCATAATTTTTATGTGGGGTGCCATTAGAATATATATATTACACGAGTATTTAATATATATGAAGTTCTGAAACTTGGAACTACCTACTGTGATTTTGTAAGTAAGTCATGTTTGATGAATCAGATTGGAAATACTTGTTTTATGAGAGTATAATATGACACTGGGAAACTTTATAAATTAATGAAGCTAAAACGAGAGTTGTGCTACACTTTGAAAGTACCCTTTTCACACGTTGACATTGTTCGGTTTTTAAAACTTATGAGTAAGTTAAGATAAACTAAATTATTGGGAAGGTTAGTATGATAATATGTTAAGTTAAACCATTTGGGGAGGGTTAGTACGATAGGCGTGCACACTAGAAGAGAGGTGAGAATTTCTCAAGAGAGTGTCGAACTAATATGTTATTGCATTGGCCTGTATCAATTTAAATACTTGCTAAACTAATTTTAAATCATACACACTTTCGGGCTCTGACCCGTTTTATCTCTCCCTCTCCCCCTTGTATATATATATATGTATGTATTTCAGGTGCCCAGCCACAGGGGCGTCTTGCTTAGGATCTTTTGGAAGGAACGCGCTGCAGCTTAGGTGGGAGTTGCAGGTCTTTTGATTAGACGACTTCGTTCATTCAGATCAACTCCTAGCATTTTCATTCAGATGGGCATGTGTAGCCCTTTCCATTATTTCTTTATGTTGGGACATTGTTATTTCAGTTATTTCCTAGTTCGTTATTTTGGGATTTTGTTCAGGACGGATGTATTACTTTATTTCTCGCATGTTGACATTCGTTGATGAATGTTTTATATATTGGATTCTTTCGTTCCAGTTTATTGTGGTGTGAATCTTATTCATTGAGATTTGTTAATAAATTAAATAAATATTTTCTTTAAATAAAATTTGGAAGTAAATGTTTAAAATTGGTTTTGACACTTAGCTTAATTATTTAGGGTGTTAATTGGAAAGTTTCTTTTTACGACAGTGATGCTAAGAATGAACCAAACTGTTCACCTTGATTTAATTTAATAAAGGAGTGATCGCCCGGTATTTAATTAGGCGGGGTGTCACACTGATGTTCGTTAGAACTGTAGATACAAATCTTTACTTTTCACCACTGTGATATCTTACTCTGAGAAAAGGCAAAACCTTCTTTTGAATTTGCAAACTAACCTTTCAAGAGCATCCACCAGTAAAAAATTATGACGGAATGAGGATAATTATTTCCGTCTCTTTCGTCCATCAGGTCCCCGACATTTTTAGAGTCACCGGGTATACATTTGTGTGATGCACGAGTTAAACTATGTTGGCAATCATTTCGCAGATGCATGAGTTAAACTATTTTGATAGTCATTTCGCAAAAACATTACTGTTATAAAACGTCACAGACTTGTCTTTGTTAAAAAATTTAAAATATGGCATCGGATGCATCAATAAAATCTTTACATAAGCCATTGGATAGATCTATAACTCTACTCTGAATATGTGGATAATAAGGATTAATTTAAAAAAATATTCAATGAGGATATAATAGTCATTGTCGCATGAAGAATGATGCCACTTGAAGAAGGAAACAGTAAATATTTCCAATATCACAAGGTTGAAAGCGACATGATAATACAAACAAATTATATTATACAGCTAAGCCAATGTGATAAGCAGGCGCCAATGTGATAAGCTCAACATAACATACTGCTTGAACAACCCCTGCATGAACGTGCCTTTAGTAAGTGGCTGATAAAGAAAGTTCAAGTATTATATTTGAGGTATCTAAAACAAATTTTTGGAATTTTTTCAAAGGGCAAAATAGCCTTTCAACATTACAATTGAGTTCTTCAAGTCAGAAAAACGTGTACACGCCATTTTAAGATTTTTTAAGTAAAAGTGATAACATCAATTGGGAACCTAAATAACTCGTCCGAGTTAACTCATTGACCATCCAAGGCACAGTGTTTTTAGCCGAAAAAAGCATAATCACCCAGGAGTAAACCGCGTCATGAGAAAATTTGGGCTTTGATTGAAAGCTAGAAGATTTTCATGAGGAAAAAAAACTGACAGGAAATGAAAGGGGTGACCATCTCGGTGTTGGAGCTCCAAAAATGAAGAGGGGTCTTTATTTTTGTCATGTTCATGGCCCAAAGAGAATTTGAGTAGGTCATCATCCATAACAATACCCACAGAGGTGATTTTGAAGCTTGAAAGCATAATGAAACAATTAAAGAAAGAACAATAGGAAAATAGATGGAGAGAAAAAATGGAGGAAGAAAGAGAATTATTTACAGGAATGGAAATAGAGAATGGACTTTTGGGAAGAGAGAAAGGAAAATATAAAGGAAAAGAAACATGCATTGTTGGGGGAAATGCATATGGTCATAAGAAATGAAAGGAGAGAGAAAAGGAGTTTACATAGTCCTCATTGGACACCCCTACATCAAAGGAGAATTAAATCCCTTTTAAAACGTTGTATATCGTTTTAGAGTATATAAAAAATATTTCAAGGTTACGTTCAACCAAGCTTTATCTTTCCCTATGATAATCCCACAAAAAATGGCCTCAGGCTCAACACGCATCAGGGTAACTCCAGTGATGTACTAAAAAAAGCCAGTGATCCAATCGCCTTTATGGTTATGCACAATGCCTCTGAAGATTCCAACTTTAGCGTTAACATTCCAGCCACAATAGGCTTTCCAAATTTTTGGGACATATCTATTGCTACTATGTGAGTTTACGAATGGTAACATTGACCTGGTGCAATCCTAATAATCATTGTTACATTGAGGTTTGTTTTTTCTTTGGTAAATTGAACTATATATGAATGTAGGAAATGTTGGATTGTGTTATATTTTAACAAAAATGCAAATTTGAAAAAAATATAAAATTATAATTTTATTAATAATAATTGCATTATGATAATGAAATACATACTTACATAATTGAAGTTACAATAAAAAAAATGCAGAAACTTGACAGAGATATGACTGAGGCTACCCTTGGACAATATTTCCCTAAGAAAATAACGGCCTGCCTATGATACTCATTGATCTATAGATGATTGCCTCCCAGGGTACAACGATTTTACAAAGTTAATGTAGTACTCCAATTGACGTTGCATATGAACCAATATTCTACGATGAACTATCTCTTCTGATGCAGACTAAATCACAATTTTAATGGTGGTGTCAGACTCTTGTTATTAAAATTTTTGGTCAACCAATAATGCAGGGATGGCACTGATATATATATATATATATAATTATGTCTATTCAATCAAGATGCAGTTCTGTTGAGAAAGAAACAAAAACAAATGGATACAACACCTTAAAATGAAGTGACATGTCAATAAATAAGACATAATCCGAACAAATAACTTCCATTATAGTTGAGATTAACTATTAACAAAATTGCCTAATGGTTAAGGTAAAATTGTGTAATGGGTCAAAAATTGAGGGCTAGTTGATGTTGAAAATCAATTACAACGGGCCATATTTAATTGAAAAAATCCAGAAGAAAATGATATAAAAATTAGTCCAAATAATATAAGACAAGTCCCAAGACCACGCATCATGGACTCGGGCATTGGGTCAGCCGGTTGGGTGGGGGCGACGTCTATGTCTTTTTGGCCAAAGCCAAAACCATGCGTAGCATAGGTTATTTCTCCTTTAAATGATTGGGAATACCTAAGGGCATCCATTCCTTAAGCCTAAGTAATGAGTATTTATACAGCTCACTTTTATTTTATTCTTCCTACATGGGACTTTTCTCACTTTACACAACGAAACACTAATTCACCCACTTTAAGCGAGGTACTTTGAGACCAATTTACCATTAACCTCTTATTGGTTTTTAACATGTGAATATAACATGTTAATCTCATTACGAAGAGGAATGCGTTGGTATGTGGGTCTGCACAAAAAGGTGTCCGAGTCCCACTTTAATTTGGGTAGAAAGTTAACCCAACTTCAACAATCCCCCACCTGAACGAAATTGATAGATAAAGTCCAATAACGCATGCAAACACTAAATAGAGTTCAAGGGGTAATTCAATGCATTAGAAGAGGTAGCTTATGACTTTTAACCTTATCTAATAAGAGTATATCAACATGACATCTTGAACTATTAGCCTTTTGTGTAATCTAAGAAAATAGGCCTCACAAAAATCATTTAAACACAACGTTGGTTATCACGGTTGTGTTGATTTTAGACTTGAACATTCCAAGTTCTTATGTGTTCCTTAGAGAATTAAGATTCTCATGGAAACAACCCCACTCCACATTCATGTAGGTGATTCCCCACTAAGAGTACCTTGCCTTATGCCAATTGTTTAACAAGGTATATAGGTTATTAAAATAATTGATTAACCTATCTTACACCAGTTTGCACTTCCCGCGTTATAGGAAAGGGTAGGAGATTTAATCTCCAAAATGCAATTGGTGAGTCATCCATAACTTTGTTGTCCCATTGAATCTTGATCTTGGGATCTCTAGTAAACTAGGTTTGGTTTCTATCATGGAGACTCTTTGTTATTTTATTTTAAGACAATTCCCCTCAAAGTTAAATAAACATTCTCTCTTGGTAAAGGTTGTGAAAATGAATTTTCTAAGTTATTCTTTGATTATAAAATGTCGATGGAAATAATTCCAGTACATAGTAGTTGTTTAATAGTATTATGTCTACGTTGAATATGTCTAAACTTACCATTATATACAACATTTTGTGTCCTTGATATTATCGCTTGATTAAGCATATTCTCAACGTAATGAGATTGGGATAAGATCAAACTATTCGGTGTTCTAATGATCTTTATTCCTAAAAAGACATCAGCCTTATCAAGGTCTTTACATCAAAATTTGTTGTCAAAATTTACTTGTTAACATTTATTATGTCAATATTAGTGTTTATAATAAACTTAACATCTACATAGAGACAAATAATGACACATGCATTGTTTATTTATTTAACATAGACACATTTATCACACTTACTAATTTGAGCCCACTAATGATCATAACTTTGTCAGATTTCTTATGCCATTTCTTGGGATCTTGTTTTAATCCATATAAGGACACCATTTCTTTTCTTGCCCATTTTGAAATAAAACCTTCTCATTGTTCTATATAGATTTCTTCATCCAAATCACCATTTTAAAAGGTTATTTGAACGTCCATTTGGTTAATTTTTTGATTATATAAGGTGACAATTGAGATTAAAATCCCAATGGATG